>CM037924.1:5031500-6231500 GCA_021346845.1 Apeltes quadracus | reverse complement strand
TTTTCTTTTTCGGAGGCTCACCTAATACATCAGAGCCGTGTCCACTATCCATGTTGTGTATTTGCGAGTGTTCCTGCTCTGAGATGGGGGATGCATTTTGATTGTTGGTTGAACTATTTTAAAATATGTATTTTGTTTCTATATTCACCATTCTACAAGTAGTTCTACTTTACCAGTACTCCTTCTCTACTTTTAATAAGTAGTTTGTGGGTTTTTTTGGTTATGTTGGGACACAAAGACAGATTGTATCACTATCAGCATATTCCCTTTTCTTCTGTTAATTCAAAAAGACAGAGTTCACATTCAAGTCATCTGATTATGCAACTACTGTGGAAAACATAAGTTCCTAAAATAACTATTTCTGGAACAATTGATTCAAGCAGCTTTAGCGGCTTTCCGACACATGACACATTCCAGCGTCACTGCTTTAAGCAAACAAATAATTCAGAACCTGACAGCTAAACCATGTTTCCTCTCTGATGTATAATGCAACATCTAACCAAAAACCCCCATCCGCTCCTGATTGGGACATCCATGGCTAAAGCATTTACAGCTCACCGTTAATTAGTTAGTTAGGTGTCGCTGAAGGATCAGCACTTTGTTTCTCGTGAAAAGACTGAAGCAGCACGGTGCAAAACTGTAGTGCCAGAGACCAGCAGTCAAATCAGTGAAGTTAATACCTATTTTATAATTACGGTTTTGGATCACATCTTAATCTAACACGGTGTTACAACTTAAGTATTCAAAACTCAAATAAAATTCTGTGGAAATTGTAATTTGCACATTAATACAGACATTATCTTGGAAAACCAACGGTTAAATTATGGACAGACGATTGTAGGTTTAAAATAAAAGGACACAAAAGTGTATTGTGTTGAAAACTATTAATAGTTTTCAACACAATTTTGTTTCCTATTCCTTCCTCATGAAACTTGAAAAGTCCGTCACAATATATCAAGAAACGTTGCAAAGACAGCGTGCCGTTTAGCAGAACTCACCCCTGTTAGTGGCTGACGACTGAGTGGAGGACTCAGTGGGTTGTGGGGTTGTCTTCTATGCACGTCCTCCCTGCCTCCTCAACCTCACGAATCCTCTGATGAAAGTTTCCGGCACCATCGGAACTCTCACACCATCACATTTTCCTGCCCTTTGTCATCACTGGATTCCCGTCACCAACCACTTTTTGGGGTTTTTCCCCGAGCTCATGAAATCCGCAGGTCCTTTCTGGGGCTTCAGTGGCACTGCAACCCTCCCTCCCCCCCTCTGTTCCCCTGTCACACTCCAGCGCACTTTTCTTGCTAAATGTTGTGGTGAGGGGTCGTATTAGCAAGCGGAGGGCTCACTCTCTGGTGAATTATGTTTCCAGTAAGGGTGTCCGTTCTTGTTTGAATGCATTGAAAGGTCCGTGTGAGCCGTGCTTCATTTTAGGGGATCCATCTGTTTTCAATTATGTAACTACATGGTTTCTCCTCTAGTTTAAAATTAAAAGGGTGTGCACGTTGAGCTGCACATATTTTGGGTGTGATGTCGCTGGAATGCTTGTAAGCCGATGGTCTGGGCACAGTTTTGGACATTCACAAATCCAACAGTTGGGGAAAAACAACCACAGAATATCCAAAAGTCTGTTAAATCTGACTGGTGTTGCAGAAATAATTCATCTTTAATGAACCCTTTATGGAGTCATGTTTGGCAAAAGTAATCAAATGCTATTGCATGATTCTGGATAAAGAAACATCTTGATTTATCCTCCTGAAATTAAATGAATTTAAAGAGAATTTAGCTTCAGTGCTACAGTGTTGAATGGTCTACTCCTCATATAATGATCAGGGAAAAACAAAAACAAAAAGGGCCGAGCAGCAAGTGTTGCGCTGCACTTAACATTCCTGAGTTGCCAAAAGTAAACCCATCTGTTGAAAAATTACAAACAAACTCACCGCAGAAAGCAGATAAGGAGGGTGGAGTTAACGTATACTGATGCAACATGTCGTACTAGCCCGAGCTATTCTCCCACATGGTCATTAGTCTTTTTTATGGTCTTTGGAGCAAGGAGGAACATACCCCATTTTCTAAACTTCTCTGCTGATATTACTGCACGTATTTGTCCCACAACTTCATTGATAAACTGGGCACATTGTGGCGGACTGGGGTACAAGTTGGAAGTTACTGTTGTTTAATGAGTTGTCATTACCATAGAGTTTATTTGGAATTAGAACATTACTGATATAAATGATGGCGTAGGCTCTGATGCTTTCACTTCCAGTAAACGCGCTGATGTTAGGAAGCATCTAGACATCTCAACTGTGACACATGAACCATGTGAGAAAGCCTTCCTGTTGTGCTTTCGTTAACAGCTGCCACTTGACCATTGGCCAGTCTGTGACCTGTGAGCTAGTGGTTGCCATGGAAACCAGGTCATGTCTTGCAGTCTTATAGAAGTCCATCTTCCGTTTCTTTGTTCCCCTAAATATTTCAAAATTCATGAATGCATATTGAATTAGGCGTCACTGAACAGAGACTTGATTTTGTGATAAAAACAAACCATTACAATAATGTCAAAGCCGTCTTGGCCAAAATGTTCGGCTTCTAAATGTTCTAAATGTTAATTATTGGACTAAAGAGGATTACCGCTCTACTTCATGAGGCAGGAGTCTGTTCAGACCAGAGTAACAAATCTACTGTGTAAAATCCAACAGTATACCAGGTTCAAATAAATTCATCACAGACAAATTAGGGCTGGATTAAGATAGAAAATCCTTTTATTTTCCGCTGTGGTCAGGATGATTTCCTTCCCCCAATGTATGTCTGTGTGCGTGTGTGTGTGTGTGTGTGTGTGTGTGTGTGTGTGTGTGTTTGTGTGTGTGTGTGTGTGTGTGTGTGTGTGTGTGTGTGTGTGTTTGTGTGTGTGTGCGTGTAGGCAGGGCCACTGTTGTGAGAGCTCAGTGTACTGGAAAGGCCTAATCATTCGTTGTCATAGCAATGAACTTGTGTGCTGTTCGCCAATTTCTCCTCTTTTGTTTGCCGTTTGTTTTAAAGTCCGATCACTTCTTGTGGAATTTGTGGCATGAGCTGTCATTTTGCTGTTTACGTTCGGTTATTATATAAATGATCTTGGATCACTCTAGGAAGAGTGGAATCATAACTACGCACATTTCTGTGTATGTGTGTGAGGCTGGAGACGTGTGTGGAAGAGCAATCTGTATGTAATCAATTATTTCGCTGTGCGTCCTTTTGTAATCTGTCAGAGTTTCCTGTTTTGGAGGTTTTACTTCCTAGTATTCAATGTTGAGTAATTTCGGAAATGCACATTTCTCCCACATTCCTAAAAAAATAGGGGTTCAGTTTAAGTAGCCCTCAAAAATTAGGAGTTTATGAAACAAACTTCATCAATATGCTAAAACATTAAGGAAAGAGACATTATACCATATTGCTTAATTCCAACCAATAACTCAACAGTAAAGCAACAGTATTTTTGAGTTGTGGTGCCTCTCACTGCAGTTTAAAGTTTTGGCCACTAGAGGGAAACAAATAACTTTTGCACACTTTCATCTCCATGAACACGAGTTTGCTTCATTCATTTTAACATGACATGTTTAGAAAAGAAAAATAGATTCATTATGATTTGGTAGTTAACACATTAATATGCATCATATTTTATGCACAAACCGTCAAAGGAAAACTTGTGCCAAATTTACACGGCACCTCAGCAGGAAGCAGACAAAAAGAAAGCAACAATTTGAGTAGTATGCCACATAGTTTCCTCATCAATCCATTGAGCGTTCAGTCTTAGTCTTTTTAAAAGTTATAGAAATCATGCTCATGACAACCCCCAAACTTCAAATTGCCTTTTTTGTCAGACCAACTTTCCCAAACACAAAGCTATTTCTCAGCTAATAGAGAAACTAAATCCAATTAATCAATTCTCAGAGGAGTTGCAGATTATTTTGATTTTGAATGATTGATTCAGCATTATTTTAATTATATCTCAATATGAATAAAATAATGTGGAAAATACAAGTGGTAAAACAGAGGCTTATTACAAACTGTATTAACTAATGCCATATGTTACTTGCTGTCAAATACGGTATTATATGTTTGACCATGTTGTATTATCTTTCCATAATCCTTTGGTTTTTTAGAATACGGTAGCTTTATAATGAGACTATAATTCCAAGCCTGACTGTCCTAAAGTAACACTTTACCAAGTTACCAATCAAAATCACATCTAAAAAACCTACATATGAAGGAGATCTTTTATAAAATGCAGCCCAAAGAAAACAAACTGATCACATGTTGCGTTACCCTGGAGGATGTTCAACCTCAGACTTCAGCTGATCCATAGACTTGTTGAGGCGATACATGAAAAACATGGCAGCAACAATAAGGACCAAGCCTGTTGCCACAAGAAGGATGTAACAGAACAGGAGGAACCCAGTCAAAGCTGCATCCGAGGGCAGAAACCACAAGTACACCCAGCCCTTGAAACGGTTGTGGTGAACAAACTCGGATCCTTGCTCAACCACCAATGTGTCATAGAAAGCCGGCGCAGAGCAAGAAGACGAGGGAGTCTCGGGAATGTCAAGAAACTCGTAGTTAGGCAGAGGGATGGTGGGAGATTTGACACTGGTTGGTCGGACCGTTGTAATTAAAGCAGGGGGTCTTGTCGTTGGAGTGTTTGTTGGGAAGGTGACTCCTTGGGTGGCCACTCGAATGGGGGCAGATGTTTGTGTGGGCGGTATGGTTGTCGATGCAACAGTTGCTGTCGGTCTGGAGGTTGGAATGGTGTGAAATGGTTTCATTGGCCTACGTGTAGAAAGATGTGTTGATCTGAATATTATACCGTCACAAACGTCGATCTCCTCGTCCGGAAGGGAGACAACCGTTTGGTTCAGTCGGTACTCTGGACTGTGACATATCACATCATCTCGGTCAACGTCCACATGTTGATTTTGTTTTATCCATTTGCCGATAATACTACAAACGCAGTTCCAGGGGTTACCCCCCATCCTAAGCTTTGCCAAACTCACAGCGCCCTGAAAGATGTTATCCGGCAGGCTCTGCAGCTTATTGTCATTAATAAGCAACTCCATCAGTTTGGGAAGTCTGGAGAACAGCTGAGGATGTAGATAGCGGAGGTCGTTGGATTTCAACGAGAGCGTCTCCAGCTTGGGATTGCAGCAGAAGAGGTCTGATGGCAACTCCCTTAGCTGTATATTATGATGGAATTTAAGCTTCCTGAGTCCAGACATGTTGGCAAACAAGTTTCCAGGAACGGTGGCGAGGTTGGTGGCGCTCAGATAAAACTCTGTCATGTCCGGCATGTAACCCATTAGCTGCTTTGGTAGAGATGATAGCGGATTGTTGAAAAGGGTAAGCTTGGTCAGCTTGGGCATCTTGTAGAAGCTTTTTTCCGGGATTGCCTCAAGTTTGTTGAAAGACAGGCTCAAGCTCTTCAAGTTCCTCAGAGACCAGAACACTTGAGGTGGGAGGCTGGTTATCTTATTCAGAAACATTTTTAACACCTCAAGGTTGACAAGATCATCAAAAATCCCAGCTTCTAGCACCTTTAGTTCATTATAAGAGAATGCGAGTATGCGCAGATTAGTTAAATTATGAAAGATGGCTGGTGGAAACTTCTTAATGGAGTTCTTCTGAAGATTCAGGTTTGTGAGGTTGGTAAGTCCATCGAAAAGACCTGAAGCAAGACTGCTCAGTCTGTTACTGCTTAGGTCAAGATCAAATAACCCTGCGAGTCCTTTAAACATATCTGGAGCTATGGTCTCCAACTGGTTTGAATCTACATGCAGCTGCTCCAGACTTATCAGCGAGCTGAAGACTCCAGCCGGGAGGGTGGAGAGATTGTTGAATGACAGCTTGACAGACTTGAGCTGTGGAGCAACGTGAAAGGCTCCTGGATGGATCGTATGTAGGTCGCTGGTGGTCAGACTGAAACGCAACAGGAGCGTCTTGTTTTCCAAGCTCTGCTCATTGATGACGGTAATGTTCGTTCTAGTGAGCTGTAGTTTGGTCGTGTTGGCAGGGAGCAGGTTGGGTATATCTGCGATGGTGCTGCCGGAGCACTTGACCGCCCCATCGGATTCACAGAAGCAGCTGGCAGGGCAGAGCCCAGGGTGGCAGGTGAGGTATGGCAGTGTGACGAGGACGAGTGTTGTCCACAAGGTGCCTGCAAAGTTGGCAGAAATAGACTTTTTTTTTTTTTTTTACAAAAAATGCACCATATTTCTTTGAAATCTATTTTTCGTTAGGTCAGCTTTTAATGTAAAACTGGACTTAAAGTATTGACATCAGATATATAATACAAATATATAGGAATAACATTTTTAACCGAAACCGAAAAAAGAAAAAAAAATATTCAACCAACCTTTAAAGTGAGACTCCATCGCTGTCTGTTTGATATTGTAATGATGCTACTGGGATATATTCTGCTGTTATCTTAAGGGCTGTCACACAGAGCTGAGCACCCTGTCTATCAAGTTCCCTGGAACTTCGCTCAAAAGTCGCATCCCATCGCACTGCACAGCCTTCCTGCTGCCCAACCACAAACCCCTATCTCGACTGTGGCGGACCTGGAACGATATGACCTCATTGAATAAATTCTATGACTTACTTCCTTAACTGTAAGAGAATAATATTAAGTTAAACATTATATTTTTGATTTTATTTAGGTAATACAATCCCAGTTTTTTAAATTCTCATCCACAAGGTTGTCATAACTAAGATGGCAGCGTAACATTTTCACCAAGCTTCCAAATAGAAATGCAACAAAAAACTGCGTTAAAAAATGTGTCAACCAGAGAATTGTCATTCATGATCAAAAAGCCTTTTTGGTTTTGTCTCTGTAGCTTGAATGGACAAATTACCAAAATTGTACCCTTTACATTTTTTTAAGCACGGTGAGGATCTTGTAACTGCCTTTCCAATGGTTTCTTTACTGGTTTCTTGTATGTACCAGGTTTAGGGAGTTTTAATGTATTGTCTTGAGTTCCCTAATGGGAGCAGTTGAGTTATTTACTGCTGTGGAGCGACACACAGGATGCTGGCTCATTTCCTGTGGACTTATCTCAACAGGATGGTCCGACCCCACTTTGCCTGCATGCGATCCCGTTAATGCACCGTAACTGAAACAGATAACAGCGTTTCTGTTAGACAAGTCAGTTTGGGTGTTTGACAGCTGTACTACTTTTGTGTCTTCTCTCAACGCGTCATGTGTGTTTTATTTCATAGGCAGAGAAAGGACGTTTTTTTCTGTTATGGTTTCCAGCTGTTAGCGTCTTACTGGCAGTAATTATCCAGTCTGAGTGAATTCAAATTTAAAGCTAATTATACATATTTACTAAATGCTTTCCTTTTCTGTCACTCTACGTCTTGAAAAAAGAGCTGGTAGTGATGGGAACCGAATGAGTAAGTGTGTGTTGCTCATGGCAGCTAAACAGACCTAAAACTGAAAATGTAAATGTATTTCTCTATTTGAAAAAAAAAAAAAAGAACTATAGTAATTATTTTGTTTTATGGAATTTTTTATTCCTCAAATTTTCAATTACATATTATTGCCGTTTATACAAAAGCAAATGGTGTCAAAACAATTATTCTAGGTAATAATGAATATTAGTATTAATGAATTACTTAATAATGTATTATGAATTGCACTAAATTCTGCATAAATAGAAAATATTATTTTTAATTTGTACAACACACAACACCACATAATGAACCACCGTATAGCAGTCTGGGTTTATATGGAAGTGGGTCTTTGTTTCTTACTGTCCTATAATTAAAATAAAAAACAATATTGTAGATGTTTATGTATTTGTTATACCAAAATATCCACGTTTTCATAACTCCTAATTTCTCACTGGCTCTAAGAGAAAGTCCACACTTGCTTTGATGGTGCCGTGAATGCAGATGAGCATCATGTCATCCTCTCATCAATATTCTCCAAACAGCGGAGCAGCTCTGTGCAGTATTTCACCGCGGATGTGCATCCTGTGCCACATTCCTTCCTTTACATGTTTATTTCCACTGACTAAAATATTTGGTCATTTAAGTGAATAACAAAAAAACGTAGGGGTGGAGATTCATTCAGATCGCATCAACATGTTGTACTATTTTGAACCAAAGGTTACGCAAATAATTGTCTCCTTTTTAAACCATTCAGTGACCAAGACACCGTCAATCATTTTCTTTTAAGATCAAAAATAAAGGGTCGATTTACGTTTTTATTTTTTTTTAATGAACAGCAGTCCAAATGAAAGCAAGGTTTTTCCCAATTTGGCCACCAGAGAGCCACATAAACAAGCAAATAAAATCCCTCCTAAAAGGATAGCTGTCAAGTACATTTGTTCATATCAGACCTCCAAGTGTTTCCAGTGAGTCGCTGATTATTTACAGATTAAACATGTACACCTGCGGTCCTTAAGTCTCCCATGAGAGCGCCTCAGTGTGGTGGAAATGTTTATTGATGCCTTTCACTATGTTACAACTCCATATGGCATTGATAAATACAGTGTGATTATATTTACAGGGGTTTTGAGTCTTAAGGCTATATTGGGCTTTGCAGCAAGATTTCACAGTGTTCCTCCTCCTCTCGCATCC
This sequence comes from Apeltes quadracus, assembly GCA_021346845.1. Taxonomy (NCBI): domain Eukaryota; kingdom Metazoa; phylum Chordata; class Actinopteri; order Perciformes; family Gasterosteidae; genus Apeltes; species Apeltes quadracus. The sequence goes on along the minus strand of CM037924.1, from coordinate 6,222,890 downwards.
GTGTCAGACACAGTACTTCCAGAAGCAAGCTGCAGACAGAAGAAGCACACAGAACATTAACACTGCGATGGACAGAATAAACTGAAAATATGAATCAGTTTGCAGAAGTTCTGAATTTGACTCACGTTCGCCCCTCTTCCTACTTATGGATTTGCCTTCGGCCAAATTGGCTGTGATCTCCCTCTCCAGCTGCAGGTTCTCTCTCAGCACCTGCAGCTGCAAGCGGAGATCAGAGGCATTAAACGCACAGTCATACAACATCTTAGTGATTTTTTAGTGGGGAAGATTCTCTGAAGGGGAGAGAATATGCAAACACCTGCTTACACTGTGACTAGGCCACACATTTCTTTCATAGTTATTTCATGGTAAGTCTGTGAATTCTCTTACCTCCTCTAATTCGGCAAATTTATTGGCCAGCTCGAGACCTGCAGCAAGGAAAACCAGTTATCGTCAAAGCAAGGAATACATTTGCGTTATTTATAATCAGTATTTTATTTCATCTCTCACCTAAGGGATCATCCTTTTCAACCGGAACTACGCCTTGGTGTAGTAACAGTGATAGAATCTGAGGATCTTTTGGATTATCAAACCGGTTTCCTGCACATACAAAAGAATTACAAATGCAACTTTCAGCAGCCTGAGTGTTAGAAAAACAGACAGACGACCTGGACCACTGAACTAAAAATGGCACAGATGTAAAGTGTGCAGTAGTTGCATCCACAGCAGCAACTTCCATCATATACAGACCAAAAAAACTATGACAGCTTGTCCCACTTACCTGGGTTAAATATGCTCCGTCCCTCCACATTTAGCGTCCCCTGCAGTAGTAGCAAACCTAGGAGTCCTAAGCAGTAGTTAACAACTGTAACCCGCTCCATAGTACTCATTGTCCCAAACTTTGCTGTCCTGTGACCACTGCCTCAAGCAAGACGAGCAATTCACTGCCTCGGGTGCATCGCATCAATATATTTATCCTATCGGGGGCCGAGAGGAGGGGCCACTCGGCTCCTTACGCACTGAAGCAATTGCTAGTCATTGTTGGTTTCGTCAAAGGGCCACCTTTTCAAAAAAAATGGTGGAGCGTCTGAGTGAAATACCGGGTTCTGACGCAGGCAAGCCAGTAACCCTACATCACTCTGACATGGCCAAATCAAATGGAGAGAGGAAGGTATCAATCAGGTTGTGAGAGACCAGAATCAAATGGTCTTGGCACCTGCAAGTGTGTTTCTCTTACAATAATTGCTTCTTTAAATAGATACATGGCACTGAGTTGGTGCGGGAAGGAGGGGGCCAAATAAATTGGTTGGGTCTCTAAGTGCATCGTAGCCAGAGACAAGCTCCTTTTTCTTGTCTTCAGGATGGACTCGGAGCTGAGGGAACATCGATCCCTGCAGTTGAGCCAACTGTCCTGTGACTCCCGTGGACAGTGACAACCTCCTACGTCACTGTCGTCCATGTTGTGCGTCAAAGTGCATCGTGCGGGATTCGGGAAATGAGCTTGATGGCACCCACCGGAGCTGAGTGAAGTCTGGTCACTCACATCCAAGGTCCTTTCATGAATCCATCACTTTAGGCAGCATCTCAGGGCGTGCAAGGAGGAGCAACCTGACGAGGTCTTTGATTGAATTACTAATTTGTTGTATTAGTCACACAAAGTATAGTTAAATGGATTTAAGCGGCACCTGAAGCAGTGATGTTACAAAAACAAATCCATAGTTGACATTATTAGGAAGGGGAACACACAACAGGGGAGCTTGTTGTGCATATCAAGTAAATATCAGCTTCATGGACAAAAGCCTGGACTTAACTATTTCAGCTTTACACAGCCACTGGGTCTACTGATGGTGTCATTCGCTGGGCAGTACATGGACCACTGATGCTAGAGGAGAATTGGTGCAGGTGTGGTGGACACCGGCAACATGCAATGTTGCAGTTGAACTTTAGAGGGAGCGTCTTCTTCATCACAATCATAACACTGACTGCTGTGAAATCACATGACACGTACATTTATATGTATGTGTGTTTATTTGTTGTGCATTATTCGAATTCATACCAGCACGTGTGTGGTCCCTTTATTTTGCTTTTTATTCTTTTGCTTGCACGCGTACATCCGCAGTTATCTCCCGACGAGGGGAGCCCCCTTTAACCTTACAGTCTCCGTACCTCAGACTCCTTGTATCTGCAGGGGCTTGCGACTATTGAACGTTGTGGAGGGAACCGCGCCAAGCCATCCAGCGGCAGCTGGACCTATACCGGAAGTGTGTTGATAAATCTTCCTAATTAAATTGCAAAGTAAGGGCATTCTAGATTCAAGATATTTATTGTCATGTGTACAGTTTTACAGGTTACTCTGTGCAATGAATTTCTTATTTTGCTATCCCATCGCTCCTACATAGCTGAAATTAAAATGTTCAAATTGAAAAAGAAAAAAATAGATTAAAAAAAAGATAAATATAGTATCGCTGCTGTTAGGCTTCTAAAACAGGTGAATTACTAGCACCGGACATATATTTAGTGTGGCCTGTTTATTTCCAGTCATTATGTGACTTGAATTCATTCACAATGTAGATTTATATGTTATCAAAGCCCATTTTCCATGTAGTCAAATGATATCCAAGCATCAAACTATTTCTAAATGTTCATGTTCATAATTTTTTTAAAGTAGTGTAATCAAAACTGAGAAACATTTAAAGTAATGATGATGAATTCCCCCCCATTGTGCTCGTGACTACCCAACAAGCTCTACCTTCAACGGTTTTGTCTTTAGCAACCCACAGCCACCCACAGGAAGAAAAGTAGAATGTGAATAACTTAATAGCCACCACCTAATGTGATTATTTCCATTGTCACTGTCACATGAAGTCACGAATAGCTTGTGTTATAGAGATTTAGGGGGGTTTTACTCGCCAACACATCTGCAGTCTTTTATTGTGACATTCCTAAGCGGAAGTGGTGTCTCGGATCCACGTCGCTCTGCGGGCTCGTATGACGTCGCGAGGAGGGAGGGACGCTTGGAGGAGCATCTGACACACCAGCTTCAGCGCAGGCGACGTATCGGGAGAAGGCGGCCACCGAAACTAATCAAAAGGGCCGACCAGCACCTGAACAACCGATCGATTTTTTTTCTAAGTAAAAGGCGATCAATCAGCCCGCCGTTAACCTTCGGCGAAACGCGGAGGAGTAATTCAACGTCAGCGGTGTTTTTGACTTATTATCGGTGACACCATGGCAGAATGTGACGTTAGCATCGACAAGAATAAACTACCCGGAGTGAAAGAGGGTAAACGTCCATGACACACTTGTGAATTAAGCATCACGCGCGTCGAGCCGGGTGACACGAGCGAGGCGGAGGTTGACTTGAGTGTCCGTGATTGCTGGTTGTTGTTGTTAGCGCGGCTTGCTAGTTCAATGCTAACTCAAGGCTGCGTTCAGCTAGCTAGCCGACGCCGAGCGGGTTGCGCCCCGGTTTAGTGTCACAGTCTATCTTAGCTGAAAGAAGACGAGCGTTCACAATGTGTCAATGACTTCCTATTTCATATAGTGTTGTGGTTAAGATGGTATCTGGGGAAAAAGGAGGTATAACGTTATGATCTAATGGGTACACAACGCGTGCACGACCCCAGTGTGTGTGTGTGTGTGTGTGTGTGTGTGTGTGTGTGTGTGTGTGTGTGCGCGCGCAGTAGTCCGATAATGAATGGCATTAGTACTGATCCCATTGTGGTGTTTTTGTGTTGTAAGGTACGTGTAGAGACAAAAGGCTTTGTTTTGATGAAAGCTTTTCGGTTTTTGAAGTTCAAATCGGATAATTTCCGAGTTAAGCTTTGAAACATTGTCTTGAAGAGGCTTTTCCAGCGAGACACTTTCCTAAAAGGTGAAACGCAGGCGGGGTGAAGCCGTGCTGCCGGGGAGGACCCGTCCTGCTGCAGCTCGGCAGGATGCTTGTTATTCTGCTCAGATAAGCGCATGCATCGTTCGTTCCCGCTGCTCGGCCGATCTGCACAGGCGGAAGCCCCAGAAGACTTTTCAATTTCCATCTCTCAAGCTTCAGGGAGCTCATCTCGGCAGCTCGCAGGTTGTGTGTAACTCACAGATGGACCCTCTGGAGACCCGAGGCTTGTGTGTCTGTGTCGGCCGGTGTGTCGCTGCTGAAATGCTTCTCTAACCTGTTGTTTAGTGTGGTGGAAAGTACACCAAGCCAAATACTTCAGTCAACCTCCAACTGTACAGCTTTAAGAGGACTGTTTCAAGCTTCAGCAGGCAGTATACATCTATTTGTTTAAGCCTATTTTCTGCCTAAAAAGATTGAGCTGATGTTCTGAATGATTCTGTTTTCATTCAGTCCCATAGTCATCGGTGGTGCTAAGGGGGGGCTTTGTGGGGGTTTTGCCCTCCTCTTGACAGCATCTGTTTCACCCCCCCCCGCCCCCCTCCCTATCCCCCCATTCAAACAGACAGTCTGGCCTTCGCAGCTGTGCTTTGCTACAAGTCAGTAACGCATTCTAACACAAAGTGCTGGACTGTTGCTTTTTTTTTAAAGTGGATGAAATCATCTTTGTTGGAGTAGATGATGGGCTTTTCCTGTTTGTTGAGTGTGGTTCGGCTCCGTAATGCAAGTTGAGGAGATTATTGTCACACTAATGGTTAGTGTGGCTTAATGTACATGACGTATAATATTGATTAATCCTCTTCATATTAAAGAGTAGGCAACATGGATAATCTGGGCACGCTAGTTATTTAAGTTGGTTCTCTGAGCAGAACCACTGCCGAGGTGCCTGGCTGCTCGTGACCAAAGATGAAATCATGGTTCCAAAAAAAGGTTTTCTTTTGTTTTTGTTATATATCCGACGCCATGATGTTTGCAGTCATGTGGCACGGTAGAAATAGGCTTGCTTCAGTGTTCAAAGATGTTTTTAAATCAATGATGACCTAACCGCACATGCAGATTCTTTAAGGAACACACGCCTATAAGAACCACGTCCATGGTTAGCTGGTTAGCTGAGAAGGGTCCTAAATGTCCCACTATGTTATACTGGATCATACAAAACAAAGGCAGAAAACCGGTAGATGCAGAGTATTCAAACTTGTTTACGAGGAAGACGCTCTGCTTTCCGCTGTGTGCACAATTGTTTCCAGAATGACTGGTCACGGCATTTTAGTGGTTGATTTGTAACATTGAACCCACAAATGGAAAGTCTTTGCCGTTTGGGCTTTCTCTGAAAATTAGCGATGGAACAATAGCCGTAAAATGACTTTTACTGTGTATACGGATGATTCAATTCAACATTTTTTTTTTTTTTTTTATAGGATGGAAGATTTGCCTGCATCTGAATCAGTTTAAGCCACCTGCTTGTCACTAGTCACTCTTAAGGTTCCTTGTACCTCTGAATAGCTTTTCAGAAAACGCAAAAAAAAAAAAGGTAGAAGACGTTTCATGGAAGCAAATCCACACATCACGGCAGCTCATTGTGCAAAATATTGGATTATATCTTACATGATGATAAATCTAATCCGCTGCTCTGTGTTCCGTTATGATTGTGGGTCGGAGATAAGGTTATTTCCCTATGTGAGTTTGTGTTGGCAGATGGGCCGGATGTTTAAACACCTTAAACTGTGAAAGTCAGATAGGGATCTTTGTATCTCCGCCGCCTCCATCTCGATAAGTTCCAGTTTCTTTGAAAAGAATAAAAAGTCAGTAGGTGAAACGCAATTTGAATTCAGTCTCTCCTCTTTTTTGTTTCAGTGTGCAAAGACTTTGCTGTGCTGGAGGACCACTGCCTGGCCTACAACCTCCAAGAGCAAGAAAGTAAGAACCCCCCCCCTTTTTTAATTGAACGGTAACACTTACTCATTGCAAACAGGGACTTCTGCTTTGAATGTTTCAGGTCACTGATGTGTGATCAACTGTAAAAAGTCAGTAAAAAAAACATGACTTCTTTCGTTAGCTGAAAACATTTTGTAGCTCCCACACAGATGCTGTAGGTTCCTTCCTTAGTTTCCCCCCCAGTCTGTTTGCATGTGCAAATCATTCATTGTCTCTGCATGTTTTCTGCATCAGAAGCGTTGGGCTATTTCTGTCTCGCCGCCCCGCTGCGTTTCCCCCATTCCCCATTTAACGCTTACTTTTCAAAAGCACAAAGTATGAAAGCTGTTTTTTTGGCAGAAGACAAATGACTGCAGGCCACAGGGCTCCTCTTTTTCCCCTTCTGGAAATTATGTCCAACTAAGTGCAGCGTCAGTGGCTGCGGCCCGGTTCGGGCCAACATAAACCCTTCCTCAGCCGTGCAGTTAACTGAGCGAGTGGTGCAGGATGCCAGAACCCTGCTGGATCCGGGCTGTGGCTGAATACAGTGGCCCGGTGCATGTGACGCAGTTTTGGATCGCAATCATTACTGTATAGTCGGCTCAGCAGGGGGCTCGTAGAACACGCTGAGAGACCATAACTGTGCGGACGTGTTTTATAAAGGGGGAAAGAAAGGTGTGTGTGTTTGTACAAGCTGTGCAGGTGTTTGTGGCTGCAGGCCTCATTAGATTAGCTGGTACTTCTCACATGATTTAATAGAGGCACCTGAGACTGACTGAAGAGGGTTTTTTTTCACATTTTGTGCCCTAAGTTGAATTGCTGAAGTCTCATTAAGATTCTAACTTTTAAACCTTTTAGTCTCTTAAAAAGAGCTTCCTTCTGCTGTTGTTATCGTGGCAGAAAGGAAGGATATTTCAATTCAGAGGCCATTTTCTGTACCAGACATAACAAGGTTCTTATTTTGAACCTACGCAAATGAATACCTGCCGCTGGCTAATGGCCTTCACCCGCACTCATTCGTAAAGAAAAGGATGGAACTGAAAGAGCCCACTGATTTTAGGTGGTGCAGCAAATTAGTCGGTTGCTCATTAGATCTCTTTTTTGAGGTTTGATTTGAAGAAGCGGATACATTTAGAGAGTAGACGCAGGAAGCTTGAGTGCTTTCACGCATCCGCACAGGACAATAGTTTTCCTGTTTCCATATGTCACCGTGAAGGGATAATTCTGGGAACGAGCTGTGCGAGAGGGAGAGAAGGCCAGATGTCACCCAGGCGTACCCTAAGTGCAGATTAGGCTCCGTTTTAGCTGTGATTTAATTCGGTTTTGGCTGGCCTTGTGTTGTCATTAACTCTTTTTAGAACCGTGACGATCCATGAGCCAGGCTCGTATCCCTGGGCTCCTTTTGTTGACACACTGCACTGATCTCCTTTGAGCTAGAAAATCTTTGCGTCACCTTTGACCCCCGGAGGTCACTGAGGAGAATCCCAGCTGACATAAGCTGACGGTCTTCCGAAATTTAAAGCGTGCCACTCTTTTCCCCACTAGTGGCCGTCCCAAAAGAGGCTCTTTGATTCAAGTTCAAGGTGGAATTAGAGCAAAAATCATACATGGAACAACATATTACTGTATGGCTTTCAGCGCGTCGTTTGTTTTAGTCTAACTAAACCTCCAGAGGGTCCAGTTTGTTGAATGAACGAATGTCACAATAGCTGGTTCATGTTTTAGGTTTTTTTGCTGCTTTTGAAAGGTTTATACATTTCCTCTTTAAGAGGTTTCTGCAGTCTATAAATAAAAACCTCATCTTCAGTTGTGACACCAGCGTTCCCCTCAAAATATATTTTTTGTTGGACGCAAACGATTGATCGGTGTCATTCCTCAAAAAACAAAATCCATGTCCGACGTGTCTTTTATCAGGTCTCCGCAGCGGTGCCTCACTTCCCTCGTTCCCAAGCAGTAACTTTTCACGGGTAAATTGGCAAACGCAATCAGGCCCGTTTCACACCGACGCAGGAAGCGGGTCGATATCCAGGTGAAACGGAGCCGAGGCTGAGTGATGCGCTCCGTGCTCACACCGCCCGTCAGCAGGCAGGATTCAGGATTTATGGCGCGCTGCGACCAACCGGCCCGCGACCTTACAACGGCACCTCGGCGGCGGAAATTCATTTGTCAGAAAGTGAGGTCGCTTGTTTATAACCAGAAGCCGAAGCATCCGTGTCCTCACAGTCACCTTCAGACCATCCGAAGGACACTGCAGCTCCTCAGAGGGGGGAACAGCATGAAATAAACTCTGACCTGCCCCTGGTTGGTTGGTTGGTGTGTGTGTGTGTGTGTGTGTGTGTGTGTGTGTGTGTGTGTGTGTGTGTATATTTTGTATTGAGAGCGGTGCTCGTGTATTTTGTGTCCTACAGTTGAAAGCCACTTGGCGTCTAACGTCAACAAGAGCCGCCTGGTGCAGAAGGACCTGCAGGTGGCCAAGAAGCTGCAGGAGGAGGAGGATCTCCGGGCCAAGGGCCACACCCAGAAAAAGCACATTGACATGTGGGTGTCACACACACACACACACACTCGCATAAATACAAAAAAGCAGTTTGAGGGGGAGAAATTGACAATAAATCTATAACCTATAAATGCAACCGTTGTTGGACATACTTGACCTTGTGTGATTACCTAGTGTTACTTAATGTTACTTTGATATGGTTACTGAGGTGAGATTCAATTTTTATCTAGAAGCTGTTTGCTGATTTATATTTTTATGTAATGATCAAACTGTAGCTATAATCATCATTTTGAAGTTGAGAATTCTGGATGTTTGAGGGTTTAGTTTCTAACGTGAAACAACCCTCCGTTCAGAAGTAGCTGTGTATAGTGTGCGTTGCTTGGCTGAGAGCATCTGTTTGAGATTAGTGTAATCTGGTGTAAGTACGGCCAAAACCCGAGCACGGCCCGATGTGTAATTCACCAGCAACGTACCGCGTCGCTCCTGCCGTAGATCACTCCACTGTCGGGATTTAGGAGGTGATGTCCGGCGTCTGCTGCCAGCTTCTATTAGCTCCGAGTGCTGCGGAGCAAAGAGCCAAAGGTTCAGGTTCGTTAGCCAGGAAATAAAGGGGACTACTATGTTCAGCACCCACTCTTTGTTATGAAGTGCTTTGAAAGACTGCAACACAAGCAGCTTAAGTGGATCCCTCGCTTGTTTTTTGTCCGCGTGGTTTCTCCGATCCTTAGAGCCCTGATGTGTAGTTATATTTTCAAAGGGGGTTTGGGGCTCCAGCTGCACGTCCAAAGCTACGCAGCCTCAACACAGACTCGCTCCTGTTGCCTCAGCTTCAGTAGCTGCTCCAAAGTCACCCCTTTTCTGCTCTCCTATTTGAATTAATATTGCCGACTCGCACCGAATGTGGCATTACGGTTGTACCAACGCCTGCTGTCGTATAGCAGAGGGCGCACCGTCCCCCTTGCCTCCCTCCCGCGGAGACGCCAGATTCCTCGCCATCGATGGAGGCGGGCCAAAGCTGCTTGTTGTGCTCTCACTGCCACCCGACCCGCACCTGCCAGCGCCTCCTCACAAACACCCACTCAGGCGTTTGACTAAGCACGACATATCGGATGACTCGTCATGTACCACTTCTCTGTTGACTTAATTATGTAAACTGTGTAGCTCTTTGTTTGTTTTGGTCGAGGTGATGTGTTGAAGGACAATACCGATATATAGAAATAGATATGTATATTCAAAGCTTTGTGGTCTTCTTGTCCAAACACACGTGTAATCATACTAACTGCTTTTAATGTTCTCCTAAACTCCTCCCCCCTGTGCACGTGAACCCTCGGGAACCTCAGCGAGCGGCAGGACAATGAGATCGCCCAAGAGATTCAGGACCAACTGGTCCGACAGGCGGAGCACCAGCGGCAGCAGGAAGAGAAGGACGCGGTGAGCGACGCACACGTCCCGAGGGCTTCTTCGACGCACACGTTGCGTTACATGCGCGTCGCTGCGCTGCTGTGGGCGAGTCACTGCGCTTGAATCGGCCCTTTGTTCGGGCCTCTAGACTCTCAGAATGTAAAGATAACAGCCATGGTGGCCGCAAACCTTTTAATCCCAATGTTGACACCCTACATAAAGGGTTTCCACAGTATCCGGGTGTACTTTTCTTTTTTCCATGCTACTGTTGATAAACAAGGCAGTTTGGGGATGAGCATGTAGTCCCTCACAATGAGATGACGTAGACGGGATATGGTTCAGGTCATAAGCTGCCATTGTTTATATTCTGATACTTTAGGTCTTACACTTATCATCCTTTGCCAATAATAATAAGTTATTGCATGTAAGTTCAGTCAGCTATTGGTCAGAGTCTTAAGAAGAATGTCAAAACTTTTAAAAAGGCCTCACATGTATATTTTCATATTCATGCAGGACGACATTTGTTTGTTTTATAGGCCATAGCTCGTAAGCTGCAGGAGAAGGAGATGAAGGAGGAGAGCAAGCGACAGAAGCAGCTTGAAGCTAACTTTGAGGAGGAGTACTTTGAGGATCACGGAGGTAAGGAGCACACCACTGACCCCTGTGTGTCTGTTCCTGTGTTCGTACCTTTGGTCTCTTGGGACAGGAGAGATGTGCCTTGTCATCCGTGCGCCAGGATGTATTCCCTTTTTCAGCTCAGGCTGTGTGAGGGTGAGCTTTTGATGCTGCGCGGCGCTGGAGGTTGTCGCTGACTCGAGGGCAAAGATTTGGGAAAGATTTTCCTTTCATTTAGGAACAAACCGCTCCGGTTTTAAAATGGATCGTGAATGTGCTTTGGTAGCAGATTTTACCGTCGACATTAGATAAATCTCTAGTTAGTAGGTAATGAATGCAGTACGGTGTAATGACTATCATGCTTCTTCTACACATTAGTGACTGACTCAGTGTTGCAGATTGGAATCTTGTTTTCATGCACACATCATCATCATCATCATCGACTGCATGATGCATCCAACTGGAGGTCTGTTCCTTTCTGCTGAAAGAGAAACTGGCTCATTTCAGTCTGCGGTTCAAGCAGATCCTTTTTGTAGTAAATGTTAAAAAGCATCAGTTTGTCTCTGCTCCTGACATGTGGCTACCTGGGAAAACTATTGTGTTCAGACTCTCCCCCTCTCAGCCCGCTCGATCGAATGCTGCAGATTTAAATAGGTTAGTTTTTTTGTTTCCCAAAACATTTGTGTTCTCTGCAATGCACCTGTATTCTAGAGACACAATAGTATATTTCACTGTGACAGTGCGTTACATTGACCACGTGTTGTTCTTGTCTATTATCCGTTGTCCATTCCAACAGTCTTTTCCCTCCCCAAAGGGTTCACCGCCCTCTCAACTCGTTCGCACAAATCCCGTGGGAAACTCTGTGGGATATCTGTGTTGGTTAAACAGTACAGAGGGAAGAGAGGCGGGTTTTAAAGAGGCCATCGGGAGGGAGCGGACTAGTGCCAGTCAAATGTTTGCACACACCATAATGAGAAGGTGTGTTTGACTGCTACTGTACGTCCTCAGCTGTCAGTCTGCCGTGCTTGTTGCGTCTTTGACGATCCCCAGCTGTCCAGGTGCTGCTTTTACCCTTCTTTCTAACGATGTGCCACACGGCGGGCGGTCGTACATCGTCCTTGCCGACGGTGCCAATCTGCCCCGCTCTAGTTACAGCTGCTTGTAACCGTGCAGCTTTAGATGTTCATCTTCAAAGCTTCAATGTTGTCATCCAGGTGTGTGTGTGTGTGTGTGTGTGTGTGTGTGTGTGTGTGTGTGTGTCCGTGCGCGCGTCTTTACGCAGCGGATCACGCTTAAACACTACCAGCTGGTGAGCTGGTACAGAAGCCCAGTCGCTCTAAGGAGGAACCGTTGAGGCTTTTGAACCTCCTTTTCAAATGTTTGAACACCAACAGTTCCATTGAGCTGCACTCCGCTGTGCGCTCCATCGTTGTGCTTTTCCGCTCGTTTCTTTCCGTTGAGACTGGAGTTGTTCGCAGGCCAACCTCCCCTTTCATTAGAGATGAGCTTGTGGTTCTCGGTCTTGAGTTCTGTCCGTGCACTCGGCACAACGCCGCCTTCGTTCCGTCCACGTGAAGTGTGCTACATGTTTGTTTCACACTGTCTATCTGACCACACAACAAGGGTGTTACAGCGGATGTTGAAAGTGTCACTTAAAAAAAGATCGATGATGTTGCTAGTTGCTAATTCAACTTCCGATACTCCCGCGTGCTGGGTCGAACTCTGTGTTTACAAACCATTTTGCCGTATGTCAATCGTGTTTTTGTTCGTTTTTGTTCTGTTTGTCACGCTTCCATGTTCTCATCAACCACCACCATCATCATCATTGTTTTGTCCCAGCTGCCCGCTCTTCTCCTTCTCTGCCCCGTTCAACCGCGAGAAAACCGTTGGACCTGGACGAACACACCCGTCACAAATCAACCTCCCCGGGTCGACTCGACCGCTACGCTCCTCTGAGCGCCCGCCGGGATTACTCCCCAGATTACAGCTCCATGGAGCCCAAAAGGAGCAGGTACCCGAAGCAAGACCTGGCTGCGCCAAACAGCCGCTCGAGGTATCCCGAGCAGCACCGCCCGCCCTCCCCCCGGGCGGAGGGAGGGCGCAGCAGGCACGCTGGGCCGTACGCAGAACACCTGTTGCCCTCTCACGACGACACAGACCGAGCGGTCAGAAGGAAGGAAAAACCGTCCAGACCTCCTCCACCAAAGAGCCCCGTGGGGAGAGAGGGACGGCGTGACCCAGACCGGGGCCGAGACCTGGAATGGGACAGGCATGTGGACAATGAGCCGAGGAGAGACAGGGAGCACGACCCCAGGGGGGCAAGAGCACGAGACCGGGAGCGCTCCAGAGAGGGAAGACTGGGTGGGGACGGGCAGAGCGAGAGAGACGGGCCCAAGCGGAAGGACAGGGACGGACAACGAGCGAGGACCAGGAGCAGAGAGAGGGGACTTGAAGAGGAGCCGGGGCACAGAGAGGGCAGGGCTTCTTGGGAGGAGGCGGGGCGGGGGGGCGAGAGGGAAGGCAGGGCCCGGGGCCGGCAACGCGTCCCCTCCGGCCCCGACGAGGTGTTTGACGCGCTGGAAGAGCAGGGCGGGGGTCATGCTCACCTCAACGGAGACACAGGTACCGCACTGAGCCGGCTTTTGTGTGGTGTGCCTTTTCTGCTTTGCCAATCCCGGGTGGTGGGTCGATCGATCGCTGCAATCACTAATGAAGACACTCATTTTCAGTTCTCACGGTGTAGGGTGGCAATCTCCCATGACTGACTGATTTAGATGGTTTGCAATCATTTGATTTATTGCTGTTGTGCTGTGGATTTATGGGGGGGGGTTTTGTCTGCTGGGTTGTTGCAGATTTTAGCTGTGAAATGTGGCACTCACAAGGGGCTTCAGGGCTGGTTATTTTATTCCTTAGCTGTTTAAGGCTTTTGTCTTAAAACAGTGATGGACACCGTGCACTGCAGCCCCTTTAGTGGCCTTTAAGCTTTAATCCACCTGCAAATGAATCTATTATTGTGCCGAAATGATGACTCGATCATTCGGAAAACTAATTTATTACGTAATTTATCAATCATTCTTTGCAGATGTCTTTAAAGACTTGACACTTAAAATAAATGATACGACCGTTATTTGAGGCCTACCATGTTGTTGATCAAATTTGCTGACGTCCACAGGTCGCATCGTGCACCGCGTGAGTGGAGCAGTGATATCAGAAGCTGCGTACGGAGTGAGCGAGGCCACCAAGGATTTGACGAAGCTCGATATCCGTGAGCAGGAGCTGAAAGACTTGGAAGTGGCCCGGAGAATGCAAGAGGAGGAAATCAAGGTGAGGGGGGGAAGGGAAAAGTGAAAAGTAACGGATTTACTTTGTGAGAATAACGGGCGTTGAGAAAAGCAAAAATTTTATGCATGAGAGGAAAATCAAACAAAATGCATAGAAACTCTATGTTGTTAATGTTTATATGTCAATATCTGGTCATCTATAAATGACTGAAAGCCTGAAAAACATACAAAATGGCCTCCGTCTCAGTCGTTTCCTATGTTGCATAACGTTGGAACAATGTGTTCCACGTGGGGGGAGAATGTGACTTTTTGTTCTCTGATTTCAGGCCAGCAAGGGGCCTGTGCGTACAACCCAGATGGCCAAGGATGAGGTGAGTGGCTTTGATATCTGGAGACGCGTCTCACGTCGTCATGCTTTTGGTTTTCTTCATATCCTTAATTTCCTGAGCTCAACCAATTGTAAGTTGTTTCTCAACCAAACCTTTTCTGGCCCGAAATGTAAAAAGAAATGGATGTTATATACAATAGGTACAATACATATAGCTAGTAACTCGACATTAAACATCCCAAACATGGAATCCTGTAGGATGTGGAGGTTTCGCTGGGGATCTCTTTATTATCCGTTTACGATACTGTTTCGGATGTGTCTATGGCAGGAAATTGCCCGATTGCTGATGGAAAGAGAGAAGAAGGAGTACCGGAAGAATCGAGAACGGGAGAACGAGAGAGAGCGGGAGAAAGAGAAGGAGAGGGAGCGGCTGGCCATGGAGAAGAAGGCAGCGGAGAGGAGGCGGCTGGAGGGAGACTACAGGGTCATTTGCTTTAACCAAACTCCTTCTCTTTTTTTTTTAAACGTGTGCATGGACAAAACGTTTTTTGCAACCTCTGACATTCCAGATCCAAATATGGATCCAGGAACCTATAATCATTTGCGTTGGTTTGCAGCAGAGCTCAGAGGAAGTAGTCCGGCCCAGAACACGAGACGAGCACGAGTACCAGAGGCAGAGGGAGAGGAACCACAACAAGCCTGCCAGGTACTCGACCCGTCATTTCTGAAGGCCAAATACTAAAGTCAGCCAAGAAGTGGAAATAAAACAATCTCTGTCCGTCTCAGGCCTCCTCAGCCTGGGCTTCACGACTACGAGAACGTGCACTCTGGTTACGGCTACTCGGACCACCCAGCTCCCCCTCGCCCTTCCACCAGACCCGAGGCTGCTCACAAAGGTACGCTGGTACAGAGGAGCGTACAGAGTAGTAGCTTTAGCAAATCAATTTTGCCGCAGATCAGACTTTTTAAGAGATGACATTTCTTAGTGGTTCATTTATAACTTCTTTATCATATCTGTGACGGTGAGATTTTTCCTTGCAGTCATTGACACAGCACCTCCTCAATCTCTTCCAGGTGGCCATCACCGGCGGTGACTCAGGTTCTCTGCCGTCATGCTGTCAGTCCTCCTTCATCCTCCCATTTGTTTTCCTCAAATTTCCATCTTTTTTTCTTTTCTAACCACTCACACTCGATCAAAAGCCTTGGGACAATCTATTGAGTTGGCAGTGGGATTTCTCCTTTAATACCCTCCCAACGTTTGGCCCAGAGTTAAAGAAGTGGAGTCTGTGGGTGCTGCAACGACACATTCCTTTTTATTCCAATTCATCAGTCATTTTATTTCTTTTGTCTCAACATCAAGACCAGCCAGGGTAACGACCTTTTGTGACATGACCTCCCCCTGATTCTTAACTGTTGGCATAATGGAACTGATGTTTGCTGATGTTCCTCCTCTCCTGTGGACCATTCCATCCAAAGGGCTCACGGTCCTCTGCTGGACGCACCCGTGCGATCTTAAAACTCCTCGTGACCCTTCATGCGACGTGCCTGACCGGTCCAACGCGGCTGCCGCAGTGTCTTGGATACCAACATGGCAGCTGCTTTGTACCCGCGTGCTGAAGTTCTGCTCACTCGTCTCGCTGTTCACAGGTCCGATTCACGTGCCAAACGGCGTCCAACTCAGAGAACAAAACTAGGCTTTCATCAAGATGCTGGTGGTGTTGACTTTCGACGCGTTTACCTCTTGTGCCGGCCCAGTGGAGGCGGAGCTCGGTGATCATCCGTGGACTTTAATTGGCTGTCGCCTTTTTCTTCTTGTGCTTGTAACTTGATCGCCCTTAAATCTCTGGATGGATGACGATCTGTGTGTGACTCAGTGTTTCTATGTGCATGCTTACTGACTGTGCACATGCATCTGAGCTCTATAACAAACGACCCGTCACGCCGTTTGACTGAAAGGGCTTAAGCCACAACCAGCCAATAACCTTTTTCTCTTTGTAAATTGACAAAGTCAGCTCCTATACTGCTGTACAATATATCCCCTTTTTTTGCCACTATTTCATATCGAATCACCTTTTACAAACCAAAAGCTGACCCATGAAAGGACCAGTACGAAAAGGAAGTGTGTGCACATGTCAAACTTGTCAAATCTTGCCTGTGCTTACAGATGTTGTGCAATTGAATATCTGCTTGTTTTATTTAAATGTAAATATCTTGTTTTTGTTTTTTTTATATTAACTTGTGCAACCATATTGTGTTTATTGTTTTATACAATGTCTTTCAAACTTGTCTTTTTTTCTTTTCTGAAGCTCAAATTCAGACGTCACTTCCTTGATGCAGGAAAGACAAACATCCCTATAGATCTTCTGGATGGACAGAAATCAGTCACCAGATCTGCTCAGATATATATTAGTGCTTAAAGGGAACTACTTTTGTGTCATACCGCCTCGAGCATCCATTATTTTCTGTTCATATTGAATGAGGTGATTCAGTCTTTGACCTTTTCGTGCTGCTTCCATGTCCCCCGTGTTAAGTGTTGCTTGAGTTGTAAATCGGCTTCCAAAGCGATTCCCTCCTTGTTCAGAGACCTGACTTCTGCATTGCCGAGGACAAAATGTGCTTATTTCTGTAGACTGATCTTTGCGCCGTATATTCATTTTATCAGGGACTTGCCAAGTAAAAAGCTTGTGGATGTAGCAGTGCTACCAATATTTATTCTTTGGGGAGAGCACCACCATGTGGACAATTGAAGGCAAATGTATCAGAGTGGTGTGATTGGGATGTCTTTAATCAGGCATTGCTTTGGAAAAGCTATCATTTATTCATTTTTTTTAATTCAGGGCTTGTATGCAATTTGCCAATTGAATCAACAGTGTTGAAACTTGCTGTAAAATAACTTGAGTAAAAAATGAAGGAGTTGCTTTTACTTGTGGCATCTCAATGTAATAAACTCAGCATTCCCAACTGCTTTATGAGCATGACTTTTATTAGAACTAAAGCACGATGCTGCATAGTGAGCTCAACCAGTTACAACAGATGATCAGGCCTTAAATGAGGCTTCTGAATAGTCAGACGTTACATTTTTATTTCCACTTTTATTTACAACACATTGTACTTTTAATTCCCTACAAAGAAATCCAAATGACTCAGACGTACACCTGCTGCGCACTTTAGGCTCAGCATAAGCATGTCCCATTGAAATGGTTGCAGTGTTGACTCATTTGAGTGTTACATGCCTCTATCCCCGGTTATACCGGTAATTCTAGTCAACGTAAACAAATCATTTTTTCAAAACAATCATTTCCTTGTACATAGTTTCAGGTCAGTGTTTTATGGTAGGCGTTTTAAAAACATGTCACGCTAGAGGAAAGTACAGCTGCACCCTTCATCGCAGAATGGCTGCGTGGATCTGGTTCACCAACATACCTGACATACTGATGCATCGTCTGCATGTGTTAACACCACTGCCATGCCCTTTGGTGGAATATGTCACAAACCAAGCCACACCTCCATAACCACAAAAATGGCTGCTGCTGTTAGAATTTTTTTTTTTTTAAAGCCGGGATGTGTTAAACCCCAAAGATTAGACATATATTTTACAACCCTGATGCAGATTTGGGTCCGAATATATGGAAGAACAGCTGAATTAAGCACAAGTTTTGCTTGAAAAACATGACTTTAGATTTAAGACTTAAATCTTCAGTCGCTCTGAAAACAAAATGAAAGCGATTAAAGTCGTTCCAAACCGGCCTTGTGGCAGGTGTCCTTGGTGTTGGATGCACATTACACACACGACCAGAAACAATGACTGAAATTTTTACAGGAAATTCACAGGCAAGGTTTCCAGCAGTGCGGGTAATAGAAAAGCTGTAGCCAAAAAAAGAAAAGAAAGAAACCCTGTGGAGAAAAACGAAAAGTTATTTTGTGTGTCAACACCGCCTTCAGGTGTGCGCGCGCGCGCGCGCGCGCTCCTCGCTGCGGCACCAAAGCGCACAGCTGCAAGCAAACAGTCATTAGTGAGCTCAAACTCGACACGTCCCCAGTGCGACCCGGTGGTAACTGGACTCACCTGTCCTCCTCCGACCGTCGGGGGGGTCAACGGCTGCTGCTGCTGCCGTAGGACTTACCTCTGTGGACCGAATGTACTCTCCGCGTCTCTCACCTGGCAGGTAAAGTGGTGGAGTGCTGCGGTCCGTCATCGGCAGCCCGCCGTGTTGGGACACGAAGACACGCCCACTTATTAAAGAGAGAGGGAGAGAGAGTCCCAATCGCTCTCTACCCTCAGGATGTTTCGGTTCACTCAGGTGGAGTTCCTATCAATCCTCCACAGAGAGGAGGGTCATTGATAGGAGTCTGCGAGGAGGAAAAACAGGGCGCCATTGTTGTTTAATTAACCCGATGCATCGCACGTGTTCCCCTCTTCTCTCTCTATCGGTCGGAGCCTATGGGGGACAGGGAGGGGGAGGAGAAGGTGCGCCTTCACGAAAAACCGGTGCTGGGAGTCACAGAAGTGGTTTTTCAGACACTCAACCGATACAACCCTCAGTGGAAAAAAACTGCTAAACTCGGTCTTTTTACGGGAGGGAGTCACTACAGCATCTGCAGATTCAAATATAAAATGAAAAAATCAAAGAGTTGTTTAAACACCACAATGCTGGTTTTATTCTGACAACTTTATATACTAACACTAATGTGTTCTTTCTACAGTGGCAGGGTTGCATCAGCGGAGTTGGGCCACACCTTCGGCCACACACTGTTCCCAAAGTAAACACATCTATTGTATACACTTGGCTCAAAGTTGAGCGTTTTATGCAGATCACTTGGTAAGTGGTAGCGCCTTTATATTATCGAAATAATGGTTAATAATAATAAATTGTATTTATATAGTGCTTTTCAAGGACTCAAAGTTGCTTTACAGTAATAAATATAAACAGAACAAAACAAGATTCAGGCTCAGATGAAGAGGGAGGAGGTCATGGGGCTAGGGATGGGCAGAGATGAAGAGATGCGTCTTGAGGTGGGACTGGAAGATGGGGAGGGACTCAGAGGTGCAGATCTCTCTGGGGAGGGACTTCCAGAGCCTGGGAGCTGCTCTGGAAAATGCTCGGTCCCCAAAACGGCGGAGTTTGGACTTTAGGGTACAGAGGAGACCGGCTGAGGTGGATCTGAGGGACCATGAGGGTTGGTACGGGGAATGGAGGTTGGTGAGGTATGAGGGGGGCCGGTGGTGGAGGCCTTTGTAGGCGAGGACCAGGATTTTGTAGGTGATCCGGTGGGAAATGGGAAGCCAGTGGAGTTTTATTTGTAACGATATCCATAAAAGCCATTTCCTCCAGTCATCAGGCTCAAAACGTCCTATAATCTGATCAATTTAACAATGGCACTCTCAGCCCCTTGACAGGATATTTCTTTAAAATGGAGAATGCTGTTCATGTAAAGGAAAGCAAACATTCTCATCATGGGCTGTAGAAAATGAAGCAGGCCGTTGGGCCCCAGGCGCTCCGTTTATAGGTGCGCTGTGCCCTATGCAGGAATGACACCGGACTGGTTTGGAGCAGCATCACGGCTCATCTTTTCACAGGGTGTCACCCTTGAATTAATCCCTGAGCATTAACCTGTCCTTTGTTTTATATTGCACTAAAGGACGCAGCACTACCGGGTGTGTTTAAGGACATCAACCTACTTTCTAAGAGCAAAAGCCCATTAAACAATCTTAAACTAAAATCAACATGAGGAATAAAAGAGAGCCAGTTAGTTTTTGTTTGCAGATAAAGCGGTGACAAAGGAATGTTATGTTAGCGCTTCGTTCTAATCACATAACAGACGGACATCTTAGACAGAAGTTTGTTTGGCTTTCAGTGATTACAAATCGCAGAAGGAATCAGCCTTTATCACAAAAGACATTTTGACTCGGTCACTGTGAGAAAAGCACACGTCTAAACAATAAAACCACTGCAGGCCGAATTCCAATTAGCTTAGTGGTTCCCAAACCGGGGGTCAACAGGGAGGTCGCGGCTTCACATATCGCAAGTATATCACAGGTACTACATTTTATTGGGGTACATGAATGACTGGTTTAAAACGATATGCTATGGTTACAGTGACCCTAGAGTGCGGTGTGTCAGGTGTCCTCAGTTCTCCTGCTCACAGGGGCCACTAGATGGCATCTTCCTCACATATTTCTTACTACATGACTCCTCTTCAACAACACTTTGCCAGCTGAGAAACTGTGTATTGGGGGTTAGAGTTGATCACCATGCTGACTCATTATTTTGTATTATCAGTAGCTTTTGGCAGTAAGCCCTAAAAACATTAGAGGAAAGCACGTGACTTTCACCTACTTCTACTTTTTTCCTCTCTGCTTGGCAAGTTGACATAATAAATATTTTGGTGTAATTAACGCAAGTGGCTAACTACTCCCCTGAGAACTGAGATTATACCGTAACTCCTTCCTATGTCTGCTTCCTTCTTTTGTGTCCATAGATTTGGGGACCAATATGCTGCAGGAAGCCGACCTACTGTTTACAGAAATGCCAAAAGTCAGACAGTAAAGGGGATTGGCCTCGTCCCCTTTTGTGGGAAAAGTCATTTTAGAGGTAGTAAACTATGATAACTTGCTGCAGGGATGACGTATTTTTCCAAGCCAACCCCTGGAAGTCTTTATAACACTGATTCCCTTGAAAGAAAACCAATAGGATTTCACAAGATTGAAAAGAGGAGTATTTAATAAAATTAATGATATTCAAGAACAAAATGTGAAAATCGGTAAAACTTGAGTTAAAAGTAATATTTATATTTATTGCATCTAACCAATGAAAAAAGGTCATTGACTATGAGAAAATGATTTTAATTTCCTCCATCAGTTTGGCAAAGAGTCTCCATGCTGGTGGTGTGAAAGCAGGAAGGGGCTTCAGAAGATGAGAGGCCCTCTGGTCAGCTCAGGCGGGACGCACGGACAGCTTGACTGGGACTTTTTATTGGCAGGACAAATTTCTCAGTATTCCACCGACATAAGTTGTTTGCAGTTTTTTGTGTGCTGTCCTTGAGACATTTGTAAACTTTTCCTCATATTGTCACGGCCGTGCCATGTCATCAAGCATGCAGCTGGAACTTCCTGAAATAAAGAGCGACCCCTTTAAAGCGATGTTAAACGATCCTGTGCAAAAACAAAAGCTGCCTATAAGCGAGGACAACATGATCTCTTTGTATGGGCCAATTCAGAGGGGAGCAGTGACTCTAACCGTTGTGCGCAGTGTTTTGATTTAGGCTTCCTTTATTTCAGGAAAGGGTGGAAACTGATCCAATCCAACAGACAAATGTACTGTGTTTACAAACTGGCATCAGCTTAATCCAAATATGGTCAAATCATTAGGAAATTGGAGTAAAAGAAGATGTAAACAAACGGTTAGTGCTGTGGTTTGCCCGAGCATCAACGCCACTTGGGAGATTGATAATGTGGTTTTACTAGTTATCTAATTACATTACATGCCATTTAGCTGACGCTTTTATACAAGGCGACTTACAATAAGTGCATTTCAAACCAGAAGAACAAGAAACAAAAAAGGGCAATTTCATCAAATGGTGGTTTTCTTGTTATTGTTGCTGGCATGTAAGGGCTACACAAATGATGTCAATGTTGACTTTACATCTTGTATTCCTATGAATATGAATAGTGTTTGGAGTTAAGGACTTAAAGTCTTGTTAAGCACGCTCAGTATTTGCGGTCATTTGTGATCTGGTCTGATAAGCCGAACCCTTCCCGTCATCCCGCGTGCGTGTGGAGCGGAGACCTCGCGTGCGTGTGGAGCGGAGACCTCCCGCGTGCGTCACGCGCCTCGCCACTTTAAATAGAGGCTGCAGAGGAGCGCGCGCATAACGGAGTTAAACGCCATCCAAAGAGGGACATCATTTCTCTTCTGACTTTCCAAGGAAGTTCTAGGACTTTACAACAACAAAAATCCTTTCTCACCTCTTCCCACTCTGCACTTATCCCGACACGATGGCCAGCACGGGACTGCAGCTCCTCGGGTTCTCCCTCTCTCTGCTCGGCCTCGCCGCCACCGTCGGCGCCACCGTCATGGTCGAGTGGAAGAAGCAGTACCAGGGCGATACGCACCGCATCTTCGAGGGCTTGTGGATGAGCTGCAGTGGCAACGAGAGAACGACGTGTGAATTCCACCAGTATCTCCTGAAGCTGCCCAGTAGGTTTCTCATCGGCGCACCTGCATCTCCTCCAAAAACCAGACGCTCCTTGTTGAGATACCTTACACTGCCAATGAGTTACTATAATTAGACGCCTTTGCGGTACAAGCTCCTTGGATTGACCTCCTCACCTCATGGCTTCATGTCTGATATTGGCACAGGGAAGACATGAGGTGGAAATTCTATAGTGTGTTTTGAAGAATCGTTATCTTTAGCTCAGCTTCATTTACCTTTTGTGCAATTGACAAGTCAAGGCTACAAGAGTCCAAACCAGAAACAAGTGTGCAATTTCAACAGATTTAAGCAATAAGAAGCAATACGAGTAACACAGAAATCAGACTCGTTCGCAGTGTAAATATACCAATGTTTCCTCTTCTGCTCTAGCTGAGGTCCAGGCCACCAGGGCCGTAATGCTAATCAGCATCTTCCTCTCTGGTGTGGCCGTGTTGGTGTCCACGGTGGGGATGAAGTGCACCCGCTTCATGGACGGCAACGATGAGGGCAAATCCACGACAGCTATGGTCGGGGGAATCATCTTCATGGTTGCAGGTGGGTTTCATGGGAGCGGAAGCTGTCTGGCTTTCACCCACACTCACAATGGATGATAAGAAAAGGTTCAGATTCATCACACTTTTTTTGTTATCCTTTATTTAACCATTTTTTTTTATCTTGGCTAATATTGGCAGCACTAACAGAGTTATCAAACAGAGTCAGAATGAAACACTAAAGGGATTACACCATTTTGAATAACCGTTCTAATTTGTAAAATATTTCTTGCCATAAAAGACTTAAAGGCAAAAACAACCCAATGGCTCTTTGAAACCAATATGACTGTAACGATGACTTAATGAGCCTATATAGCATCAGCAGCCAGAAGAGCGAGTCCCCATTTCTCCAGCGATAAGGAAAGAAATATCATTAGCACATTACCGTCCCATATATTAGTTCAGTCTAAATATATTGCCTTAATCTTTTCTTAATTCAAACTTCATGATATTGTAAAAGTAGACGGAAAATAGTGGACCATATTGAGCCGTGGCATAAAAGAAGATCCTTGTTGAGTTCTACTATCTTAAATCTGCGGCATCTGCGGCGTCTGCAGCGGTTTCCTCCCCATTACGAACACACACGCAGTCCCTGAAAAAAGAACAACAGCATCTGAGAGAAAGTGTTCTTAAAAAATAAGATTAGCGGCGTTTCGAACCTCTGCTTGTGTTTTCATTATTCAGGTTTATTGACCCTCATCATAACCTCCTGGTACGTTAAAATGATTGTTCACATCGTCAATGGAACCAATGCCCTGCAGAGGTAAACATGCCTGCAAACACACACCACACACACCCACACAAACAAACAAACAAACAACAATCACAGTTCAATCTGACCGTCATTGTGCAGCTGAATGCGTGTTTTTTTCCCCCCTGCAGCTATGAGTTTGGTTACGCTGTGTTTGTCAGCTGGGCAGGCGGCATCCTCACTACGGCTGGCGGTGCTTTCCTTGGCTGTCGGAGATGCTCGCGGTCCCGGTCCACCACCTCCATCAGCTCCAACCACCTCCTCTCCACCACCCAGCCAAAGTCCAACTACGTCTAGAGGAGGAGAGCGGGAGGGGGGAGGGGGGTTGTGGTTCTACAATAAGGACAAATCAGGATAATAAAGACCTGCCGAACTTCAAGTTAGTGAGCAGGATCAGGAGTACAAAACGATCGAGCAGTTTGTTCTGAACTTGAAACGTCTTTTATGCAATTCAACAAATGAAAATATTAAACGAAGTAGGCAATGTGGTGCAGGGAAAACCCTGTTGGCTTTGTACCGAAGGAACGTGTGCGGACAAAAATAAAATCTCATTTCAATAGTTTGCAGTGTAGACACAATGTTTTGACGCTGGATGGAAAGATGGATTTTAAGGTGTACATTGTTGTACAGTTGATTCCTCTTCAGCTTCACACTGGGTTTTAACGTAGAATGTTTGCGTGATGCGTCCGGTCCAAAGCAAATCCATTATTCCATTTATATACATGGTAAATGGACTCACACACAGATGCAAAGTGTCCCACAGCAGCCCCCCCCCCCCCCCCCAGACCACCAAATGGCCGGGAAAGTCATTATAAACGGGGTTAAACAACCTTGTTTTTCCACAAACAGCTGGAGACTTTGTTTAGTCCTCCGCGGATGTAAACTAATCAGCGATCTCTCTTGGGCAGGGAAACTGCTGCCCACACTCTTCCTGAATCCTCAGAGAAGAGTAAGATGGTAGGAAATAGAAAGTTAAGCTGTGCAAAGTGCCTGGTGAAATGCTGCCGTTTGCTGTAAAACACGTCTTTGCTTTCAAAGCATCTCAGTGAGCCTCAGGAAGAAGAATGGGGTATTCTGAAGTTTTTTACTATTTGTTGTGTTGTATCTACTGTTTAACTTTCAAATGTCTGACAAAACTGCACAACTGTGAAGCATTTGCTTAAATCATCATTATCACTTCATGAAAAATCTATTCCCTCAAAAGCTTCACTCAATCAAAGTGAGGGGATTTGCCAAATGTGGCAACGCATTGTTTATGTATTAAAGATTCAGGCATGTCTGTTTGTCCTCAATGAAGCATTCCGAGGTTGGTTTAAAAAGTGCTCGTATGTGGAACAACCTGCAGAGGGAGGCAGTCTCCTTTGAGTGGATTATGTGTGACTGGGCCTCCGATCCTCAGAAACTTCTAGTACACAAAGCAGAAGTATTTGTACATGCGTAGCTCACTATAATAACTTATTCTATCAGGGACAGTGCGCATTGACAAACATCAGTAGTCATACGACTACCCAGAACACAATGCTTACAAAGTTATCTTAATATCATTGTGTCATTTTAAGTACGGAGCAGTATTCATAATTAATACTTAAATGGACATTTCACCGAAATGGTTGGAATTAGTCACATCTTTAAGAGTATGTATTGCTGCCTGGTCTATAAAGTGATTCCTGTTTTTTTATTATTTAGTCAACGTTTGTTTAACAAAGGACGTTTCTTTTTCAGGCATCTTTAAAGTCACATTTTATCCAACCGCTTTATTTCCTTTCAAACGCCCCCTCAGCTGCGCAGCAGGGACTTTGAAGGCTGAACGCGCGTCTCATGAAGGAGACGCGCCGTCCCCGAAGGAGATGAGCCGTCATCGCGCTGCGGCCATTCGCGTCTCGCAGGGGGCGGAGCCAGCGCAGCCGGAGAGGGGGCTCACAACAAAATGTGTGTCCCCGACTAACGCGACGTGATTTCCCACCTCGGTCCGCTGCCGTCCTGCGTTATCTCCACCCGGAGCTTCTTCTTTAAACTTAGTTTTAATTTGTTCTTTTTTTTTTTAAATGGACTCAGAAACGAGTCCAAGCTGATCGCAGTTGCCGACCCCTTCCCCCCCTTCCCAAACCCCCCTCCGTCGGAACCCGAGGCAGAGGATGGATGGAAGGTTCTCGCCGGCTGCTATCTTCTCGGTCGTCCTCCTCGCCGCCGCGCTGTCATCTTCAGCAGCCTCCTTGGAGCCCTACGACCTCCTGTACGACACCGCGGTGCGGGCGTTTTACAACGGCGACTACGCGGCCGTGGCGCGCCACATGGAGGGGGCGCTGCGCTCCTACAAGGAGGTCCGCGGCTCCAGGGTCCGGTGCCGGCTGAGGTGCCAGGACCAGCATCCCTTCGACGCGACCTTCTCGGACCTGCGCTTCCCCGACGTGGTGCTGCGCAGGGCGGCGTGCATGGACGCGTGCATCGAGGAGAAGATCGGCACTCAGTCCGTGCACAAAGTCGGTGAGGATGTAGTGCAGGACTTCCATCGCAGGATCCCTTACAACTATCTCCAACTGGCGTATCACAAGGTAAGGAGACGAAAATCTCGCTGCATTGCTCCACTTTACCGCTCCAGTCCTCTCCTGCTGCGTGACGCAGAAGACGGAAGCTTTGCTGCTCCTGATTCAATAGTGTGTAGGTGCTTGTACTTCTACATAAAGTATTCCGTTCCTCAGTTAGTGCAGGAGACATAAGCATAGAACGCCATTGTAGTTGAACTGTATGAAAACCCACATTTACAGGTGCCAGTATAGATATTTAAGAGTTAAATAAAGATATATTTGCTCTGTGCACTTCATCTTGAGGAGAATAGCTTTGATCGATCCGCAGGACGTTTGAGAGTTGAAGATTTAAAGACGAGGCTAAAAGATGTCCACCTGTCATTTTAACTAATTTCCTATACAAAATAAAGCTTGAAACACCAATGATATGCAAACCCTAAGCAGAAATGATCAGCTGATAAACATTAAGATGAATTTTGACTCCATCTCAAAGAGAACTTTGTCAAGTTAGTTTTGGTTGCTGGTGGATCAAGGAGCAGATTTCATAGCTCCTCTGAGAGCAGCGTTGTTCGGCGTCAACAAATGAGAAAAGCTTCACTTAGGCAGGAACCGGCGTCAAATTCCATGTTTGCATAAGAAACATTAGTCGTTCACTGTACGGTCACACACATTCCCAGTGGAGCTTGTCCCACGAGCTCCATCTTTTGTCCGCGAGGATGTTTTGCAGAAAGCGTGGGAACAACCCAGGGCCGCTGGGAACAAAGTCTCCTAATCTTCTTTTGTGCTGCCCATTATCTGGGAGCCTCTTCATTCACACTTCATTCAACAGGCAGGCTCGCAATAAGAAGTGCAAAAATATCCATCCAAGGAAATTCTCTTCCTGCATCCTTCCCTCAACAGTTAAGCCAGGGTCAACTCCAGGACACTTTGTGTTAGGACACTTGTTGCAATCCTACAGCAGCGACGGCACGGCAAGTGATCGTCTTTTTACCTTCATAAGAGCAGGAGACTGACATGTTCACTTGCCTTGCGTGCATCTGAGACTCCGTCGACTTCCCCCTGTCGCTGCTTCCCTCAGACCGGCTCCGGGTGCCAGTGCGATGACACACAGCTTCCACTTCCCAGGAGCGGTGAGAAGTTCACAGGATTCGTTCCCGTCGGCCGCTGAGCAAAGCGTTTCTCCGTTCGGTCTGAATCGTAGCGGAGGCCGTCCTCCATAAAAGAGTCCGCTCCTGTCTAGACATGATCAAATAGACACAGCCTTACCACACACACACACACACACACACACACACTCGCCCGGCTGTAAAAAAAAAAGTATTATGAATCTTTTATGAAAATAGTTGTGATTTCTTGAACATCTGTTGGGAGAAGAAGTGGCTCAATTTAGTTTTGTTTTCTCTAACAACAAGGCAGAGACCGCAGCTCTCAAGGATCTTTTTTTTTTCCTGACCCCTCGCGTGTCACCTCGTCTGTACAAACTAAGTATATGGCAGCACATCAAGGCCGAGACCTCTGATGTTGATCTTACCCGAGGTAAGGAGAGTCCGACCTGGAGCCCTCCCATTGGCCAGTCCGCTGAGTCTTCTGCATGTGTGTTTAGGTGTGCAGGCGCCTTGTGTGTGTGTGTGTGTGGGGGGGGGGGGGGGGGGGGGGGGTGTTAGTATGGGGGCAATTGGTGGTGTTTGTGAAAATAAATAGCATTCCTGCACATTCCAGCATCACACGCTCTCCTCCTGACAGCCTCACAATGTGGCCTTTGGGGCTGTTAGAAGAGGTTCCACAGTCAACAACGGTTCTCTTTGCCTCCGGTGGCTGCGTTCGTCCCCGGCTCGCCCTCCATTCAGCCTGGTAAATATTTTATGTTCCCGTTGTAGTCTGTTTGCTTTGCTAAAAAAAGAGAGAGACACGCCACCTTTTTGCAGGTATTAAAGGGAGACTTGAGGGCTGAACCCTGATGGCCTCGAGTGACCTCTGGATCAGGTGAGTTGCACAACTACAGAGGGATCGGAGGCCCTGAGCTTCCCTCGGGCGCAAGAAGAGCTTGTGTCTGCAGCCTTTATGTCCTCGACCTGATGGGACTCGAAACGCCGCTGTTCCACAGAGCGATTGTTAAAAGATAATCAATATTTAAGGTCCGAACTCCAAAAAAAACATTTGAACTTAATATTTTTTGAGTTTTTTTAGTAGAATGGGATTGTCTTGTTCACGTGATGCTCCTGTGCGCCCGATTAAACCCCACTTTTGAAGCCAGACAAGACATTTGGAGCCACCAGCGCAAATGTAGACGAACACACGGATTTACAAGCTCCATGCTGAAAGTTGGAAAATGTAAGATGACTTAAATTTGAGACACACAATGAAGTCTCGGGAATTTGGACACAACCACAAGCAAATCCTTTTGTTTTGAGAAGTTCCCTGTGCGTCCCAGCATGACGCCAGGAGATGACTTCAGGTCACGACAGCCTCCTGTGGAATTTCCTCTTTAAAGTCCGACCCATTAGTGAGTTGCTCTGCGACTGTGCTGATTGCGTGACAACACAGCAGGCGGCTCGGATGGTCACGTTGGGAGACGAAACCCACCGGTTTGGTTGTGATTGGAGGTTTTGTGATCGCTGGGCGTTTGGTACTTTCCTGCTGTGATTTGTTTTTACCTCATCTTTACCACACGGCATATTTCTTCATAGCATTTTCTTCATCACCACCATCACCTACCCCTCGGCACCCACTTACTGTGCCAACCTGCTGCTCCCCTCCACTAGCGTGCAGAACCTCTGCTTTGCCCAGACAATGTGGCACTTGGCTCTGCCGAAGGCCTTCTGCATGAGCGGATACGAGCGGATGACGCCCAGGAATGTGAGGGGCACGCTGTGACAATTGAACGCCTGCGAGCGAGGTGGAGGCTGCTAATGGGCCACTGCGGTGGTTCGTGGGACGGGACGGGACGAGGCGGCGGCAGGTTGCGGAAGGAGAGTTGTTCTGGGCTCGCAGTGAGGCAGAGGCCTCACAGAGCAGCGGCGGCGGCGGGCGACAGCTGTCGGCATTCAAGACGTCTTTTTTTCTCATGCTCGAAGGCTTTTTCGATGAAATCGTCCATCTGACCATTTTATAGCAGATCAGAATATCCCTTTTCGCGAAGGGGAGTATTTCATTATGTTGATCCCAACAGCTGCACAGCATTTAGATTATCAGTCTGGCCAAAAACTTGCGGGTGTCTGAATCAAGGAATCATGCTGGGATGGAAAAAACAAAGTTTACCAGGCATCTGCTCAGCCTCACTCGTGACTTGAACTATGCGTTGGCTGCTGCGGGGATGCAAGCAGAGAAACCACTTACATCTGTCATGTTCTCTTCCACACACAAACTGGTATTTCTCATCCATCATATTGTGTCACCTGTGCGACACCCACTCTGTTCCCATAAACTGCAGTGAACCTCTGCAGTGGTTGCATCGGAGAGAAGGCAGCTTTTAAGCTGAAGACCAGGCTCACAGATGGATCTCTGTTGTTATCCGGTGGACTCGTGGCTGTGTCCCGTGGGAGAGACAGAAGGCCAGTGTGCACCGATCAGGGATGTTATTCGTTTTAAATCGTTTGTTCACACAAAGCCAGTAGCCACTTCAGAAAGGGGGCGATTCTAAGTGGGACCAAACACGCATTTGGTATTGACAGTCGGCACATATTTAGGCCAATATTTTAGCCCACAAGAAAAGCAAAAGGTTCCACAGGTTTCCTGAGGGTGTCCAACATCCCGGCTTGTTTCACACAACCGCGAGCTATGAATTGTTTCAACTTATCACGTTGCTGTGGAAACAACAAAGAGGGTACAGGAAGTCCAATCTGATATATGAAACACTGGGAAATGATGTTGTTTTCTAAGTAGCTGTATCCATGTAAAGTAGATTGTTTTGTCTCTCGGCAGCTTAAATGTGCGCAATGTGTTTTGCTGAATATTCAGTCTAATATTCTGTTTAGCGCTGCACCGGAGTGAGAGCTCCCCTGGTAAGTGTCTGTGTTTTACGACATAGGGCTTTTTGTATTTGGTGCGTGGTCCCAGTGGCAGGCAGCATGTCACAGCCTGTCTGGTTGGGCAATAGACTAATAGCTGCTAGTGGGGTGAGTCGTTGTGGGTCAGTCTGCCGTGACCTTTCTGAGCTGTCTCTGGTCTCATTTAGGGTTCTTTCTTGCAATGTATTTTTTGGCTTAACCTAAAACCTTTACTTTGTTAATTTTTTTGTGCCTAATACATAAATAAAGTAACGTACTGTATAAATGTATTTTTTACACAGACCGAAACTGTGCATTTCCTAATCTGATTTGAAAAAGTAAATTATGGATCTTGTGTACCTCAGATGTCGGAGACAATCGTCCTTTGTGGGCAGTTTGTTTGCCTTCTTGACCCTGCAGCTGTTTCCTGTGAAATTTCAATTACAAGTGTTGATTGTTTACGCAGCCCCTCTCTGCTGTCGTCCGCCTGCCGGGCGATGATCCCGGGGTGATTCTGTAGCAAATGTGTCCTTATGCGGCACTGTTTATCCGTGCTGAATGTGTGGGAAACTGAGATATGTAGTTGGTAGGGGAACCCCTCCCTAAAGATTCCTTCAGTGGGAAATAACTTTGTTTTGAATGCAAATTAAAAGTCACGAGCACATCAAATCACAGGATTTGAAGTGGTGTTTTTCTTCATGGAGAAACCGGTTTGTTGATCAAGTAATAGACAAGTCCGCAACACTGAATCAATGTCAGTCAGCAAAGAATTGATTTGCTCCAGAACAGCTCAAGTCGTTGACGTTTATTTTAGCTAACACACGTTGTCTGGTTTTGTTCTGGAAATTTTCCTGTGCATAATTAAAACTCTTGGAATGTTACGTTTAACAGCTGCCACTGCAAAATCACACCAGGATTTCCAACTATTATCCCGAAGCGCGACTTAGTCGTCCGATCCCCGCTCCCTCCCTGAGGGTGTTTCGGCTGCGGGGAAACGGGTAGTATTACACCTACTTAGGCAACAGGAGAGAATAGTGTTCGTGATCCCATGTTGACCCGACCCCCTGCTGACTCTGACCTCTCCACGTCTGGTTCAGATCAGGTAAATTTACAACAGGCCCACAGGGCTGAACAGCGTTCGGCACAGGGAAGAGAGGCCTGTCTGGGATGCTGGATTAGGGGAAAGTGAGGCTCAGGCTGAAATGTGCGCCAGAGCACTTTTTGTCCTTGGATTGGATTCATGTAATCTTTAGGAAATAAAGAAGTACTTCTGGAGGTGTTGGGTAAGGAGGCAACAAGGTCATGACGATCAACATGCGGCTCAGTCTTTATCCGAGGGGCTTCTTTAAACACGCTGGCCTTTATTTCACAAAGCTGCTTAGTAGCTTAAACCTTCCTCGTGATTTTTTTTTTTTTTTTATCACCCATGTTGATTCAATCCGACTGATACCATTACTCAAATCCAAATAATGAATCTATTGACAATACATTTCCTAAATCTCCAGAGATTTGATAATGACTGTGGTCACAGCCGCTCCATTCACAGATTCACGTCTGAAACAAATATCACATGACCAGTGGGGTTTTTTTTTCTTCCCCCCCCCCCACAGTTTGTGTATGGAGGGAAAAACTTTGAGTATCAATCTCAACCTTTTATTGGTATAGAAAACAACAATAGTCTCTTGTGTTTTCTGTCACTCAGCAATCAATCTTCCCCCTGTTTGCAGTGGCACCTGCTTGCCAGTGTAAGTAAAAGCTCATGTGTTAATTACATTTTGGGGATATCACACGTAGCCTGAGGACGAGGACAGTCTAGCTGTCTTTCCTTCTTTTGATTTCAGTAGCACTGCTATTATAACAATGGCAGCTGTCTTTTCTTTGGGAGGGAAATATCGTCCCGATGTGTCAACTGGTAAATATACTAGAAAGAGGAATACCTTTTTTATTTATTTTTATTGTTGTCTAGTGTGAAAATCTTGACATGCTTTTCCATGCAATGACTAAGATCAACGGGCTTCTCATTTTACCAGTAAAATGCTCCGAGGCATATTGATCTTTTGCTTTTACTGCCGTCCAGTTTGGTGAACTTGCGTTTGTCTGTTAGCCGCCAGGCTCACGGAGGAGATGTTAAACATCTCCGGTGTGCGTTTCCACTCACGGGTTCATTCAGACGCACATGATGAGACATTTCGGCCTTCCACTTGAGTTTCAGTCTGTGTCAATATTTATTTCGACAGCAACTGGTCCCATGTTTTATTATCCACATCCCAGTTCATGGTGATGTAATGATTATACTCACAGGTAGGGGGTTGTAACACTGTTTACCGTTGCTTAGTTACAAAACGTTGCTGCTTATTTTCGTGAGCAAATGGTTAGTGCTTAGTTAATTATACTAACAAGTGGTCAAGTTTATAATGATGTAAACTGACTGATGTATTTAACAGAACGTCAACGACATTTATATCTTGTAATTAAAAAATGTTCCTACTACATTCTAAACCGAGCGAACTGAGCTGACGCATTAGAATCCACATGACGCACCTATTTCCTTTCATGTTGCTTTGCTGGCAAAACCCAAACTCCTGTAAAGTCGAGCCCAAATGTTCAGTTTCTTCTCTTTTAATGGTCTGCGTGTGCATGGTAGTTAAAGTGGCTTTAGTTAATTATAGGTGTTGCGTTCTAAGAATATCTCGTATATTTCTGAGGGTGTGAGGTTTTGCTTCGGCCGAGCGGAAATAAATCAATCGTAATTGAGTAAATTCCCCACTTCATCTGCCGTTCACACGAGCTGAACTGCATCTCATAAAGCTTTTTAAACGTCAACAACGGTTGCGAAACGTGTCTGTCACAGAAAGTGCCGCTAATGGTTTAAACCTGGAGTAGGAGGCCACCTTGTGGGCGGGTTTCTAAGGAGCGGCAGAGATACAAACAAATACCAATGACAGGCTTTTTTTCATTAAATTGCTACCTGGTTTGGGCGGAACGTTGTCATTCAGTGGAAATCAACTGTTGAATCCCCACCGGTCGACAATATGAGCTCTAACGCAGGGCGTACAGTGGGGCCATTGTAGCATTGCATTCATGACATCATATATCGAACAACCGCTCTTCGTCAAACCCAGTTTGATTAGGAAAATCTGGCTACGGCTTATTAGACTTGCATAGTTCTCCGAAGTTAAGTTTTATTGGTTTTAGTTTTGGCAGTGCTTCACTCTTATCTTCACAGCCCTTATTTAAACCTCAGGCCACAGCTGGTTACGGCTTGACATGATGTCAGAGCCATCTTTGTTTTGCGGGACGTTTTCTGAAATCTTAAGTTTATTTACCCGGCCGATGTTTCTCTCGGTGAGAAGCTGATATTGTCTATGAGTAGCCAACAATAAAATAATAACCCGCCCTTTTCGGTCCTCTCCCTTGCCGGCGCACTGTGGTTTTCGATACTGTGAAGACATGTCATGCATGCCCGGTGTTTTCCATCAGCAGCCTGCTTCTAGTGTTTTGATCGAGTGTGATTTATGGTCCGGCATGCGCCTTACAGGGCTGGACGTGTGACGGGGATCACAGGCGTTGCCTCCCTGCCAGGATGAGCTCATGTAAATAAGTGGTCATGAGTCATGAGTACTGTGGAATCGTATCATTTTCCAACATTAATTGTAGCTCTCAGGTATGCTGCCTGCACACCGGACGTGTGTCAGCAGAATCCAGCAGAGCCGACTCATTGGCCTCGCTCTACCAGAGGAGGTTGTATAG
The DNA here is from genome assembly GCA_021346845.1 of Apeltes quadracus. Taxonomy (NCBI): domain Eukaryota; kingdom Metazoa; phylum Chordata; class Actinopteri; order Perciformes; family Gasterosteidae; genus Apeltes; species Apeltes quadracus. The sequence continues at coordinate 6,189,212 of CM037924.1, read as the reverse complement.
ATATGGCGCGCTGGTGGATATTGATGATGATGATGATGATGATGATGTATCGGCTCTGGAATGGAAAGTGCTTCCATGCATATTGTTTCAAATTTGTTGGCTCCCTTTTGAACCGCCTGGACCTTTTTGCTTTAACTTCCAATGGATTACCCTGAAACAGACCTACACGCGCATTCCTTTATCATCTTGAGTGGGCCTTTCTGATGCGAAGCCGCATTCTGTTTTGTAAGAAAAAGATCACCCGTTTGACATTAAAAGGTAAATGTTTTTAGGTTCCTGTGAATCTCTTGGGCCAACGCTTACAGCTGACACGGGCTTAGTGTAGAAATGTACTCCCATAATGATCCTTCATCCCTGGTGATCCGGCAGGCCTTAGAGAGACGACAGTAGGTATAATTTACTGCCTCACTTATTCTAGCTCTTTGCGGGTTGTTCAGTGAAAGTTTGAGCACCTCATACCTGTCACACCATGCTTCGTAAGTCAGGGATTGTGTTTTGGGAATAACCCCGTCTTTGTAAGCGTGTAATCATAAGGTTTTTCATCCTGTAACACATGGATTCAGCTGCCTCTGGACCGCCTCACGCTATCAGAAACGTCAAGTCATTCTCTTGGTGGTGATGTGATGAAGGTTTATAACTGCGATTTAATTCATTATTTGGCCTGTCCCCCCCCCCACCACCACCATTACTCACAATGCCACTGGTGATACAGATCGCAGCAAATCATCACATCGCTGTCATTGGAATATTGTGTCTATGGTTTTGTGGTCTGCAGCTGGTGAAGTAAATGGAAACGGCAGTAGTGACTAAAGGCAGAATGTCGGGTCACATTCAACGGAGGCAGACCAGACGAGGGAGGAGCATGCGGCTTGTTTCAGTCTCGGGGGTGAGGGGGGGGGGGGGGGGTACGTACCAGCCAGCTGTGAAGAGGAAGGCAATGAAGTCAGCCCCTTACTCAGGGAGTCACACCCACGGCAATGACGAAAATACAGCTTCAGCTTCTTTTCATTGTCCCCGTTTTATTTATTTACAGGACACTTGGAGAGCGGAAAAGTCACCTCGTCCAAGCAGCTGTGAAAGAGGGGGGAGGGGCGGAGGGGGAAGGGGCGGAGGGGGGGGGGCTGGTCAAAGTGTCCTAGGAGCTTTGGATCCGGGAGGTCTGGGGGAGTTTTTCCTCTCCAGATTGCTGGGGATTTCCCTTCCTCCCTCTGAGACATCCTGTTATCTGAGCTGGGAGACCTGCTTTTCAGTGCCATTTCTTCCTTCTGGATTACCACATTTCATTCACGCAGGCACCTTTTCTACTCCAAAAATCTCATTTGAAACGTTTCAGCATTGCTCAATCAGGTTAGGGAATATAACGTGCAAGTTCCTCAAATGATATTCACGCAAGGAAATGAATCATTTTCCACTTTAGCAGCAGCGTGGGGAATGACTCAGGTCTGGACTAGAGGAAGTAGGGAGAGGGAAATGCACATAGCAGCTTGACTCTATTTGTCTTTTTCTTCGTTTTTTAGGAGATTGAAAAGTACTTTTTCATCCATTTATACGTTTTCCTCTGCTTGAACGGGTTGGAGGTTTATCACCATAATGCCCCCCAGAACAACATTTCATTCAAAATGACTAGAAATGATGTCGTTTCCTAAGTGAGAACGCTATGGATAAAGTTTGGTTACCTAAAGGTACAGAGGATGCTTTGAGTTGAAACAAATACTTTATTGACTACAACTAAATGAACCTAAACTCTTTTGAGCGGACACGCATTTAGAAACCAGCTGACCCCGAGGTTGGAGACCTCGGTGCAACCGTTTATCTGACTGAACTCCTTTTTCCAGAACAACTCAAGGAACTGAATAGTATCGATGATCCTTGACGTAATCAGAGTCTGTTGTCCCGGTTACCGTGGTAGCGGACCTATTTTCTAAAGACTGCGTGTAGCGTTATGGAAAACAATCTTAAAACTGAAAAGGTTTTTGTTAATGATGATATATTGGGTAGGTATTATAATTAGTTTGTTATTTAAGTAATCTCATAAATCAATCTTCACGATGTGTTTATGGAGCAATGTCCGATATTAACGTGCGGTTCGGTCGCCCCCGGTCTTTCAGCTAACGCCAGGATTTCTCTGCAGAAAAGAAACAGAGTGGTTACAATATACAGATATCTCATTTCAGACCTCCTGCGTGTCCTTCTTTGCCAAACCACTTCCTCACAGTAGTTTAACAGGGCAGGGAGTCCAGACCTGAAACTGAGAACTTTGGGCCTTTCTCTCTTCTGTAAGTTACGGGCGACATCCAACCCAAAAAACGTCTCAAAAGACTCACTCAGGGTTTCATAGTTTCTGAGTTCCAGAAGGCTCTGAGTTCATTATCCTAAGAGGGAGCTGGCTCCGCTTCCTGCAAGGGTCACATCCCTGAAAACAAGTTTTTAAAGTTAAAGAAAGTGAAGTGAGTGTGATTGGTCGAGATTCTTTTGAGGGAGAGATTCCTCTTAGCCTGTTTGTCCCTGCCTGCATGTGTGCATTTTCAACGTGTGACACGTTTAGAGCAGCCTCCGTACCCTTTGGTAACGTTGGCGCCGCGCCGTCTGTGAGCCCTCCAATCCAGCGGGATAGATTGGAGCGCATGCGGGAGGACGTGCTCACAGTCATGCAAGAGGCAAGAGCACATGGATGGTCAGATAGCCCACACATGCAAGACTGCACACACACACACACACACACACAGCCAGTGGAGCTGATGCAGGTGGGACCCATCAACAAAGAATAACTCTGCATGCGGATCCTTCTTTCCCACCGCCCTCCAATCCAAGCTGACCTCATAGTGACTCTTGTTCAAACAGGTCGTCTCTGTGCCTGTTTTGAGGAAAGCTCCCAGCGTTCCATCGTACGGGAGAAAGCGTGCTGATTTTATTGCAGCGGAAGCTGCGAGGTCGTACGAGGTCCTGTCCGGCAGTCACTGTCGTGGGGAGCAGCGCACACGGGGGAACATGTTCTAAATGCTCAAGTACCGTGAGTTTGTGCTGGTGTCTTGACCCCGTTTACGTTCACCCAGAGGTTTAAAATCCACGTGCTCGCAATACGAACCGAAGGCAATGAAAGTTAAAGAGCGACACTGAATACATTAAGAGGTAATCCTTAACCTCTCGGCCCTGACGGAAATCTCAACAACCAGAGGATGGGCTGCTTTGACATTTTGTTAAGACGAGCCCTACTGAGTTTAGCAATGCCTGGACTTTTAGTAATCCGGCATATTAAACTGTGTCGGTTTGTGCCACCACAAGATTTACCATTTGTGATGTTGAGAGAATGACTCAGCATTTAACTGTTCATCGATGAATAATTTGTCAACATTTATTTATATATATATATATATATATATATATATATATATATATATATATATATATATAGCATCACCATCATTATCAGATATACTGAAGTTGAGCCTTCTGAGAGGCAACATATTGTTTTCTGAGCCTGGACATTTTTGACAAAAGTATTTCCTCAATAGTTGCATCAACACTGTAATTTTTCTTTGAATGTCACTTGTTGGGCACCAAGTTAATGATGGCTCAGCCAAGTCGCAATGTTTTCCTGTATCATAAAACATTGGCTCTTTTTCATTTATAATATATTTTCCGTTTTAATGACCTCTTGCGTGGTCCGATGACTGGCTTTAAACCACTGTCCAGCTTTTCTTCACGATTAAAAAGTGTACATTCCTCATTTGTGTGACTGATGTGGGAAAACGCATAAATAAATTTTCCTTTTCAGTTGGATTTGAAGTGCGTCGTGGAGATAAAAGTCTCGAGGGACGCTCAAGGCTCCGTCTCCACGGGATATGAGATCTCTTTCAGGGAGACGGAGGTGATTATCTTCACCTCCCACAGTGCTTTTCTCCGATAATGGGCCTCAGGTGCCGGGGCTTTGGTGCAGCCAGTTTTCTTCAGAAACAGTCATGGGTATTTTTAATAGGATTTTATGTAGCCTTTCTGATAGCTGGAAACTACAAATGGCTAAAATTGATTATATTGTAATCTGCTCTGTAATTATTTTCCTTTCTTGAATTTAACTTTCAAAACGACATTCTTTCTCACGTGTACAAATGCAACTTGTTGAGTCTGTGATGTGGTGTTCATCTCTCACTTTCTCTCGTTCACATAAACACACACACACACAGACAGGCTCTCGGTGTGCGGCCAAACAGGATTTTCTACAGGAAGTAGTATCTCAACAGACAAGCAAATAGTGTGTGATTGTAAACAGACTGCCCACATCTGGGCCAGTTCTCTCTGTCCTTTTTCTCAACCCAGTTTTTCTAAATATCCCCAATCATGGCGACAGACTATTACTCTTTCTTTTAATTTGGGGTGGAATGAAAACCATATGAGCAGACTTTTGACTCTTGGTCCATTGGTCTTTAGCCACATCACGAGCAGAGGGGTGTGAGCGCTGCCCTCTAAACAAAGAATAATGGCGGGCAGCAGCTTTTAACAGTGAGGGATGGAAACCCCTGCTGCAACCATATTTAACCTCTCAGGGGAAAATATTGAACTCATAAGCTTTAGCATCGTTTGTTTTTATTTCCAGGACAATTTTTTTGTATTTTGTATTGCAACTTTTACATTTCCAGTTGTTTGGCCGACGACTGGAAAGGTTGCACCAGCACCAAAGGCGAGTCGGCAGCATGACTGAAATTACAAGCAGGCTCCAAACCTCCTGACTGTTTAATTCATGCTGTTTAAAAACCACAGCCTTGATTGCACGGTGCAGCCAAGCCGTCCCAGCGGGGCCCTTTATCAGCCCGAAGTCTCCTAAATGAAGCGAGATCAATACTGGGCTGTGCCGCTGTACCTATGCTAACCCCTTTACCAAACTCGGACTGGTGAAGCTTCTCTTTTGTATCGAGAAATCCAGCGTTTAAAGAAGAAACCACATGAATGAAGGAAATTAAGGAAGGTTTTCCGCTGTCTGATGATAAGTAGTGAAATAACCTGTGTACAACTGACGGTCAGGGAATGACGTCATTAGGATTCTAACTCCAAACCCCATGAGCATCTGCTTAAAATGTCCCAGCATGCAGTAGTTCTTCAGATGCGACTAATCACCACTCACTAAGCCACCAAAGTTTACAATCAGCACGATCCCATCCCGGCCTGCCGGTCGAACCGACTGTTAGAAGCATCAACTCTTCAACGGCTCTCCGTCACCTTCGAATGAACATAGTTAAAAGCCAGAAAATTTTTGAATATGCGTAAGCAAACAAATTGGCCACCTAAACTTAAAACTGCTAAAGAAAAGACCTTTCAAATTGCAAGACTTTTATCCGAGCGATGGCCACTGATGCATCGGACACATCTATTGGCGGGCTTTAGTTGCCTCGAGCACTCTCTGCGTCTCGTCTTAACAACACGTCTCCTGCGCCGCTGCTTGAGAATGAGAGGCGTGCTGCTCCCCTGGACGTCTCGCCATTAAGCCTTCAGCCTGGCGCCCCTTTGACCCCCCCCGACCTCGGCCCCGACTAGTCCCCAGTGACTGGAACTCAGAAAAATGGTAATCAATAGCATGTGATCTGAAGGGCGTGTGTGTCTGTGTGTGTGTGTGTGTGAGGCGGAGGGAGTTGATTTGGACCACATTCAAGTCCTCATGCTGTGTGTCAAGAACACTAGATCTGTGTAATGTGACAGCAGCAACAGGAACATCATTTTTTGAGGCCTTGGAGGAGATTTAGCCTCCATCACCTCGAGGGTTGCCGTGGTCAGGAGTGAGTTGTGGATCAAATTAATGGATTTGGTGGAATGTTGTGCTGGAGGGGAAACTGTGAAAGTTTGAATGTACGTAACAATAGAGGAACTCATAACTTATGAGTTCTCCATTTTTTATTTTTACCCTTCAATCACTTATGAGTCATAAGTAATTGTTTCAAAATGAAGTCAATAAAAGTGACTGCAGAAACGACCTAAAGAAACCATCTTTTATTAAAGGTTACATCTTGTTGTATAAGTGGGTGAGATGAGCGTCCTGATGATGTTCAATTATCATCAATAAGTACACAGACGGGTCGGATGAACAGCGGTTCCTTGATTTTTCTAAAAACATAAACATTATGCAATAACTTGGGCCAAATTGATGCCTTTCCCACTTCCTCCCACCTTTGTCTCTCTCTCTACAAGGGAACATTCCTCTGCGGTTTCCCTTTTTTTTTTTTGGTGTGTGTTCTCGCGCGTGAACGCACAGCAGAGTTACGGCTATCCGCCTTCACACTGGCCGACGGACATGCCCTCTCACACATGCAAACAAACTCGCACGTTTGGGGTTTTCTCACACACGCATGTGTGCACACACACTCCCGACCCCGCAGAGCGTCTGTGTAAAATCCGGATGAAACGAGGCGGAGGGTTTGAAAGCAAGCAGCCCGGAGGGGAAGCGCCGACGTGCTGAGGAAACTCATCAGCTTTTTCTCCACTCCAACTGGAACTTGTCTCCAATGGAAAGGAGCCAGAGGCCGGTCTTAAATAAGCGGTCGGATTTGCTCTGGGATGAAAACCACCTAAATCTCCCCAGCTGGGGATGAAGCCTCCCTTATCAGTGAAACAAGGCCAAAGATAAGCAGCCCGGACTGACTTGTTGAGCAACAGGTGTCCTCCATTTTTACTAGAGGAAGAAGAGCGCTTCAAAACACGAGAAACGCAAATTCTAGATCTCACCAGCTGCAGCCAAAAGTCACACAACTTATACCTACTGCGTCTTTGGCCTCCTGCTATGTGTTTACACAACTCTGCATTTTCTTTGTATCTCCTTTCGCAGTAGACACTATTCTGGCCTTGTGTGATGCCGAGAGGACTCCCCGTCTGTCCGTTTGTCATTTCAGCCGTCGTGCTGTGCGTCTGCGTCGCTTAGTCTCAGCGCGCTTAAGGAAGAGACGGAACGAGGCACATTGTTGTTTCCTTTAGGTAATCCTTAAACCACGCAGGCCTCATGTTTTTGCTTTCTTTCTTGGCCATTTCTTGACCTTTTCCACACAACCGACTGAAGTGTGCCGGCGAAGGTCAACGGTTCGATTGATGGGCAGACTTTTGTTTTGGACATTATTTGATTTAGCCTCCAGGAGAAAAAAAGGTTTATCCATTACCTCATCAAAGGAGGGAGGATAAGTCAGGAAATACACCTTAAGGGCACTTGAACCTGTCACGCTCTAATCTCGGGGTAAAATCTCCTGACACTCAGCGGCCTTTTATGTCTGTTAGAGAATGTCTCCGCTGACTCACTCATCGTCAACTATGCTGATTAACACTTCTTAGTGACGTTAGAATTGTATCTTAAGCGCTTGCTTTCAGTTTAATGGCTTCCTGTGGTTTCCAAATGTATAACTCCTGTGTGACAGCTGGACAAATTACCGGTTGACCTTTGCCTCTGCCATTGGTTATCGGAAGCATTCCAGTCTCTCAGCTGAAGTGTTTCGGGCCCTTTCCCTCTTAAAAGCGCCTCGTGGCTACAACACAAGATTGATTTCAACATGAACAAATATATTTTACGCATTTCTTTTGGGGTATGCGGGGTCCAGACAGGCCGAGGGTGGAGCTGCTGGATACACCCGTGCACAAATGCGCACAAATACGCACAAATACGCACAAATACGCACAAATACGCACAGCTCCTCGTAGCGGCCCCCCCTTTGTTCTTCACTAAAGGCACCGTTGTGTTCGAACTAAACATTCGTCTGCTTTAGATGTAACACGAGGTGATGCTCGCCATGTTCTCAGGCTCATGTGAGGGGGTTGACCTATGACCGCTGTTTTTGAGGGACGTGCTTGTAAATGTGTCTCTCAAATGGAAAAGTATCTCCTCCTAAAGGTCTACAAAACCTCTCAGTGGGTTCAGTTTCATGTTACCGCCTCAGAGATTGTGTTGAACTTGAAGACAAACGTGTGAAGGGAATAGTTTGACATTTTGGTAAATCTTCCCGCTTGCTTTCTTGCTTGAGAGTTATGCTGCACCTTTTGCAGGCTGCACTTATGTAAACGGGTTTAATGTGGAATGTTTGTTTTGTCTATTTGTGTACAGCTTGGGGGCAGGAACATATGCAAGTCACATTTAGCAAAACGCAGTGTAAAGAATACGTAAGAATGTCCGACAAACACTATCATTTGGTTTCAAAGGCAGAGAAAGAAGCATTTTAGTCAATTTTATCACGGATGACCCATTGCACTTTTGTGCCATTTTAAAGGAAACGTAATGCCAATCAATATTTTCTGAAAGTGGCAAACTATTCCTTTCTAAGGGCGTCGCTGCCCAGTGGAGGTTTATGATGAAAAGCCTACTTCTAGTATCTGAGGCATCCCATGTGTGAGCTCCAGTTCCAGCCCGTGCACACCTTTTTGATACACACCCACATCCTTCACCAAAGCCGACGTGTTTTTCCAGTGTTTTTCCAGTCTTGAAAAAGACACCTTTTATGTGAGTGGCAACTGGTGAAGCTTGAGATCAGAAGATTGTAGTGTAAAAATAAGACGTAGGTCGGTGGGCGTGGTGCAGCTGTTTTTAGAACATTTCTGAGCATAAAGAGTGTGTGTGTGTGTGTGTGTGTGTGCGTGTGTGTTTGTGTGTGTTACTGTATTTCGGGCAGGAGGCGACGTGTGAACGGTGTCGGGAGGAGAGCACGTGGGCGGCGGCGGCGGGGAAAGAGGAGGAGGAAGACATTAAGGCTGATTTTCCAGCCTGTCTGCGCTACTTAAAAATGAACACCTTCCCTCATTTGAAATTTCCACACAAAGCTGGCCTTGTGCTGGAGGTGCCCAGGAAGCGAGATCAGACGTGGGGAAACACGGCGGTGGCGGTCGGCTATAAGGATACAGTAGCCTATGTGGTGTCTCGTTGCTTTAGGATAGCTTAGACGGAAAAAAAAGGCTGTGAAGTCGCTCTGTGTTAACGTGGCCAATCACTGGAGACGGACGCAGTTCTGTCCCTTTCCATCAGTCACAGCGCAGAGACCTCTGCAGGTGCACCGACGAACAGGGTTCCCGAGCGCCTGCTCCACATGTCGGGCTCCCTACGAGTTCGACTGTGGGTGAGCGGGGAGCACGGTCGTCCTCCAATCAGAGGGTTGGATGGGTTCAATCCCTTCCAACATGTGCCCTTGGGCAAGACCCTTGACCCCGGCATTGCTCCTGTAGCTGTGACTACAGCGCGTGAATGTTAGTGGCTGATGCGCCACTCTGTGCGGTAGCTCCCGTCCTCACCGTGCGAATGGGTGTGTGAATAACGACGCAAAGTGTTTAAAGCTCACACAAGTACAGTACATTGACATTGTTTCACCGCTGCCTCAAGATTTCTTCAAGACGGATGGAGGCCAAGGCGAAGGAAAGAGCGAGCGCCGTCTTGCCTCCCGTGTCTGTCACGTGGGTAATGAAAGGAGCTTTTCTAGCGGCGACGGCGGTGAGGCTTTTTTCCAAGCATTCCTTAGGCATGACCCTATAGGAGGAACGCGCTGCGGCCCCGGGTGGGTCGGGGGAAGGCAGAAAGAGCCCACTGTGCTGAGCCGGCGGGGAGGGGGGGACGGGGCAGATGGGAGGAAGACGGGCGGTGTGACATTTCCCCATGACATCACTCAGAGGAAAACAAAACAAAAAGTATTTTTCCACAGCATGTGCTTGACATGTTGGCCGTGTAACGTACACGCTTGCACCGGTCCTGCGTTACAGGAATAGAAACAAACCCTTGTCTGGTTCGCTTAGCCCGGATAACGAGCGACTAGTTCACGCCTCCGGGGTAACACAGAAGGCGTTGTGTGAACTGTGCGTACAGTAAGCCTGAAGCAGCCTTTTGTCTATCAAAGTTACCGCATTAATGAGACGAAAGGCCAAAAGGTTCATTTGTAAAGGTAATGCTTTCCTGTCACCTGTCTGATTAGTGTCACACATCCATCGTGAGGCCCCCCGGAGTTTAGCGTGTCCACCACGACGTTGTCTTCTTCGCCTCGTCAAACCTTCGTCTGATTGGATAAGGGAAGGGGGTAGAGTAGACGTTGTTTTCACTGTCATTAGAAGCCAGACGAACATTCCTACATTGAGTTTCTAATGCCAATACCTTCCCCTCAACATAGCTGCTGCATCAATCTTTGACAATTTTGAGTCAGGGGGCCTTCCAGCTGTATTGTGAAATCATCTTCTTTCCAGCCAGATTCTTAAATTCAAGTGCCAGCCTCTTACAATGTCTTTATGTATTATTTATACATACTATTTTATTGTCGTCTGTATTCGTCTGTAAATCATTGCAAAGAGTGAAAATGCAGATCACAATATTTGGGCCGAGGAAAAAGAGCCACGCTCACCATGTTTGACTTGTTTGTGTCATATTCTTCCAATCCTTGCTACTCTACTGGGATAGCATCATAAAGAAATTAATTTTTGTCATTCGACCACAAACAAACTACTCAAAATGCAGTCCTGTTCGCAGATGTTTTTCTCGATTTATCGGCCAAATGGTTCCCTCAAATGCAGCTGTGAGATGAAAGCACCTAGCAATGAAGTCAGGTTCGGATGGAAAATGGATGATTGTACCAGTAAGAAGAGGAAATCCGATCTAAGGAGTCTGATTTGAGTAATACATCAACGTGTTTTAAAACTCTGACAGAAACTCTGACTGGTATGAAATGTGACGACTCAACAAGTTGTCACATTTGATTGGCCAGTTGGTTGAATAGTCAGGTGACTTTGCATTGCGGAACCCTTCCGCTGAAGCTGCGTGTGTCACATATCTCCACATAGGTTCACATTATCCGTTACAAAATCTGTAAGACGCGTGTCCTGTGTCAGACCGTTGTAGGGGAAGTGTGTGCTGCTGTAATCCGGCGTTAACCTGAACACGGACCTCTATCATCGCCACAAGAGTTCCTTAACCTCTCAGGATCTTTTTGGAACGGCTCCTCTCTCTCTCTCTCTCTCTACCGCCCCCCCTTTTCTGCGTCCGATGAGCCGTAGGAGGACGCGCGCTGTTTGCATCTCTGGCGCCAGCCCAAGCTTATTTACATACCTGGAAATCTGGCATGAGGCCCAGATGTGAAAAAGCATGTAAATGTGGTTTTCCCTTGCACTCCGCGGTGCCCACATCAAGAGCACATCTCTGGGTGAGGGGGTGAGGGGGGGGCGGCTGTAAAACGGGCTGCTTGTTTAGCGAGGAGGGAAAACTGAGGGCTCGGACTGAGTGGTAGTTATTCACGTCTGCAGGTGCTCCTTTGAAATTCATGTGAGTGGGGGGGAAATGTGCTCATGTGGTACAAGATGTTCACACGGTTTGACTTTAATTTGAGTTGAGTTTTAGCATTTCCGAAGCCTTTACATATCGTCCACTTTAATGGCAGATTTTGGTGACATATAGTTCATATCAGGTTTTTGGGTTGTCAGTGCCTGTATTTGTAGCAAAGAGACCAAGGTATTGATTTCCTCCCTTATCAGGTCTTCACAGAGAAACAACTTGCTTTCCTAGTTTCCATTTTCTGCTCCGTGGCCGATGCAGCAGAGACGGGACATTTTGATTTAGCAACACGCCGCTGCTCTCCTTTCCATGACGCTGTCCAGAATCGTGGCAATCTCTCGCTTTAAACCTGTGATTTATTTGTTCCCCGTCCCTCTGAGGCGGGGCGTTTACACCATTCACTCCGCTGTGGGGGATAGATGACCACGTGTTTTTGATTTTTAGAATCTCCCAGCTTGGACAGTTTGGAGTTTTTGACGATTTGATTACTCCTCCACGATGAATTATCTGTCTCGTTAAAAAGAGTAGCGACCACTTCTGTGTGTTAATTCGGGTGTTGTTGAAAATATGGTTGTGCTTTTCTACTGGATCTGTCTCGCACTGAAAGACAAGTTAGATTTGCCATGTTTTTTTCTACCTTCTCGACAAGATGTATTTTGCAGCTCGTCAAAATGGAAATTTATTCTGATTTCACGTCCCAATTTGGTATTTGAGTTTCCCTTCAAAATAAAGGGTCTGTGAAAACCTCACGATGGGACGGGAGCAAACCAGTGAGCCTCCAAATGTTTAAGGCTCGCCCAGGTTTTGGCCAGCCTGGGGACAAGTTGTTGCAACAATCGTGTTGTTGCCAACCGCAGCTGCCTTTTTGCTGTGGCGTAATTCCCATCCTTCCTCCATTAAACTGTCCCGGGCCCGTTTGTCCCCGAGAGGAGGAGCAGGAGGAAGGTCAGTGGCTGCAGACCAGCTCCCCCCCCTCCTCCTCTGTGTCTTTGCTGTTAAGTCTTTGGGGGTCTGGACTAAGCGTAATCGCAGATGATTATCAAAGTCGACAATGGTTTCTTTGGCGAGGACATTCCCGCTGAATCACCGCGTCGGGCCATTTTCTCAGGAACGCAAAGGACACATGATGTGGGATTGAAGAAAAATACAACCCAAGCTCCGCTAACACTGATTTCACCAGAGATTAATGCATTCCACACTTCATCGTGGGCTCAAGTGTTGCCACTGTTTTTTTGTTTTTATTCCCCTCAATGTGCAGCCTGTTCCTACTGGATTGTGGTTCAAATCTGCATATTTCAGAAAAACAGAATTTGCCTGTAGGTGAAGCTTGGTGGTTAAAGATAATTGTGATTTTATAAAACACTTCAATTAATGATACAATTCCACTTTGGATTGACATGGATGGAGTCTGTGACTGTAACTGTAATCGTAGTTTCTGTCTGAGCTTATTCAGCATTGGAGTATTGGAGTTCTTTAGCTGTTTTTATAAAACTACTCAAAACCATGAATAGACTTAAAAACCGCTCACCTTAAGTTCTGTCTCCTTTAATAATCTGACATGGAAAGCATTCAACGCCACCTCAGCTGCCTTTTTTTTGGGAACATATCCAGCTGGGCTTTTCTCTGCTGCCTCTCCTGCTACTGCATCAAAGAGACTCAACGGTTTCGTCATGGGAGTCATTCTTTATGTAGGAAGACCGAGACTATTTCATTGGAACAATGTCGTTCTTGGCAAACACAAATCCGTGCTGAGCGGCCAAACAGGGCGGCAGGTGTGTTGAGAAGCTCCCTCTGTCTGTCGCGTTTATGGTCGTTTGTACCAGGCTGACCTTCTCTACTGTGAAATGTTGCTGTTACGTTTGCAGCTCTTGGCAGCAGGACGGATTTAAAGAAAACCAAGTCTGTCGTCTATTATCACCTTCCCAGATCTAAATCATCCTAAAACGTCAACTGTCACCTTTTCACCCCTGTCATAAATCACTCAAAATAACACCTGTCAATCAAAGGTCACCCCTGTCATAAATCATCAAAAAATGGCACCTGTCAATCAAATGTCACCCCCCCCTCCCTGTCATAAATCACCCTCTCTCCTCCCCCATACCACCTACCTATTACTACTCCTGTTCACTGAAGGGCTATTGTATGAGGAAGACGTGTATGGAGACCAATGTTGAGTCTTGAACATGATTCAGATCTTATCTGAGGAGTTAACATTTGGGATCTCTGAAATGAGCTTTGTTGTTGGACAATTTTTTAGTCACTTCATTCACAGGTCAAAAGAAATGTTGATAGATTCATTACTTCATTCAATTCAGTCAATATTTATTCATTGTCTTTGGGTTTCGGACATCTAAAAATGTTTGTACTATTTCCTGCGTTTCATTGAACAAATAATACACTAATCCAGAAAATAACTGGCAGACTATTTGAAACCTAAAAGATAATGTACATTTGAGTCAATTGAAGCATAATAAGCTCCAGTCTGCTGTTATTATTCTAATGTGCCTTTTTATAGTTTTGATGTGCTCGGTTTGATTTCATCCCCCAACCAAGCAGCTGCTGTCTTTTTTTTACCCTTTTTAAAATCTTTTTTTTCCCGCAATGTATCAGAAATCTAGATTTGTGGATTCCAAAAGGTTTTGCCAAAAATGAATTTATTGAAAACGTTTTAGTGCACTCTTGTGTTTTGGCGAGCGGTCTGTTCTTCCTGCAGCAGCGGCTTCAGACAAAGCTTCAGACCTGTTTTTCCCAAATCTTCTCAAAGTATTTAGATGTACAAAAAATGAATTCCTGTCTCAATGGGAATCCCTCTTTCCTATTTGGGGATTTTCTTGGACAAACACTTTAGTCAACCTTTTCTTCCTGCAGGTACAAACGCCCTCATTTGACCTGACATGACTTATGTCAGCTGAATTAAACTTAATCTTATTCATTCATAACATCGCTCCTTCTTCTTCTTCTCTTTCTCTCTTCAGCTGAAGCAGCCGGACCAGGCGGCGGCGGCGGCTCACACTTATTTCCAGGCCAACCCGGAACATGTGGAGATGGGTCAGAACCTGGAGCAGTACAAAGACCAGCCGGGTGTTCAGGAGGAGCACTTTGTGGACCGAGAAGCTCGGCCTCACCAGGTGAGTCTAGAAATCGCAATGTGGACGTTTGTATGTTGAGACGCTAACTTTTGGAATAATGTGGCACAATGGCATCTTTTTTTCTCTCTAATCAGCCCAAACGTCTTGCTACTTTTTCAACTTCACGTATTTCCGAAAGGAAAAAGTACAGCTGTGGTCCCTTTCTGAAGGATCTTTGTGTTATTGGAAGCTTGAGTTTAATAGTTGGACACCTTTTACTGCTTTTTGTTGTAAGATGCTTTTGGATGCTTTTGCTCTGATTCTTTTACAGTCTCACTTCTCTCTTCTTTATTTTGTCTTCGTGTCAAACTGCTGTGAGTTCCCTCAGAACCTCTCAGAGGAAGTTACACACACCACTCGAATATGTTATTCATACCAACTGCACCTCAACTAAGCCGTTATTGTGTGCCTCTAACTCCCCTTTATTTTCCAATCCCAAAATACACAATTTAAAGTACTTCTCAATATAGATATATTCCAAGGGAAGTGACGTAGGAAATCCTTTGGATTAACACACCCAAACAAAAGTCCATTATGGCTGCAGGAAGGACAATAACATTTTGCTTACATAAAACTACCAAAGATAAATGAGTCATTTAACCAGCACATCGTACCCTAAAGAGCTTTTGTTGAACACAGGCTGTAATTGCTCATCACGTTACGATCCTCCGTCTCTCCTCACAGCGCTGCTTTGCTGCAGCGGTGGGTTTGTATGATAAAGGGGACCACGGAGGAGCCGTCGCCCTGTTTGAGGAGGCTTTGGCGGAGTACTATAAAGCCGACTCGGAGTGCCGGGCCTTGTGTCAGTGGCCGCAGAGGTTCGACGGCCACGACCACCTCCGCTACCGCTACAGCCTCTACGAAGTCGTATCGGGTGAGTTTACATGAACGCACGAAGCTGTTGACGCGCATCGTTCCTGCATTTTATTCTCATGCATCACCAAACAAGTCCACGAGCTGCACACTGGAAACCAAATAGGTGGTATACTGTACGATTTTAATCCAGGCATAAACTTTTTTGGGCATTTTGGACAGGACTTGTTGGGGAAACGAGCTCGATTTATTCTTCACAACGGCATAATTGAAGGAACGATGAACTACTGATGACTTTCCTGTTTCCGGTTGTGGTTTAAATTCTTACATTCACGGCCGTAAAAAAAAAAAAGCAGCTGTGTTTAAAGCACCGGTATACAACCTTCAGATCATTAACACAGCAGCAAACAACTCTTTGTAAATATTTCAGCTCTTGTGTTGATCTTAACAGCCCTGATGATAGCATGAATAAATACATTATCTGCACCTATTGAACGTTTCATATATTGGGATTCATCCGTCTGATTGCCGTTAACACTCGTGATGTTTTGGGACTGCGGTAGTTGCCCGGCATCCAAAGATAATATTTGTTGGCGTACCTGCATTTCCTCTTTGGCAAACATTTAGAGTGGCTCCTACTCACTGTTTTAGAAATAAGACACCTGGTCCTCCTCACCGCCTTCAGCGCTCCAGTTGTTTTTTGTTGGCTGGTTTACAAACGCCACTGGAGCCCGCGGGTTAATAAATTAGGCAGGAAACTGCATCCAGCTCTTTCAAGTTCCGCACACATTCCACATTTTAAGATGTATGGCTTGAAAACGTTATCTGAACATTGCCATTACCTCAACAGGCGAGAGCACATTGCAGACCCTCGAGGGTCTCTAAACCCGACCGAGGATGTTAAGATGTTGGCCGCATACCAGAGACTGCTGACTGCCCAAAGTGACTTGGTAGTTTTTAGCTTCAAATGAATATTTGAAAAAACAAGCTTGTTAATAGAATCAATCAATAGATTAACGCGTCTGAAACCGGGGGGGGGGGGGGGGAATTTCCGAGCACATCGACCTGTTGAATAATTGTGGACGGTCTCTTAGAAATGAAATAACTCAAAAGAAGATCGGCCCAAGGCGCCGTTGGTCTCTAGCTTGGACTGTGTTCCCTTCCAGTCCTGCGATCTGAGAGATGAGCTCGGTTATCATCTTTGAAAGTTCAGAAAAGTAGCCTGAAGCAGAGCCAGAGCAGCGACCCGAGTGCATGATGCGTTTGACAGTCCTACTTGGATCTGGCCTGAAACATTTCACATTTCCGCCCCTCTGTAACTCTCGGAGAGATCACAACTCTGCTTTTCCGAGCGAGGCAAGTAGCCCTGCAGCTGCTCAAATGACCTCACTGTACAATCACGCTGTCAGAAACCCACACAAACACGCTTCCATCCTCTCTGACGGATCTTCTCCTGGGGCTCCACATGAGGAAATGATGTGCAAAGCAATCATTCCTCAGGTGCTGAAACAAGGGAAGGAGATTTTGTCGATCGACTAACGTGATGTTGGATGTGCTGTATTTGACACAGCTCCTCAATTTGAACTCACTCCAGGGTCCCCCCCCCCCCCCCCCACCTCCCACAAATAACAGACCATTCGCTGAGAACACACAACTGAGCAACTTCTTCCAATAGCTGCTTTATATAAAGTAATTATCATCTTCAGAGTAGGAAGACTTAACGACGCCCGCCCACTTCAGAGGGGATGGACATGGCAAACGACGGATAAATACACTACATCGCCCAAGAAAGAACAAGTTTATCTGTATCACAATGACATCAATAAAATATGTTGGAGATCCTCTTCTATTCGTTTATATTATTTTCAGCTGGGTTTCAAGTGGTCTCCTTAAACCAAGCAGGAATAGTAACCGCAGTGCATCAGTGCATTTCATTTGCAACAGACCAGTGTTTTTTTAAAGCTGAATACGCCCAGTGGCAACTGTGCAACTGTAGAATAAATGTTTGTTATTCAACCAATGAAATGGGATGATCAGGCCAACACTGCATGTGTGTCAATCCTGGAGGAAGGATATTTCTTTCTTTCTTTCTCCTATTCAAGTCGTTATGCAGCCTGAACCAAAACTAAATGAAATATGGAGCCATACGCACCATGTAAGAAGAGTCTTGAGTCTATCAGAGTCAATGGTCTGATGGTATGAAAACTGTTCTGTCTTTTTATTATTATTATTATTTTTTTTTAGATCACTACACTCAGGTGCTGCACTGTGAACACGAGTGCGTTCGGGACCTCGCCACCCGGCCAGGCCGCCTCTCGCCGATGGAGAACTACCTGCCTCAGCACTACGACTACCTTCAGTTTGCATACTTCCAACGTAGGTTTTTCATGAAACGTAATCCCCATTCCGACCATTCAGTGGACCCTCATTTCTAACAGACTGTTTTACACGGACTGGTTACACGGAGCCAATCAACAGTTAGCAGCCCGCTTAGACTTTGTCATAGTTTCACGAGAAAGAAATGATCCTTTTAAATTGGCGTGTCAAGTCAGATCCAGAGAAAGCCCTTCTGGACGAGGCTGTTGGCACGACGACAAAACACAGCCGGGAATTCAGTTGTGAGGTCACCAGATTATGCCTAACAACCTGTAAGCCGCATGCGGCTCTGATCGAGCAAAGTGGATCTTTGGATCTGTTTAAACACTCGGCGAACAGGCTTTGATTTCAACCCGCCGCCGCTGGGTGTGTGTTTAGTCTGTCGGTGGTCTCGTCTGTGGAAGCCTCAAACGAGTCTCCACAAACCTGCTTCTGTTTAATAAGTTACATTGTTTACTTTTTTTCTGATATCAACCCCAATTATACAATTCTCTGTTAATGCCACTTTTCAGCCGATCCGTTCAATATTTTTGCATCCTGTCTCTCCGTGAATCATTTCTTTACATGCCGTACTCTTAAATAAACATGAATTCATGTAAACTAAATAAGTACTTTGTCTGTTACCCACTTTAAAATCAAAGCAGTGTATGATTTTGTTGTTGGCAGTCAGGTTTTAAATCGAAAATACTACTGCCAGGTTTTCATTTTCCCACTATGTCAAACAGACTGCAGCTTTTGCTCCATTTGTGTCAGAGGATGGGAATGTCGGCCCCAGTAGACGCGTGTCTCCGTCGATCAGAGGAAACCATTGTCAGGACTTTGTAACGTGTAAATAAACAAAACCACAGCACTGCTAAAAACCCGCCACAGGCTCCTTTAAGTTGTTCGACAAACCGTACTCTGAAACACTTGGTGACTCTCTGCAGAGGGCCGGCTGGAGGAGGCGCTGCAGTGCTCCCTGACGTACCTGATGTTCCACGAGGGAGAGGAGTCCATGACGGACAACGTGGATTACTACAGAGAGATGCTGGGACATGATGGCAAGCCAAGAGAGGTGAGCGTTTGGAGGCTGAGAGCGAAAGACGCAGGAGACACCACGATGGACGGTTTGATGACGGTTCATTTTTTCCGGACAGATTTTATTCATTTGGAGGGACAAACCCATCGTGAGGATTATGAATGGTGGTTGAATCGTGTGCAAAAGTGAATCAAAACAATGTCATGCAGAAAGTAACGGAACAAAAAAAAAAATACAGGCTCATATTATTAACATTAATTGGAAAAGACGCAAGCAAGTTAAACAAACTTAATGTAGGTTTGCGAGAACTGTTATTCTACAACGCAGTTTTCCACAGCGCATTGCAACACTTTGTCCCTTTTTTATCCTGCAAAAGACAAAAACAACCTCAACCTCCAGCGTGGTGGATGAGTTGTGGATTTTTGGAGAGGAAAGAAGCTGATCTGCAGTCTGCTGGCTCTGAAGCAGACACTTTTCTATCACTTGCCAGATGGCAGCGAAGTGAGCCGTCTTTCAGCAGGAACCTCATCTCCCCAACATGCTGCACAGATACGATGATGACCAATGATGGTCAATGAACCCCGTGCCAGTCTGCAAGGTTTCTTTTGCTCCTCTAGGTTTCTTCAATTCCCCTTTTAGAAGATACAGGCTTGTTCTCTTGGATTTAGTTGTAGTAGTCGTCAGTCACAGGAGTTGGCGAAGGAAAGAGGGAGCCCGGAGGCAGTGGGCCGTTTGCTGTATTTCTTGGACGAACTGGCGGTTTGCCGCTTGGCAGCTACTGAGGCTTGAAGTTTGCTTTTCACTTGTACGTATTCATCATCCAGCGGGAAGTTACATGCCATGCAGTCCATATGTTTACGACAACACATTTCTTCCTCTGGCTGCGCTATTTATTATTTCCTCGCCCTCTGGCGTTCATAACGCTCTGCTGATTAAAAGCAGAAGGTCGGCCCATGTAGAGAAAGATTTCAATCTGGAGTCTGGCTCCCCGTCAGCCAACTTCAGTATCGAGAATTGGTTCCTCCCCTAAAAACGCTGCTGCTTTGAAAAGTCAATAAGCGCCGTATTCAAGTCTCAATTACACAACCTCCTTTTCCTGCAGGAGCCTGGTACTCATTACTGCGAGCGAGGCCTCCAGCAGTGAATGTGTGTGTGTGTGTGTGTGTGTGTGCGTGAGGTAGAGTAGCCGATGTGTTACTGTCAATGCTTATGTTTTTCTACTCGGTACCGTACATTTTTCTATCCCTCAAGTATTTCCAGTCCCATTAGTTTACAGTGCAGCCATCGGCCCACAGATTCCTCCCCCGCCCCCCCTCCTCCTTTTCAGCCATCGGAGTGTCACTCCGGCCTCCCTGCCAAAGAGTCTTTCAGGAGCGGGGGAGGAAGAGTCGTGTCAGTGGGCCAACTGATTTCTCTGAAGCAATTTGAGGGCTGTTTGTATAAAGGGTTCTGGAAGAAGAGCTTCTGTTTTTTTTTTTTTTAACCACATCAGGAAAAGCACAAAAAATCGCACTCCATTAGTCCGAGCAGCGAGCCGAGGGAAAGAATCACTGTGGGGGGACGACA
This sequence comes from Apeltes quadracus, assembly GCA_021346845.1. Lineage (NCBI taxonomy): Eukaryota > Metazoa > Chordata > Actinopteri > Perciformes > Gasterosteidae > Apeltes > Apeltes quadracus. The sequence continues at coordinate 6,169,057 of CM037924.1, read as the reverse complement.
GGAGGACGCTGTCACTTTAAGAGCTCGGAAAGTTTCTGGTAATGAGTCTTAATACATAACAAGCCACTAAAAATAGCCTTAACAACTCCAAAACCTTGTGTTGGTCTTCCCCAGGAAGCTGCTTGGTATCTGCGGAGGCACAAACAGGAGCTGGAGCTCCTTTTGATTGGCAGCGAAACCATGGGAGTGGAGTTCAAAGAAGGGGTGAGTGAACGCCTCGCACAGCACGACAACATCCCGAACCCGCTCGCTTTGTCTCGTGTTACATCCAAAACTTCAACTCAAACCAGACCGCAAGCGTGCACCGACCGACGGACCAGCCGCCCTTTGGATTCTTGTTTTTTTCCCCAACGTGAAAATTGATTATAAATCGCTTAACGGCTCTGTTCTTCTTCGCGGAGCGGCCCACGCGTGTCTGATGCTCAGCGGCTCACCTGCTGGTTGCGTGAGATCGTCGAGGGCGTTAATGCGGCCCTGCCGCTGGCTGACCCCAAAGCAGGGTAACAGGTGTCTGGCACAAACCGCCACAACCGTCCTCTCGGCCCACAGCGACACCTGCTGGCCGCTTTGACACACGTCTCTGTGATGTCTTCTTTGCGTTTGTCACCAGAGTTGTTGAGAGTAAATAATGTTTGCATTTTGCTTGTGTTTCTTACAGAATTACTGGAGCAGCGCAGGTGGGAGAGAGGACTCCAACAGGTGACGGATGTTAGATATTAAGTGTAGTCTTGTATATCTTACTAAAGTACAGATGAACACGTAAGGAATTCTCCCCCTACATCTCATCCTGAATGAAGATTCTTGAGGTGGTTGGAGACACATCTCCAGGGGAATGATGTGATGGCTTTACATCTGCTGCATGTGTAAATAATCAAAAACGTTTGCCTTTTGGCCTATTTCTGCTTCCCTCGGGTGGCCACAGAAACCCACACCGCATATATCTCAACGCCTTCCCTGTTCTCCCAGGATCCCCTCCGGGACGGACGGCTGGATGGAGTACGTTCCCATCTCTGAAAAGAGGAACGCCGTCGTTGCCGCTCAACAGCAACTCAAAGAAGGTAAACCTTTTGCTGCTCAGAGAAAACGCTCTCAGTGCTCTGTTAAATCTTCTCTCAGATGACATTTTTTCTGCCGATGTGTTCGCAGGTGGCCCCTTGGTGTACGAAGACGTGCAGCTGGTGCAGAACTCTGCGGCCCTGAACGGGACCCAGCGGGTGCTGCTGGATGGCGTCATATCCCAGGAGGAGTGTTCAGACCTCCGGCGCCTGGCTCACGTAAGGACCTCCCCCCAACATCGCTAACGAAAACGGTTGTCGCGTGAAGATTAATTCCGGCTTTGTGTTTCTTGTCGTTTTCAAGGCCGTCACCATGGCGGGAGACGGCTACAGAGGGAGGATGTCGCCCCACACTCCCAATGAGAAGTTTGAAGGGGCCACTGTACTCAAAACCCTGCAGGTACACCTGCCGCCCAAATAGTTTATTTATTTATGCATTATGTGAACATTCAACGGCAAAATCCAAACCAGGGGGATCATGATTATTACTTTAGCAGCTTCATCATATACAGTCACAATGTGTAACCATCGTTCTGGATTATTTGTTTGACTGTACACGTGATAGTGTCTTCTTTTTGTTTTCACGTTTTGGTGCAGTTCGGCTACGAGGGCAGAGTGCCGATGAGGAGCGCCCGCCTGTTCTACGACATCAGCGAGCGAGCGAGGCGGCTCATCGAGTCTTACTTCCTGCTCAACTCCACCCTGCACTTCTCCTACACGCACCTGGTGTGCCGGACGGCCATCACAGGTGCCTCCCGCAGAGAAACGCGCTTCACTTGAGGCCGAGACACTTGTACCAGGATTCCTCTTTGAGACGCACGTTTGGGTGGTGGAAGACCCGGGAAAAGTACTTTAAGACGTTTGGTTTTATTGAAACGTCTTCACTTGCGTCCTGGCTGTTTTGTACAGGCCAGCAAGATCACAGGAACGACCTGAGCCATCCGATCCATGCCGACAACTGCCTGCTGGACCCCGAGGCCAACGAGTGCTGGAAGGAACCTCCCGCGTACACGTACAGAGACTTCAGGTACGAGGCTGAACGAATGAACAAGACGCCTACCGTGTTGCACACCATGAGAGATAAACGTTCCCTCCTTCTCCTTTCATTGCAGTGCACTGTTGTATCTAAATGGAGATTTTGAAGGAGGGGAGTTCATATTCACAGAAATGGATGCCAAAACCGTCACGGTAAGATGGTTTCTCCTGATGCATGAGAACCTTTTTTGGTCAGGCATTCAGAGTTTTGTTTTACTCAAATCAACGGCTCCCTCTGTCCCCTGCAGGCATCGGTGAAGCCCCTGTGCGGCCGGATGGTGGGTTTCTCATCCGGAGGGGAGAATCCACACGGCGTGAAGGCCGTTACCGGCGGGCAGCGGTGCGCCGTCGCTCTGTGGTTCACCCTGGACCCGCTCTTCAGAGAACTGGTAAACCGATGTTTCCACGAAAGGGCTGTTGTTACACTTTGGTTCCGGGTTCATTTTATTTAAAAAGTAAACGCCGGGGAGTTACTTTCAAAAACTGATGCCATCCACCGCTGTATTTTTCCTGTGGTTTCTTAGTTACTTGAAAAAATAAATGAGTTTATGATAATTTCACCGTTCGTTCAGCAAGTTCTCCTTCACATATGAATAACACTTTTTTTTTGCAATCAGCATTATTAGGTTAGGGTCACAATAGACTACACAGTTATGAAGCGGGTCATGTGACTCCAGTTGGAGGATGTTCAGGTGATCAAAAGGAAACTTCTCTGTGACCTTTTGATCTCTTAAAAATGTCTCATTGGGTAGATAATCGAGCGACGGCCTCTCGGAGGGGCATGTGAACTGCACCTTGAGGCGATAATTTGACTTTCTTCTTCTCGTTTTCTCCCAGGAGAGACTGCAGGCGGACGAGGTGATCCAGGCGCTGGACACGGAGTCCGTGTGGGGCGAAGGCCTCAACATCAACCCCAAAGATGAACTGTAGAAGCTGAAGCAACACAGTTTCAGTCCAATACGCTTCTATCAAATCCCTCTATTTTAACTATTTATTGAACCGACCTTTTGGATAAGAACTATTTTTGTACTGTTTGAAGTGCAAGGTTAATAATATTGTCAGTTGTTGTGCTCTCAGTGGCGTTTTTTTGAATGTTTCTCTACACACAAGTACTCAAGTTTAGTCTTTGTGTTTCCCGTCCAGGACGTCTTCTGAAAGTCCAGTTCACTTGGTTTTGTTGTTCCTGTTTCTCGCAAGACTGATCATAGCTGTAATCTCACTGAACTGTGAAGAATCCAGAGAGAAGAACTTTTCTTTGTTTGTTGCCTTGAGTTGTAGCTTTTATTGTCCTGGACAACGTATCTATCTGGGTTTTGTTCATAAACACAGAGCACAAATATTAAAGATGCTTTAGTTCCAGTGGCCAGTAGTTCAAAATAACTCACAAATGGTACTGTTGCATGTAACATGTCATCGCTGACGGCGCACTGTTTTTAAAAATGGTACCTGATACTCAAATATCCCTCATACAACGAGTTTAAGAAAGAGACGTGTTCTAATATGGTGAATATTTAATGACCACGCACTCTTTCCTCCTCTGCGTGTCAGAGTTTACGTTCCGTCCACGACTTTATCTAGATGTCCTTTTGTTGTTGGCGCACCGGGCAGAATATACTGGTAACCATGTTGCCTGACATGGGAACACGCTGTTTATGTGTTACTTTAATTTATGCGTTTTTAATACTGTCTGCATTTTATATGGGGAATTCTTTTTTTCATAAAAGAGGTCAATCGTTCCTGTTTCAAGGAATATGTTCTTGTACTTCTTTATTTGTGTTGATGATACAGGTGATAGGCCGAGTCTTGCACTGTAAATCCGATGGAAAGAAAAGTGACGGGGTTTTTTTTGGGGGGGGGGGGTAAAACTGCTAAACAGCAACGTCATCCTGTCATGTTATGAGGTTGGTCACTTTTGTTTCACTGATATTTAATTCTGAAATGCTGTAACACGCCGAAATGTGTACGTGCCTATTAAATATATGAAATTTCAAATCTTATATTTAGCACATTATTTTCATTTGATGTGTTCACACGGCACCTGTCAAAGGTTTGAATGAGAAAATGTGTCCAAATACTGTTATGAACGTCAATTCATGTTGATATGGGACCAGATATTATCTAGAATTTTGTAAATGGAACATGGCAACAACATTAGGGTTTTCTTTTCCTGGTTTCATAAGCTGCATTACAGTAAAGTGATGTCATTTTCTGAACATAACATTTTGCTTTAGCTTGGTGGTGTTCGGTTATTTGCCTACTTAGCCATAATATCCTTAATACTCATGATTATTTATGAACCTTCATTGCATTGTTGATGTTGCGGTGTTATGGAGAAAATTAAAAAAGTATTTTTAACTTTTAGTTGATTTATGGTTCTCAAACAGCCGGGCATTTTTTCCTGGTTAAATCACATCTTGAAAACCGGTGACGTCTTTGCCGTTTGATTACAAACAGTAACAGTTCAGCTGGTGCATCCAAACTGCACAGCCCTGCTTTGTTCTGAAGAGCTCCATTCAAACTAAAGTGCATTTGCCAAATCCAGTGTACAATAACGCTTCACTCAACACACTGTCATCACACTGAGGTAAACTGTTTCTTTAACGCAGCACATAAACAGACGTGATCAAACAAAACCATAGCAACAATTTAAGCCAGATTGAACACCACGTGGGCCCGTTCGCTGGTTTTAAGGTGCGTGGGTCGTGTTCCTTCAGAAGTGGTGTGGCGGCATCTCGGTGAACCTGAACGGCTTGCTCTCATTGATGGAACAGAGCAGATCCCTCATGCGTCGCGCGCGTCGCTCCTCCAGCGCCATCATGCGCGCGCGCTCCCGAGCCGCGCGCTGCTGCGCTCGCTTCTCCGCCCGCTTCCGCTTCAGCCACCTGAGGGGATGGAGAGGGACGGCAGCACATCTACGCCTGTTCTCCACTGGTGAGGTGATGCTGCGAATGTTCGAATGAACTGACATTTTAAAGGCACGTTCGCACTCGGCGCGGCTGCGCAGCAAGTCTCCACCTTCCTCCTCCATCCTCTTGAGCTCCACCAGCTGCTTCTCTCGCTGCTGCTGCTCCTGCTTCCTCTGAAGCCACAGCCGGAAGGAGTCCTCCAAGTCCCTGGAGTCTTTCTGCTTTGAGGGCAAAACGAATGTGCTTATTTGAAACGAAAAATGTATATTAAAGAGTGTCGAGCAATCGTGGACAATAACTAACTAGTACTTTTTATTACAATACAATATTCCTTTCACGCTACTTGACATTTGTATGACAAAACATTCTAGAGAACCGTTATTGAATTATATTGTTTCGAAATGTTTTAAATTTAAGTTAAGGTATTTTCAGATCATTAATAAAAACATTTAAAGAAATGTCCATATATTATTGGAGGATTGTGGTTGAATTGAAATCCAGCAATTTTCTACTGCCATTGTGCGTAGTAAATATTATATTCTTTTTGCTATTATTATTTTGTAGATACTATTGATATACCCATATTTAAAATGCATGTTTTTTATTTATGATGAGTATTTGTAGAAGGAGGTTTAGATCCGACTTCTTCCAGCACGGATGTCACGACAACTAAAAATGTAAGAGAACTGTTTGTAATGTATAAAGCTGACGTGCAGTCGTACCCCTGACTCCTCATCACGCGGTGCGGTCTTACCTTAGAACTCATCTTCTCCATCTCTTGGGCTCGTTGGATCCGTTTCTCCCCCTGAAGCTGCTCCCTCTTCCTCAGCAGCCACGCCTTAAACGCCAGCTCATTTTCCTGCCTCTTCTGCTCCTCTTCCTCCAGTTTCCGCTGCTCCTCCTGGCATCGGAAGGAAGCCAGTGATGGGTACAGACCAACACAGAGAAGCAAATATGGGAAATGTTTCAATGTTGGATGCGCTACTTTGACTTTTCACGGTTTTTCCGAAATCTCTTTCTTAAGCTTTAAATCAGTTATTTTTTTATTTTACCTCTCTGGCGAGTTTCTCCTTCCTCTCGTGGATCCTCTGCAGCAGGTCTTTTTGCTGCGGGGACAGGCTGTAGGTGCCCTGGCAGGGCGTCCCCGTGGCCGACTGCACCCGCCGCTTGCCGCCTTTCCCTTGGTTCCCTCCCTGGCTGTGGCTGGCCGAGCTGGGCCTGTTCCTGGGCTGAGCGGGGGGTTTGGGGGCCCGGGAGGGATCCACACCTCGCTGGAAGGGGGAGGAGCCGGCCCGGGGACGAGGAGAGGAGCTCGCCGTGAGCTGCTGATGGCGTTGGGAGGAGGAGTAGTCGCTCGCTAGAGGAGGCAGGAGTCCTTGACTTTCCACCTCTTTGAGACTCACCAAATCAAACTTACCGTCCTTTTCAACGAGGACTCTACCCTCCTTCGCTCCCCCCTCACTGGTCTCACCCGCTTCGCCCGAGCCTACGCTTTCCCCCCGAGGGCAAAGTTTAAGCTCGGAAAGCTTCCCTGAAACTTCGGCCTCTGAGTCCTTGTTTCCTTGTAGCCTTCCCACCTCAGCAGAGTTACCGTCCTGCAGCGGAGGCACCACCAGGTCCACCAGCGTCTCTTTGAAATGCAGCCGCCTCCGCCTCGCCATATCTGGAGCTTCTTGGTCGTGCAGGTCTCGATTAGCCTGCTGGATCTTCTCCAGAATGTACTTCTTCTCCTCATCTGTCTGGTCATCCGGGGGTGGGACTGTAGGCAACAACTTAATGGGGCTGTCCCTGTCTGAGTCGTACTCTAATGGCTCCATCGGCGAGGGCCACCGCTCTTCATCGTCTTCCAGCTCCGGTGTTTTCTTGCCTCTGTTCTCCTTGTGGCTTTTCGGTTGTCTTTTCTTTCTTTTCCGTTTGTCCTCCTCCTCCAGTTCTTTGTTAATCTCTGCTTCTAATTGGTCAGAGTCGGGACCCTGTGGGCCGGAAAGACAGACATGCTGCATTCATTGGATAGGTTCAGCGGTAAATGAAGGAGCAACATCAATACCACTGGGGTTCTGGTTTGATAACAGACATGTATGGGTGTGTGTGTGTGTTCATCAATATTGCATCTAGTGGCACTCAGTGAAAGTATGTCACGATATGTCAACAGAGTGGGTTTCACGTGCATTCAGTGATGTACACCAGGTCAGGTAACTCAAACCTACTCACTGTTACGCATTTAGAGGGCATTGACAGAGTTTGGAGTAACTCGCCTCTCTCCATGTGGTTACTCTTTCAGCTGCATGGGAGGGGGATGGTGGGGGGGGGGCGTGTATGTTAAATTAACCAAACGTTTAAGGTTGGCACAGTTTCCGTAAGCCACTCGCGTTGCTTATATTTAAGCCAGACCCCTCCAATCAGCAGCAAAGACAAGGCGATAATATTTGTCTTATCCAACCTCATCATTCCAAACCTCTGGATTAGCATTGGGCAGGATGGAGTGCAATCTTCATATTTGCACAATTCTGACTCATGCATGTTTGATCATATTATAGTTGATATAAATGGCTTACATGGTCTTCGCCACGACTTTCCTCACCGATCAGCCAGTCCAGATCTTTCTCAAAGTCGTCCTCATAGTCCTCCTGAGGCTTTGCGCAAACCACACCACTCATAATGTTCACTGGAAGAGGATCAGAGACAGTTTTCAAACAAGTTACGTGATACACTAATAAAGGGATTTTCGGAAAAATCTAAGTCAGTCAGCCCTGAACAACATATCTCAACATCTACTGACCTGATTACCAGTATATATACATATACACATCCTTGACATCACTTCACATCATTACTGCAACCACGATTAGTGATAGATCTAGCCAATTGAATACACTTTAGAAATTAGAAATAATTTGTAACTCTGTAGTTTATAAAGTTTGTAAAGTGTTGCTGACAATTTCAGTGTTTCAGTCACATTAAAGTATATTTTCTGGTGCGAATAACACACCATCTATAAAACATATGAAAATATTACTGATTGCATTACAATGGACACATCACAGATACTACCCTTTTATTTAGCACTTTATTGCAACCTCATGATAGCATGGTGGGTGATGGAGGTCGGTTTGAGTGGGAAGACATCCTTTGACCTGCGTGACTGAGAATATTAACAGACACACAACACATACCCTCGCCTACGACAGCGTACCATACAAAAACAAATCAAATTCCAACCAGCATATTCAAAATGGTATATGCGCTACAAGATCAGTGTGTATTGAAAGGCATTTTTTTAAATTATTGTAGCACTAATTCCCACACAGGTCATATGATGTGTAAATCCAGGAGATATGGGTTGTACGGTGCTGTACTGTAACCTAACAGACCACTTGTGTTGGGGAACTGTCGCCACCCACTGGACGACAATCAGTACTACAAGGTTACTAAGCTGTTGTCTTATTGTTTTTGTATGTTTTTTGTTGTTGTTTAAAAGGAAATACGCTCTGTGCTTGTCTGACGTATACGTTGTGTTTACCTTAGCTATGTTTCGGTTCTCACCGAGATCAATTCTTGACGGCAACAAAACGTTTTGGAGTTTAACACAGGCTATAATCCTGTTTATTTTTACAGCCGTTAGGGCTTAAAAACACACAGGACGAAGATCGAATTAGGTGCTGACTCCTAGTTTACAATTCGCATTTCTATGAGTCATGAAATGTTTTCGTTTCGGCTACTAGGAATAAATAGCAGTAAACATTGTGCCAATATTGCTAAATTACCTCACCACAAGCAGCTTGTTGTGTAGTATTCCTGTTGAATTAAAGCGGTGAAAGAAGTCACCCAGCCGGGTTGCGTTGTAACAATCCCTTCCTTTCACTTGCCCACATATTGCCTGGTAGTCTGCAGAGCACCACCTGTGCACGTAATCTGCTTCTATAGTCCCTCTACGGCCCTAAAAAGGTACCCGTCGCCATAGCGACCTACAACACGCTTTACCACCTGCGCATGCGCATACAAACGCTAGCGCTACAATCTCGATGTACACGTATAAACAAGAGAACACCATAAGTGACAGATAGTTGTAAACAAAATAGATCAAAAAATACTCAAAAGCAAAAATTAATGATAAGAAGGCCCAATTAAGAGAATAAACGAAACAATTTCCAACGGATGTATTGATATTATGTCACTTGCATCAGTCTTGAATTAATTTACTTAAGTTATTACAAATGGCAGTCCCCACTGGTCGATGTCCAGCTCAATGTGGTTTGATACAGGGCCATTTAATTGGAATCGTGTGTGAGATGTATATTAAAAAAACGTGCATCTGAGAAGTCAATGAACGCAACATTTCTTTTCTCCGCACTGCACTCTGGGTGTTGAGGTTTTTTCGTAGTCTCCCGCTGCTCGTAGATCTTTTCCAAGAACGGCATTTCCCGGGGTGCATCCGTTCCTACCAAGGAGCTACGTGCTTCCCTCCCTCACTTCACCCACGACTGATAACACGCTGACACAACTTCTGATAATGTTTTGAATGAGCATATCTACCAACGGACTCACGCCGGCACAAACAAAGCCGTTCCTCTCACAAATGGCCACCATTGTCTTCTGCTCTGTAAACAAAACGGCTCGGACCACCGCGCGACGATGTTCGATGTCACACTTAAAGAGGCTCGCAAGTTCGGCGGCGTCACAGCTGACGTCGTCCTCCAGTAGCAGCAAGTCGGCAGCGACCCTCCTTCCGGGTTCAAGATGGCTTTCCAGGGGCTGCGGCGTGCGGTTCATGTCCCAGGGGACCGCGGGCGGAGCCGCCGGCGGGCGAACCAGAAAGGGAGCCCTGGCGCTCGGCGGAGCCGCGGCACTGACGGCGGCCGTGGCGGGTTTTATAGCCAACGCGGACCACTTCCAGCGTGCGGACATGGCCACGAAGGTGCCTCGAGCCGCCGCGGAGAACCAGCAGCGCGAGGGAGAGATCTTCGAGAGATGCCGGGGCTTCATGTCTCCTCCGGTGACTGAAATCGGCGTGCTGCAGGAGAGCAGCGGGGAGATGCGTACGAGGATGGAGATGCTGATCATGCAGACGCAGGCCGACTTCTGCAACGCCCTGCAGGAGGTGGACGGCGGGACGTTCCAGGTGGACCGGTGGCAGAGAAATGAGGGTGAGGGGAACTCTGAAATAAACTCGCTGGAGGGTGAATCCATCCGAAAATGGCAGCACAAATCTCACGTCCGTCTCCGTTCAGTGTTTTCCATTTGTTATATCCTGTATATGTGTGTGTGCATGTGCGTGTGTGCGCCAGGTGGCGGAGGGATCAGCTGTGTAATGCAAGATGGAAAGGTGTTTGAGAAGGCCGGAGTCAATGTGTCAGTGGTGTTTGGAAACCTGACTGAGGAGGCTGCCAAGCAGATGAGGAGCAGAGGGAAGGTCCTCAAAGGGAAAGATGGTACGTGTGCTAATTGTGAGGTCTGATGAGTAAAAAAAGCAGATGTGTGGTAACCCTGCATACAGTTTCGCCTCATGCTCAGTGATCTCTCAGGTAAGCTGCCGTTCTGCGCCATGGGTGTGAGCTCTGTCATCCACCCCAAGAACCCCCACATCCCCACCGTGCACTTCAACTACAGATACTTTGAGATCGAGGAGGAAGATGGTGAGTGTCGGCCCTTGACGTCAGCAGTTGTGATCTGGGTGTCAGTGACACTATTGAGTGCAAGAATGAATGATAACCCTTGTTTCTTTCTTTGTGTGTGTCTGTGTGTGTGTGTGTATTTTCCAGGCACCAAGCAGTGGTGGTTTGGTGGAGGCACGGACCTGACTCCGATTTACGTTTGCAAGGAAGACGCCTCTCACTTCCACAACACCCTGAAGGAGGCCTGTGACAAGCACCACCCGCAGTACTACCCCGACTTCAAGAAATGGTGCGGTTTGACCCCGAGACGACTCGCGGCTCTTTGAAAGGACTGGCTTGTATTTGTGCGTGAGGATTACAACGGGTGTGTTTCTCCCTGTGTGATGCTGATAAGTCTGAGTCTGTGCGTGAAAGCTGCAGTTGGACGGAAACCGTTTGCCCGTGAATGATTGATTATTTGAGATAAGCCCCACCCGTCCCTTCCTTATCTGCTTTGTCTTGTAATAACTTTTTGTCAACTTGATTTAAAGTGTAATATATCACAGAATACAAAGGCATTTGGGGAATTTGGCTAATTAGGCTTATTTTCTTTGTTGCTGTTGGATAAGACAAGTGATACTACTCACACATCTGTATTTTAATTAACGTGGAGCTACAAACAGCAGCTGGTTATCTTGGGCTGAGTTTTTAACTGCATACAACTATGCTAAGCTTTTCCAATCTTTATGTCAAGCGTAGCTGCTTTCTAACTTCAGCTTCATACTTAATGGGAAAACATGATGGTACATTTTTATTCCCTCATAAACGGTTACTATAGATGTGTCTTCCCCTGTTATTTCATTTGGTTTTCTCTTTTTCCATTGAATTATTTATTTGGATCGCTAAGATCTACTAAATGTTTTAAAGTCCCTGGTTAAAATAAACCGCTGCTCATTGGATCTGCTTTGGCCTATATGTTTAGGTGTGACCGATACTTCTACATCCGGCACAGAGGAGAGACTCGGGGCATCGGAGGGATCTTCTTCGATGACCTGGACTCCCCAAGTCAGGAAGAAGCATTCCACTTCGTCGAGAGCTGTGCCCGCACGGTGGTGCCCTGTTACCTGCCCATCGTGTACAAACACCTCAACGACTCCTTTACTGATGAGGAGAAGGCCTGGCAGCAGGTGCGACGAGGAAGGTGAGTAAAAGACTGGCAAAGGCCAACGGTGACCGTAATGGGTAATGGACACATTATGCACGCGAGAATACACTTTATATCCCATTTTAGTTCAGTGAGTCAAGGCCCCTCGCCGTCAGCAGAACAAGGCCGACTGTATAGTTCATCGACCTATTGAGCACCCTTGCTATAAAGTGTTCCCTCAAGAAGTTCCCTTAAGGATTTGCGGACATCCTTGTGTCCATACGTCTGCTCTGTAAACTGCACCCCCCCCCCCCCCCCCCCTCCTCCCCACCTGTAATGCCCCTTCCCCTGGTCCCCAGGTCCCTCAGGTATACATTGAAGGGAAGTTTATGGCTATTTGGAATGCTTTTAGGAATATTTCTTCTCGCTACATACCTCCATGTAAGATAAAAATGAATTGATTGCCGGTTTTGTTGCATTAAAATGTGACAGAACTTAATAGGGTTCACAGTTCTCTGTGTGTGTTATCGGGGCTTCTCCCAGCTTTGTGTACATAGCTGGACTGACCGCTTGTCCTCCAGTGCACGGTCATTCATGCAAACTGATAACGCGCTCCTGACCGCCAGGGACAGGTTCAGTTCATATAGCAACAAAAAATATTTCATAAAGATAATATTATCATGGAATAATATCTACCCGAGCAAAGAATGGAGTCGCTCGCCCTCTCTCTCTGTGTGTGTGTGTGTGTGTGTGTGTGTGTGTGTGTGTGTGTGTGTGTGTGTGTGTGTGTGTGCGTGTGCGTGCGATCCACCTATGTGTATCAAAAAAAAAGGAACAAGGTTCCCTGTGTTTTTGTTGCAGATATGTGGAGTTCAACCTGGTGTATGACCGGGGAGTGAAGTTTGGATTGGCCACGCCAGGCTCCAGAATCGAAAGCATCCTCATGTCCCTCCCCCTCACCGCCAGGTACGCTCACTCGGGTTTGCAGCCCGACCAGCGCTGCTCTTTTATGGCGGCAACGAGCTGTCTGTGTTGCATGGTAACCAACTCCTCTCTGGTCCGAAGGTGGGAGTACATGCACGAGCCTGCCGAAGGCACCCTCGAGGCTCAGATGCTGGAAGTTCTACGAAACCCCAAGCAGTGGGTGTGACCACGGTGTCCACACAACCTCCAGGAAACAGTCTTTGTCCAAAGTAATAATACAGGGCGCTTGCTTGATATGTTTTGTTGAAAGTCTCAATAGTGCTTTTCTCTGTGTCCCAGCAGTGTTGAATATACGCTGAATCACAAAGCGATAGCATTACTGCCGCTGGCCACGGGCTGTAATGGTACCGGCTGTAAGGTCATCTCCCCCTGATGACGTTTCTTTTCAACAGGTGTTTGTGTCAAACACGAGCTGTAGTTTCTGTTCTAGGCCTGTGCTTAATGTGGCTTGCTCTACTCTCCAGTGGGAAACCAAACCAGTATCAAATGTTAATAAATCCTTTGTGTGTCTTGCGTGTCTTTAAATGTTTTGTTTAAACAATAAAATCTTTTATTAGAAGTGAGTCATTGCAGGGAAGGAAGTGTGTGTAATGCTTCTTCAAAGGTTAAAAAATGCATAGATTTTAATAAATGAAAGCTGTAAATACGAATGTGTTGAAGTTCAAAATAATTCAAATAGTATATTGAAATAGTAATAGAAAAACCCATAGGATAGTATGTTGAAATAAAACCAGTACTTTTCGTGGGAAATGGCTGTACTTCTATGTCCAAAAATAGTTCAATGAAGTCTGTTCCTTTAAGTAAAAACTAATGTCAAAAAACCTTTTGTAAACAGTCAATGTTAAAGGAAAGTAAAGCTATGTAAAAATGTATATTCGTAAAGTTATTTTCATCAATGGAATCGCACTAATATAAAGTGTGTCAAAAACAGGCTTTGTAACAGGTCAAAGAAACCATATAGAATGTTGATAAAATGTTAGAAACAATGCCATAAATGGTCATCGGTGTAGTAGTGGGTCATCGTGTGACAATTATGTTTATGTATTCTAAATTGTCACTGACTCGATTCTTTTTTCATTCATTGAATTTGTAAACTTCAGGAGACAATGCAGGCTGCTGTGGATCTTTTTCTAAGCAGGGAAAAGGTGAATGGAAGAATAATAATGTCAAGTTGAAACGCACATCAAAATACAGTCATAAGACATTGAATAAAGTCACATATAGCACTTTTTATTACAAATTAATTCAACATTCCACACATAAAGGATTTATAACAAGTTATCTTTGCATTTAGTGTTGTATAACATTAGTTTTTTTAATAAGGCATTGTAAAAAAACAAAAAATAAGAGCTCTACAAGTACAACAGCTGACCTAAACAGGAAGGCTCAACACCCCACCAGCACAGCGCAGTTCAAAGGTCATAGTGAGGTTCACAGGTCAAATCACAAAGAATAATAATCAGTGCTCCCCGGTGAGCTGACAAAATGCGACACTCATCAGCATTTGAACGTTAGATATATTTGGTTTTCAGAATTTTCAGAATGTATGCAGGAAAATTGCATATAGAGCACGAGCACTTTTTTTCAGGTTTACAGCGACGTCGCCATCGTATTGAAGACGTCAACCCGGACTGTCCTACTTTTCACCAAACAGCCCATTTTGAGCTCAAACACGGTGCCTTAATGTAACCACATCCTACTGTATACTAGTCACACCATTAGGCAATGCCTGTGCTTCATTCCTATGCATTATCTCACTTTCACTTTCAAGACTATACATATTTATATATAGGTACGTAAGACATGCTAAATGTGAACTCTTTCCATAGTATTATTAAGTACAGAATCTCTCCCCATTAATGCCTCCCCCGCCTCCCTCCCGCCCCAGAGCTTGTGGTCATATGGCTCGGTGTCCCGCATTCGTGTGCAACTTACATGAATATCTAAAGATTTATCAGTGTGCTTTTAGTGAAGACTGCAGTCGTTTTCCAACGTGGTCACGTTTGCATTGGAAAGAATCGGGAGAGATTTTCACAGTCAAAGCAACTATCAACAGCCCATCAGCAAACAGTGCAGAGCCAGATCCGCCCGCAGTTGTACAGACTAAGCTACATGCATTTTCCAAAATATAAACAGATATGACACATTTACACTAAACACACATTTCCTCACCCCCCCAACACACTTTACTGCTGGTCAGAGGTTGAATATTAAAACAGTACAGAAGTTAGACCGATGCATTAGTTTGGCAACTTGACAATTTAAACCTGCATTACGTGATATTATTGGTATAAACAATGACTGAAATGACAGATTGTAAAGGTGGAAAAGTCAATTAACGCCCAGCTTTGCAGGTTGACACAGATCCTGACTGTTTTGGTTCCTCTTTACTAAATGCATGGGTCTCAAACGTTCCCTTTGCCCCCCTTTATTTTAAACCATTTACATTAAATTATGTTTAGTATTTACAGTCCACAAGCCGTAATAGCCCAAACCCCAGTGACACCGTGCACTAAACCGCAAAAAAGTGAATAAATTATTATTTTGTATTTCGCCAGCTAAAAGACCCAGTCATTCGTTGCTCACCAAACCCAAAACGTAAATGTCGGGCTCGTGTCAGCTGGTGGGATGGAAACACAGCACTGCGTATACACAGGGTTAATGACAGGCCTATCATCATTAGGGCTTGGTGTGAATTGTATATTAGCGAGAAATACACTGTGTTTTGTTATTCGAGTCCAGGTCCCACTGAGGGAGATAAAAATCTGAATATGGGGCGGCAACATGTGTCGCTCTTTACGGCATTCTTCCCCTGTGGGCCAAGCGTCACAGCACCCGCACAACAACAACAGTAGCAGCATCATCGTCATCAGTCTCTACAGATTCGCTGCCTTGCAACACGCTGGCTCACACTCCTCTGCCTGTGGCTTCCCCCTCCACATTGTCCAAATCAAATGAAACTACAAACTGCTGAGCTGGCACTGGTGCTTCCATTTTTATCTTTCGCTGACAAGTCAGTGCTCCGGATTTCATGAGGAGACTTGAAGTATCAGCAGCAGAGATTGAAGCTACAAATGTCATAAGCACGTTTTTTTCTTTCTGCCCCGTGGCGGTCAACAATTAATTAATTCAATTTTAATTTGTATGGGTTTCCCCATAGTGTTTGTATGGTGTTTGTTTTAAATGCCGTTTCTGAATCTTGGGAATTATATCCTTGCAAAATATGCACTAAACACAATTCTTATTTTTGTGACAACAATAGTTATCTATCTATATAGATATATCTGCAGCATAAAAAATTATGGCAATAAAGCATTGATCCAACCCCCATATCCACTTCATGGTCCTTCACTGTGGCAATCAGAACAGTGTTATGCCTGAGGAGTTAAAGGATTCGCTACGGTGTAACAGCATAAATGCAACTTGAGGAAGATCAGCACAGCTTATTGGTGGTGGTATTGCAATATCCTTCCTGCCATCAACTCACCTCAGTTAGTGCAAATTTCAACAGGGCTGGGTCGGCAGAGATTGCATTAGTCCTTTGACCGGACAGTTAGAAGTGTTTCTGTGTTGAACGTGGAGGGCTGGTGATAATGCCACAATAGTGACGCTGCTAAATAATCAGATGGTCTTAGTGTAGGTCACGGCTTTTGTTAGGGTGGTGGTGGTGGTGGTGAGGCCGATGGTTTACTTCCCATGACCACCGTTGACATTGGTGTTGACTATATCCTCGTACTGTGGAGGCGGCTCTGTCTCTATCTGGACGTCTGATTGGCCCACGGCATCCTCATAAGACGGCGGCGGGTCTCCGGCGCTCCCTCTCCCCGATGTGAGCTCTGAGCCCGGATAGGCTGGGCTGCTGTGGACGCTGAGTTCTGATTGGTCCCCGTGGTGGTAATCCCTCCCCCAATGGTCCATGGAGACCACAGACAAGACGTGGTCGTGATGCGAGTGGCCCAGGCTGGGGCTGCGCTGCGAGCGCTTGAGGGAGTGGCAGCGCCACACCGTGATGGCCACCGCCACGATGATGAGCACGACCAGCAGCAGCGGCACAATCAGGTAGAGCGAGTGGAGTCCTCCGACCACCGACTCCAGCCCTCCGGACGGACTGCTCTCCCGCACGTATTCCTCCCAGAACCGTCTCTGCAGCAGGAACACAAGACAACACACACGTTTAGTCAAGAATCAGCACGAGATCAAAAAACGCCCTCTTCGATAAGACATAGGCACACAAAAGTGTTTTTACGAAAACACAGGGTGTAACCCGCACACACACAATATGCACCGAATGCATACTTTCTATCTGCATGCCTGCAACACAAAGGCAGCAGACAAAAACATCCGAACAAAAAGCGACCCCGCGGTGGTGCGTGTCCGTCTGTGTCACGTTGCACTTTGGCCTCTCACAATAGTTTTAGAAATTCGCCTCTCTGGTTTGGACTCGGTTGTTCTTCCTGCTGATAATCATCACTTCCTCTCAAAACATACACATTCCACACGCTACTGTTCAATTTCCTTACTGGACACATGAAAAACATGCAAAGCACGGGGAAATTAAGGAAATATTTGACAAAGGGCAGCAGGAATGAGTTACACGCGCCGTCACAATATCAAATAGTGGCTTTAAGCTACAGCTGACAGTCCTGTCAGATTTCCAACCACATTTGTGTCGTTTCCTGACACTGTTGTTGCTGCCAGTGTTCGAGTACATTTTGTCTTACCAGTCACTGGTTTTATCGGAAATCTCTGAATGCCCTGTGGGGCTAATTTACCAGTACAGACATATAGAGTACGAGACATATTAAAAATCTATCCCTTTATGTGGTTTGTGTGTGGGTCGTTGTGTAGGCGCGCACACACACACACACTGTGTGTTCTACGCTCCTGTTCCTGTGTGTATTTAGCCTGGAATAGAGTGGGGACTGTAAGCCTGACGCGATGCGTCCGACCTTCGTCATCCTCCTCACCGTCTTCTCGTCGTTCTCGAAAGCCTCGCGCGCCTCCTCGTAGGTGCAGACCTCTTCGCGGCACTCCCTCTGAATGCTGCCCTGCTTCATTTCCTCCAGCAAAGAGTTGGCCCTGCGCAGCCGCCGCAGCACCGAGTGGGCCGCGTCCGCCGGCAGGAACACTGAGGGGCCGCCGACGGGGAGAGGAGGGGGGACAAAAACAATGGCAGAGCGGAGGAAAGAATGTGAGATTTAAAAGATGTGTGAGCAAGCGAATGATGAAATCGGGATTACAAGCATTGACCAAAAAAAAATAAACAAAAGAAGAAAAGAGGAGTAGGGGCGAGGTAGTAGTTAGTAAGCAGAAGAGCGTAGGGGAGGAGGGGGGGTGTAAGCACAGAGTGTTTATTGAAAATGGAAAGAGGAGAGGAGCAGGAAAAGGGGGGGGAAGATGCCAAAAAACAGGGCAAGTGAGGTGGGGAATAAAACTAAAGGCAGCAGAGCAGAGCCGAGCGCTGCCGAGTGCCCACATTTCTGCATAAAAACAAAAGCTCCTTTGATTTAGGCTTCCATCCCCGGGCTTAGATAGACCCGAGGAATGGAATTAGATGTTTAAAACATTCCAGAAAAGGGACATGAACTCTCTGAAAAGAATCGTGCGCAAGATGCCATAACACGGGACACCCTGGGAATCTGTGATGTGTTACCGAAAACAACTAACTAAGCAGATTAAGTGATTGAGTTTTAAGTTTGGTGATGTGACCAGACGCAAAAAAGAATAATCTGAAAAATACAATGGACAAAAGAAGGCTTGAAGCAGGAAATTCCCTTCGGTACAAATGGGAATAAAGGAAATAGAAGAAGAAAAAAAAAACACAATAGTTACATTCCAACAACTAAAATTCAATGTTGACACAAAAGAAAAGCGCGTTGGAGAAAGGTCTCCAATGACACTGGAATGAAGTGATGGGACTCACCCCTCGCCATGATTCCTGCAGGCTGTTGGGAAAGTTCTCTCTGGACCTGTAGGTACAAGTCAAACACCAATTAAGCAAGACTCACTTCCATGGAGGAACGTCTGTTTTCGACTCATCATTCATAACATGGCTCCAATCTGGGAATTTCCTTTTTAAAAAGTTGCATTTCAAAGGCAGCACGTAAGAGAAGCACCACGGCGTGAAGACACAGCGTCCCACGTTCTATGGGACAACTGAGACACCATCATGACAGAACGAACGTGTGAGGAACGTTGCAGCTGGACGTGAAAGGGCGTGTTGTCATCGTGATACATCCTCCGAACCGAAGTGACAGTTGACCAATGGCGGCGCGCCGGCCAGTGTCAAGTGTTCCCCGAAATAGACCACCCGGAGGCGGCTCGGAACAAAGCGGCCGCCGCCCCGTTATCCGGATGACATCAGAGACAGCGCGGGGCGACCGCTGGAAGCCGGGGATGGCGTTTAGGCGGAGCTACAGCGCGGATGGGAAGGGGGTCTATTCTCGGCCGTTAGCTGTGCGCGGAGCTGCTTTTTAGGGGCTGGTTCGTTGGGAGAACCAAGGGGCCGGACCGCGACTGAACGTTAACGAGCAACACGTAACGTTAATATCCGAAACAGTGGCGGAAGGAAAGGCCTGCG
The DNA here is from genome assembly GCA_021346845.1 of Apeltes quadracus. Lineage (NCBI taxonomy): Eukaryota > Metazoa > Chordata > Actinopteri > Perciformes > Gasterosteidae > Apeltes > Apeltes quadracus. Next base: position 6,149,762 of record CM037924.1, on the reverse strand, counting down.
ATAAACGCGACAGGCTTTTACGTCACGTCGAAGCCGTCTTTTGGTTCTATAAATGAACTTTAGCAAATCAGCTCACCTCTTTTCGTCCTAGAAATGCGCATGAACGTCTCCCTCGTTACCTCCGCTGCCCTAGAATGTTGCTATGCACTGTGCGCATGCGCAGAGCTCTATTCGCCTTCCGCAGACCCACGAACGGCCCCAATTAAAGGAACAGATATACTGTGGCAACCAATCGGAATAAACCCAACCCACGCGACTACTTTATTGCCATTTTAGAGCCTTAACATGATGTGATCATCCTAGACTGTATATTTATTCTCACAAATAATTCAACCAAAAGTGCTTGAATTGAACAAGTGAATCCGTTTTTGATTAAACAAATTAGAAATTCAAAACTGTGAATGAGTAGCCAATGTTATCTTTGCTTCATTGGTTCAAACCGGTAGTTACTTCAACGTAGACCTAATTGCTCAGATGTTGTTGTTGCGTTACTGTAACATTCTGTTAAACTATGTAGTATATTTGCTTTAACTCGTTACTCGTTCATTGTGTTTCTGCTGTCTGGTTTGTGCGCGTGTGTGTACATACACTGTAGGATGGGCAAGTTAATCAATATTAATTAACTCCAGGATTCTTCCCTAAGGCCAAAGGATTATCCAAGTTCAATTAGGGAAAAAAGAAGCTGCGTAAGTTTCCTTCAGCAAAGGGTGTGCGTGTGTGTGTGTGTGTGTGTGTGTGTGTGTGTGTGTGTGTGTGTGTGTGTGTGTGTGTGGAGGGGGGGGGGAGAGAGAGAGAGAGAGAGAGAGAGAGAGAGAGAGAGAGAGAGAAATTGGATATTAATACATGTAACCTGAAGAGGAGAGAGGGAAAGTAGGGCAAAGCTTGTTGGAAAAGACAAATCCCCCGAAACAAAAGTTTATCCAAGTTAATGCAAGTCAAAGGAGGAAAAAAAGAAATAACATTTCCATTTTTGTTTCTGGATCCTTTGCAAGGACTGTGCATGCAATTTAATAACAGATTGTAATCCCGCGATATTGTGACCAGGTGGTTTATAAGAAAAATGCCTCCTTTGATACAAGTCAGCGTTCATTTGTGATGAAACGAGTGGCCCTTTTTCACCATCAAGCTTCATTTAGTGGTGGAATGTTCCCGGAATGCCTTCTGAAAGAGCACAGACAACGGGACATGAACAGCCGAGGCTGCTCTATTCAGTTAAAGCTGAAACTGCTGCGAGGACATGAAAACACATTGACATTCATGTTCAATTTAGACTCCTGATCAAATAGCACCACTCATCCCAACTAACGGACCGCTGTTCCCGATGCCTTTTGTTTATGACTCTTACATCAGCGCATGTGAGAGCTACTGACAAGGACGCACACACGCACACGCACACACGCACACGTACACACACAGGCGGAGGGATACCGTGTAAGTGGGTGCAGTCCTCGGCACTAGGACCCAGCAGGTGTAGCCCCGTGTTACTTGAGCAGTGTGCAGCGGGGGGCCCGTCAGCAGAGCGCTGGCTCCACAGCAGCGACAGCAGCGTCCTCCGGACCCCGGACGCGGCTCCCCATCCCGCTACCCGGAACACGGACACGGGCAACTAACTTAAACCCGCACTTCATTTTTGTGGATTTTGGTGAACATTACAAACCCTCCGGAGATACTTTCTTCTCATTTCAGTTTTTTTTTAATGAATAAGACACTTTAGATATGGCTTCATCCGAGAGCGGCACAGAGGAGGTGCGGGTGTCCGCGTTGACGCCCCTGAAGTTGGTGGGACTGGTGTGCGTCTTTCTCGCGCTGTGCCTGGACGTCGGGGCCGTGCTGAGCCCGGCGTGGGTCACGGCGGATGACCAGTACTACTTGTCCATGTGGGTGTCCTGCTGGAAGCCGGTCAGCTCCGCGCAGTGGTCCTGCAACAGCACGCTGGCCACCGGTGAGACGGACGCGCGTACGTGCACCCATAGACACGGTCACCCGCTGTGGCCGACGGGAGTGATGCGCCACCATGTTGTCTTTGAAGTTCTCAAACCAGAGCCTGGTGTAGTTTTGGGGTATTTTTGAGGTGCGGATTTCGGGGTGCGTATAGAAGCCCGTCGTGTTTATTCCACGAGCACCAGAGGAGCAGCGCGCGGGGATAACAAAGGCTCCCGGCGGACAGCGCACTGCTGAACCAATCTGTTCTGTGGCTGAGAATTATGAAAACATCGCCCAAGGGAGCGCTCAATGTTAATTACTTTATAATTAGCTATTGCCTGGTTAATTTAAACGGCAAGACATTTCATGAAATACGATGCGGCACATTGCCTGCCTTCCAAGTGGGAAATTTAAAAAAAATCTGGGGGGAAAAAAGTTTATTCCTGAGTATTAATTTAGAATAAATAAGACATCTTTGGGGGGGTTGATACCTGTTTTTACCTTCTAAAACATCGGCCTAGTGTGCCACTGAATGATGTGGGAACTTTGCCTGGCCTGGAGGGTCCAGCTGGGGTTTCGTTTGGCCTTTTGTTGCTCACAAAATGAGCCTTTGTGTGGGATTCTTCACCAGCCAAGGAGTGAGAGCAACTCAGAGCAGAGAACTCCCCAGAGATCCAGATGCCTGGAGATTAGTAACCAGGGGAACAAGTGAAGCAGTCCAGTAATGCTGATTTTCATGGAGTCCCTATAGGTTGGCTGCTGGAACCATTTTATATTTACACCGCAGATTAAGAACAAGTCACCATATATGTGAACAGCTTAGACAAAAATCACACCTGTCAGGAAAATATGTTATAATACGTTAGGTTTAACTGAATTTTAACACAAATACGGCACTTTCGCAGAAGTATTAACTATGTTTTTTTTTTTTTAAGGCATTCTCTCCTCTCGCACTCTAACCAAAATATAATCTGATTCACTGAATGTTATTTAGTTTCCTCTCCCAAGGGATTTTCATGAGATTACACATTCCACTAAATTCCATTCTTAAAATGTATTGAATCATTTGCCTACACACCTGTCTACGTTGTAGTTTTCGTGTCTCGGTGTGCTTCTCTATATAAATGTAACTTTGTGCGGTGTCCGACCATCTCTTGTGCTGAGTGGTAAATTGTGCTATTGTTAGTCTGACAACATGTTTTCTTTTCATTTGTGAGATGAGTAACTGTAGGCCACGCTGGCCCCGGTTCCACCGTGTCAGCGCAGACAAAGTGCACTTTGGTGCCATATAAAGACATGCAGTCTGTGTGTCGGTCCTCTGCTCTCAGCAGCAGCAGCAGCAGCAGCAGCAGCAGCATACCACAGTAAATGCACACAGCAAACTGCCCATTTCCTCGGGCCTGTGCTTGGCTGGGCTTATTGATTTGAATCCCAGAAATCACTTTCTATACCGCCACCCCATCCCCCATACTTACCTCCCACCCAATATTTCCTCAGTGTCACGCTCTGGGCATTAAATAAATCCTTAGTCTGAAACACCAGCTGGCTTGTCAGATATTTCAAGCTTTTTTTTCCCTTGCTGCAAGTGTGTGTGTGTGTGTGTGTGTGTCTGGAAAAATAATATGGCCGCGTGAGTTACAAAAGCACACGTGAGAAATTGCCCTTTTCACAATGCTCATGAAGTGTTTGAACCAAACACAAACAAACAAAAAAGTGCCACTGCTTTTCACTTACATTTTCTAACACTATACACCCTTAAACAGGAGGGTCAGAGGTCAGAAATAAAAGATACAGCCTCTACCGGGCCCAGGAATGTGGAGCGGTGGTGTGGATGCCAGGTCGGTGCGAGGTGAAGCGGCAAATGTGGAGCCAGTGTGTTAGCGTGCCGAGCTCAGTCAGACGCGGTGATGCCAGAGCTTATTAATAATTGAACACCCCTATCGAGCCAGTATTTGGGTGTCTGCGTTGTCTTTGAAGGAGGTCACAGCACAATGTGCCGACACAGAGAGCTTGTAATGCCTGCACACAGTAATGCCTGTAATAGTTCTTCTTAGTTTGAGACAGTGAGACTGGGTGTGTTTTAAGTGCGGGAGACACTCAAGGCTCTTCAGTGACACAGATCTTCCACCACTTTCTCAAACAAAGAAACAGAATTTGGCCCCTGAAGGATGCTTTTGATTACAAACAAAAGCAGCGCTCTGTGATTGCTCCGATTATAGCTTGCTTACTGTATCGCCCTTTCCATCTGTCAGCGTGCGGAGGCTCAGCTTAACGGTTTGGCCCTTCCTGCTCGTCAGAGCCTTCAAGCACTGGCGGTGTTTTCTTGCACAGAGCGCGGCGTCTGTTCCAAAATCTCAGATGAGACAACTCTCTGCATCCTGCTGTTTTCACGAGCGCACTGATAAGCAGTGCTGGGCTCAAGGCCACAAACAGGCCGAGGGAACATATCCCACCAACGATAGGCTTTCGACAATTAGGTCGAGTGACTGTGGCCGCTGCGCTGAAACCAGTGAGGCAGTGGCGGGATCGTTCTTCAACGGGGGTCTGGAGCTGCGCGAGCTGAAGGCCGGAGGGAGCTGGTGCTCTGCTTTACGTGACTTTTTTTCCAACATCCTGTGGTGACAGGGCCCATTTTTAAACTCTAAATCCTGAACCATATTTGGTCAGAAGTGGTTGGCGTTTGTTTACATTTGAGATGCTTGGCCCCTGGAATAAAGTTTCCCTGCAACAAAAGTGGGAACTGTACTTTAAGCGGCTTATGTCCCGTCACTTTCTCTCCGCTGCTGAATGTTTTGATGATTTTCTGACTCAGTAGAGAGGAAATATTCTTGGCAACTCATTTAATTCATGGGCTCTATAATAATACAATGTACTAAAAAAACCAAAACATACTCTAGACTACAAACTTTGGATTGGGATTTTTACACCCAGTGTAACATATAATTATTTATGTTGGGCTCATGCTTCATGCTTTGATGTTACATTTTCCTTATGAATAATTTCCTCCTGTGTAATCAAATCCTGCATCATAATATCCTCTGCCTGTTTTTAAATGTACCTCCTGTTTCCTCCAGCGCAGAGCAAAACACCCTTAATCTCTAAGCAATGAAACATAGTTCGTATTTCAACATCCTAATCCTAAATTATTAATTAAGTCTCTGAAAAAAAATCCTTACTTTAAAGCTTTTTTCATTTCACTTGAGTGTATTTTGGTTTAAATCAGAATAAATTGCTGATAATGCTGCTGAGCTGGCGTCGGCCAGGAGGGAGGGATACTCATTACGTGAGTCACCTCACAGGAGCCTTTCTGCTGCATCGGGGGATCCATTGCTGAACCCGCAGACATCCGTGTGTAGCCAAGCATGTGTGCGTTTGTTTGTTTCCTGTCAGCCAGAAAACCGCTGCGCTCGGTTTCGAAGGGGTCCTTCGCTGCGTAGTTCACATACTTCTTCTTCTTCTTCTCCGCACATCAGCGGCTTCTCGGAATCCTTTTTCTCGTGCGTGAGAGATCGAGCGTCAGCTGCGGCTCCCCGGCACGACCTTTGACCTCTGTCCACCCACTTTCCTACTCCAGAGTAACCTCCATTCAGCTGCCTATGTCACTCTCTGCGTCCGTGCGATTTCATCCCTCCCTCCCCTGTGTTTGTCTCAGACTGGCAGATCGCCACGCTGGCCTTGCTGCTGGGGGGGGCGGCCCTCACCCTGCTCTCTTTCCTCATGGCGCTGATGTCCCTCTGCGCCAGCTGCAGGAGTCGCTGCTACAAGCCGGTGGCCGTGCTGCTGTTCTCCGCAGGTACGTGAAGGGAATCTCCCGCCCTTATGGCTGTCGGAGGGAAAGACTCAAAGCCGAGACACTAAAGCCTTTCGTTATTTGAATAGAGGATTGCGCCATCAGAGTGCACTGTATCAACCCCCCCCCCAACAGTTTTTGTAGAATGCTCTTTCATTGTTTTGAATCTTGACAATCTTGAACCTTCTCCCTTTCCCATTCTTCCTCTGCAGTGGTGCTCCAGGTGTGCAGCTTGGTCCTCTTCCCCATCAAGTTCATAGAGATGGTCAGTCTGAGGGTGTACCACGAGTTTAACTGGGGTTACGGCCTGGCCTGGGGATCCACCATCTTCTCTTTCGGAGGAGCCATCCTCTATTGCCTCAACCCCAAGAACTATGAAGACTACTACTAACATGCGTGAGAGGAGAGGCGAAATGGAGACTCTGTTTCACCCGGTGTCCTCTCAGTAAAATGAACTTTCTCTCTGTTAGTGCACAAGCACAGACCAAAAAAAACAGGAAATACAAAACGCTTGTTGTTAGTTTAGGACTGGAAATGATCTTTCGGTCGATACTGTGAACGTATTGTTTCAAAGTCTATCCTCACTCATTGGACGGAAGCCCTGTGCTCTCTCAAGACGGTTTGGCAGAGATCCCGCGGTGAATAGAAATACAATGCAGCCGGTTTAATTTGGGAGAGAATGTCAGTACTCAGTTGACTCTCGGCCCCCTTTAAGGGAAATGCCGGTAGGTCTTTAGATTTCTGCAGAAAATGTAGAGGAAACATATAAACCACATACATATGGTAACCAATCCGGGCAGAGAATTATGTAAGCTCAGGAAGTGACAGATCCATCAAGGCCTATCAAAGAGATATCACAAGGGTGACAAAGTGAGGAAGACAGGGCACACCTCAGGAAATGCTACATTTCCCCAGAGTTACACTGCAACTGGAACTTAGCACAGCCTTCCTCCTCCGGCAGTGTGTAACAGGTCGCTGAAAACACGTCATCCAGGTCCAAATAAGGGGCCTTTATTTTCTCCCGTTGCAGCCGAGTGCGTTAAAAGTGTCAGATATATTGTATATAAACCAAGTCTACCTAAGACAGTAAAGAACATTCCACAGCCAGCTCCAAATGAGACCATACTGGTGAGAGAAACATCCAGTGGTCAATGCACACCAGTGTCTCTCATATTTAAACAGCGGCAAAGCCTCTGGCTGCTAATGTAAAACTAGCAACATAATCCAAGTTACACCTGCTTGTCAATAATATGGTTGTGTTATATGCAAGTATGTGCAATATGCACAATACGGTTATAATCGCTACAAGACCAGTGGCGAGGGAGCAGGAAAATGACCAAGTTTGCCGAGTGTGTCATGTCTGCATGATCATAGGACCCAGCATGCTCTCTCTCACTCTCTCTCTCACACACACACACACACAACGCCTCCTTATCGCCTGTAAGGAATTGGAATGCGCACGGGAGTAAGCATCTGTAAGAATACACAGCACGTCAAACATGTGGAGGCTGTGGCTTTAAATTACTGTTGATATTGAAAAAGTTTTTGCACCCACAGTGAGGTTTACCTTGGAGAAGTTTAGAGTTAAATATGCCGTGTCAGATTAGTGTTATGAAGACTATTGGATCAAGCGGAAACGGGAAAGTTTCAAACCTGTAAGTAGTATGAGAAACATCTCCAACTTCCTCTTGCAACATTACTGAAAGTAGGCGAGTGTGTGCATGCTCCTTTCATTCTCTGCTGTGTTTGATTCCCACTGGTTTGATTACTTCAAATAAATACATACTGGGATCAAAAAAAGTGTTTGGTTTGTGTGGGGGAAAAAAAAGGAGCATCTATGAATTATTTAAAAAAAACAACTATGTAGACATGCCAGCTGCGCATGGTCAAGTCACATAGAATCAGCTCCTTTATTAAGTACAGCAAGTTGAGGGATGTGCAGAGGAAATCAACATCTTCTGAACACAATACATGGTGGCATTTTACGCATAAAAGTACCAGGAATATACTCGTATGCGAATGTCTTTAGTGTTCTTTCAGTGAAATGAGCTCTAATACAGAGCCAGATACAGTGTACAGTCTACATTTCGCATTAATCAGAATGTATATACACCTTTGCTTTCATTGCTTCGCTGTCAAAGTGGAAGTGCCTCCGTTTTAAGTTCAGGAATGGGCGCAGTGTAAACAGGGCAGTCTCTTTCTGCGTGGAATCTTCCCTCGGTAAACCGAAGCTCCTCCTCCTTGATCCTTAAATCGCTTTGGCTGTCGGTTGTTCAGAAAACGATCCTAGAGTCACTCCATCTGTTATACATTTGCCGTGAGCAGAGTCTCCGACTGTCCTGAATAGGAATCATCATCATCATCATCATCATCCAGTGGGAAAAAAAAAAATGCACAGGAGTAGTAGATAAGAGCAGGACAAGTGGGCCGAGAGGGATGGTGGCTCTTCCTCAGCAGGTAGGCTTACATATTGATTGACAGGGAAGGAATGGTAAGGGGTAGGGCAGGGGGCGGGCAATACAGCGCCGTGCTAAGCTCAGGTGTAACGCGGCATCTCGCACTGTTCACAGCGGTTGAGGGCTGGGTGGTTGAGGAAGGTGCAGCTTTCACAGTTCCACTGGGCGCCTTCAAAGTCCTCATCCCTCTGAGGCTCCGGGACTGGCTTGGGGCCCTGATCCCCTTTTAAAAAAAGAAAAAGAAAAAACAAATAATAAAAACCTCACAAATCTTAAATTTGCTGGAAGCCAAGTACGGGTGCGGGTAAAGAAGAGCATTAAGGTTCTTGAACCAAAACTCAAATTTGCGTCTTGGCAACAGTGTTAATCCAATATTAGATATAGAACATGTCTTTTTCTTTACTCATGGTCATGAAAATGTCTCAACACGACTCATTTTACTGTTCAAAAAAGAAGAGAACCTCACCTTTCTTCCCAGGCTTGGGTGGCACAACTGGACCAGGCTGAATGTTGTCATAAAAGTTGTTCATTGCTTTTGGATCAAACTTCCCTGTGGAGGAAAGCAAAAAGCAGACCTTTATTCAGAAGTGTCCTTTCCAGCTAGAAGCCCAATCGCTCCGACCGGTTCACAGCCGCTCTCTTTGAACCTCCTGACGGACGGCTTTGTTCCGACCCGACAATAAAGCCCCCCCTCCCCTCCCCAGTCACTGTAGCACACGAGATCAACAACCACGGAAACACAACTTTGCTACGTACTACGTTGGGTAATGAAATGCACATTCCTGAAAGAGAGAGAGACTGATGGGTAACATGAACAGGGTCATACTCCGGTTTACAGCAGGATCTTTAGGACAGCGGTCAGTAAAATAGACCATGCTGTGAAATAACCTGCCAGTCGTCAAATCCTCGCTTCTTGTATCATTATACGGTATATGTGATTTGACTTGCAAGAAGCCCGTCGAAAGATTTGTGGCTCTAACCGTCACAATCCTGGATTGTATTAAAGGGGTCTCACTGGCCCATAAGGCAACAAGCCTCAACCAAGTCACACACACATTTTTGGACACCATAAAATAAGGAAAACACATTTTGTGTTCATGTAGTTGGATTTATGACTACAAGTATCAACATGGGATGTCTGCTTAGCTGCATAGTTTTATCACAGTTATAGAACATGTAGAAGTATAATATTTATATACTAGAATAGGAATGATTAAAGTAAATGGTAACCTACTCCTGTGTGGCTAGTGTGGTACCGTCATTATGAACATGCATTTTATTTTCTGCCGTCAAAAGACATAAACCTGCATGGCTTCCCGTTAAAGAAACCACTGCTTGGAGAAGAAGCGTTTGTGAAGTTAGTACACACAGCAGCAAAGTGCACAACAGCCAATGAGCTGCAAAGGGCAGCTGGCGACAATGTGCTCGACCACTCCGCCGCGCCGCCGCTTGTTTATTCAAAGTTAATCAATAGTGAACCCTGAGAGTCCAGATTGCACCACTGCGCGTCCTTGGGTCAGCAGCCATACACCTGCCACGTATGAAGTAGAATGAACATGACCTGTACAGACAAGTCAACTTTGTCTGAAACAATGTAGAGAAATGCTCCACTCATTTCCCAGGAGGACCAGCACCCAGGTGTTCAGTGGCACCGGGCACATGTCCAGCAAACTGGTATCACTCATGAGCCCGCTGCCATTTAGGACAGCTTCAGCTTGACATATGAAGCGCTGCAACTCATTTCCACTCTCTGTAATCAACAAGGATCCCAGCAGCCAAACAACGAGCACAGGCCCGAGGAGGGTTAACCATGGAGCCTTGTGCATCGCTTTAGTTCAATGTTCTTTACTTCAAGTTCAATGCTTACAGATAAATCAGAGACACACTTCAAACGGTTCATGTGTAGGAATGTGCATTTATGTGTGTTTACCTCTAGACTGCAGTAGATCGGTCTCCTTCAGGGTACAGTCGATATCAATCTGAAGCTGTCTGTTGAGACTCCGCAATCGGGTCATCTCTTCAGGCTGCAGACACACAGCCCAGTTAGATGAGACACCAACGTATTCCCCATCCTGCCAAACTTCTTCTCACAGGTAAGCCATTATTATAAATATCTCTTAATGCATTTCTATACACACAGCATTTTTGCTTTTCCTCAAAGGAGCATTTTTGCTGTAACTGGAGTACAAATTTAAATAAAATGTGACTGTTTCATTCTTAACAGCCCATTACGAAGTCTGCAGCTTGGTTCGAACCTCATCAGTGAGTAGCAATGAAGCTGCATTGAATCTGTAAAATAATAAGGATTTCCAAGGCTATTGTTGAATGTCACCTTTCGCGTGCATGGGAAAAAGTATCAAACTTAATAATCATGGTCAGTCCTTACTCGGGGTATAAGACTAGTGGAGTTGACCCTTCGAAAGCGCCTTTGAAGGGCGTCATATTCCATGTTGTTGACATCGGATTTCAGGTGGTCTAGTTTCTGTTTCTCCAGCAGCAGCTCCTTCATTAGACGCTCCATCCTGGCCCGTTGGTGGAGCAGGAGAGCTGGAGGGAAACACAACCACCACGAAATGCTCAAAACTAGAAGAAAGAAAAATACTCTAGTTCTCCATTTCTAATCCATACCAATACACAAGAGAAACAAAGTCTGAACAAACATCTTATGAAACTATTGGCTTAAAATACAAACAAATACAGATTCCTTAGAATAATCACTAGCTACTGTTAATACCGGATACATCTTCATATTCATATCAGTTTCATTTATTTAATTCATTACTTCCCCACCCCCCACTTAGGTCCAGTATTAACAATGTATGACTTTGTACCAAACAATACGCTCTACAAAAAATGTTGTGATATTTTGCAACTTTAGCCATTAACCAATGTCTCAACTCACAGTAATATTTTTAGACAAAGGACTGGCTCCATTAACGGTATCAACACGTTCGCTCAATCAAAGCCCACAGAGATGTAGTACATGACTGAATAAGAAGTTGGATCTTCAACACAAAGTTCAAAATATGAAACTGCGTAAGCCCTTAGATATTTACACGCGTGTGTGCGCACACACACACACACACACACCACACACACACACACACACACATTTTGGAAATCAGTAAAGTGAACATAAAGATTCAAAGCCGCAAAACAACAGTGACAGACATACAAAACACAGGCAGATCAATAGAAGGAATCCTACCTTGTGTGTAGGCGTAATCATCAGACCCCGAGCTTGAACGCCGCGGCATGTGCTGAAACTGACTGACAATGTTCCCAGGCAGAGCGGAGATGGGCAGGATGGGCGCGGGGGCGGCGTTGTGTTCCCCTTGGTCCACTATGTTGAGAAGAGACTCCGCTTCGGCCACAGGAGGCGAGCCGAGTGGCCTCTGGGCTTGGCCACCTGGGGACACTTTGATTTTTAAGGTGTATGCCGATTGGCCCGCCTGAGGAGAAGAGGCAGGACGAGGCCTTGTAGGGCCCTGATGCTGCAGATACATCCCAGGATGGAAGGCCGCGGGGCCTGAAGGTGCACTCATGGGGATGCCCCTCGAAGGGGAGCCGGGCGAAGGGCTGTTGGCCATGTAGAGCGCCCCCTGCGGGTGGGCCGTGTGCACAGGTGAGTTGCTACGGGGCCGCGGACCCTCCAGGGTAATCTCTATCTGCTTAAGGGCGCTTTTTGTATGGTACGGCCTGTAAACAGCCGGCTGTTGCTGGGGTTGTTGCTGGTGATGGTAGGTCATGCTGGGAAGTGTTGGGGAGCTAATAGGGAGGAAAACATATTGCTGGTGCTGGGGCGGCGGCTGAGCTTGGGGCTGGACCTGATGCTGCGGGGAGCTGTACGGCGAGACGTATGTGGGAGTATTGTACGGGGGCGGCTGATGTTGATACACAGGCACCCCTGAAGAGGACCACTGTGCTGGCTGTGGGCTCTGGGATGGTGAGGGTCGCATAACGTAGTGCCCGGAGGGTATCTGCAGAGCCTGTGGGACATTGGGTATACTATTTTGGGGAATTGTGACCGTTATAGGGTTCATGGAGTAACGTGGGACTGGCGAGTACGTGGGAGACATGCCCTGCATCGAGGGTGGAGGAGTGGGAGTGCTAGCCGAGCGGCTCTGATCGTTCATGAAGAAGGGATTGTATCCCGGGGACGGGGCCATGGTGGCGGGGGCCGACAGCGGCTCGGGGTAGCTGGGCCGCTGCGGATCAATGTGACTGTCACTGTTGCTGTGCACAAGAGAGCGCCCTACTCCTGCTGCTCCTCCATTCGCCTTGCTCGCCTCCGCGCCCGGGTATCCCAGGCTAATGTGTAGCATGTGGTTTCGACTAGGTCGCCCCTCCTCTGGACTGTGATGGAACTCTCCATACAGGTATCGGTTACTCTCCTGGGCCAGCAGGTGACAGCAAATATCCAGGTTATTGTTGTTCTGAGAAAGCAAAAGTGGACGTAGTCAGTCATGCAGTGGCAGTGCGAAGTAGAGGTTTGGCGATCGGATGGTGCAAACTAACAAAGTGAACATGGCAAAATACCTGCAGAAGGCACTGGGAAACTACACCCTCTGGGATCTCTGGGAAACGCTGCTTGAGGTCCTGCAGGATGTGGTAGTCAAGCTGAGAGCCCCCCTGCGCCATCCTGAGCCGACGCGGAGTCAACGAGCCCGAGGCAGCGAACGCTGAAACAGCTGATCTCGTCTCATATCCTGAACATGCAGAGACGACGGACGAAACCGAAATGTCTGTCAAGCACCGTGTGTGTGATTTCATAGGCTATATTGTGGCATATGTCAACCTTAGTTTTTCAAAGACTTAACGTACTTCGATTAGCTCAAAGCAGCCGAGGTGTAACACACGAGCGCAGAAAAAAACAAACGCCAGCTTTAGTGCTATATACAGTCCCGTTAAGCACATGGGTGCTGTCAGTCTGCTGTTGTTTGTTTAGCTATTCAGTTGCACCAAGCAACAACGACATACCCGTCGCTAGCTAGCGGGCGGGCGGGCGGACGTTAAGTTAGTCCCAAGCATCAGACAGCCTCCGAACATCACTCAGACACACGTCCACCACACTGGAGGGCTGTACTGCGGCTACAGCCAGGAAACATTGCCATTGCTGGGAGATGTGTCGGTGTTGCTCGTAACATAACATTTGAATCAGCAACACAATCCCCTTAACTGTTTGCTCGAGATTAACGTCAATTCAATTCGTCAACCGCCTGCCAGCTAACTTCGCTAATGCTAGCAGTGGCTTTGGTCCTGTCGGCTGGTCAGCTGTCACCAGCCTGGGTGTTGATGGATTAGCTAACGTTAGCTAACCTTGCTAAAGTTAGCCACTGACGGCTTTACATGACGTACCGTATGTTAAGAGTCTCCTTCATTCTCCGGTGACGGCCAAAGAGTCCAAAGCAGACCTGTGATATTTGTTTCGTCAACGGTTTGTTCGGACTAAATAAGTTAGAGTTACGCATTCCAGCGCCAGGCCCCTGTCGCTGAGCAGCAAGCGAACAGGCTGTCGCGATAAAGTCGGTTTTCCCGGACCAGGAAGTAGTTTAAATCGACTGGGTTTACGGGGCCAATAGTGCGCATGTCCGCATACCATGGCATTCCATTCTTATATCTTATCTTCATCCCGTCATCACTCACTTTTATTGCCTCATATAAGTATTGCTCATTTTCTTATACACATATAGAGTGATTCGTCAAACTGGAGCTCCTAAATCTATTCAGCCTGTTATAGCTACGGATCAATAAATGGGATGTTCCAAATGTGATATGTATATAATCTAATATTATTATTTTTATTTTTATTATTTTAATAATACAAATCACAATAATGTGATATAATATAATTTAATTGTGACAAACAAATGGCATTCAACTTTTTGAATGAAAAACGGTTGGATATGCCACACTCTAAAGATAGAAACAGAATAGAAATAAACATATAATTGAATCTATTCTTTAGATTGCCCTTTCAAAACTGTTATTCAAAAGAGACTAACCCTGGCACATCAAATCAAATATTATAAACAGCCGAGAAAGCTATCACATGATATAAAAGTATACTTTAATACTATTTTTACTTTATAACTGAATTCCACAATATAATCATTTTAAAAAAGACGGTATATATATGGTGTTAAGGAATTGGATGAGCTCTCAGTCTAATATTCTGAATCCTTAAGGTCCATCTTACTGTGTGTGTCTCCAATATTATCATATGTCATATTTAACATGCTTGCTTGAGTCTTGGTCCTGCATGAGAGGAGGTCAGTGACCTTATCTAAATTCAATTTGGATAACTTGATAATTGCTTCTGATATAAGAATAGGAGATAAACGTATGACAGATGCATTTGTCTGAATTTCCACTAGGGGACAGTGAAAGACCCACACTTTATCTCCACAAGCAAACGGTAAGGGTCTGTTTAAAGATAAATGTACATTTTGGTTTAATTGGTTTAATTCAGGACACAAAACACAAACATCTTGATTTCGGCAGATTAAGGCCAAAAATGGTTTTAAAAAATGCAACACGTATTTGAGGGCAGAGCTTAGGAACAAATCTTCAGTAGTGCCCATTTATACTTCATGGGATTCTTCTATAATACAGTTGTTGGTGTTGTTATGGGATTGTGGTCAGTGATGCATCACAGTTTCTACGGTGTTGTCAACAAGCCAGTAATGCAGAGTAAGGCCTTTCTTGTGCCGATGTTAGCGGAGAGAGTTGACATAAGGTTTTTGAATACCTTACAAAGGGTTTCAGAACACATCCTACCTTTGGATTACTTTGATTATCCTCTGGTAAATTTACTTTTCTAAAAAAAAAGGATGTTTTCCTTCACTTACAAAGACTCTGTGTGTCTTAAAAGCATCTTTGTAGGAGTGAGGTTCACTCTGTCATCAGCAGGCACCTGCTCGCCTTTTCTCCTTGTAAAAGCAGGTCAGCAGTCACATTCAAGAGAATGTCGCAAAATACGCTTTTTCCATTTCAACAGCAATCGTTAACTTGGTTGAATAAAGAGTATTGATTGCTGTGGCTTTGGGATGTTTTGGAGGACAGGAGGACTGAGAGTGATCGAGGGGATTTCCAATGACATTTTGATCATGCTTGAGGAATATCGACAAATCATTTAATGACAATTTTTAGGATTTAAATTATGGTCCACAAGTTTAGCCGTCTTGGCTGCGCTTTTTGCAGTTCGATGTCATCCACAAACTGAGACTGTGTCAGTAGCGGATTCGACAGCTGGCATCCTTGAGAGTTCATCCACCAGCGCTGACTTAGTTTTGGCCTGCTGAGGGGGAGGGGGCAAGGAAGGGGCGGGGGGGGGGGGGCGGTGGGCTGTACCACAACAAAAATATGCACGGGGGCGCAAGGGGGTGAGGTGCAGCACCCGAGGCGAAGGCCCCAGTGTGACTCAGGTTAGCGTTGAAGAGTTGCCACAACTGTGGCGCTATATAAAGCGGCCTCCTTGTTGTGCCTGATGCCACGAAGGAGGCCGGAGCCCTGCGGCCCCTCAGAGTTCACAGAACGGACTCTTAAAATATCTATTATTACAATTATAAATATTGTGCGCCAGGAGGCTTTACTTCTTCCAAGCACACCTTTAAGTACAATCTTTCTGTTCTTTCATTGAAGAGATCCCCGATGTTTCAATTTTTTTTTCTTCTTGAATGTTGCTCTGCCTCTCAGATTTCAATTTTAGGTAGGCAACCTGAGCTTGGTCCCTCATGTTGGGGATTTCCCAAAGCTTCAACATGACTGGAGGATTGTGTAAATGTGTGTCATTTGCTGTGATCTTTGCAAATTCACATGATCTTTTTAAAGACAAGCAGTTTGCCAAAATAGATAATTATTAAATGACGAATGATTGTTTAATTAAGCACAAATTAGTGTCAGACATCAAGATCAGTTATGCCAATTCTCAAAAATCTCTATTATCTCTATTTCTCTACCTCTATCTCTATCACATAATAAGAAGACCACTTGGTGTGTTTTCTGCCTGCAGCCCGTTTGCTCTGTGAATCAGCAGCTGTGCTGGAAGCCGTTAGAGCAGACGAAATATGTCTGCTGCAGAGTTTCTATTTACATCCACTAGAGAAATTTCTCATCTTAAGGAAGAGTCACCGGTGCGGTGCAGCCTCCCTCAATCGGTCACAACGTGTGATAGGAATGTGCTCTCTGATTAGACGTGACTATATTGAAAAACTATTTTTGTGACGACATGATTTCCAACGGTCGCTGCATGGCAGATTGACAGAAACATCTAGGTGAGGCAGGAAATACAAAGGCCACGTTAGTGTGTCCCTCTCAACTGATAAGTGATATTTAGATAAGTGTCTGGATTTAGATTGAAGTCCCGCCTAACATACTTGAACAGAGGAGTGTCAAGTTTATTTTGTTCACAACAAGCCAATCTAAGTAATGTAGGAAAGGGTGCACAATGAAGCACGTGGTAAGGGTACACACAGTAAATACAATACAATAGACAAAATTTACTATATAAACGATATAAACTATTTAGTTCTCCGAAAACTTAACAGCAAACAAATGGCATTATAGATTTCAGAGTGAAATGAAGTGTCAGTGTAAACTCTGTGATAGCTAAACTAAAGTGTCAGACAACTCTCCATTATTATTAAGTCTATCCCGGAGTGATGACAGAGCATAATGATATCACCTAAACCAGTAACCGTCAATAACCTGGTATTACAATAAATACGGTAAAAATTAACCTTAAGTTACACCAAATAAACCATTAAAACACAAGAATAACACCGATCAGATCTGTCAGTGTTTTCTTCATACAACACTAGTCATGCAGCAGTGACTGCAAATAATCTCAACGAGACGGTGAGCGTGTGCGCACACACGCACGCACGCACGCACGCGGCAACAGCTGAACCCGCGGCAGCCGCGCGCGGAATGCAGTATCCGGTAGAAAGTAACGGTACTTTTATGGGAACGTCGCACCGACGCGCAGCAGCAGCAGTGCGGTCGGTGCACCCGGTGGTCGCATCTCGGATTGTCCTGCGTTTCACTTCTTTCCGCTTTCCGTCAAACTAAAGGATTTTTTTTTTTTTTTTTCAAAGGTCAGAAAACAAGAGGAATAAAGAGGTAAAATTACGTTTTTCTAAATAAGTTGTGTAGGAAGAAAAGAATTGTAAAACTAGTGTTTTCATTATCATAATTTGCCACAGTCAAAAACTTTTAGTTCCCAAAAGTTGCCATATACAGATCATTTCCTGTATTTGAATTTAGTTACATGGCTCAGAACACTTAACCATAAGTTATAGAGCAACATGTGGACAGACACAGGGACATTACCATTATTATTGGCTGTAGTAAATACATTCGTACATATGTGTCAAACTCATTTTGTATGATTTATGTATGATGTATGAGTACAGAAATAGGACATCAAGAGCCAAACCTAAAGTTTGTAATTTAAGAGGACTTTTTTTGTGCAGTGTTGACTTGTGACAGATGTGACACTAAATCAGTCAGGTTTAGGACTAATAGATAGATATCAGTGAGATTTTCTTTTTTCATGGAACAGATTCTTTTGAGTCGCTAAATCCTCAATACAAAAGATTATGTTGTCGTATATTTTGAGTCAAACTTTATGTGTCAATGTGTAACAGAAAAAATATTCTTATAGATGTTATGAAAATAGTAGGTAATGATTGGAAACAGCTGTCTTGTTGTCCGTCAGTCTCCCAACTCCAATGCATTGAACATACAAATCAATGTGATTTTGATGTGATGGGAAGTATAAGTTACACTGGGTGGCACATCCTTTTACATTTCCACTTTTCATAATTCCATTCAATGATAAAATAGCTCCTAATAAACAACATCATGTTGCTCTATGATCTTCATGCATGAATTTAGAAGGTATTTGAGGACAAATATTTCGAAGATAAACAGCAGCCGTTTTTAACGTTGGATGACTGAACAGTCCAAACAGCTCCAGTTCATCCAGTTGTCTCGCTCTTTGTCTGGCCATTTTGTCATGGGTCTGAAGGACGACATGTGGCGGCCAACTTGAGCCGTGTCCAACTGCCTATCACTCTCCAGAAATAGACGTGATCACATGTCCTGGACCCACAAGTGGGCTATAGATAGAGGGCCTCCATTGCACTCTGCCTTAACATACTGTGAAATGGAGCAGGTTTGAAATAAACAAATTGCTAAATTCACGAGTAATGTAAATTTAGCAAACGCAGTTATTTGAAATGTTGTCTTTTTAATTATCAAATGTCAATCAACAACATTTTGTAAAAATAAATACATTGGATCATTTTATTAAAAGGTCATTTAACATGTCACCTGCTATAATTCCTGTTTGAAACGTCCTGCTTTGCTTTGCAGGTAACATCTGACCAGAGTTCGTCAGCGATTCATCGTGCTGGAAAAATGACTGAGGTGGCGCAGCTGGCGGCCGTTGTCGCCCACGACATCGACGATGTCACGAACAAGAGTGAACTCAACATGAGCGATGCGGAAAACAAGGAGGAAGGTACGACCCGCCGACGAGACGACGCGGAGGCCGATGACGACGACGCGGCCGAGGAGGACAGCGAGGAAGACAAAGAGCCCCTCGACGCGAACGACGAAGAAAGCAACGCCGCCGACGAGTCACGCGTGAACGGTGTGAATCACCAAGAGAACGCGGGGGCTTTAAGTGGCGGAGAACAGGACACAGAGTCAAAGGAGGACGAAGACGCTGGCACCCGAGAAGGCCTCAGCGTTTCTGACCTGCAACTTAAGAAAGAGGTGAGTGAGGAAATGAAAGTGAACCAGCGATGAGTGATGATCAGTCGCTTTTGGGTCATGGGTTTCTTGTCCACATGCATATGTCCCAATAATGTCATCACCTCTCTCACTCTTAAACCACAGAGACTCCTCCGATCCAGAAAGCACGTGGCCAGAAGCTACGTGCCAAAGCAGAACAAAGGCAAGGGAGACGTGACGGGCAAGTTCGAGGCCATGCAGAAGGCCAGAGAGGAGCGCAGCAGGCAGAGGAACACGGAGGAGCAGCAGAAGAGGAAGGAACAATACGTCAAGGAGAGAGAGTGGGGTCGCAGGAAGCAGCAGGTCGACGACAGATAACCCCGCTAATCCCCGGCTGAGCCCTGCATGGCATGATGGGGCATGATGGGGGGACGAGGCTGCCGGTTTGAGTGAGAAGTTACCGTCCTGCAGGCACCACACAGCGTTTCACAGAAATGACCAATTCATAATTAACTATTTGTGCTGCAGTGAATTTGTGTTTGTGTTTAACTTTTAAGATGGGTGTCATTTCAACCGTAGTAATGTGCAAAGAATCAAAGAAGCAGATTTCCTTTTGTATTCCGAATCAAACATCCAACATGGAATTACAAAAAATTAACAACTGTGTGAAGAAGTGCTGACAGATTTAGTCAAATGACAGAAAATGGGGAACTCCTCGTAAATTCACTGGTATGGTTATTTATAATGACACTTTACAAGAAGACAAACACAAACACAAGGAGGAAGTGCAGAGAAAATGTTTCCCTCGTTCTGAAGCATCTTTAAATAAGAGCTGTCCATCAGGAGTCACTGTTGTAGTCCTTTGATAAATTAGTATTTAAGATGTAACAATTTGTCTTTTAAGGCAATATTAAAAGGAAAAACAGCAAATATTATTTGGTTACAGCTTCTAAAATTCTGCTTTTATGCATTTGACATCCTTGAAAAACCTTTGATACCTTTGGACTGTTGGTCAGACAAAACATTTCAGCCATTTTCAGGACGTCACTTTGGGCTCCGTGAAATTACAACGGCCATTTGTCCGATGTATTATGGAACATTTGATATGGTGATAAGTGAGTAGATCATACGTGATACTCGGAGAGAATAACCTCCCTGTTTTACAGCCGTGCCATAACTGGCTTGGCTCGAGCACTCAGCGCTCATCTCCTGTTTATCTCCTGTTCGTGCAACAATCCCCACGGCCCAATCAGAGGCCCACCTGCGGGTCACGTGACCTGGCTATTAGTAGAGATTATGTCCCTGTTCTTGCTGGGACCAGCATGGCTTCTGAGTGGCAAAGGCGATGATCTCAGCTAAACCGTAACCTCACCACCACTCTTCATCCGATCCGCACACAGATAAAGGAACTGCTCGCTTCCAGCGATGAGGAAGAAGAGGTGAAGCCAGCAAAGGTGGAAAAATCCTACGTCCCTAAAATTACAGGTAAGAAGTGCAAATGCTGGGAAGAACGGGAATTCAGCCATGAATCTGGGAAGCGGATGAGAGGCTCAGGGCTTGTGTTGTGCTCTGTGAAATCCTCAGGTAGTGTGAAGGGGAAGTTTGCAGTAATGGAAAAACAAAGACAAGATGAGGAAAGGAAAAGGATGGAAGGAGAGAGGAAGAAAAGGGAAGCCCAGGATAACATGGAAAAAGCCAAAATAAAGAAAGAGCTGGCTAAGAAAGCTGCTGAGGTAAGTGACGCCGGCCTGAAATCCTTCTGCAGGGTCTCAGTGGCGAGTGGGACTTTGTGTCCGCGTAGGTTCGGTGCTGCCTTAATGATGGAAACGCGGCAGTGGTAATCGCAATCATTCAGGTAATCCTCAGCTGCCACTCGGATGAGTTATTTTAAGTGGAGCCAACAGTTGGCGGAGGCTGGATATAGGTCCGGAACTACCAGTAGCATTGTTGACATGACCAGCATGTAAACTGATAAACGGGTTAATACGGGTCTCAGACTAAAACACAATGTAGTGCAAACATAACTAATTTGTTTTATTAAGTAAAGAACAGAAGGACTAGAAGGACTTTATACCTTCAGATAGTGTGTTTCTTAGGAATGGTTACACAAAGGATTCTTGTGCCAGATAGCCAATTACAGGCAATTACCTGCTACGTATTTGGAATAGATCTGCTCTACTGTCGTACTGTCATACGTTTATAAGGCTGTTTATTGTCAATTGGCGGTAGCTAACGATTTAGGTTGTACATTTTCATGGGAGAAAGTTTTCATGATTTAAGCAATTTGGCACAAAATACATTGTACAATTCCTTTTAGAGACCTACAGTATAACAATAGCTGCCTTGGACATTCATGATTTTATAACAAATGGAGTTAGCAGCAGGTAATTTTTCTTAGGATTTCCTCTAAAAATAAAGGCTTATTTAAAAAAAAACGCAGCAGCTCACTTGCAGCGCTGCCAGGTGTAGACAGCATTTGACTGGCAACTGTTTCCCACACCTCCCAGGTCCTAAATTAGCCCTCCTCTGGCATTACTAAATCAGACTCTGGTATCTTAGACTGCCTCCCATGCCCTGACCCGCTGCAAATGGCAACATCAGGCCAACAGAGTTGACCCCTGTCCACCCACATGCTGTGTGTAGGTATGCTCTGAGATTGACCTGATCGACCTCCTCCCTCCCCTCTGCCACTGGCACGTTAGTCAGTGTGTCATCCAAAAGAGCTCAAGCCCGAGTCGTTGAAGATTAGGATGCAGTACATGAGTATGCATGTATCCATAACAATGAGGAAACTCCATTGCAAGTGCGCTACAAGTAATGTATTCAAAGGTATTGTCAGTAGATTATTAAATATCCACGGTAAAAATAATCTTTCTGCAAATCCATTTTCAAGTTCACACGTTGCAAGAAGCTCAAACCGGCCTTTTAATGCCTGTGGTTTTTGTAATACATCTTATGTAAACTCCTTTTAGGATGGAGATGACACAATTCTGGTACGAGTGGTTCCGGGAAAGTCTTCACGACCTCCAGGCAGAATCAAGGTAAACTTTGAGGACATGGAGAAGAATCGAGAGGAAGAAGTGAAGAAGAAGGTAGAGGAAGAGAAGAAGAGGCGGTACGATGAAAACAAACGCTCCTTCAGGGATGCCAAGCGGCGTTCGGTTGTGGAACAGGTACAGAAATGACGAGATGAATGTTGCTCTTTATAAAATCTTTTTTTTGGGGGCGAAATTTAAAAAACGCGATTTTCACTTGGACGCAGGATGAAGAGGAGAAGCCGTCCGAGAGGATGCAGGTGACGCCTGGAAAGCTGAAGATGACATTCGAGGAGTTGGAGAAGGAGAGACAGGAGCACAAGAAGAAGCAGGCCGAGGGGGAAGCCAAGCGCCGCCTGCTAGACGAGAAGAAAGCGTTTGAGGAGGCTCGGCTGGGAATGGTGAACCCAACTTCAAAATATAACACCTCATTGCATTGCACTGCATTGAGCAGTACTTATAACACATCCGTGTGTCATCAGGGAGAAAATGAGGAGGGCACTCAGGCAGCGGAGGAGGACGCGGAGGAGTTCCGACCAGGGAAACTGAGGTTGAGCTTTGAGGAGGTGGAAAGGCAGAGGGTGGAAGAGGAGCGCAAGAAGGCAGAGGAGGAATACAAGAGACGAATGGAGGAGGAGAGAAGAGCTTTCGCTGAAGCCAGGAAGAGCATGGTCAGCATGCAATCAATACAGAATTCAATATGCAAAATGCATAAAACTCATATCCGGTAGTAATGTTATTATAAGTTAAATATATCTTTGATCTGAAATCGCCTTGGAGGAATAGTTACACATTTAGGGGAATAAACAGATTCCCAGAGTTCATTTTAAGTCACTATGTGACTATTTCTTGAATAGGAGCATTAACTTCCTTAAATTTGTGCTTGTTTTCCAGAAACTGTCTTCTTGTAAAACATCATTGCCATGTCATTTTTACACATTCTCAAACATTGATACGTTAATTTGTATTATTGTTGAACAAAGAGAAACCAGCCATTTCCTCCTGTTTCCAGGCTTTGTGTTAAGCTTAGCTAACCGGCTACTGGTTGTAGCATTATATTCATCGAGTAGAATCATCAAATTCACCCCCAAAAAACAAATAAGCATATTTCCTAAAGTCTAACTATTCCTTTAAGGTGGTTTCCACATGAGCTTGCCGCCCTCATGCGACCTTCTTATCTACAGTGCACAGAGATTAACTTGCTGTGTTCTGGCTCAGCTCGTAGATGAGGATGACGAGGTGCTGATGGCCTTACTGAACCTGGAGGGCAGCAAGCCCGGGAAGATATGCGCCAGTTTTGAGGATCTGGAGCGCCAGAGAAGAGAGGAGGAGCAGAAGAAGGCCGAGGAGGACGCCAAGAAGAGACTGGATGAGGAGAAGAGGCTCTTTGCCGAGGCCCGCAAGAGCATGGTGAGTCTACAGGAATCATGTAGTTCACTGATCAATAGCAAAAGATGGGAGGTTTTGCGGCTCAGGCTTCAACCCAGTTCGCTGCTGCTGACCTTTCCCTTTTAACAGAACACAAAAAAAAAACCACCCCAAAACAGCGCATGCATTGGCTTTTGTTATGCATGTCGTTATAAATGAGCACAGTTTGCACAAAAACATTTTGGGGTTTACATCAAACTGGAGTCTGACTAAATATCTATAATTGGACTCTAATTGGGTGACAGTTAATTTACTGTATATCAGTATGATGAGCTCCAAAGGTACATCTGCATCGCTGGCCTATTGTCTAAGTCATTTCTTTAAGAGCTCTGGCCTGGATCAGAAAAGATAAGTGTATGCATTTTATATCTAAAAAAAAGAAAAAAAATGTTTTTATTTTTCACAGAGAAATAAGAAGTATAAGAAACAACCATTAGTTATGCAGCATTCTACTGTATTTCCTTTAAGCAGAAGGGCAACAAGGTGTAGAGATTAGGAAAAAGGCGATGTTGTCCGTGTTGTTTTTAAATGTTCTGAACAATATTAAGAATGTCTCCTTTATGTTCGCTGCATGTTAGTAGTAAGTGGCCATAAAAGTTCCTTCACCGCCATGTTGGAATCCCCCCCTGTGTGTACTTTGCATAGGTAATAGATGAGGAAGGAGAGATGGTAAAGAGTGAATCCCAGGAAGCACTGCATCCCAGAAAACTGGAGATGAACTTTGAAGAGCTTCTGAAAGAGAAGGAGGAAGCTGAGAGGAGGCGCAAGGCTGAGGAACGCAAAAAGAAAATGGAGCAGGAGAAGCAGGAATTTGAACAGCTCAGACAAGAGATGGGCGAGGTCAGTTTGGAACAGATGAAAACAGTTATTATCATTACAGTACAGTAGTTATCATTAATACAGTTCATACAAAAAACACATGTGTCTTTGATCTCACAGGATGAAGTGAATGAAAGCTCCGATGTCGTAAGCAAAGAGTACGAAGAACTGACCAAACTCAAGAGGACCGGCTCCATCCAGGCCAAGAACCTCAAGTCCAAATTTGAGAAGATCAAGCAGCTGACTGAAGAGGACATTCAGAAAAAGATTGACATGGAGAGAGCACGGAGGAAGGCCATTGATGATGAAATTAAAGAGAGAGAAACTGAGAGATTCCAGGAGGCAAGACATTTATAATCCAAAACGATGATAAATGTTTGACCTCCTGCTGTTATGAACAGCGGATGATATATAAATATTTATATTCTAATTGCTGTGTTTTTCAGGAGGATGGGGAACAAAAAACAACTACTTTGAGGGCCGAGGAGTCACCATTCAAACAGAAGGTGGATATGAAAGCCAGATTCCAACAGATGGCCAACGCCAGAGAGGAAGAGGAGAGGAGGAGGATAGAAGAGCAGAAGCTGCAGAGGATGCAGTTTGAGCAGCAAGAAATTGATGCTGCCCTCCAAAAAGTGAATATTCCAGTTTCATAACCACATTATCTCCATCGCTCCTCGTGAAAGCGCGTTAAGCATTTCTTTTAAGTTGGCTTTCACCCCGGTAACAGTTTTCTGATTTCTCCGTCGTCTGTTCGCAGAAGAAGGACGATGACGTGGAGGAGGAGGGCAGCATCATCAACGGCTCGGCGGCCTATGAAGATGAGGAGGATCATGCCAGGTCGGGGGCTCCGTGGTTCAAAAAGCCACTCAAAAATCAATCGGTGGTGGACTCGGAGCCGGTTCGGTTCACCGTTAAAATCACGGGCGAGCCAAAGCCGGAGGTGACCTGGTGGTTCGAGGGAGAGATGCTCCAGGATTGCGAGGACTATCAGTATATAGAGAGAGGGGAGACGTACTGCCTCTACCTGCCGGAGACCTTCCCAGAAGACGAGGGAGAGTACATGTGCAAGGCTGTGAACAGCAGGGGCACAGCAGCAAGTACCTGCATCCTCACAGTAGAAAGTAAGACCACCTTGGTGTGACTGCATGCCTGCACGATGCCCGTCTGTGTGGATTTCAATCTCTCGCCACAAATTGGATCGCACGCTCCTCTTCTTCATGAAGTCAGGGCAGATTTGGATAACGGCTCTTCTGTTTCTTTTTCGCAGCCTATGACTACTGATGCCCCTTCCATGTTCTGGAAACTTTCCCTGTTGTCTCTCTCTCTCCATTTGTAAAACTTCATCCCTCCTGGTATGTTCAAACAGCAGAGGGAAGGAAATGGCAGTATGCTTGGCATTCCTAAGGGAGGGATACACAACACACACACACACAGACACACACACACACACACGAATGCAACATGTTGTTTACGTTTGTAAAGCTGCACTCCCTGTAGAGTAGAACGATACTTGTGCCAAAAACCGATCCGATTATTGTTCCTGTGCTATCTTTGCTGCAAGGGACCGATATTTGTGATACCAGCTATTTAAGTATCATATTACTGTACTTGTAAATATCCCACTTTATAGTCCATAAATGGCAAACATTATGGTTGAGGCATTGAAATGTGAACAGTAAGATGTTCTTGTTTACTAATCTTAAAAGTTACAGGAATATCAGTAAAACATCGTGCTTTGGTATTCTACTACTGCGCCACTACAGTTTTCTGAACTCTTTGCCATATCAGTAACTAGTGTTGTGATGCTTGCCTGCTTTATATCAAGGAGTGACATCAGCTAATTGGAAAACGGAAGTGAAGGGTGTGTTGACAATTAGATTGCAGGAACAAAAAAAAAGTGTGTGCGTACGTCCTGTCCTCAAATGGAAGTCTTTAGGTCAAGATTACATATTTTTAAACTGCACTGATGATCAAAAAAATAAGTTAATATGTTGATTTTTTAATGTTCAAACACCCTTTTTTTCTCTTTGAGTTAAATATAATACTCTTGAAACATATATCATATTTCAGTTGACAATAGGTAACTGTTTTATGATTCAATAATAGAAGAATAAAAATGGGCTACCTTGAATATTTGTCATATAATATAAATAAAACATGTTGAAGAAATGGACAACAGGAATATGTGTGGTTTCTCTTATTGTTGCATGGGGAAGTCTATAAAACAATGACCTACTTCAATAGGTACTAGGCAATAGGTGGTTACATGAGTTCACGAGTCGTTACCAGTATAAATAAAGAGTGATTTTTCTTGGAGAAAGGAAGTGTGGTGGTAACATACCAATGTGGACTGAAGAGAGGTAAGGACACTGTGGATTAAGTGTTTTGTCCAGAGGATGAAAGGAGAAAAGCTAATGTAAGAATACGGATTCAGGGCAGTGCGGTTATTTGCATTTGGTCGATAAAGATAAAAGTAGAATTCATGAGTGAAATCTGTCGTACTGGACAGGACCGCAGGGTGGCAGTAGTTGAACATTAAGGCTCCAAAGAAGAAGACTTACTTGCCCGTCGCCATGGTAACGTACACTGACAGACATGCGTAGTGTCCCCGACCTGTATTGTTCATTATTCACAAATTGCAGGTTTTGGCACAGCACACCGCACAGCCTTGTTATGTCCACTAACTGAAACCATTAGCTAAACGCTCCAGGCAGAGCCGGGTCTTGTTGGTTATATGTTTGTTAGAGGAAGGCCATCACCACCACCGGGGCACACGTCACCACCATGACCGTGTCGGTTGAAGATGTGTCTTCGTCCGTTGTACGGGAATATCTGAGTCGGAAGGTGAGTTAGCTGAAGTTACCTCGGGGTGGTAAACGGGCTTCGTGTCCGTTATAGCTAGCTAGCGTTAACCCCCCCAATGCTAACGTTAGCTTAGCTTAAACTCCAGTGGTCTGTAACACCAGCAACATATATTCGACTCTTAAACCAGTTTTTTACGATCACAACCGAGATATTGTGTGACTGTTTAGGAACAATGGGGTCTCAATGTTACAGGAAGCTGCAAACGTTACATTTTCTGGAGAATGCAAGACACTTGCAGTGTTACAAATGACTATTTCAAACAAGCTCTCTATTCGCAGGGACTCAAGAGGACGATTGCCTGTATGGATGAAGAACATCCACGCACAACATCCAGTATCAACAACAGATCTGAATTGAGGAAGCTTCTCAACATGGAGGGTCTCTATAGAAATAATAAAGTAAGTTTTGCAGCTGGAAGTTGTCCTCTGTGCGAGCGACATTTATGAAGATGTCTGTTGCTGACCTCTCTCTCATTGCAGGCTCAGATCTCCCCCCTGAAAACGTTACTGGAAATGATTGTAAAGCATCACATCGAGGGCCCTGAGAATGATCACATCATCGTCAGTAAAAGTGATTCCCTGCGGTCTGCTCCCACTATGAGCCCGAATGCTGATTCTCCTGCCGAGACAAGTGGCACAGAGACGGAGAATAACACAGTTTTTGTTATCAGTAAACACATCAAATCAAGGTATTTCTCAAGTGTGCTTTTTTAATACTTTATTATGTGGTGTTTTGACATTTTGGTTTGAACATATGATATTTGCCTCAATCACAGGTCTGATATAGGAGAAATCTGCCCGTCTCAACCTACATATACATCATTATTGCCTAACACAGATAGAGAACCCGGTCAAAATCAAACAAGAGACTCCTTACGGAACAATGAGAGCGTCCTCAGAAGAGAAGCAGAAAAAAACACTTCCCCCACTGAGAGCACCCAAAGGACAAGAATTAATCGAATGAGACGTGGCATGATTGCTGGACCAATCGCTAGTACACTTCAGGCAATAGAGCTAAAATATCCCCACATATAATATTCATTGTATTACTGATATTAATCATCCCCTGTTTGATTACGGATGTTTTCCTTTTTAGGAATCAAACAAAAAAAAGCAGAATCGAAGGCTAGAAGTGCTGCAGCACCTGCTCGGAGGAGAACTGGAAAACAAGCGGCCTAGTGATGGACTTTTAGGGACTGGCGTACATCAAAAAACCTCAGAGAGTGGCCTGACTGAAATCAACTCGGCTGACTGCTTACGGGGGCAACGGGAGTTGAGGAGTGCGCCAGACAAAGTGCAGAGGGCAAAGAGATTTGAAAAGCTGACGACTACAAAGTAAATAGCTTTAAGCCAATAATACCGTGGTCTGTGGCAACCTCATAGTTTTGTTGTTTTGAAATGATGTCATGCAAAGTTTAATCCACAAGTTTATGTACATTGTGTCTGTTTTTTAGAGTAAAGTCTTTGGCCAGGCAAAGAGTGGCTTTGGATGTGGCCGAGATGGTTTTAGGTGGGTAGTGTGTATATGTAAAAAAAGGGCTAATAAACATGCTTTTCCCTTTTCTTTCTATTTTATCCTGAAATTTCGTTTTTTTTAATGGGGAATTGATCATTTTCCAGATGACATTGATGATGATGAGGATCTGCGAGAGCTCTCCAAAGTGTCCTTTCAGACAGCCGGGACCGAGCACAGCTACGCAGGCCGCCCGATGGACCAGCACACTGCCAGGGTTGGTGGCTTACACAAGTGCTCCTTTAGTTGCTTAATTAAGGGTAGCTACTGTAGTTGCCGTTGATGTTCTGCTATTCTTTCATTCTAGGAATTGAAAGTAATTCTCATCGGTTCAAGCCTGAACTGTTTCAGTGTTGAGTGGAGGAATCAAGGTTTCACGTTCTCAGAAACGCATGACCTAAGATATGGAATCGTGCAGAAAAAGGTTAAACATGCTGGGCCATCCTTCTTACAACTCGATTATACTTTAGGTACATATGATTTACTGATCTGAATGATATAATGTACTGTGTATTTGTTTTTTAGGGCGGGCCCTGTGGAGTTTTGGCATCCGTGCAAGCCTTTGTTTTGAAGAAACTGCTGTTTGAAAACGGTGAAAGCAGCAACACAGGGCTTCAGTACGTCATCATTCAAGTCAGCGCGTTGAAACATAATGTTAACCTCTGAGTGCCCTATTGTAATCCCTTGGGTGCTTCTTACAGCCATTAGTTCACATCAAGGCATGCTTGGTAGCCACTGCATTTGGTATTTGCTGTATTATTTAACCACGCAACCTGCTTTTCCGCTCAACTTCCACTTCGTTCTCAGGCGGCTAAGACCCTCCGACACGACCAGAAGAAGGCTTCTGGCTTCAGCGGCGGCTGAAATGCTGTGGAGGGCGGGCGAGGAAAAACAGGCCACAATTGCAATGTAAGATCCTTCTTTTAGCCGCTAGCTGCTCTTCATCAAGACAACTACACAGAACCCCATGAACAGTATTCAAGTAGGTTTATTGCATGTAAATACTTCCAGTCGATGGTCGAGGTGTGTTCGCCCCACCTCTAGTAGCCAAAAGTGAGCCATTGATTTAGGAAAGGCCTGACAAATCTGCTGCTTCATGTAGAGCATTTACTAAAAACATTTGGGTGCTTTTTTGTTTTTCTTAAACAGAAATTCAGGGAGAAATCATTTCCCTCCAACTGGACACTTCAAATCTGAAGGAGTCTTTGAAAAGGTACAGAGGTGCCACTGCGTTGCACGCACACGTCCTGAGTTCACCTTTGTAGGTTTTTTAGTTTTTTTAAATGAACTGATTAATGTTTTAATAAAAATAAATCCCATGTTGTATGATCATGTTTTGTTTCAGATAACATGTTTCACCGTGGATAACATCAGAGACCTGCAGTTGCTGCTGGAGCGACATATTGATCAGGCATGACACCTCATATTGAACAACTGTTGAGTTTTGCCTGTCAAATGTACGACGAATTACCAACGGTGTTGTTAACGTCTGTTATTCCACAGTTTGAGACCGGGGTGTTAGGATGCATACTTCTCACCGTATCTGCAGTTCTCTCTCGATCCATAGAGAAGTACAGAACAAGATGTGCTGTATAAAAAATCCCTATTAGTTAAATGATGAAACATCACCCTGAGTGGTCCTTCTCTTTCTCCTGTCTTCAGAGTGAGAGACGACATGGACGTGCCCACCACCACACTCATTGGTGCCCACGGCTACTGCACTCAGGTTTGTCATGAAAAGAAACTATCTTCGGTTTTGTGATTTGGAATAACACATTTGAATGACTAATGGGAGTCTGGGAATTGGTATTGATGACGTTGGTTAAGGGACTTAAGTGTCTCTTTGTGCAAACGGGAGTAAGAGCAGCAATACCACTTCATGTTCTGTTCTGGTGACTAAGATTGCTTCTCGTATTTCTGTACACTAGGAGCTGGTCAACTTGTTTCTCTGCGGCAGAGCGGTTTCTAACGTCTTTGACAATGACATGGAGCTGGACTCGGGCCATGGCAACATGACTCTACTGAAGGGAGTCAAAGGCTCCTGTGACATCGGCCTGCTGTCCCTGTTTGAACACTACAATATCTGTAAAGTGAGTGGCTTTGGCTCCGCACTCTTTGCTTTCCCTTAATGAGCCGCTTTTGTCCTTCTCTTGAGATGCACATTCAATACAAATCTGAATTCAGAGATGATTGTGTTTTAACAAATAAGAAACAGGACATCCACTTTGCTTTATTCCCAAAATCATGTATAACAATCTTGGAGGGATCCAAATGATAATGTGTGTACAATTGGGAGCCTTTTCCTCAAATATGGCACCGAAAGTGTTATGAACTCTGAGCAAATGCTAAATATCTTTCACATTTTCAGGTTTTCTACACATTACTAACATACACAGGAAATACCAAAACATGTACAAAATGTGAACAGAACATTTTTGTTACTCCTACACCCTCTCCAGATTCTGTAAGCAACTCACCATTGCGTGCAAAGCATCTAACACTTTTAGTTGAAAATGATAAGCTTCTTCACTCGCGATTCCTGGTATGTAATAGATGACCTTTCTCTACTGTGTTTCCTCCATCAAAGGTAGGAGCTCACCTGAAGACTCCCCGTTACCCCATTTGGCTGGTGTGCAGCGAGAGCCACTTCAGCGTGCTGTTCGGCCTGCAGAGGGAGCTGTTGACCAATCAGGGCCAAAGGATGGAGTTTGAACTTTACTATTACGATGGACTGGCCAATCAACAGGACGAGATCCGCCTCACTGTCTGTATGTAACATCACTTGTTTAATAGTGCACATGTTTGCGTTTCTCGTCGTCTCCTATCGGCCAGTGATGACCGCTCAGAAAAATGAGCAGTGAAATTTCTGAGATTTCTGGTTTGATATTGTTTTCCTGCAATCTGAATTATCTAGATCTTTATCTTGTAAATGCTTTGTATAACATCTGAATATCTTAAAGGAAAATGCTGAAGACGTTTTTGCATGTTTAGCTGTTGGCGAATCGGCCACGAGCTGTCCAGATGACGACACAGATCTCATCCCTCCATTGGAGCACTGCATCCGGACACGGTAGGCAGGCACACACACTAACTCGCCCGTGGACACTTTGAAGATCCTAAGCACAACCCAAAAATGTGTTGTAATTCAAATTCCTCTCATGTTAAATACGGCTTGAAGATGTAAACAACCCAAGTAAGCTCTAAATGCATTTTTTTTCTTTCTTTTCTTGTTACAGGTGGAAGAATGCGTATGTCAATTGGAATGACACAGAGCCTATTCTCTAAGTGATCACAAACATGGATATTTATGAATATTTGAATATTTATGTAACATTCTGTTACATAAATGTTCTTCATGTTGTATCATGTTTTCTTCTAGTTGGTAAGATACTTGTTTACGTGAAATAATGGCCTTGGTGTTATACATCAACATCTCACAATGTAAGCAATTTCTTCCTAAAATGTAGAAGTTTAAAGGGACTGCTGCACGATGTGGTACCGACCACGGTGGCCTTACATTTTACCCTTTTCATAAAATGTAGATTATATTTTAAACTAATTTAGTTCCCTTATAATATTTTAATCAAGAACACTGGTGGGGGTTTGTTTATGGAAGAGAATGATTGTCTTGTTAGACCTCATGCGGAACAGAAAATTATAAAATTTAAGATCTATTTATCTAGCGCCAAATCATTACAAAGTTACCTCATTACATTTGTCATGTACAGTCGCAGGCCTAGACTGTATTTATGAATGTAGAGTAAAATCAAATCATTCACACCTCTGCTGCCTCCATATAATGGTTGTTTTGTGTCCTTGAATTAATCTGCTGCTAACTAAATAGATAAAATACTGCAACGGGTAACTTCAGTATTTTCCCCATGGATTTCTGTCAAACTGGCAACATTTTAAAAAAAAATCAAAATTATTGGCCCGGTATTGAGGGAGAATGCGTCAACTGGCAGCCGTTAAACAAGCCGCCAGGCAGAGTGAGCTGTGTCGCTGCAATAATACAGTTTACCCACATGGGACTACAATTTACTGCCTTGAAAAGAAAAAAAACAACCCAACAGCGTTTGAGGATCGTTTTAAAACTGGATTATTTCGTTAACGTGTCTTCTTCCAAATAAAGAACCAACTTCTGAAGGAATTGTGAATGAACTCCTAACTGTGTCACACGGTGTCAGGGTGTAGAACACGTCAGATGCCTCGCAGGTGATGGTGCCGTCTTTTAGCAACAGCAGGCGTCAGAGCCCACAGTGTGTGTGTGTGTGTGTGTGTGTGTGTGTGTGTGTGTGTGTGTGTGTGTGTGTGTGTGTGTGTGTGTGTGTGTGTGTGTGTGTGTGTGTGTGTGTGTGTGTGTGTGTGTGTGTGTGTGTGTGTGTGGGAGAGGCATGGGGGGGGCAGAGTGGGTGGCAGGCAGACCTCTGCCAGCACCTCCAGCACATGGCATCAAAGGCGCTTCGGCTGGCATGCAGACCGAGCTGCATGCGTGCTCACTCCCTGTCGAACTGTAAAAATTGGACAAGAGTCCACACGATATCTTGAAAGTGCAACGTACAGTCACTATATATAAAGTTTCTGGCTGAATGAGGCTTTGGGGGGGGGGGGGGGGTCTAAGAAATTGGATTAAAGTGTTTACTATAGCCACACAATTCCTGTGCGGGGGGGATACGTCATACGGGAGCCGTGTTCAGGGTTTAGGTTACATGCTATTCACAATATCCCCAGAATAGTAGATTGGAATATTTTGGTAGGTGCCAAAGGGACAAAGTCAATTAAAACGAGGAATCAGGGATGATCCGTTAACTTGGAGAGCTGCCGTCGAGTCAGAGCTGGATTTTGCTTAAAAATGGTCCAAAGTGTGCTGCAACACTGGTTTGGGGTCTCGTCTCTCTGCTCCGGTTTTGCTTCGGCACGTCCGGCTGAAAACAAACGGCCCAGCTTTGCTCTCTATTTACTATTTATCGCATCGGCATTTCTCAGAGGCACCGGAGGAGGGATTTGGTGCTTGTGTGTAATTGCGTTAGAGTCCTCCCACGTGCTGTCCCCGGCGCATCTTCTGTCTCCTCTCCTAATCTCTGCTGTTTGTCTCCAGATAAGTGATATCCTCCTCAGATTAGGATCCAGTGTCCCCGCCCTGCCCAGCTGGCCTGGAAGGGGTCCCCAGTGCATCCCAGTGAGGTGCAAGCTGTATTTTTAGCTTCCTAACGCTGTTATAGCTCAGGCGGAAAACACCACCCTCTTCCATTAATTGTCTGAGATGATCATGATACAATATACCTGAGAGGAAATACTAGTTTTCTGCAGGTTTGACAACATTCGGGCCTTGGATGGAGTTGAGCTGTTCTTGTGTTAAAGAAAGGTGCTTCAGAACCAGGCCGGCCATCTCGTGTCACACTGGAGACCCTGCACGTATTTAGATGGGCAGATCAAAAGACAACCTGTTCTTTCCACGGCCTTTCAAAACGAAGCCTTTTTTAACGAGCTCACCACAAGCCAAATTTGGCCACGTCCGTCCGTAGAGAAAAGCTGAGAACCTAGCTGTTCTTATCTGTGGTTTAGCGGGTGTTTCCTTCACGGCCTGTCGGCATCTCTGTGTGTGCGTGGCCCGATATTTATTCCACTACCCTAAAAAAACAATCCCTGAAGCGATTCCCCGGGGACACGTCTCAACACAAGATGATAAAGAAAACGACAAGAAGAAGAATGTTGGATCCTGTTCGTTGTGTGAAGACTTTTCAGTACTTTGTTGCTGTAAACACGGCGATGGAGAAGGAGCCGCATCAGATTGCTTTGTTTGTTTGAGGTCAATTGTACCAGCAGACTTTACAGTGGTTTGCTTGAAATAATGCACGGCAGAAGGTAACTAATTACGCCCTCGAAAAGCGGTATGAAAACTAGAAATGTTTAAAATGCCCGGTCTGTTCAGCTTTCGTTCAGCTTATCCAAAACAGTTTACGTTGGGTTCTATTGACCTGGAATTGCTCAACATCCTTTGTTGCCTTTGCAACCAACCAAATCCTCTTAGGAGAGATTCAGCAAGCTGCTGAAAAATACAAATTGAGAAAAATTGTTGAGCCACAACCATAAACAGTATAGAAAGTACATTATCAAGTCCGGCTTTAATGGAGAAGAGTGTGATAAATGTTGGGTTGTAATTAAAAGACTGAAAAAGCATCATCTGAATCCTCTTTTCCTCAATAAAAGCAGAAATGTGCTGTGCTTCAGTATTCTTTAATGTTCAATGCCGCAGTTCATAATCACCACTGTCGTCATTCCATGTTTTTATTGTGAGCAGAAGAAACACATCTTTCAGAATATAATATCCCCATAATAGTGGGAAAGGAATTCATACGCAAGGAGGAAAAAGAAACTAACGCTGTCCATCACGTATGATTTTTCCTACCAAAATAATCCGATTTTAAATGATCGTGAAAGGGTTACAAGCATACCCTTTCAATAAATAGGTGTAATCAATATTAAATTGATGTCTTATACAGGTATATTGAAATAAAATGCAAAAACAATGTTAAATTATGACAAGATTAACCAAAATACCCACTATAAACAAAACAATGTTCATATAACTGCTGTAGATTAGAAGGCACTTCCGTGGCAGCACATTGATGCCTCTCCCATTTTTTGGACCTGAAAGAAAATAATGAAAAAAGAAATGTCAGAGAGTTTCTGCCTCCTTTAAAACAAAAAAAGCCCTTTGGAGATACATCTTGATACTTTGGCCTTTCTGAGAAAGTTGAGCTGTCCGTTTCCAAAGAGTTATTACTGGTACGCCATTACTGGCGTTTCCTCGATGTTACGTCTACGCTCATTCAAAAACGATGCAGACGACTAAATAATTAAATAATGAAACGCTTTTAAGGGCCCCTAGATTGCTATCTACAATTGTCCGATTTCTCAGAACGTTACAGACAGGATCTTATTATCTCCTTCTCTTGAAAAACGAAATACCCGATAATGTGTCAGCCTCTTTCTTTCATAATCACCAGCAGTCCAATACCACGAAAAACTTAAATGAAACTAAATGGACCTCACCGGGTCGACCTAATTGTGCTCAGTGAGAGCGCATGCTGGATTCAGCCATGGGTTGTGGTGAACCCGTCAGACCTGCTGTCATGGAAGATCCGCCTTAACAAAGGGGATGACTACGTCCACAACGTCACTGCGCTGACGGGAATCTGCCTCCTGGTTTTAGGTATGGTCGGAGTTTAATGTTAGAAAAGGAGAAATACACCCTCATGTGTTCCGCATCATCTAGTTCCAACTGTCTTACTTTTCCCCTCAGTGCTGTTTATGCTTCTTGAACACGTTTGGCTTTAAATCAGTGGATCAAAAGATGGAATGATATTCTGAGCGTCACTAAAACAATATACGGTGGTAATTGTAGTGGAAAACAAGTTTCTACAGGAGAAAATCCAACTAGCAATCGCTTACATTAGCAATATGAAGTATTTAAAGGTACCATCAACCATCAAACTCTTTTTTACACACAACCCAGTTAGTTCCAGCCCTAAATATATGTTGTTTTTTATGTGATTTGTGTGCAACTTTAGCCAACCTTTCACTAGTGCTGAATATATAAATATTAGGGGTGTAACGATCTATGTACCGATTTATATTCCTCCGATCCAACTACATCGATCTGTGCTCGGCGAGTTGGCCTTATCAACGACATATATCGATCTAACATTGTTTTAAAATGTAATAAATCGATTGTATCGATACTAGGAAATAACCCATTGGATTTAAGCACGTCAGACTTTTTTCTAAGCACTTTTAATGATAAAGGCTGTCACGGACTGAGCCATAACCCACCGCCGTCCCGAGCCCCGATTCAACTTCCGGGTTTCACGGGCTAAGCCGACGGGATGTTCCAAAAGGGTTGAAATAGAGGGGTTTTGCGCGGGTTGGTTGGGGAAAACCATTACTGCAGGGGTGTTTTTTATGTATGCCACTAATACGGTTTTTTTTCTGCTACACTGCTACAGCAGTGTTTGAACTTTATTCAAATAAAATGTGAATGCATTTGCCATTCATTGTTATATACTTGTTTATTTATATTCATAATTAATTGATACCTGATTCCATTACAAGAAACAACAGGAATCTAGGAAATTTATTTCAGTCACACTGGTTGAATTTTTGGCTAAAAAGTTACTGAATCGATTTCAAGTCACTGAATCGTTTCGGATCGTATCGTTCTAAATGAACCAATATTGTCCTTGAATCGTATCGACAACCACGAATCGTGATACAAATCAAATCGTTGTTAAAACGAATCATTACACCCCTAATAAATATATACACCAAAATGTTTCTTTATTAACCATTTTACTTTGCCACAAGGATGTTGGCAACTGCAGCCCACCCAAGAATAGAAAAACAGTTTTACTCACGTGCAATATCTACGATTGCATACAGAGTGGACTCATTGCTAATCGTGTTAGCAATCTTGCACATCTTTTGTAATCTGAAAAAAAAAGAAAGGAGGGAAAAAAAACCCAAAATGAATTTGTTCCAACTGTATATTCCTGCTCCGAAGATGAAGACCTTTGAGTCGGCTTGGCGTATGACCTGTACGTGTGTCCACTCTGTCTCCTGTTTGCAAACATCAAATGTCCTGTTTTGATGATTATACACGAGTGTCCTTTAAGCCAGGATCCGCTCGAGTTGGAGGAGAGTGACGTTTTACTAGCTGTGTTTTTCTCCATTATGGGCAATTATTTCAACAGCCTCTAGTCGGTTTGATGAAAACTAGAGACTGAGGTTCGGATGTTTAACCTTAAGTTCGTAAAAGTACATCGACAAAATATCAAATTTGGCACTGGGGGTTTCTATCTGCCATGGACCTTGGTTCCGTAGCATCGTGCCGGTAAGTCGTAGAAACCGAACTCGGTTTTCTAATAACCGAAAGGAGTCCTAGAAAATAGTTTAGGTGCTAATAGGTGCCACGGTCATTGTTTAGTCTTGGAACTTTTAACCCTTTAACAGTGTTTTTTTAAATACATTAAGGGCAGCTGTGACCTTTTCGGTCCAACTGCAGTGCACAAACGCCACGGTGACGCCACAGAGACGACATTAACTTATTTCACACAATCTGTCGCACCAGTTTTTGTTCTCACTCACTAACAACAGAATGTTGTGGGCCTTTGAAGCAGGATACGTGTGATGACGAAGGACGGCACTACGGACGCTGAGCACATGATGGGAACGACGTGAGAGGAAGAGGCATACATACATGCTGGTCTTGAGCAATCCCTCGTGTTGTGATAAAGTCTATGAAAGTGTGTCCTGCACTCCGATGAGAACTTGACCGGTCCTGCTTAATAGAAAAGGTCTCATCAGGCAAACGCACATGGAAAGTACCGCAAGTACTGCAAATACAATGCAAACACCAAATCTAGTTAGTTACCCCTCGACATAGAGGAGACCCGACACTTCACACATTAAAGGTCTCCACATCTTCGGCACCAATAGAATTTATAGAATACGTTAACTTTAGTATCGTGGAGATGTAACAAAAAAAAGCCTGTTTAAAATCATTGATCAACATAACTGACAAATCGACAAATCGGAAAAGGCGTGGTGTCAGATTGTTGTGCCGAAATGGCCGGCGAGCTTTTAAGAAACAGGCCACAATTGAAAACATGAGTAAGCAGAGACCCACACAGATATTACTCACTCAGGGGTCGTTAATTAGCCAGATTTTTGTTATTTTGAGATATGCAGTGTCAATAAAAACTGACATTCTGATTTAAGTGCAGACAACGTTTAGAGAATCGGATGCCGCTTTTGGAGGTGATCAAAATTTAAATAAGTAGATTGGCATTAATTGCAAAAACTGAAACGTTTCCATACTGTTAGGAAATGTTTGGATAAATAATAATGTACCACCTTATGATGAGAAATGTTAAGATATAACAGGTGTATGTAAATTGTAAATAGTTGATTAGACTTTTTCTTTTGTTTAAAGATGAACACATATCTTATCAAACATGTATAAGCAGTTTACTATTCACTCGTTAATGTGTAACTATTTATACCACTTATAGTCTTAACAGAAAAGAATGTTAATCAGCAGCCAATACGGACGTGTTAAGGCCTTGGTGTCAGCTGGTGCTTATTACACGTATTACAAAGCGAAAGGGAACAATGCAATATCACGTTTATTAAGGAGTCAGGGTTCAAGTGGACAACTTGAGTCTTTACTCACAATCACTTCTGAGAGTTTCGACTTCCAGATTTTCACACCAAATTTGCAGTGTGCTCACGGGTCATGGGATGAATAATCAGCTTAACCTCACGCCGCCTTCAACTTAATTCTGTGGGCTTTAGACCATGTGTCTGTTTTCAAGAAGCCTCCGAGGCTAAAGTGTAGGCCTAACCCCATGTTGGCTTCCAGCAACCGTTTTCTCAAAATTAGGCGTTTCTTTCCAGCCAAAGATTGCATAGGTAATGTAACTACTATGAAAGGGAAACCTTTTGCACTAAGGACGTCTTTGATGGTGATTTTCTTACCTGTGAAATGCTGAATGAATTTGCCTTTCATGCTTAAATCCCTAGGAACAACTTCTGGAAAAGAAAAATCCCAGTTAGTTGTTGATCAACAGTAATGTTACAACAAGTGAGAGTTTGACCAAAGTCACACAGTCATCATGACGATAATGGTTGTTTCTGTCAGCGCCGTCGCCTTCCTGCAGGAACTATTGGAATGAAGAGAACTTATGATCAGCGCTTTAACGGCGACGTGTGGCTGCATTACCATTACCATTCAAGGATGATTAAAAATCCATTTCTACAAGATCCACATTATTAATTCTGAATAATATTGATCAGCAAAGCATCACACGTGCATCTATGTGATGTAAATAATTCTGTTTGGAGATATGTACTGTCAGTAGGGGTATGTCATTAGTCTGGGTGGGGTGACACCGAGTTTTAGCCCTTTTCTACTGAATGTCAATGTGGGCAGGAGTCTAATGACAAGCTTGGGTGCAACATTAACCGGCTAAAGAGATTATTGTATGGGAGTTTAATGCTTATCAGATTGAGTCCATCCAAGTATTTATCGGACTACATTAGACCCCAGACCCAAGATCACTCAATGCTCCCACTGCAGGAGGCTAGTTATTAACAGTTATGTTAATTTAAAGGCATAGGGAGTCATTTTAAAATACAGTTGAATTTCAGATAATAACAGAAAACAAAGAGTAATGGAAGATTACGCTGTGGCTTCAAGCCAATAGTCAGATGTGAAAATGGCAGCCTGGATTACCCAAAGGCAGCTAACATTTTTTAAAGTGTAC
Organism: Apeltes quadracus; assembly: GCA_021346845.1. NCBI lineage: Eukaryota > Metazoa > Chordata > Actinopteri > Perciformes > Gasterosteidae > Apeltes > Apeltes quadracus. The sequence goes on along the minus strand of CM037924.1, from coordinate 6,109,861 downwards.
AGCTCTTTATTTCCCAAATATTCTTCAATGGAAAAAAAAAGCTAAAGCTTATTTCTTCATATAGGATATTAGAAACTTTAACAGGAAAATGGTTGTTTAATGAACACGTTCCCCTTAATGGATGTTTCTCCTTCCTCATTGTGTTGAAAACATCTATCCTTGCGTGACCGTAGATCTTTTGGTGGTGTTGCACGCACCATTTGCTAATATGCTGCTTCTAATAACCTCAAAGATAAATTCCATCCAGTCAGTGATCTGAGAAAGATACTTTTCCAATTGCATAAGCTGTGGCAAACTCTTTGAGCTTCACGATGCTGTTCAACATTAGTAAAACATGATCTAACTCCCAGTGATGGAAAGGATAATCTGACTTCCACATAAGAATCCCTATATTCCTCTCGATGAGAGATGTTCACGATGAGAGATGCTCTCGATGGGAGATGCTCTTGGTGGGAGATGCTTTCTCAGACGACACAGAGCACATCATTCATGTTTAAGATTCCACAATGAATCACACTCAATGAATCATTCCCAATTTTGTCACATGCTCCTCCCACATGAGTTCCTCCCACCTATCACGTCCCCATTCATTGATCAATCGCACACATGGAAAGGTATCCCTAAGAACGCCATGGTAACTACAAAACAGCTTAGTAAAAAAGTCTTTGAATATATCCCATTTTCCCTAAGCAGATGAAGTATACTTTCGTTACATGCATTATATAACTACCTCAAACTAAGTTGGACAATAAAAGACAGTGAGATCTGGATGCTGTCAATGTCTTTTAAGAATATTCCTGATAAATATTTCCGTACAGTGGAGTTCAGTTCCACACGGCTCCTAAATAAGATGCACAGACAGACTGATTATGACAGCTGTCTCCAACAGTAAAATGGGGATTATGCTTTCATCAGGTCCTAAAAATAAATCTTATCAGCTTACCTATGAGTTTACTGTTATCCAGCCTAGGAACATAGAAAGGCTTTTCGCGGGAGGAGAACACGTCTTGGGCTGAGGTGAAGACTCCTCTGCTACAGCGCCTGGACACGGGTTTGTCCTCTTGCTGGCTGTCTCTGATAACCTGTAAGATTAGATCCAACAGGGTCCTTCTTTCTTTCTGCGTGACGTCCTTGCTGTCCATACACTGGCCCGAGGTGATGAGCAGAAAGGACATTGTCAACAGAATGTGCCATTTCCTCTCCACGTGCATGACTTCTCGTCTGAAAGTAAAAAGTGAAAGTAAATCGTTACTACAAAAATAAAAAATAGATGAACACTATTAAACCACAGTGGCTTGCCATTTGAGATCTTTGACATTCCCTGAAATGAATTTAGGAATAATGAATTCAGAGGTAACACAGCATCAAAATGTGGGATTCATCTCTATGAAGGCACTTCACAGCAATCATTTCGTCCAGTCTAATACATGCATAAAAAGTCGATCCAACTTTCTACTTACTTTAGGAGTTAAATTGGGTGTATGTCCTGGAGAGGGAGGACAGCAAAGCCGTTTGGGTCCGGAGAGAAGAGAGAGAGAAAGAGAGAAAGAGAGAGCGAGAGAGAGAAAGAGAGAGAGCGTACAGCCGGCAGATTGTGCTCACCACCGTCTTTCTTGAAATAATGCGTCCCTATTTATACGAGGAGCGAACTTCGTGAAGGTAATACAATCGATTTCGTGTGGGTGGTTAAGCAATGTTGACATCTTTGGTGCAATTTCCTCCAGGGACGCGCGCTCACTTTGCTGTGCGCCCCTCCTTTACGCACCAAAACATCGCCGGTTGTAGACGTACGGGTCTTCAGCTGCAAATAAAAACAAACATTTACGACGATTAAACATCTAAAAAAAAAAGAAATTACCAGAATACTGGAATTTACTTTGAAAAGGGAAAAAAGAAAATCAATAGATACCGTGGCGCGGCTGCGCGCAGGAAAGTCGTTTTCTAAATGGACCAACTTGTTGGACGTCGTCTGCAGAGATGAGAGGAATATTCCTCCGGGCCACTGAGCTTCTGGCTAACCTGTCAGCGTGGCTATGTTTTTGCTAAACGTCTTGTGACCGACAAAGGGCTGCAGAGAATGCGCCTCCAGGAGCGGCCATCCGGCCGGTTCCCACCCCTGCTGGATAGAAATGGGTCATTGTGATAGGGCTTTTAAAAAAACGTGATATTTCAGGGGTTGAAGGAAGCTTTTGGACATCTGATGTCTGAATTAAAAGCCCAATTTAAAGACAAGCATGCAAGTTAAATGTAGCTAAAATGAATATGCAAAGGTTGAAGTTTGCAGATGGGCATATTTTTTTAGATATAGTCGGAATTGTTATAAGTTTAATTTATTACTGCTGAGATAAAGTCCGAGGATGGCAGTTGGACTTTGCATGCACAGGCTTAGACGAAAAATTCCCCTTTACTGAGATGTCTATAAATCAATGTCTCCTGGTGTCTCATTTGTTCACAAAAGCTTTTATGAAATGAAATTTGATGTGCAAAATAAAATGTGCAAAGGTCCCCACGCATTAAGGTCAGTGGGAGTATATACAGAGGTGAAATTATCATTTTGGACACATTTCCGTTCATGCAAATATTCATCCGGTACAGCAGAACAAATCGTTGCTCCAATAAATTTACATTTCAGGAATGACTAAGAGGCAGATATCATGAGGGAAAGCAGTGCTTGACTAAATTGTTCAGCACATGAGTGCCATTGAAAAACGTAGTCGTAAATCTGCTGGCGGATGGGCCAACTTGTTAAGCAAATTGCCAAAACAATTCCGACTATTGAGATCTACATACGGTGCATCATGTTCAATACTAGAGTGGGAAAAGTGTTATACGACCGCCATCGTGTGGCAGCGTTTGGAATTACTATTAAAGTGGTTGAAATACATATTAAAAGTATATATATAGCCTACTTTTAATTTGATTTTTTTAATGTCCATTTCGTTGATTGCATTACATCGTTGGTTACAGGCACCACACAATATAAGACGCCACCTCGATGGTCAAAAACGCTTTGCTTCCCATCCACACCTGTGCTCATTGGCAGTTACCCACTTTAATGCGTTTTATATGGCAATGTGCCACCCTGTGGTCAAATGAAAGAACTGCACGTCCCCTTCACCCGGTGTTTCCCTCAAAATAAACAAAACCCCCCAAAACCTGCATTTTGGCTCCAACACGGAATATAAAGATATTTCTTATCCATTGCAATTCAGCCGGAACTCAGCATGCCTTTCTTCAGCCCCCCGTATGTTCTTTAATAAAGAAACCAGATAATTTCCCCCCTTTTTTTAGCAATGCTCTGCGGGTCTTTGGGAGGAAGACACCTCATTACAATATTTTTGTAATCTGGGAACATGTTACGCCAAACTAACAAATGAGAGGTTGAAACCGAGACGATATTATTACTTAAGATTTTCAACATAATGAATGATCTGGTCGGCTAAATTTGATCTACACTAAGACGTAGAACGTGGAATATTTCACTTAAAACTTAGTATCGACCTATAGACTGTGCGTTGTTAACGGGATGCTTTAAGGACAAAGCAATGCGGGCAGTTTGAAACATTACTTTTAAATACTGTTGCTCACATCTGTAACGCGCATGCGCACGTTCTCAACCTCTCGCGAATACGTGCCTTTTAATGACGGTTACTATGGAGACGGGCCAAGCACAAACTTGCGAAAGCTGTCCTCACATTTGATTCCCCTGGCGCGGACTTTGATTAAGCTTAAACGTTACACTGCGTGAGTCGCGGGGCAACTTGATAAGAAACATGTCGCAAAGGTAAGCTTCGTTATTAGTGTAACTTTTGGCTTCTCAGGTGGAGCTATATATCTAACTGAAAGCAGCTAACAGACGTTATAACCTCTGTTAGCTGCTTTCAGGTTAGCTTAGGTTGACTGTGGAAAGTTGCACCGTGTGACGTCACATTAAAGGTTCACTCGTACCGTACGTAACGTCCATCTTGGCTTCTTTTTCTCCTGGTGTGTCATTTTCCACGAAGTCAATGCGTTTTCACCAGCATCAGCTGATCCTTCTGTTTGTGCTAGGACATACAACCGGATGTGGGCAGAAGCTCAGTTGGAGTTGAGCCGCCTGCTGACTGAAGAACTACCCGAGGAGCCGCGCCAGCCGGAGAAGGACAGGGTGGTGTTCTTCCAGCGACTGGCGATGCTTTATGTGCGATACATCCAAGTCTTCAGACAGTTGGAGGAGGTCTACGACCAAATGGTCCACCCTCAGAAGAGAAGAGTAATTCGGGCAATTCTTGAAGGCGTGATGGGGAGGGTTTTAGAGCTGAAGAATGAAATGGTGGAGAAAGAGTTTTCAGAGTACCACTACATGGATGACGTCCTTCACGATTTGAAGCTTGTACCCGTGAGTTTGATGAAATCAAACTCACTACCCCTAGAATGATATTGACCTCTTATCATCACAGCAGCTATTTGACATCATCTGGAATGACCCCTCAATAATGAGGTTGCTCAACAGCTATTATTTTCTTTGTTGTCACTCCAGAAAGAACTTGAGATCCCTATTCCTCGCTATTTCATCAGTGATCGTAGTATAGAACAACAAGAACAAAAAAAGATGCTGACAGAAATCTTTAAAATGGTGGAGGTCACTGAAAGCCCCGAAGTGAGTTGAAAAGAAGTTGCATTGTATATCTTTTGCCGTTTTTTTTCTTCATTTTGTTTCATAAAAAATAGTCAAGAAAAAAGCGTTAAAAGTTCAATACATATGCGGACCGATTGTTTTAATTTTTTGGTTGTATATCTATATTATTACCAAATGACGATCAGAAATTCATTATTCTGTCTCTACAGCCTCTCACAGCCAAGGACATGAGTCAAGAGGAGGCCATTAGGATCATTCAATTGGTCGAGAGGGCTCGCCAAGGACGCCTGAGGGCCAAGTTGAATAGTGAAAGCAGAAGGATGAACAGGATGCATAGGATCAAGGACCCTGGAGCAGTTACTATGGAGTTGGCCGCAGTTTGCATTCAGAAGGTCCTCTTTTACCAACATTACCCTACTTGCTTCCTTCTCTGTCTCTGTCTGTTGCTGGTGCCATCCTTCATGCTGAAAGATTCATCTGAAAATGAATTGCAGGTGTGGAAGGGCTTCAGACGGAGGAAGAAGACCAAGATTGCTCGGGAAGAAGAGATGATCTTTCTGGGAATGGTGAGGGAAATGGCTCATCAATTAGACTAATAGTCTCCAACTGTTAAACAGATCCACACCATTGACTTACCAGTCCTTTTTGTCAAAAACCTGTATATAAAAGTTGTATTCCACTTCGGTGTGAAATAATACAACACTTTTATTTTTAACATGTTGGGTCCCTTTAATGTTATAGGCTATGGATCCAAAAATCCAGGTTCCAGGCCCCGCAGTTGTCACTGCCCAGGCTAGTGAAGCTTTCACACGGATTAAACTGGAGGAGTACAACGCAGATTATCAGAAGTCGTCAGTGGCGGTCACAAACCAACTACGAGATGCAGAGGGTCATGACATGAGAAAGGCAATGAAAGACCAGATCCGACAGTGGTTCATTGAATGCCGGTCAGGTTTCCCACAGAGACTTTTGGTTATTTGATTTGTTTAAGGTGGAAATGCATTCAAACAGCTGTCATTTCACTGTCTTCCTCTGTTGTTTGAATTAAAAAAAAAAAAAAAGTTATGCCAAGGGATCGTTTCCAGACTACCCAGATGAAGAGAGCGGAGGCTCGGCCCTCATTTTTGCTGAAAAGACTCCTACACAGGTAAAATACACTGTCAAAAGTCAAAAGAAAACTTTTTTCATTTTACTGTAGTTTGTTGATAGAGAAGGATGTTTGGTCAGATGTTGGAAGAAATTGCTGCAAAGGAAGAGGAGGATGCCAAAAAGAAACCAAAAGAAAAGGACGAGAAGAAGGAAAAGGGAAAAAAGGACAAAAAGAAAGAAATTAAGGAAGTATGGTGGATTAAATTGTTTTTTATTGTTTGATATAATATACAGAAACCAATCCTCGTCAGCTTTTTAACACAAACAATGTTCTGAACCCCAGGAAGAAGAAGCAGGATTGAAGATGCTTCCTTCAGCGTTTCTATCTGACTTGGAAATGGAAAACAAAACCTTTGTTGGTATGTTTTACATCAAAAAAACTCCAAATAATACATTAGATAGGATTATTATTATGTAGCCCTTAAACCAAATTCAAGTGAACATTTGCAACATCCTTACATGCTAAGATGCCAGTTCAAAAAGATTTATTAGAATGTGTCGTTTGGATGCTAAACTAAAACATGGCAACGGATATGCAACATAGCTTCAAGGCTTTGTTGTATTTTGACAATCGCCAGTGTTTAGTATCTTTCTGCTCATCCTGTCAGTAGCTCCAAATGTTCCTAAACAAGAGCCTGAACCCTGAGTTGCTCCCGTTGCAACACCACCACTATCGAATGAATGTGTGCATGTATGTTTAAATAAGAGCAAATTGTAAAGCCCTTGTTCCGGTAACGTAGAGGGAAGCTGTATGAACGCATTCAGTGTAATAGTTACTCATAAACGTTCCTCATCTTTAGATTTTTGGAAAACGCGCAATGAATCCAGAAACTTTCACCAAAGGCACGAGGTGGAGCTGATAAAGGAAGAAAAGAGGAAAGACATTGAGGCAGAGATTCGAGTACAGGTAATGCAGACTACAGGAAAATATAAACATTTTAAATTCAACAAAACATTTAGAAACTAACAGCAAATCAATTCTGTAGTTTTAAACATTCAGTGCAGGTAACTGGCGTTTAAAAGGGAAAACAGCCCCACATGTGGTTGATGTAGCTGCACTCTGCTTCCTTCAGGTAGATGAGCAGATGAGACAAGAGTTGGCTGAATGGAAACTAGCTGTGGATAAAGACAAAGGTGGGAAAACTAAAGGAAATGCCAAGGTAATGAGTGAGAGAAGAATCTACACGTTGTATATGTCTGCAAGGTTTGGTCACATGATTTTGTTGAGAGGTGTCCTGCTGATATCAATTTTCCTCCACAGAAAAAGAAAGCATCTAAGAGTGGGAAGAAGAAAAAAAAGGAGAAAGATTTGACTGCTGATCGGTGAGGTCACACAGATTCCTTTTAGAATGTATTTGTATAAAGTGAATAAATCCGAGAATACATTTGCTGTATCAATTTTTTCACATCTGCTAGGACTCTTGAGTCTTTGTGTCAGGAACTGGTGGACCAGGGCTTGTTGAAACAAGCAAATAATGTGAGGCTGCAGGAATACTTGGGTAAGATCTTGTATAATGTTTGTATGAACTAGCGTGCCATCTTTCAGATTTCACTTTTTGTCCTTTTGGCCTATACCTTTAATCAATATTTAAATCTTATTGCAATCAGTCTGTAGAGAAAGTTCAGAAGTCACTGGAATCTGTACACTAACACATTTTAATAGGCACCATAAACTTTGAGGTTAAGAGATTTTAAAGTGCTTACTTTAAAACCTTTCTCAATGCTTCGCCCTGCTGATTAATAACTTTTGGGCTAATAGCTTTTCCCTCTTGCTGCCAGGCGACATTAACTACCTTGGGACCACCCTGAGGCAAAATGACATCGAGCCCATGCCGTCATTGGCGGATGTGCGGCACGTCTTATCCCTGTATGCCATTTTACCATTAGGTAAGAAAGTTATCTCATCGACATGTGAATTAGATATCGCTGAAAGTGCTGTCTCTGGATTGAACGGAAGACTTGTCTTCTTCCAGGCTCCCAGGTGTTACACGAGAAGGCGACTCTGATAAAGGCCATCCTACTGGCAGGGCCGGCGGGTGTAGGCAAAAAGACGTTGGTCCACGCAGTCTGCCAGGAGACAGGGCGCCAACCTGTTTGATCTGTCCCCTCTGAACACGGCAGGAAAGTACCCAGGCAAGAGTGGCCTCGCCATGATGCTCCACATGGTGTTTAAGGTACAACTGTGGCCTTTACAGTAAAAGACAGTTCGTAAGGATGGCCGTTAAGTTCTTTTAACGACTGCCGCTAACCTGTATGATGATTTTTGTTCCAAGTAATAATTGTCCCATAGAAAATTAAAGAGTAAACTTAAACCGTCACATAAACGCAACACTTCATCTGATGAGACTGCAGTTTTTCATGATCCCCCCTCGCTTAGGTTGCAAGACTACTTCAACCTTCAGTAATATGGATTGAAGACACTGAAAAAATGTTCTACAAGAAAGTTCCCAAAGAAGAAAAAGAGGTATTTCCAGGCAGAATAAACGCTGAAACAGATAATTATATATTTTAAATGTAGCATTTTTTGATTTGCACTGTGTTCTAAACCACTTTTCTGCATTTGCACAGTTAGATCCCAAACGCCTGAAGAAAGACTTACCCAAGTTTCTCAAGTTGATCAAAGGTGAGGATCGTGTTCTGATTGTGGGAACAACCAAAGACCCACTAAGTGCCGATATCAAGTCACTCTGCAAAATATACAGCAAAATCCTCCTCATCGCAAGACCTGACTACGGCTCAAGACGCAGTAAGAAAAGACATTGAGGAGAAAAAGTTGAGTTTCTTTTGGCATCAACATTTACTTTGACTCTATTGTCTTTCAGTCTTGTGGAGGCAGCTGATCAGAAAGCAGGGAGGTGATGTAACAGGAGCGCTGGACCTCAGCTCTCTCGCCAAGGTTTCTGATGGCTACACACCAGGTCACATGGTCCAGGTGATCAAGAGCGTCGTCACCAAGCGCCGCGTCCTACAGCAAGTGAGAAGACCACTGACTGCAGCGGAGTTCATCGCTCCACTGGCAAAGATTGACCCTGTGTTTCAAGAGGAAGAAGAGGCCCTTAAAGTATAGTAGATACGTATATTATATGATTTTTAAGATTGTAACTGCTTTGTTGCGTATACATTTTCATTTTGTGTTTTTTTTTCTTTTTTATTATCAGAACTGGTACGCAAAGACCCCCCTGGGAAAGAAGAGGATTAAAGCTGCAACAGGCAAGGAAGAAGAAAAGCCACCAGTTAAAAGCAAACGTAAAATGAAGAAATAAGTTAACCATCATCAGTTTTTATCACTACTCATATTGTTTATTGAGGCTTGTGTGTAAATTGCCATTTGAAAGCTAATTTACTCCTGTTAGGGATTTAAGCAGAAGTGCTGTATACGTATATGTAGAAATCTTTAGTATTAGAATTGTAGTTTGTGCAATGTTACATAGTAATTATGTTATATGAAGTGAATGTTGTGGAATATTTTAATAAAAGTAAAACCTGGTGCTACTGACATTCCATTACATCCAGGAAATACGCCGCGGGAGTTTTCAAGAGACCAAAGCGTGAAAGCGGCGAGCAGAATTTTCCAGCAGCCACTTTGAGAAGTCGCTTTTGACATTGATCTGAAAATTCTCTATTTCGCAAAATATTTCCATGTTCACATTGCATATCACTTTGTAAATTGTATTCCTTATTACATTGTTTAGTTATTAAATACGTATTGATTTTTAAATTCGAGCCAGGTGACTCTTTGATAGACCTGTGATCTCCCTCGAGGGCCATCGAACTCTTAACACTCCCTACAAGATACATACATCTGAACGCAGTCCATTTGTGTTTGTTGTGTGTTTTTAACTGATGCTGTTATTGGAGGATTCAACAGACATGTAACACCACTGTCTGGTGCAAGAAATACATGCTGTATTTTGGTGAACCTGTTACTTGGTTAACACAGACAAAATGCCACGTTTGCATGCTTCACGTAGAACTCTATAAGGAAAGGTGCAAACTCCTATTATGTGACTACACTAGGAAGAGGTCTTCTCAGTATGACGCACTGGCAGTTTTGTCCAAAGATAGAATCCAATTAGTCACTATATTTCTGCACTTCCTGATTATCAAATCTCATCATTGTATCGTTCATGTTTTCTTTAAATTTTGCAATAGCTACTTCCACTAGACGTAAGTCTAGAGTTCATCCTTGATTTGAGTTGAATTATTCACCTCTATAACATCACCCCGTCACAGACGCTCATATGCAGCCAAACAAACTGCGAGCTATTTGAACATGAACCGAAATACATTGTGCAGGGCTGCTGTGACTGTCGTCAAGGCCACAGTGCAGTTAGACATACCAAGACTGTCAAGGGCATCTAATGTATTTCTGCTCTATGGTTACCTGGCTGTGTTTCACATGGTTATTTAATTACATATCAGCAGGTCATTCGGAATGTGACTTACAGAATTAAAACATAATCACAGTATCGGACACAACATCTGGATCCTCTAGAGCGCGCTCATGATACACTGATTTGTGAGCAAATGTGTGGCTTGAACAGTTCAATACCCGCCGTCAGGTGTACAGAGTCTGAACCAGAGGAAATGTGACACACTGGGAGGAAGGAGGGGAGTTTCAAACTGGGGTGCAGAGGCTTAGGTGGAGTGGTCAGCTGTTTTGTCACATTCTAAATCCACTCAACAGATCCTCACATTGCCTCGGTCCCTTTAACGTCACTATTTTTAGGCGCAGCATCAGTCGGATGCTGCACATGAGAAGGCCCATGTTTCACAATATCAACTTCATCCTTATTGGCTATTTTCTAATAATCCAAAAGTCTTCAAATATACTCTTTATTGTTTCCCGTTCACACAATGTTAATTCATCTCAAAAGCTTTGTAATGAATGGCCTCCTGGAGAGCTGCGAATTGGGGGCCCTTTACCCTCTCAGTTACAACAAGTTGGTTTTTGTGCATCGAGAGATTATCCTGTCGCGTTTCAATGGAGTTCCTCCATGGCACATGGAGCTGTCTATCAAAGAGAGGCGGGCTCCATGCTCTGCAGTTCTCGTTTTGTTTTGTCTGGATGTCCGAATGGGGGATTTCAAACCGTGTTGTTTTATTGCGGAACAAACCCCACATGCTGGAAGTGTGTATTTTTAGTACCCAGAGCTCTGCAATCACGGTTTGCAAATCTCTCACTCTGATGTCAGCTAATGATCTAAGGAAGGAGTGTTGACAGGTGTGTTTTCATGCACCTTGTTTAGTCTTTTGTGACCTTTGTAACTGCTGCAGTGGTGGAAACCCCCCCGCCCCCAACAGTGGGGATCCATGGACTTAATACACTGAAAGAGAGCATGAGTGTCAGTATTGTGAAGGAGGAGCATGCGATTCATCTGCAGACGATGTACAGAACGCCCGACTTCTGCCATGACACAGTCGTTTAGGTAGAAGAGAGATCTAAATTAAGCAACCTGAAAAACAATAGACATTATGTAGAGACCCACTGACATCCGGCTGCTACATCAAGGTAACTTCTGCACTGAGAAGCTTTAGAGTAATTTGAACTAAGCTTGTCTCCCAAGCACTCACACACACACGAGAAAACCATCAGGCGCACTCAGCCTGTTGTGTACATTTTGATTGTTTTCGATAGTTCCATTGATGCGGGACATCAGTTGCCTCACACGATTAAAGCCGAGGCTATCTTTGCCCTCGACAGAAGGCTATTTTAGAAGTTAGTATGTGGGGAGAGATATGTCAGCTGTTCAGCACCACGCTCCATCAAAAGCGAGAAGAAAAAAGAGAAAGCGCCATAGGCTGTCTGCTTTGGGGAGAGGGGAGCGGTTTATTCTCTCCTCTTGGCTAAACGTTTATTGTTAATCTTAAAGGCTTTGTGATATACAAGACGAGACTCGGACAGATCATTTGCGATGGTGGAAGCTGTTGTTCTTCATTTGAAGGTTTGTAGTTTTTTTGTCGTCAGTGCAACAAGCGGATCTATTCTCTCTAAAGCCAGAGTTCAAGTTTAAGGTGGGTGCATTGTTGCAGGCGACCTGATTCCCTTCATTGTTTGATCAGCTCACTTTAAATAGGTCTAGACGACGGTTAGTAGATTCAGCGTCATTGTGTGACGCATAGTGAGATTTCATTTGAATGTCTTTAGTGAGAAAGAATGTTCCTATTCTTGGAATAAGAAAAGCTCATAATGATGGTGTCAAGATCTTGAATATTGTATTAATCAATTTCCTTTTTTTTTTTACTAGTCTTCACAGTTCATTGCATGCAGCCGGATCACAGCTGAATCTATATTTGTGGTGCTGAGCTCAGACAAGTGAGAGGACAGAAATCCCTGAGCTCATCTTAACTGAACACTGGCTGGCATGCCAACGCACCCGAGATCAACCAAATAAGAGTGACGCCATGTGTATCCAGTCAACAGTAAAGCAATTATTAGCCTGAAAGGAATAACTTTGATTTGTACAATTAAGTTTTGTCCAAATACCTGAAAGAAAGTGAATATCAGCAGATGTTATCGAGGTGTGAATGAGATGGTTCTTTTTAAGCCCGATAGAGTTCCTTTAACCAACTCTTTGTTTTCCTAGGAGGCAGACCGTTGGCGTATGTTTTTTTTCATCATCCCCATTATAGTTGTAGCCCTTCCGTGATAACTTAAAAGCGAAGTTGATTGCCCCATCGTACTGAGAGAAGAGCAGGAGGCATGGGAGACAACATACCTGGAGGAATAGTAGCTGCTGCAAGTACGCTTTTTTTTTTCTTCTCACACATCAGTTTTGCTGTAGTAGCGAAAGTAAGTACGCTTTTAAATCTGTAACACTGCGTGTGTGTTCGTCTGCCAGAGAACCGTCTGCAGGTGGTGAGGGGCTTGGAGGACGTGGAGGTGTGCGAGTGTGAGAGCTGCTCCTTTGAAGTGACCCTCAACTTGGCCTACATCGAGGGTCTGTGGACCAGAGACGGAGCGCCGCTGAAGTCCAAGCCCACATGTCGCATCAGCACGCATGGAAAGAAACACTCCCTCCTTCTGAGCCGGGTGGCTTTGGGAGATGCAGGCCTGTTCGCTTTTCAGGCCAATGGCATTCAGACCTCAGGCCGACTCAGTGTTACAGGTAAGCAGTGTTGGGCAAGTTACTTTAAAAAAGTAATTAGTTATAGTTACTCACTACTTGTTGAAAAAGTAACTGAGTTAGTAACTGAATTACTCTACAATAAAAGTAACTCGTTACCAGGGAAAGTAACGATTTGCGTTACTGTTAAAAAAATTAGAGTTGCTTACAACGGATGTCGACAAAGTTTTTGCGCCTGGATATAATGTACACATTATAACTGGTGTCAGAAGAAAACTTAGTTGGATTCTAATAACGTAGTCGACCGCTCGGGCTTTGGCGGACTTTTGTTAGTGGACGCTTTTTCTGGTGGAGATGGAGCGCTCTTTTGGCAGAGGTTTTTATGTCAAGAAGGAGGAGGAGGGCAACGAGTACGGATATTCTCGTCCGGTTCAAGTGCTTGGAGGACAACTTTTTTCCGTGGACAGTCAGGGGAGATGAAACGTGAGTTACAGCCGCCAACATCCGCTAGGGGTCCTGGCTTAGCGACTGCTAGCGCTGAAGCTAGCTGCACGGCTCGGGATAACTGCCGCCCGGGAACGTGTATGAACAAAACGTAAACAAAGACGGCGGCGCCCATGGAGAGCAAGTGCCGGTAGGCATGAAGACGCCGAAATATGCGGGGAGGTCGGACTGGAAGGCTTTTCATGCTCAGTTCGAGAGTAACGCGAGTAGCAAACTCATTTACATTTTAGTAATTGTAACTGCGTTACTGGATTTAAGAAAATAATTCGTTACAGGCTTGTTACCGCTAAATGTAGTGGAATTACAACACTGCAAGTAAGGTGGTGAAGTAGACCACCAACAATTGAAATGTCAGGGCAAATCCATACAAAGCCAAGAGTGCACCAAGGCCTGAAAATTCATATGATGGGACAAGGTCATTCCAATATGATTATTATATTATCAGACAATGTACAAAATTAGGAATAAGTGGATGAGAAATAATAGGAGGTCATTTATCAGAAAGAGAGAAGCCTCTTAGTTCATCCATCTAGGGAAAAATAATGCTTTAATGGGTTTAGCTATACTAGTTTCAGGAAATTATGGTTATGTCTTACTATTCTATCTCTTGTTAAATCTAACAAACTGGAAATAATTGCTGTGAGATTTGGTATAAAAAAACATGGCCCCCAGAGGATCAATTGTAAAAATGATTTGTCTCTTAGCACGATCGTCATCAGATTCAAGTTTCAATCAATCCAAATCATTGGTTTAATGTCCTTCGACTAATGGCATTCTCATCAGGATTAGTTGTATTTTGTGTTTAGTGCTAAGTAATCATGTTGATCATGTTGATTTATTTTATTTTATTATTACTATTCAGCCGTTTTGATCTTGTTTGTACTATAGCTGTGTGCTCTTTACCCCCTTTGCCGCTGTAATCCTGTATATTTTCCTGCTCCTGGACTATTCAATTGTGTCAGAGTTTTCGACTCATGTTTAACATTTATAATTATTTTTGAGCCCCCTCTCATCATTAAATGGGCTAGTCTAATAATAATAATAGTCATTATTTAATAGTCATTATTATAAAAAAAAAGTGATTTTACAGGCAGGTTTGATAACGTTCTGTTTTGCTGCTCTAACGTCATTTAGTCACAGTCTGGTTATCTTCCCCCAGCTAGGGACATCTTCATAGCGAAGGAGCTGGAAGATGTTGACACCATGGAGCGTCAACCCGTGAACTTCCTGTGTGAGGTCAACCAGCCGGATTTGGATGGTCGGTGGTACAGAGATGACAGCCGGATTCGACCTGGGGACAATATCAAGATCAGACAGCAGGGTGAGAGAACAACCAAATACTCCCAGGCCCTGGGCCATTTTGCGAAATATTAAGATACGCTGTATGACTCCTGTGTGTAAATATATATATATATAAAAAGGAAATATATCGCCTGGTTATGCACAATTCATTTTGACATTTTGCTTTGATCCGATTGCAGGTAAAACTCACACCCTGTTCTACAGGTCAGTCAGGCCACAGCATGCTGGAGAGATCAGATTCACTGCTGAGCGAGTCTCATCCTATGCGACTCTCACGGTGAAAGGTGAGCGACTAAGCACGATTCAACATGGGTTTATGGAAGAAAAAAAAGGATTTGAGATTTATAGCCTGCGCCTCCCTTCTTCAGAGCTCCCAGTCCAAATATTGCGTCCTCTGAGGGTGAAAATTGCTATGTATCGCCACCGGGGTTTGCTGGAGTGCCAGGTGTCACGGCCTAATGCTCAGGTCAGGTGGTACAAGAACAAGAAAGAGCTGCTGCCCTGTAAGAAGTACCAACTCATCAGCCAAGATGTCTACAGGCAGCTGACTATTGATGACATCTGCTCCTCAGATGAGGACACCTACACCTGTGATGCAGGAGATGACAATACCTCCTGTCAGCTTCTGGTGGAGGGTGGGTTGTGATTATGAGCCTGTATGTGCACATATGTTCCTCATGCGCCGACTATGCAATCCAGAGTGTTTTCTGTTCTGTTACAAGTCAATGGTTGGGTTCAGTCCTCGTTAATGTGTATCGTGGCTGTACAATGCAGAGCAGGCCATAAGAATAGTGCGAGGGATGAGCTCGGTGGAGGTGACGGAGCCGGAGCCAGCGCTGTTCCAGGTGGAGACCAGCCTGAAATCGGGGAGGCCTCCCCGGTGGACCCTGAACGGTGAGGTGCTGGAGCCTTGTGCAGCGGTGAACGTCGACAGGGAGGGCAACCTGCACAGCCTCTGCCTCACCTCCACAGACAGCTCAATGTCTGGGCCCGTGGTCTTTGTTGCTGGCAAGAGTCGCTCGAACTGCTCAGCTTACTGTCAAGGGTGAGTCGGCTAAGGCTTTGAAATAGAACTGGGTTTTTCTCAATTTTAGGATTATTGTAATATTCTAAAAGCACAGTAACAATGCAAAAGTCATTGAGAGCCACCCTCAATGTGGTCGAGCCTGCATTCTTCTTTAGTTATTCCTCTTATTACATGCTGCTTTTAAATACAAATAGGGGGACATAAGAAGTGTTGCCAAGTCAAATGCCTTCTTTCACATGCTGTTCCATCCATTGCCGTTGCACTTGTCAATAACTCAACAAACTATTTGCAGAACCTTATTTTGACGTTACTTAACAGAAGGCTACTCACATGGTGTTACGCTGAGCCATCGGTATTCACACAGAGCGGTTTGAGTTATTTTGTCATTTTGACTAGGCTTATTAATCGCACATTTTGGAACTCATTAATCGTGATTAATCTTCTAAAGACTAAATCTTTAGCAAGCATGTATTTTAGACACGGTTGTTTAATTGTTAATGTTATTTCAAACACAAAACTACACACAAATGGTCATCTGAGATGTGGAACATGTTAATCTAGCGACTCCTGCTGCTCTCCTCGTGCACTTTACTCCGTTTTTAACTTTCCATTATTTGAGGCCTGCGTTTGAAGTGCCAACCATCTCCAGACACTTAGCCAGGACGTTTTCCAGGGTACACGTGAGATGGAAGTAGCTTAGCAGCTAGCTTAGCCTAGCGGTGCATGAAGTGGTTAGTTATCTGCTCATCCCCCTTCTGTTTGACACACGGAGGAATCCCTCTGCACAGTTATCCGCTGTATGTTGAGACACAAAAATGTTAGGTAAAAATGAATGCATGATTTTGTGGGAGTCTTTAACAAAGTGGCGTCTCTCCCCTCTAGAGCGACCGCTTCAGGTTGCCCGCCACTTGGATGACGTACAGGCGAAGGAGAACAGCTCTGTGAATCTGAGCTGTGCGTTCGCCCCCTCTCCCAGGGTGGTGCGGTGGTTTAAAGGTCGTACGACTCTGAAGCCCTCGAATAAGTACGGCATGAAAAGGGAAGGCAAACGAGCCCAGCTGACCATCCATGGCCTGACGGGGATGGATGCAGGGCAGTACCGCTGCATGGCCGGGGGTTCACAGAGCACAGCGCATGTCAAGGTAGAAGGTAGGCTGAACATGGTTTGGGGGAAATGGAGGTAAAGTAATTACACTTCAAGTGTTGGATATTCATTATATTCAGATAATAATCTATGTGCCCCTTTTTATTGCAGTTAGGACACTGGAAATGGTTAAACACCTTGAGCCAAAGGAAGTTGAGGAGGATGGGCTTGCCACATTTTCATGTGAGCTGAACTATGTGGTCGCCAACGTGGAGTGGCTACTTAACGGTGTTCGCCTCTATAGCAACGCAATCTACAGGATCCAGCACATGGGCACGATGCACAGTCTCACAATCAAGAAGCTGAGGCCACAGGAGAGCAGGATCAGCTTTAAAACAGGACCTCTCTCTGAGACAACCACTTTAAATGTCAAAGGTCAGCTTGGGGAACAACTCCTGTACGATTCGGGCTCTTTTTTTTGTTTGTTGCATTTGTTCATTTCTGAGACATGCCGTTTGCTCCAGAGCGCCCAGCGGTGTTCCTGAGGTCTCTCGAGGACGCGGTAGGAGAAGAGCAAGGAGATGTCTGCCTGCAGTGTGAAATTTCCAAAGAGACGGTGACCCCTGTTTGGAGGAAGGATGGTATGGTCCTGACCGCTGATGATAAACACGAGTTACTCCACCATGGGAAGTCCAGGGCACTGATCGTCCATTCCCTGTGCAAGGATGACGCTGGACAATACACCTGTGACCTGGGCACCAGTCAAACGAAGGCCAAAGTTACTGTACATGGCGAGTAGTGCTCGACACCTTTACATCATAAAGGAAACTATGTTGCGTTTTCAACTGTGCACAGACACTTAAGCAATCAGGGATTAGAACATAGACAAGACAGTTGGATCTAATTCTCCCATAAAGATATTAAATTCTGTGGCTGTTTATCGCTCTTTGTCGGTTCTCTGATACATATTTATTTACAGCAATCATCATTTTTTTATTTTATTGTATTACTACAGATTTACACATCACTATTTTGCAACGCATGAAGACAACATCTGTCCTGGAAGGCGAGAGCTGCACTTTTGATTGTCACCTCTCTCATGACCTTGATGATGAGCCTTCCTGGATCATCAATGGCCAGGTGGTGGTCACCAATGGCCGCATGCAGGTTATCAACAATGGCCGTAACTATAAGATGTCCATCAGCAATGCTACACTGACTGACGCTGGAGACGTGGTCTTCACAATTAAAGACCTAAGCTGTAGGACAATGCTCTTTGTTAAAGGTATTAACCTGGTTATCACAGATAAAATTATACGCACATTTGTATCTGTGATTGTTTATCTGGGGAGAACTTGCCTTTTCATTTGAAATATATCTCTTTCAGAGAAGCCAGTGCACATCTTTAGGGAGCTGTTGAATGTCAAGGCGGTTCCGGGCGAGGACGCAGAACTGAGCTGTGAGATCACCAAACCGGAGGTGGCCGTCCGTTGGTTAAAAAATGGCCACTTGATCAAACAGAGCCACAGGTATGAGATGAGTGTGGAAAAGAACCTGGCGCGATTGGTCATCAAGAATACCACCATCAGAGACTCTGGAGAGTACTGCTGTGAGGCCGATGGCATTGCTTCCCGTGCCAAGCTAGATGTCAGAGGTAGGGAAGGTCTTTTAAAAATTGTATTTTGATGATGGTCATTAACAACAAAAATGTAGCCTTTAACCGTATCATTGTGCAAAACTAGCCTGCGGCGATATGTCCTATTTTGCAATGTGGGACTGCTGTGCTAAATGTGAAGAGCTCGACTCACTCGTCATTCTAAATGATCCCTTCCAGAACTCCAGCACACATTTGCAATGGAGTTAAGGGACATGCGAGCGGAAGAAAAGGGTAAAGTGACCCTTCAGTGTGAGACCAGGCGGCCCGCCAAGCGGGTGACTTGGCTGAAGGGCATGGTGGAGCTGAGGTCTGGTAGGAAGTACGTCATCAGGCAGAAGGATGTGGTGCTGTCCCTCACCATCACCTGTCTGGACAAATCAGACACAGATATCTACACGTGTGATGTTGGTACCATGCAGAGCCGGGCCCAGCTGACTGTGCAGGGTGAGAACACTGGGCATTGCATCACTGTGGTTCAGGGTTCACGCTCAGTGAACTGATAATCCCTCGCATATATGATGCTCACAGACCTTCTACCTAATCAATCCGTTTTGTTTTTCTTTCAGGTGAGAGGGTTTTAATCCTAGATGAATTAGAGGATGTTGAGTGTCTCGAAGGCGATACGGTCACGTTCAGGTGTCGGATTTATCCCAGTGACTACATGGGGGTCAAGTGGTATCTGGACGAGACTCTGCTGTACACCAACGAGGTCAACGAGATCCAGATGGTTCCCGGAGGCTACCACACCCTCACTTTTAGACAGCTTGCTCGCAAAGACACGGGCACCATCTCTTTTGCAGCAGGGGACAAAAGGTCGTATGCTTCACTGTTAGTTAGAGGTGAGTTTTCAGTCTGCCAGGGTGTTTTAGTGTGCAATTTCAGGCGATGTGACTCATTTTGGGCGACATTTCTCGATTTTGCCAGAGAGGCGACCCACCATCGTCAAAGCACTGGAAGATTGTGAGGCTTTCGAGGGAGGTGGATTGGTTTTGTCTTGTCTGGCCTCCAAGCCATGTCACATCCTGTGGTACAAAGATGGCTGCCTGATGTGGAACTCCTCAAGATATTTTGCCAGTCGCTCCGGCCGTGAGGCCCGGCTGACAATTCGGGAGGTCTGTAACAACGATGCCGGAGTGTACGAGTGCAGTGCTGGATCTGTTACAACTCGGGCCGTTGTAACTGTCAAAGGTACAAAAAGTATTGACCTGTCACTACAGGAATGGTATAACTTACTATTTCCCAACATTAAATGCCAGAACGATGTGATCAACACAGGTAGTGTGTGTAATATTATTGTTAAAGAATTAGTATCCATCTATTTTTACTGTTTTTTTTTTTTTGTAGCCATTCCTGCAGAGTTCACCCAGTCTTTAAAGTCTGTGGAGGCCAAAGAGGGGGAGACTGTGACCCTGACCTGTGAATACTCTCTGCCTGGGGTGCAGACCCACTGGAGGAGAGGTTTTGAAAGTATCCGGTCAGGAGACAAGTACTTGATGAAACAGAGAAAGACAATCAATTCCCTGACCATTAAAGCCCTGAAGCCTGAGGACTCGGGAGAATATACGTGTCAGTGTAGAGACCACCGCACCACAGCAAGCCTCAAAGTACATGGTATGTCATTAACATTTTATTCACCTTCATGAGCATTTCATCAAAACCTAGTGCAGTTGATTCCAAGCACGCCTTCACAGAAGAGTCTTTGAGAGTCAAATAATCATTTTCCCTATCTGATCCTCACAGATACACCCTTATCATATGTATATTTATGATGAATGGCTGCCAATTAAGCCAATATTTCCATTATTCGGAGGAGTGTAGTATTCATTCAGTATTCATGTAATGCATCCCCCATGCATCAAACCTGGCCATCAACACTGTGCACAGCTCCATCATTTTCACTTTGCTCCTGACTGTATTATTTTCCAGCTATTCCCATCACATTCATACAGCGCTTAAAGAACGTGCAGGCGGAGGAGGGAAGCAATGTCCTACTGCGCTGTGAGCTGTCTAAACCTGGCATCCCAGTGGATTGGAGTAAGGGACAAGAGCTGTTGAAGAATGGAGTTAAATACCAGCTAAAGAGAAGGGAGACCACCCTGGAGCTTCTGATCTGGAAGCCTGTTCCTGAGGACAGCGGAGTCTACTGCTGCCAGTGTACTGATCAGGTGACATCGGCCACCGTCACGATCACTGGTAAGACACCTGTAATGGGCAAACGGGTTTCAGTGATGTAGTTCGATCGATTTCAAATTAGGTCTTGACGAATAATGTGGACAATTGTCAACAACTAATTGGTCTGAATCTACACTCTATATGCTCGTCAGCTATCCCAGTGGCCTTCAAGCAGAAGCTGAGAAATGTGCTGATTGAGGAGGGCAACACTGCGATTCTACGCTGTGAGCTGTCAAAGTCTGGTCACGCCGTGGAGTGGAGGAGGAGCGGGAATGAGCCCATCAAGAGTGGGGAGAAATATCACATGAGACAAAGAGAAGTTCTAATTGAACTGAGGATATTTGATGTTACGCCCGAGGACAGCGACATCTACACATGCATCTGTGGAAGCATAGAGACCACTGCAACGCTCACTGTTAACGGTGGGTGTTTGTTATTGATAGAGTTTCATTGTGCTCTCTTTTGTTTATGGAGAAGGAAGATTTGAACACCAAACAGAAGTAAAAAATGTTTTTATGTTCATACAGCGAGTAGCCTACATATCAGAGTATTTAAGAAATGTAAATATGACAGTAGCTACGATAACTTCACATTTGAGATGCTAAGCACACAATTATGTTACGGCAAATTAGCACAAGCATAAATTGCCATTTATTACATGTTATTACATGCAAATATTTCCCTGTCAGCTCTTCCAGTCACCTTCAAGCAAAAACTGAAGTAGCGTCCAAGTGGAGGAAGGACACAGTGTCACGCTGGATTGTGAGATCTCCAAAGCGGGTGTTCCAGTGGAGTGGAAGCTCGGGGGAGATCTGCTGGAGAATGGAGATAAATACCAGATTAAGCAGAGGGGCTCGACCCTGGAGTTGATCATCAGAGACGCTGAACCAGGGGACAGCGGGGTCTACACTTGTGTGTGCAGGGAGCAGAGGACAAAGGCCACAGTGAAAGTCGTTGGTATGTTCCATGTGTGAAATGAGTGATGCAAACCATCTTGCTAACTGGTCCTTTCTGTGGGAACAATGAGCGATTTGCAAACCACTGGGATTGCCGGCATTCACGGGCGACAATAGGCCAACACATATTGTCTTTTAAGTGGCTGTTTTTGTCTCTGACTTAAGCAACGCATGAAGAAAAACATCAAGCAGTTTCTTGTATATAGAATACATGCATTATTTTAGCCTATTATAAAAATGATATAATTGAATATTTGAGAATGGCACACGTTGAGGACGACTGGAAAGCCGAGACTCTTGTGGATCCATTGAGCCCATATATGTGAGGATGTCATTGTGGCAAGGTCGTTCTCTTCACCTGTAACATAAACATAGTCTCAAGGAACTATACAACAACAAACTACAGACCTTCAGCGTTCAGTGGATGTCTATCCAATGTAAATTTACAACATGGGGATATCAAAAGCTGGAAACACTGTGCTCAGACGGAGCTCATTTTAACCATCAGGTCCGACCTTTCAGTGGATGTAAACTGTCGCTTCTATGTGGCTTCTACTGGTCTCTCCCCCTACGGATCCCCATAGCTGGACAAAGTGGCGTATGAGTCACTTAATGTTCTCTTCCATGCGTTTGCTTCCACAGCTGTCCCCGCAACATTTACCACGAGTCTGAAGAGCCAGGACGCGGAAGAAGGGAAGAGTGTGACTTTGCGCTGTGAGCTGTCGAAGAAGGGAGTCCCGGTGCGGTGGCAGAGAGACACTGTGGTGATATCTGAGCAGACGCACCGGGGGAAGTATCAGATGAAGCTCGAGGGAAAGTCGGCTCAGATGAGTATTCTCACGGTCCAACCAGAAGATGCGGGGAAGTACAGCTGCATCGCAGGAGATCAGAGAACCACGGCTGAAGTCAGAGTGAAACGTAAGACAGAGGAGAACACATCTGTTGACAAAAGTAGATTTGCAGTACATTCAAATTAATGATTATATCGGGGTAAACCGGCCATTTTAATGATATCTGAAAAGCCGTTGCTTCTGTGTCCATGGCTGATCTGTTTCAGTACATTTGTTATTTACTGGACTTAATAACACTTAACATGTTCCCTGCGTTGCAATAAACAAAAAACAAACCCAAGGAGCAAACAGATGATCACAAATCAATACAATAAATGAATGCAGCGTTTTCTCCTTCCCCCACAACAGCCCTCCCGGTGACGTTCAAACAAGAGATCCAGGGCCTGTTGGTGATCGAAGGGGAGAGCGGCGTCTTCTGCTGTGAGCTCAACAGACCCGGAGCTCCAGTGGAGTGGAGGAAAGGCCGGGCCATCCTGAAGCCCGGAGACAAATATGAGATGAAGCAGGAGGGACGTTTCACCAAACTGGTCGTCAACAACGTAGAGGAGAGCGATGCGGGAAAATATATCTGCAAGACCAAAGACAGCCAGTCGTCTGCTGAGCTCACTGTCCAAGGTACGACAAATTGCAGTCTAACTCCCCCCACATGAGTTGAATCACTGTAAAGCACATTTATTTTATTGTTTTTTTTTTAACCCTTCCAATGTGTTCAACAGAATCACCAGAGCGCAAACGGCAAAGAGGTCAGCTGTAACGTGGTACAATATAAAACCAAATAGACCCAGTGTGTATTAGCACTGTGTGAGCTCCATTATGTATTTTCATCCACTCAAGCTCAATGTAGAGATGAATTCTTATCTTGTCGTGTTCGTAGCGTAATGTCACAGCACCTGCCATGTGCTGTACATTACTTTTCATAAACTGGTTAAAAAGATACAGCAGATGGGTTTGGGATTAATGTGTTGTGCTATTTAGAGGCAATTTGCAGTTACATACATCCCAAACTACAACTGAATTTGTTTTTAATGTAGGTGATGTGTTTCATTTATAATGTATCATTCCATATAATTCATTCCACTGTCAAGTTTTAAATGAATAGTAAGTTTATAGTAACGGATTACGAGCATGACAGATTGTCTTGTGAACACACCTGCCGTGTTGTTCACATCACTGATACATTGTAACTTCCATGTAATATTGATTGTGTTCATTTTCCTATTAAAGACAGCGAAATGTGTTATGGAATTCAGTAGATTTGTGCATGATCACATCACTATTCCCATGTTTCCCCCATAGCTGAATTGTTCCAAGTGAGACAATCTTTATTTGGCTATACATTTGCATTGCTGTCAAAGCAGGTTATAACATATGTTTTCATTTCAAAAACTAATAATAATATGATGAATTAAAACTCGTAACTCTTTTGACTCTCATTGGCAGATTTACCACCAAGTTTTACGATGCCACTGGTCAACCAGGAAGTGACGGAGGGCGACAGCACGATTCTGCGCTGTGAGCTCACCAAACCTGCTCCTTCGGTCGAGTGGAGGAGAGGAGGAGAGCTGCTGAAAAATGGAGACAAATACCAGATGAGGAAGAAGGACCTGCAGGTGGAAATGAAGGTAGCGGACCTCAGTCTGGACGACGCTGGAGATTACACCTGTGTGTGTGGGGAAGAAAGCACAAAAGCTAGAATCACTGTGAATGGTGAGTACGGCTTAAACTACTCGACAATTAGTTGCACCGTTTTGCTTTAGTGCTTTTAGCTGCACTAAAGCAACTCATATATGCATGCAGTGTATTAAAGGGTGAAATATAAACATGCTAAATACAGCTGACAATTATTGCTGGTTTCAGTGGATTCCACAAGTTGACGTGTTGGAGTTTTCTTGCACAAATACATTGCATAATGTTTTTGTTTTAATGCATCATGGTTGCACTAACTGGTCAGTAAAACAGACGTTCCTCCGTGTGAAAATGGATGCTTTTCTCTTCGGCGGTCTGCTCCAGAGCGGCCCATGAAATTCCTGGTAGAACTAAGGAACATTCAGGTGCAGGAAGGCAACGGAGTGACCCTGTCCTGTGAGCTCTCCAGGCCTGGCACTGCAGTGCAGTGGCAGAAGGGAGACAGCGTGTTAACCAACGGGGAGAAATACCAGATGAAGCAGAGCGGCTCCACCTTGGAGCTCCACGTGAGAAAAAGCCAGCCCGAGGACAGTGGCACATACAGCTGTGTTTGTGACGACGTAAAGACCACAGCCACCGTCATCGTCACCGGTGGGAGCCTCTACGCATTACGTCCCCCGAACGCGTGAGCGCGCTTTAACAATTCGCACATTCCAGATGATATTATTGTTTGTGTTCCTCAGCGATCCCGGTGACTTTCAAGCAAAAGTTGAAGAACCAGGAAGCCGTCGAGGAGGGCAGCGTGACGCTGCGCTGTGAGCTTTCTAAAGCTGGAGTCCCGGTCGAGTGGAGGAAAGATGCCCAACTTCTGAAGGAGGGAGACAAATATCAGATGAGACAGGAGGGCAGAATGGCTGAGATGCTGATCAGAAATTTGACTCTCACAGATTTGGGGGAGTACGGCTGTTTTGCTGGCTCCGTTGTGACTTCAGCCGACATCAAAGTAAGAGGTACGTTTCATTTGGAAAGACCCAGCTGTTTTTTAACCAGTAAAACATAGAAAACATGGTAGAAAAAAGAGAAGAATCAATTATTACTTTGTAAGCAGGAGTGCGTTATTGCAATTTTGCTTCATTGTTGTTTTTCCACAGCAATTCCTGTAACATTTACACAGGAGGTGGAGGATTTGGAGGTAAAGGAAGGGGACGGCGGCGTTTTCTGCTGTGAGCTCTCTAAACCTGGAGCTCCAGTGGACTGGAGGAAAGGCAGAGTCATCCTCAAACCCGGATACAAATATGAGATGGTACAGGAGGGACGTCTCACCAAACTGATTATCAACCACACGGAGGAGAGTGATGCAGGGAAATACACCTGCAAGACTAAAGACGCCTCATCGACCGCTGAGCTCACCGTCAAAGGTAAAGTAGAACCTCACACCAAAAAAAACATGATGTAGTTTTAAATCTGATTTAAATTGAAACAACAGTAAAAGATATTAATCGATAAAAGATGTCATACAATAAATGAGCAACTGGCACTGATTAAGGGAACGCTTTTTGGTTATTCTCCTGGCAGCTCCTCCCATCACATTCAAGACAAAGTTAAGGAACCAGCAGGTGGAGGAGGAGAACGGCGTGACGTTGAACTGCGAGCTGTCAAAGCCCGGCCTCGTTGCGGAGTGGAGGAAAGGACAAGAACTGCTTAAGAATAATTTTAAGTACCAGATAAAAAATCGAAACAGCAGCATGGAACTGACCATTAAAAATGCTCAGCTGGAAGACAGCGGACTTTACAGCTGTGTCTACGGCGACGTCAAAACAACAGCCAACATCACCATCACACGTAAGCGAAGATTGCAATACCAACAAGAGCGTTTTGTTTTTGCGTTAAAAAAAAGATATAAATACATTTGATTATGTACATTTTTTAAATTGAACAAAGAATACAACTATTATCTTTTGGAGAAAACACAAATGGTATGCATACATTAATTATTAATTTCCTACATTCTTTTTTCTTCATTATCAATTAAGTGTTTTGAGCTCATGAAAGTCAAGAAGCTAACATGAAAAGAAAAGAAAGAAAAACCAATACAACATGCATTTTTCCACAGCTATCCCCCTCACCTTTAAATTGGGCCTGAAGAACCAGGAGGCCCCTGAAGGGGGCAACGTGTCCCTCCGCTGTGAGCTGTCCAGGGCCGGGGTGCCCGTGCAGTGGTGGAAGGCGGAGGACCAGCTCCACCACGGGGGAAGATATCAAATGACGCTGAGGGGGAAGACTGCTGAGATGCACATCAAAAACGTCCAGCCCGAGGACGTCGGCGAGTACAGCTGTGTCCTGGGAGAGCAGAAGACCACGGCCGAAGTCAACGTGAGAGGTATTTGACATGCTGACATTGATACTTACTTTTATAACTTCCATTGCCTGTATTTCTGTTGCATTGAAAAGCCGTTAACATTGCGAGAGCGAAGCTGAATTCAGACTTTGCAACACTTTTTTTCCTTTCCATCCATTACCAGCGGCTGCTTCGGTGTTCTTCGTAAAGGAACTGGAGAGCCAAGCGGTGATGGAGGGGAAATCTGTGCAGCTGTCTTGTGAGGTTTCCAGCGCTACTGTGCCTGTCACTTGGAAGAAGGATAACACTGTGGTGGAAGAAGGGGGCAAATACATTTTGAAGAAGAAAGGCCCGGCACACACGCTGGAGATTAAGAAACTGTATCTGGAGGATGCTGGAGAGTACTGCTGCATCACCAGAGGCAAGAAGACCACGGCCAAGCTCATCGTGAGGGGTAGGTGTTTGCCACAGCAGAATTCCACTGATGTGTTCAAACTAACTCGTTCAAAACAACACGTCTCTCTCATCTAAATTGTTGTAAACATTTCCCATTCCATCTCTAAAAAGCCAGCTGCATACAGCTTCCTCTTCCTCCACAGAGCGTGTGCGGATCGTCACCCAGCTGCAAGGCATCACAGTCACCGCGGGAGAGGACGCGGTGTTTGTGTGCGAGCTGAGCCACGCGGACGTGAGCGAGGGCGTCTGGTGGCTCGGGTCCAACCCACTGCAGAAGAACGAGATGAACCAGATGACGTGGACGGGTCGCCAGCACCGACTGGTCCTCACCATGACGACGCCTGAGGAAACAGGGGATCGTGGCGTTTGTGGTTGGAGAGGAGAGGACCTGTGCGCGTCTGCTGGTTGTTCCTAAGGCTAAAGGTGAGCGTCAGCATTGGGGGCAAAGGGTGCAGTTTGCACATTTTGGTTATTTTGTTTGTAATGCTTTCCAATGAGTCACTCCGAAGTGGCATTTGACTTGAAATTGCAGTTTTATTTGAGGAGAAACCTAAAGACGTTGTGATCATGGAAGGAGAGACGGCCGCTTTGTCCTGCACAATCTCGGATTTTACCTCGCCGGTTA
This sequence comes from Apeltes quadracus, assembly GCA_021346845.1. NCBI lineage: Eukaryota > Metazoa > Chordata > Actinopteri > Perciformes > Gasterosteidae > Apeltes > Apeltes quadracus. The sequence continues at coordinate 6,082,429 of CM037924.1, read as the reverse complement.
TTTGGAGACGCAACCACATCCCCCTCCAGAATGGTGATAAATATGAGATGTGCAAGCAGGGAAAAGTCAACCTATTGCGTATCCATGATGTGGATCCCCTGGATTCTGGGACGTATTTCTGTGATACAGGAGATGTGCAGAGCAGTGCCAAACTTACTGTTCACAGGTAAAAGCACTGTTGCTGTTAGACTGATAATAGTTGACACACATGCTAAGGATGTATTGGGACCGTTAATCCTCAGTTGGAATGACAAATGTTTAGTGATTTTAATTGAACTGTCTGACCCACACTTCACTTTCTCTATTTTATTGGCAATAAAGTGCATGGAGTGCTTTGGCCTATGCCTAACGCACATGCATATGTTCATATATTTTGCTCCTTATTTTGTGTGTGTATTAATTTTTTATACTTTTTATTGTTATTCATCTCTTTTCAGATCTGTAGCTGTGAAAGGAGGGCATAGCTAAATATGTCAATGTACAGAGTAATCTGTTAAACTGTACACGTGACAATAGATCTGACAATCAATCTTGAAATCTTTCCAGAGCTCCCACCATTCTTCCAGGAAGAGCTGCAAAGTGTGGAAGTCGAGGAGGGAGGTTCAGCCTCTCTGTACTGCGAGCTGTCTAAGCTTGGAGTACCGATTCAATGGACAAAGAACAGGGTTCCAGTACGAGCCAGCAGAAAGTACGAGATCCGGCAGGACGGCTGCCTCCTCCAGCTGAACATCAAGGAGCTCAAACTTGAGGACAGCGGAAGTTACACATGTCAAGCTGGCAGTGCAGAGACCACCGCTACTGTGTCAGTTAAAGGTGTGGGCATTTGGCACTGGACAATTGCTTAGTTTCCTATTTGTGTTTAACAAAAGCACAATTGTTTCGATTTTTTGTTTTTTTTCCTCAGAGCTCCCACCGTTCTTCAAGAAAGAGTTAAGGAGCGTGGACGCTGAAGAAGGAGGTGCAGCCTCGTTGTTGTGCGAGCTGTCTAAAGCCGGAGCGTCAGTGCAATGGAAGAAGAACAGGCTGCCACTGAGAGCCAGGGGGAAGTACGAGATGAAGCAGGACGGCTGCCTCCTGCAGCTCCTCATCAACGATCTCAAACCCGAAGACAGAGGCAGCTACACATGTCAAGCAGAAGGGGCAGAGACCACTGCTACTGTGTCAGTTAAAGGTGTGTGCATTAAAGTAATATGACTTCATCAGAAACATTCTTTGAGGTCTTCCTTGGTTATGTCATAGATGTTTCCCCCATCGCGCTAAAATATTTACTCAATTCTCTTGCCATCCTATTCCTCCCAGAGCTACCAGCATTTTTCAAGGAGGACTTGCAGAACGTGAATGCCAAAGAAGGAGGTACAGCTTCCCTGCGTTGTGAGCTGTCCAAGCCTGGCGTAACAATACAATGGAAGAAGAACAAGCTTCCACTGAGAGCCGGCAGGAAGTACGAGATGAAGCAGGACGGCTGCCTCCTTCAGCTGCACATCAGAGAACTCGAACCCGAGGACAGTGGAAGCTACACGTGTCAAGCAGAACATGCAGAAACCACCGCTAATGTTTCTGTAAAAGGTTTGTTTATTTGTAAATCTGCATGATGAAATGTTACAGTGAAGCGTAAAATAACTCTTCGTTGTTTACATCTGAACTTGCCCAAACTCACATTTCCCAGTATAGTTAATCTATTGCATACAAATGTTTAGCCTTAACGTTATTATTTCTGAAAATACATTTCTGTTGTTTCTGTAATAGTCCACAAGATTGCTATGTAAACATTGTATACTTCACAGAACTCCCACCGTTTTTCAAAGAAGAGATGCAGAACGTGACGGCAGAGGAGGGAGGTGTAGCCTCCCTGTGCTGCGAGCTGTCCAAACCGTGTGTATCTGTACAATGGAAGAAGAACATGCTGCCATTGAGAGCCAGGGGGAAGTATGAGACAAAGCAGGACGGCTGCCTCCTGCAGCTCTGCATCAAGGATCTCAAGCCAGAGGACAGCGGCAGCTACACGTGTCAGGCAGGAAGTGCTGAGACCACTGCGACCGTGTCAGTAAAAGGTTTGTGCTTTTGTAAATCTGCATGTTACAGTAAAGCTTTTACATCTTAGAAATATGTTTTTTTTTACATCTGAACTCGCCGAAACTCACATTTCACAGTATAGTAAATCTATTCTGCACACATTTTTGGCCTTAACTTTGTTTTGTCCCAAGGGAAATTTCTGTTAATACATGACCAGCTGAACATATTTACCATAACCTTGTTCATGTCACAGAACACCCACTGTTTTTCAAAGAAGAATTGTACAACGTGACAATAGAGGAGGGAGGTGTAGCCTCCCTGTCCTGTGAGCTGTCCAAACCGTGTGTATCTGTACAATGGAAGAAGAACATGCTGCCATTAAGAGCCAGGAGGAAGTATGAGATGAAGCAAGACGGCTGCCTCCTGCAGCTCTGCATCAAGGATCTCAAACCAGAGGACAGCGGCAGCTACACCTGTCAGGCAGGAAGTGCTGAGACCACTGCGACCGTGTCAGTAAAAGGTTTGTGCCTTCGGAGAATTCTAACTTCATCAGAACATTTCATTGTTAGAACTGCATTGTGTTGTACAATACATTCCTGTTCAAATGTTGTGCTTTGGACACTTTTTTCCGATTGCATGTTCACTTCTGTTTCCCTGTGCTGATTTCCTCAGAGCTCATTCCATTCTTTAGGAAAGACTTGGTAAGTGTGGAGGCTGAGGAGGGAGGTACAGCCTTTCTGTGCTGTGAGCTGTCTAAGCCTGGAGCGTCGGTGCAATGGAGGAAGAACAAGCTGCCCCTGAGAGCCAACAGGAAGTACGAGATGAAGCAAGATGGCTGCCTCCTCCAGCTGCACATCAAGGACCTCAAACCCGAGGACGGTGGCAGCTACTCATGTCAAGCAGAGACTGCAGAAACCACAGCCACTGTAACAGTGAAAGGTGTGTGTGCATTTACTGTATAGTATTTGCTCTGTACGCATTAGAGCGCACAGAAATCTGCATTACAGATATCATCACACACATTGGCTCCTGTGTGTTTGGCCTCAAGCGATCTCCGATTCCCCTTAAGATGCATCATTGTGGGTTTTTTTTAATCCACAACCATATTCTTCAGGACTTGCACCGTTCTTCAACAAAGAACTACAAAGTGTGGAGGCTGAGGAAGGTGGCACAATGTCTCTGTGCTGCGAACTGTCCAAAGCTGGAGTGTCGGTGCAATGGAGGAAGAACAAGCTGCCGCTGAGAGCCAACAGGAAGTACGAGATGAAGCAAGATGGCTGCCTCCTCCAGCTGCACATCAAGGATCTCAAACCGGAGGACGGCGGCAGCTACTCATGTCATGCAGGACGTGCAGAGACCACAGCCACTGTGTCAGTAAACGGTGTGTACATTAAAAGGTGTCCAATAGTTCATGATATAGTATGTGTTAGAAAATGTAATTGTGCCCTCGTCTGGTATTAAAACATTTTTGAATTACGTTGAATACGATGATTTTTACAATCTGCACGCATTTCCTAGAGCTCCCATCCTTCTTTAAAGAAGACCTACAAGGTGTAGAGGCAGAAGAGGGGGGTACCGCCTCGCTGTGCTGCGAGCTGTCTACGCTTGGAGAGCCAGTTCAATGGAGGAAAAACAGGGTCCCATTGACAGCCAGCAGGAAGTACGAGATGAAGCAGGACGGCTGCCTCCTCCAGCTGCACATCAACAACCTCAAACCGGAGGACAGTGGCAGCTACACGTGTAAAGCGGGAAGAGCGGAAACCATTGCTACTGTGTCAGTGAAAGGTGTGCGCGTCTTGATATCTAATCGGCAATGTTACGGGAAAAAGATTTGCTAAATGTACTAGTTTTTTTTCTGACAAACCTCCACCACGCATAAAGCAGAATGTGTTTGATTCTCTTGTCTAGCGCAACAACCGATTCCACCGACAGTACAGCCTCAGGCAAAGGGCACTGTTCCCAAACCAGCTCCCACTGCAATGGACAAGAAGGCGGAACTTCGAGAGACAAAACCTGTTCCCCCGGAGCCAAAAAAGAGAGTGAATAGGAAAGCATCTATTACAAGTTCAGACAAAGATGCAGAGTTATTGTTTGACCAAAAGCAGGGCATCCAACCTGCAGGGTTAACGGGCAAACAAGTAGACAAGTCAGTGAGACGACTGGGGGAGGAGGACGTGGTAGACAGGCAGGTGGAAGACACAGGAAGGCCTTTGGAAACAGGGAAAGATGGTTTCATGGAGAAAAGAGAAGCAAAGAATACAGAGCGACTGGTCAAGGTTGACCATGATGCAAGTCAGTCAGACAGGGTACCAGGAGACATTTTGTATGAACAGAAGAGAAGGGGAAACAAAATTGAACAGGTTCCAAAACATGCAGGAAAGCCTTCAGAGAAAACAGGTGAAGTTGAGATGAAGCAAATCCCTCCAGGAAACGTTCTGTGGAAAAACAGTGAAGATGAGAAACAGCCTGTGGAACCGTCAGAAAAGTTGATTGGAAATACGAAAATATCAGAAGATAAATCCACTGTCAAGAAGGACAAATTAGACGAAGAGGAACTCTTTAAACCACCAATAAGGTCTAAAGGAAAGGTTACAAGGGTAAAGGAACCACCAAAGGAAAGTGAGGAGCCCATTGTTCAATCGGTAAAGCCTACTGGAACTTATTCTGAAGGAGACCACGTGAAAAAGCCTGTTTCCACCGAGGCAGCGAGAGACAAAAAGCTGTTGAATGAAGAGCCAGAGTCAGCGGAGCAACCTGAAAAGACTTTAGCAAAAGAGGCTGAATTTTCCCCTCCGAACCCACCCATGAGGATAAAAAGCAAAGCCAAAGGTGCAATGGAAAAGCAATCATCAAGGGACACAGAGACAGATCAAGATGATCGACAGATCACAGAAGTTTTCTTGACCACAATAGATGATCAACCAATCAAACAGTCAAAAGGATCCTTCAAAAAAGAGGTTGAAGAAAAAACAAAATTACCGAGGAAACAATCTGTAACTTCTGACACGGAGAAAATCGAGAAAACTAAGAAACCACTGAAAGCAGCAGAGAAGGACTCAAACACAAAACAGGCTGATAAACGACCAGTAAAACCAATGAGAAAAGAACCGGGACTGGATCAGGAAATGAACCTGTGCAGCGAGCTAATGAGAAGGAAGGAGGAACATCAAACAACAACGATGACAGGAGATGTTCCACTCCTCTACACTTCGGAAGACGACACTTTCTCAGAAGCTTTGACGGAGATAACCGCGAGCCACAGCGATGTCCAGCCCTCTGCCCCACCCGCTGCTCTTCCTCCAATGAACGCTCCCCAGGAGGTGCACCCTCCGAACAGAGCCACGCCGGAGATCGACCTCAGTGTGGAGGATGAACCACAACTGCAAGAGGCTGCAGTCAAGATCCAGGCCGCTTTCAAGGGCTACAAAGCCCGCAGAGACATGCGGCCTGTCTTCACAGAGGTGTTTAAAAACCAGAGCGCGAGTCTTCATGGTACCGTCACTCTCGTGTGCATTGTCGACGGCAAACCCAGCTCGGCACGCTGGCTGCGAAACGGCCAACAGATCATCGACGACCGCCGATGCCGCGCTCAAACCGCAGAGAACGGCGCGTGCACGCTGGTGATCCGGGACCTGACCTCCCTCGACAGTGGGGTCTATACATGCGAGGTGGCGAATAAGTTCGGCATGACCTCCTACAATGGAAACCTCACAGTAGTGCAGCCTCAGGAGCCCGGCACAAAAGTCCACAAGCCCGTTCACCCGCCGCTAGCGGCCATAACTCCGCTGCAACTCGCCCCAGCGGAGCCTGAAGGCCAAACGCAGGCTCGGGATCCCGCTGAGACTCGGACGCGGACGCTCGCTTCTGCCGAAGATTCAACGAACTATGTTGAAAATGTGAGTGTCTCTCTGTGGGAGGCCTACACCCTGACGGAGCAGGACACTCGGGTGGCAAGCTCAGAGAGGAGAGGATCTTCACTCATCGCTGCCAGCTCCAGTGAGTCACATGTTCATTTCCTCACTATAAGCTCAAAAAATATTCATTCACAATACTATATGTTCTATATCTTCTTCCAACAGTGTCGAGCCCCTCGGATTACGACACAGCTCCGGATATGATGGAGCCTGATGGAGCTGGCGCAGCTGTACTGAGGTTAGACCGCAGAGAGATCTGTTTTGTTATATTGGTTTTATTGCCTAATCTTATATTTTTTGCTCATGAAGATAAAGGTCAAATATCTGTGAATATTCTTGCAGGGAAGAGACAAAAGCAGCAGACCAAGTTTCTACAATAGATGATAAACAACAGGTGGCTCCTTCACAGCCTGCCAAAAAACTACTGACGGTCAAAGGTACGCAACATTGGTATCTTTTAATTGCTGCGTTTATTTTGCTCCTCTGCCCGCTAACCTTCCCGTCAGGTATGTTCTTGCTAATTTCCGCTGCGATTCACAGGAGGGGCTCATGAAGGTAGATTGAAGACGCCGTCCCCCAAGCACCACCGAGCTCACACACCCTTAACCAGCACCGCCTCTGGATCAGAGTCGGAAGGGGAAGAGGATAAACGAGAGGTTCTTTCATTAACAGTTGTTCAATTTTGGGCATATGCACTCTACTAGTAGTAGCAATAACAGAAGTGGTAGAAGTAATATTCTGAAAAATCAGCCTTAAATGATGATAGCATTTCTTTTTTCACCTCAGACATTTGAAATGTACGTGGCTCGAGCTGATTGTAATCCCAACAGTGGGAACAAGGACAGTTTTGTTCTGAAGGAGGGCCAGTTTGTGGAGGTCCTGGACAGCGTTCGTCCTGACAGGTGGCTGGTGAGAACCAAACCCACCAAAAACACCCCTGCTAGACAGGGATGGGTGTGTCCAGCCTACTTGGAGAAAAAGAGGAAGGTAGGCTGTGTGCGGCATCCATGTTTCTCCGCTGTAAACGTGTCATACTCTGAAACTTGAATTGCGCAGTTTGTGAGGAGCGCTGTCGGCAGAGACCATTTCTGAGAGCAATGAGAAGTTAAAAAAGGCTTTTGATAATCATCTTTTGAATAGGAGACCTTCCCGCAACTGAGAGCACCTCAGGAGGATCTCGATGGAATCGGCTCTACTGGAGAAGAGTACAGGAGAGCTCTGAGGTCCTTCACGATGCAATCATACACTGCAACGTCACACACACTAGTACAGGGACGTCACATGACACTGTGACGTGACGTGATATTCATTTTTAAAGATGTTTTTTTTGCGGGGTGGTGGGGAATTTACTCCTACATAAAATTAAAAACAGTAAAAAATAAACGCTGTTGCTAATCAAATTCCCTTTATCTTCAGCCAACTGATCCAAGGCCTGATTGATGGAGAGGAGGAGTTTGTGAAGTCGATGAAGATGTTCACCTCTCACCAGTTAATTCACTTGGACTCCAGCCGCCACGTCCCCATCAACATCCTCAACCAGAGAGAGATCATTTTCAGGAATATCAAGGACATTGTGTTTCTGCATGAGAGGTAACACGCCGGAAATGCAATGTGCTTCTTGAGATATTATGGGATGTTTCTGATGGAGATTTGTGTAGACAGCTGTCAGCCTGAAAAAAAAAAATATATGTATACATTTTGAAAAAACTGAGTCACGATGTGGACATTATTGCATCAGGTCCATCCTCCCCGGGCTGAGGGAATGTGCCACAGACGACGACGTGGCCGTGCATCTGATCAAGTATGCAGAGCTCTTTGAGAAATACCTTCACTACATGGTGGGACAGGCCCAAGCAGAGGCCTGCGTCACTGACAAGGCTTTCCAACAGTATTTCAAAGTAATTCACAAAATCAGTTTGCATATATGAGATTTGACCGGAAAACTGTGGGGGTTCAGCGGCTGGATAACAACGTTATTACACCAATCAACTGTTCTGTGCACAACTCAGGAGATGCCGGAACCTGAGTCTGACGCACCAGTCATGGATGTCCTGACCTTCCTCCAGCGACCAGTGGAACGGATTCAAACCTACCAGGCTTTACTGAAGGTCAGCATACAGTCTTTTTCTTTTATAAAAATCTGTGTGAAACATGCATACAGTAATTAACGCCAGCAGGTAGTGGTGATGCCTGGAATATATTATCCATGGTAACGGGAATATTGACGTTTATTATTTCCATTGAAGACGTATACTTCATCTAAGCATTTCTTGAATATGTTGCACAAATGTTTGTCTTTTAAAGTGTGTCAGCCGGATGCCTGAGATGCAACTAAAAAGGTTTTTCACAGGAGCTGATCAAAAACAAAGCCAAAAGTGGCCAGAGCTGCTGTCTTTTGGAGGACACCTTCTCCATGGTGTCCTGTCTACCCTGGAGGTCGGACAACCTGCACCAGGTGTCCCTCATTGAGAACTACCCGGCTCCTCTAATCGCCCTGGGTGAGCCTGTGCGACAGGTAATTACGGATGACAGGCATGGGTCTTCAACTAGAAGTAAATTGTGACAAAGCGAAATGGCTCAGTACAGTTTTTGTCACAACAAAATATTATTTTTTTGCGGTAAAATGTGTTTTAAATTTCAGCATAGAAAACAAGGTATAATTTAGTAACATCGTTTAAGGAAGTCTTTTCTTCTATGTGCACTTTGAAACTAAGACTGTTCTCATTGGCCTCCCTCAGGGAGTCTTCACGGTGTGGGAGGAATCTCCAGAGATTAAGACGGCCTCTAGAGGGCATCAAAGACAAGTCTTTCTCTTCAAGGAATGCATCGTACTGTGTAAACTGAAACGAGACACCAGCATGAACAGTGACACCTACACCTTCAAGAACAAAATGAAGGTAAGATCTGCTCACCTGCTTTCTTAGATATTATATATATATTTCTGAAAATAGGTCATTTCATGAACGGATGAGGAAATTGTACTTCTTAATCTCAATTTTCAATCTATCCAGCTGAATGATGTGGAAATAAAGGAGGCCGTGGGTGGAGATGAAAGGTCGTGGGGTTTGTGGCATGAGCACAGGGGTTCAGTGCGGAGGTACACACTGCAGGGCCGCTCCACCCTGATGAAACTCTCCTGGCTCAAAGACCTGAAGGAGCTACAGCAGCGTTCCAGCCAGCCCACCAACTGTAAGTGTGTGAATCATGCGACTATCGAATGTTTTCACATCGGTTTTCACTTAAAATGGTATTTTGAGAATTATACCGCCCTCCGACATTCTGATTTTAGGAATTTCCATGGCTTCACTTTTTAAAAGGTTGGTGAGTTAATTCTGTATTTGCATTTGTGGCTACCAACAGACCCGCCGGTTTTTGAATCACCGTTGTCTGACACTGCAACTAAGATAGGAGAGACGATCAAACTGACCTGCAAGGTCACGGGGTCGCCGAAACCATTGGTCAGCTGGCTCAAAGGTCGGACGTGTAGATACCGTCCACGCATTGTACTAAAATGCTGCATGAACACGCACGTTACATCGCAGGCTTCACACTAAAACTTCTCATGTCAACCTCTTAGATGGCCTTCCTTTGGAGGACGACCCCCGTCACATCATCACAGCAGACCGCTCTGGCATGTTCAGTCTGATACTGGACAGCGTGACTGCAGAGGATTGTGGGCAGTATGCCTGCTACGCTACGAGCTCCATGGGAAGTGCGGGTTCTGTGGCGAAGGTCGTAGTCTGTGGTGAGTCTGTGGATGCATTTAAACCCCTCGAGCCACGTTTGGGATTTGTAGGTGGTCAAAAGACTGAATGAATGTCCTGACTGAAATACATTTGTCTTTGGGATTACAGGTGAGATTTGAGATACATTTGCAGAGACAAAATAGGCCACTAAACGCTAATTGCATTTAACTTAACTGCCACTATTGTTCAATTCCTGATCTTATTCCTTCTTGTCTGCAGCTCCACCCAGATTTGTGAGCCGGCTGGAGAGTGCTTGTCTGATAGAAGGAGAGGACATACAGTTTACCTGCTCCACACTTACAACTCCTTTCCCACGAATCAGGTATGCAAGATTAACCAAAGAAGTTACTACAAACCATTTAGATTATTGTGTGTTTCAATCACATCCACTTTTTTTGTCGGGCAGGTGGTTGAAAGATGGAAGAGAGTTGACCGATCAGCGAAAATACGTCATCCTGAATGATGCTCGGAGTGGAATCTTGTGTTTGACGATCGTCTGTACAACAGAGGCAGATATTGGACAGTATCAGTGTGAGGTATAAATCTATTCACAACGTATACAATCTATCAAGATGAGCAATCTCCCTGTAAGTGTCATATCGTGTTGTGTCATTTAGCTTTCAAATGAGTTTGGCTGCCTCAAATGCAAAGCAGGACTTTTCCCGGCTTACGTACCGACCATCGCCATCAAGGGGGACCGAGCTCAGGACTTGCCGCCTAAAGGTAGGACAGCCAGAGCCCCTGAAGGTAAATACCCTCCATACAGGGTGGGAACCCGGGACAGGGTTTCTACACGGATGCTCCTCTCTCTCACTAGTTTAGCTAAAAAAAAGGGGATGAAGCCCTTTTGCGTTTGTCCAGTTTCACTTCTGATCCCGTCATCTCATTTACTCCACATCATACGACGTCTCTTCACTTTCCAACAAACTGTACAAACAATGTGCATCAATCTTCACCTTCCACCACTACCATTATCCATTCTACCCAGTTGTTGACATTTTGCGATTTTTCTCACATTTTCCTCTTCTTTTTTTCCATTTCACACACACTCACACGACATGTAGGTCAAACTATCATTCCACTTGTCACTTGATCCCATGGGTTTATGGCATAGACTGGATTTGTATCATGTGAAATGCATGAGTGTAAAAAAAGCACCCCTCCACAAGATAGTTTTTTTTTTTTAATCTTCTAGTTTCATTAAGTGACTATCAAAGTCACTTAAAAGACAGACTGATGCACACTCGATGCTCTCTGAGCGGATACATGTATATTACAATGCTAATCCTTCCGCTTTAGTCAAATACGTTTCATGGCACGCTTCATCTGTTCCTCTGTGTGACTTTCATGAGAGAAATTTCCTCAAACTTAATATCTAAAAATAACTCCTGAATCTTCTATTGCCGTTACCCAGCGGGATCTAGTGTCTACCATTCAACATAGACACCATACTGTACGTGTCAGCATCCTCGCCCGTGAAAAGACATTAATACATACATTGTGTTTCCACTTTCCATGGAGCGGGCATGGGGGTTGTGTCACAATGGTGGGGTGTCGCCAAGGTAACGACCGGAAGAGGGGTAAGATGCAGACGCAGGGTTCGAACAAAAAAAGAGATTTAATCTTCAAAAGGCAAAACTCTAAAGGACTCTAAAGTATACTAAAAGGGACGACACAAACGAGGGCCGGGTACAGGAAACATATCTTAACACAGACTCCAAAAAAAGACGCCACAAGGGACAACAGACTCACATGGCTCAAATACACAGGGGAGGTGCAGGTGATTGGACACAGCTGGAAACAACCATTGACAAGCAGACAATCACCAGGGGAGACAGGACGAGTCAGGAAGTGAAGCTCACCCAGGGACAAGCGAGGCACAAACTACAAAATAAAGCCGGGAGTAGAACCAAACCGTGACAGCTTGAAACGTATCCTGACATTAGGATAAAAATGTCAGACGAACCTCAGAGGTGACAGAAGCTGCAGTTATTTTGATACAGAGATAACAAGTAGGAGTTTTATTTTCCAACATAATATTGCGTGAATTTTAAACTGTAATATCTGTTGGTGTACCATTGTGACATAGGGTTGAAAAAGTAAGAATATGATTCATTTTAATCAAATTTCCAGAATTTTATACTGTGTCACACGTCGTTTTCTGCATTTCTTTACACCAGTTGACCATGTTTGCCCTTCCATTGTCCGTAACCTGTGTTTTTCCATCTTCCCTCTACTATTCCTAAAGCAGGAACTTCCTCACATGGACCCTTCCATGTAAGTCATCATTGTCACGATAACAACAAATAACCACACAACATTCCCCTTTTTTTCCTCTTGCCAACGCATGCCCAGCTAACGCGTCACTCCTACGAACGAAAGGTGGTCACGTGCCGCCCAGTTGTTCCCTTTGCCCCCACGCAGGAGTGGGCATACGCTCACGTCCTGTTGATGTGTTGGGTTTGTGGGTTTGAACACTCGCGCACGGAGGTAAGAAATGCATTATTACTGTTCCCGCCATGTAAGGTAATGTATTTTTTTCACTACAGCCAGTACAACATAATAATTCCTTTTAAAATAAACGAGTACATCTTTGTTTCACTCATATGGAGGTTAATGTTGGTGTCCGTAGATGCAGACTCGGAGGGTTGGTCCACTGCCTTTGTGAAGAGATGGCTGCAGACTGATTTCAGCCCCACCTCCATTGCTAAGATGCTCTTCCCTCCTGGACACCCTGAACAGTACGCACAGTGCCACTCGCATCACTTCATTGACGTTCCTTGCAACACACATCCGCCTCGACCTGTTTAACTTTATCTGTTGTTGGGTGACTTAGTGCTTAGTGTCACAACTGTAATTGCAATTGTAAAAAAAACAACTTTTGTAGTTTTTTTTTTTACTTTTACCATCTGCTATTTTGTATTCTTGCCTGCCTTTGTGTCCAGCGAGGAATGTAGCCATGGAGACGCTGTTTCTGCCTCGACACCCATGGATCAGGTGGTACAGCAGCCTATGTCTTACCTGGAGGAAGAAGAGGAGATCTACATTTCAGAGCAAATGCAGGAAATTACAGACGGTATCGTTGTCTCTTTGATATCAATATGACATCTATTAAATCGTACGAATTCTAACTTTTGTAACTTGTGTTTTCTCCTGCTCAGCTCCTCCCTCCATCCAGGTGCCCACTGAGGACCTGTGTGTAGAGCCCGGCCAACCAGCCACTTTCACCGCCATCATTACGGGAAGACCTACTCCTAATATACAGTGGTACAAGGTAGGGTACCTACCCACCCTGAGGGGTAGTTTCAGGAACATTTTGGGGTGGCTTAGTTGTGACATGATTAAATATACTAGTATGCAAGTTTTTCACATACACCTACAATACAATTTTTAGTGTCTAGATTTAAGAAGGGCCACATGGGTACTATGCAGACAACAATTATCACGCCCTTTTTTCTTTTGTTTTTTCTTCTTGTAAAATACTGAACACTTAAAACAATGATATGTCCTTTCTGATTGGAGGATGGAGAAGAGCTTGCAGCCAATGACAATGTGGAGATATCACAGCATGGAGCACGCTGCTCCGTAACCATAGTGTGTCCTGAGGGTGAGGAAAGTGGCATTTACACCTGCTTGGCCTACAATGACTCTGGCCATGCGTCATGCCAGGCTGAGCTGACAGTGGAGGAAGGTGAGACATCAGAAATACAGTTTTACTCATCAAAGACAAATACTGATTGTGTCAGATCTTACTGCAGAGGCGCAAAGCATGTCACAAACTCATATGCATGTACCGGTAAGACCTATTGTGGTTGACGTTGGTTCAAGTGATGAACCTGTTTTAGTCGAAGTCGAAGGCTTTTTTTTTCTCTTCAGGTCCACTGGAGTGTCAGGAGAGAGATGTGGAGCTGGGGAAGAGAAGGAAGTTATTCTCCGTCTATGATGTCCATGAGGAAATCGGAAGGTGAGCCGGTACTCTAAATGAGGAAGCCCAGTCTTCCCCACCAGCGCTTTTCAAATGCGATGTGATAAATGTCACCTCTGCCCTCTGCGTTTTAGGGGAACCTTCGGGGTGGTGAAGCGCGTAGTCCACAGGCGAACATGTGAGGTGTTTGCCGCCAAGTTCCTTCCTCTGCGAAGCAGCACTCGGACCAGGTCCTTCCAGGAGAGGGACCTGCTGTCCCGTCTGGCTCACCCCAGAGTGGCCTGTCTGCTGGACTTCTTCTGCACCAGACGCACTTTGGTGCTGATCACGGAAATGTATCCTTTATGCTGCCATATGATCAAAAAAAGTTTTATTTGTAATCAATTATGAGTTCTTTAACGCAGTTTCTAGCTGCTGTTCCCACGGACTACTGGATCATTTGTTACTGAAAGGATCAGTTCCAGAAAGAGAGGTGAATCTTACTGACAAAAATATTTTTATCCCTCAAATATTATGAATGGCTCCTGGTTAATATTTCTGCACTTTATTTCAGATCCAGTCATACATCCAGCAAATCCTGGAAGGAGTTGGTCACATTCACAGCATGAACATGTTGCACCTGGACATGAAAGTGAGATTTAAAGTCCAACAGTGGATTATCGACCGTCATTTTTCTTAGGCGGTTCTTAACTTTTACATTTTTATATATATATTCCCTTCAGCCGGATAATATCCTAATGGTGTATCCGCCGAGAGATGAGATCAAGATCTGTGACTTTGGTTTCTGCCAAGAAATCGACTCATCCAGACACCAATACAGCCTGTTCGGTACACCAGAGTTTGTTGCGCCGGAGATTGTTCACCAGGAACCAGTCACTCTGGCCACTGATATTTGGTAAATTAAATAACTTTTAATCCGGCATAATGAGACTTGCAACAGATAGTATTTGTGGGAATTGGAGAGAAATTTAAATAAAACGTTTGCAATTAATACATATCAAAATATTAAAGAAATATTGTAATTTAAAAAAAAATATGTTAAATTTACATTTACATCGCTTTCTCTCTATAATAGGTCCGTAGGTGTTATAGCCTATATCTGGTATGTATCATTGCATCACAAAATGCAATATTCAATTATCCAAATGACCTGAGTTTGATCACCTTCGTAACGCTAATCGTGTTTTTCTTGATAGTTTGGTGGGCCGATGCCCTTTCGTGGGGGAGACGGACCGTGCTACACTCCTCAGGGTGGGGGAGGGGAGCCTAAACTGGGACGCCCCCGACGTTACGGACAGAAGCCCTGAAGCCCAGAACCTTCTCCGCATGCTGCTACAGCCGGATCCAGAGTACGGAACCAGTTTTATCGTTACCACATCCACCCAGTCTCCCAAAGTCCAACACATGTTCTGAACTCGTCCCATTTTAGTGTGAAAAAACAAGCATAAAGTGATAAGCAAAATTTCAGGAATCCCCATTTAGGTATTCCTGAAAGATACATTTAGCTGATTTGGAACTTTTGCTGTCTACCATTTTAAGTTTGACATTGCTAGTTTGCTTTATGGCTCTTAAATTGTGCATATAATGGCTCTTATTTATAACAAGTCGCTTTGGATAAAAGCGTCAGCTAAATTACATGTAATGTAATGTAATTTTCCTTTCCCCAGGAAGCGACCATCTGCCTTTGAGTGCTTGAGCCACGAATGGTTCCAGGTGAGAGAAAATGCAGCACAATCTGTGTTTTAATGAAGCTCACTAGATAATGAAAAAATACCATCCAAACTTAACAGAACTGAACACACTAATCTTGTGTCAACAGGAGGAACACGCAGGTGAAGATACGGATGAAATCAACACCAAGACTTTGAAAAACTTCATCTCAAAAAGAAAATGGCAGGTGAGTTATGAGTCTTTGAAACCCCCACCTCAGCAAGAAGGTGTGAGTCTGTCGTCACCGACGTTTCTTCCGTCCGTTTCCCCAGCGCTCTTTGACTTGCATCGGCTCGGTTCTCACGTTGAGGCCCGTCCCCGAGCTGCTGGAAGCCCCTCTCAGGGAGACCGCGGTGACGGTGCCTCGCGAGCCCCAGGAACACAGCAGCAGCTCTCGGAGCAGCGGCTCTTCTTCCGAGTACGACGAAGCCGACTCTCTGGACTTTTTCCAGCACTGCAGCCCGACTGAGGAGGAGGAAGACACAGAGGACGACTACGATCCCTTAACGGAGAGAGCGAAAATCCCCGACCTTTTGGTCCAACTCCACGTCGACGCAGAGGAGGAAACAACGTTTGGAGAGGAAGAGGACGGGGAGCTGGGAGGACGCAGGAGTGTGCTAGAGCGAAGTACGAGTAGGCAGTCGGTCGCTTCCTCGGACATGTCCGGTCAGCAGACCCCTCGGAGAGAGCGCAGGTTCAGCAGAGACAGCAGCCAATCGCTCTACCTCTCCGACGGAGACGAGGGTTCGGGGAGCGACGGCGGTCGTATCCCGCGTGGAAGTGTCATCCGAAGCACGTTCTACAGCACCTCTCATCAACTTTCGCCCATGTCCGCCCGGCACATGACGTTAAAGGACAAGTTCCTGGCCAAAAAGCAGGAGAGAGGCCGCAAGCCGCTGCGCAGGAGCTTGTCAGGACGTCTCAACGAGCCTCTTATTGAATATGTGGAGGACGAGACGGAGACCAGCCGCGGCCAGAGACGGGGGTCGGTTCAGCCGACGATGCAGAAGTCCTGTTCCTTTGACGGCGAGGTCGGCCTCGCCCACGCCAACGTACCACCTCACAGGAGGAGCAGGTCTCTCGACGAGTATTCTCGCCGATCCGCCAGCTCACCCAAGCGCACAACGTCAGGCGAGGAAGAAGGCTCTCAAAGCGTGAAGGAAGATCTGACGGATGACGAAGCGGCTGGGAGGAACATGTTGGCCATCCCGAGCCCGCCGCGACGCACGAGGAGGAGAGGCTCCGTTGCTCCGACACAAGGGGTCGGCATGCCGGGCGGATCATTTGTTCCCTCGAGCCTCTTTGCTGGAGACAGAACCGGCAGCGGGCCGGACCGGGAGCGGGCCGCGGGCGACGCGTTCGCCGGCTCACAGGGCTCTCTGGCCGAGTCGTCAATTTTGGAGCACGGCGGCTCCGAGTCCTCGAGTAGACTCGGGTCTTGCGAGGAGCTGAGTCACGGCCACCTCGGAGGGAGGTCCAGATCGGGAGAGAGTGAAGGGTATGATGATCAAGGGGAGCAGCTGATCTCAGGATCCCCGTGCTCCTTCCAAGAAGTCAAACCCAGGAGCTTGTGTCCCCAGGCACCGCCGCGTAACCGCACCCGCTCCAACCCCAACCTGTTCGCAAACAGCAGAGGTCAGCCGGGGACGTCGCCTACAGCGAGCCCCAGTCCCAGCCTCTCTTCCCTGCAGGCTCCAGAGAGGCCTCCCAGAGCCAAGGACAAGAAGGAGAGATCCGGCCTCCAAAGGCACGCGTCCGCTCCGGCCCTCGAAGTGCTGCCACCTACAGGAAAGTCGCCCAGGCTCGGACTGCTGAGGATCTTCCGCAGGCAGTCGTGGACCGGCCATTCGTACTCCCAGCTGGACAGCGCAGAGCTGGGACCGACACTGGGAGAGATCATGAAGCCAGACACGCCCACCATGTCTCTCAGGAAGAAAATGAGAGCTTCGGCCTCCAGCCTGACCAAGCTGTTTTCCAGGTCTTCCAGCAACGAGGACGTGAGCAAAGGAGGTGAGCTGTTGCAAATTCTGTACATTTTTAAACAAACACAACATTTTATTGAGGAGCATTTATACTAGGAAAAAAACATGCTGGTCTTGTTTATGTTTTAAAATACTACAATCTATACGTTTTTCTATCAGATGTAATGTTTTTTTTTCTTTTACAACAGGACCAATAGTAAAAGGATCAGCTCCCATTGCACCCCGAAAGACAGCATAGAACTGGTCTTGAGAGTCCTAAAAAGAGAACCTCCAAACTCTTGCCTTCTTTTAAAATACCTGTTTTCAAGAAGTCAAAAGGTGACGATCACCCTACATTCTGTGTGTTGTGTATTTCCAATCAGAAATGACTTGAAACCCCGGTGTTGTTATTTTGCTATAAGCCTGTCTGTGTAGGCTTGAATCCACTCCCATCATTTCTAGATCTGCTGGTGCGTCCCAACAAGGCAGAAGTGCTCCAGTTAGATGCAGGTGGAGTCCTGCTGGTTTGGAAACCAGTGCAGTCCAGCGAACCGGTCACCTACTGCGTGCAGTATTGTACAGACGGTGGGTTCTACAAGAGGATGCAGCAGCACAGAAATTCAATTATTCAACGCTGCTCAGACTGCAACAATCAGTCAACAATCAAACAGTTTTCTATGTATTCTTTCAATCATTGTACTTTCTACTACAATATTACAATTGTCAATTCATGAACCAGGGCTTTTATAGGTGTAGGTGGGTTGGATTCCAGAGTACGGTAAAACTCTTGTGTCATGCACACCACAGGTGCAGGGTGGACGGTGCTGTCAGAGGAGGTGACTGAAAGCTGCTATGTGGTGAAGGACTTGCCCAGAGGAGCCTCCTATGTGTTTAGGATCGGTTGCATCACCAAGACAGGAGCGGGACCATTCAGCGATGCGTCAGCACCTGTTGTTATGGCAACTCATCCTGAAGGCAAGGAAACCAGACACTCTGGCTGTCATGACTTGTAGCAATGATATACACATCCACTATGAAAACTAATAAGAGGTTGCTGCTGTGTTTTACCTTTGTTCATTCTGCTGTACAGAAATTGCCATTCCTCTGATCCAGACTGAGTCGCTGGGATCAAAGGTCACTGGGTCAGAACGACAGACAACACACAAAAACTACAATTTCCTATCTGAGATCAACAGGTAGGGATTTGAGATTAAAGTTGTACATTTTTATCATTAACTTATTTTTCATTAAAAATGTGTTCATTGCATTTAGTTAATTTGCACCTGAGCTGATTTTCTTACTTTGGCTATTATTTGGAAAAGTAGGTGAGACCTTTCAGAATCAACAAGTCTGTCACAGATTATTTGGGGGATGGGAAGAAGAGGATATTTTTTTATATACTGTGTAAAGGTGCGCTGATATTTTCATCTTGTTCCCGTCTATGTGTTAAAGAATATCAAGTATTTGTCAAAATAATTCTTTGTGTTAGTGTGTTAGTGTCAGTGTTCGGGAAGGAAACACACCTCAGTAGCTTGTCAAACATGATCACATCTTCAGCTTCTCATTCAGGGTTACTGAATTAAGAGTGACTGCATTAAGAAAAGACAGAATGTCTTGTAATGTTCGTCCCACTTCCTGCTCGACACTGATACGTGCTTTGTTCTCTCCTTAGGGGTCGTTTCAGCGTAGTCAACCTGTGCAGGGATGCTGAGACTAGCCAAGTGTTTGTTGCTAAGATCACCCCGTACCAGGCAGAGCAGAGGCAGCTGGTGCTGAGGGAGTACCAGCTGCTGAAGAGGCTTCATCACCCCCACCTGGTGCAGCTGCGCACCGCCTATTTCACCTCCTGCTACGTGGTGTTGGTGGAGGAGCTCTGTCCTGGCAAGGAGCTGCTCTACAGTCTGGCAGCAAGGTAAAGGAGCGGCTCGGCAAACGTGGATTCATATTCGGAGCATGGATTCATATGCTGACTAACATTACAAGTAGTCCATACACCCGAGAGGCTCCTTATTCCGTGAAACACTTTAGTCATCTCTAAGAGGTCTCTAGGAGAGATTTTTGGGGTAAAGCTGAATTCCATGTGATTCCTAAACGAGTCATTGTCGTTGATCTAGGGAGGCTGTTATAAAAATAAGCAATTGAGTGTCTTATGCGCTCCCAGAGAGCTGTACGCAGAGACTCACGTGGCAGAACTGCTGGTCCAGATCGTGAGCGCAGTGGACTACCTGCACAGCCGGCGAGTCGTCCACCTGGACCTGAAGTCCGACAACATGCTGGTGGACGACTCTAACCACGTGAAGATAGTGGACCTGGGCTCGGCTCAGTCGTTCACGCCCGGTCAGCCCCTCAACATCGAGCACATCCACGGCCTCTCGGAGAGCAAAGGTACCGGAGTATTTTCTAGTTTGATAACAGAAGGCAAACTAAATACTGTAGCCTGTGATGCGTGGACTAAAGCTTTGACTGTCGTGGCCTCCAACAGACTGCCGCAGCAAAGGTACGCTTTCTTTAAGGGAGGACGGGTTGATGGAAGGAAATAACTCAGCGTAACTTCATCCCCCCTCAGCTGATCCTATCTGCCATAGCCTAACAAGTCCAAGTCCATTTCATTATCTTTTTTTTAGAAAACGAATGAATGAATTAATGAATGCTGCATTGCCAGCAACAGCACCACTCTTTATGGACAAAATATCCTGTTTCTGTCTGTTTTGTCAGTTTACATTGTCCTTCCTAAAGCTCCGGAAATCCTGGACGGTCAGGGTGTCGGGCCCGAAACTGACATTTGGGCTGTTGGAGTTCTGTCCTTCATCATGTAAGTACAGACCTACAAGGGAAATTGTTGCATTAGATATTTTGTTTAAAGAAAACTAAACGAAAGTTCTACTCATTGATCATCCACATTCTGTCGTAAGATTTAATTATGCTGGCTAATTAGCTGGTCCAACTTCTGCTACCGACTTAATCTTCTTTGGTTGTGAGATGCTGAACGAATTAATAGACTGGAGGCTACTGTTTTACTAATAACTATGCGGTTTCATTTCGCTTTCGTCACTAGGTTGAGCGCCGACAGCCCGTTCCATGCAGAGCACAGCTGGGAGCAAGACAGAAACATCAAGAAAGGGAAGATCCAGTTTGGGCGATGTTACCCCGGTTTGTCTGAGGGAGCCTTGAACTTCATGAAGAGCAGCCTGAATAACAAATCCTGGTGAGTGGCTCTCTGAAAATGAAGTTTACTGATTGTTTAGTGAATTACAAATGTCTGAATCCTACTGTAATAAAAACCCTTTTTAGGGGGAGACCGACTGCAACCGAGTGTCTCCAGAACCCGTGGCTGCGTGCACATCGCGCCCCGCACAAAGGCCGACAGTCCAAGGTGTGTTTCTCCACGGACAAGCTTAAAGATTACCTCAAGCAGAAGGAGGAGAAACGGGACCAGGTCCGCACCAAGCTCAAAGGCCCCTTTTTCCAATGAGGCTGCACAGTGGGCGCTTCTCGACACCTTACGAATAGCACATTTAGCGTCCGGTGATCGTTGCCCTTTGTGGCCAGATCTCTAAAACCCTTTAGGATCCTCTGATTTTGAAAATGTTATGCGTCTTAATGAGGTTTCAAAGGGCATTTATCCATTGTATATGTTGGTGTGCTTTTGGTTTGTAGGGAAACAAACCATGGGGAAGGTTTAGTCTAAGAGTGCATGGGATTTGTGACTCGAGAAACCGTTGTTTTGCTCAAAAGTACCAGACAGATGTTCGGGTTTAGCCTCATGAAGTGAAAACAGTTTTCTTTGCAGATGGTTTATTTCTGAGTGATGTGTTATACTTGAAAAATGTCCCCTTTTGCCTTAAAATGAAGTGCATGATTGGAAAGCTGTGAATACCCAAATATTGGGTCAGTGCCCCACCTGAATGAGTTGGTGGATGACAGATGAATTAAATGGCACGTGGTCTGACACTGTCCTCACTTTATTTGGTCTCATTTGCACACAAACACACAAATGCACATACATGTTGTTTCATGTAATAAAAGTCACAACTTTATCTCCTTCACAGACCTCCTTCATAATGTTGAAATGATATGCAGAATATGCTTGATTATCTATACACTGTTTTATTAGTTACATCCATACACTTAACTAGTAAGGAATTTATTCCTACTGTATCAGAATTCCACAACGACTGTTTAGCGGCGAGGTTCTGACTGACGTGGACTCCACATTTAGGCCAGTTTCAAACTTTGGCTTATGAAGTCCAAATGAAGCACTGAATCTGTCAGCTTCCTTTTCTATGGCAACTGAACCAGCTGGAACTGGTCTCAGTGTCAGGATGTTCACTTCTAAACATCAACCACTAAATCTAATCAGGCCGAAATAACATGTTTTGGTTTTTCTGTCCAGCAGATGAAAGACTGGTTACAGCTTCCTCCTTAGGATTTTTCCTGAATTTTCTGGATTTCCTGTTTAAAGAGAGATTACTATAGATTTTATGCGTTCAACCAACGGTCCTTTCCAGAGCATTGTTAATACACAATAGCTAAATGAATATTTGTTTAAATTGGTGAGAGATAATTTAAGGTTTTTACTTACGTCATTGAGCATATCTTTCAGCTCCTCGTAAGCCTTCTCTAAGTCATCATTGATGATGACAGCATCGAACACTCCGGGCTCGTTACCTAGCGAGGAGAAGAGGATCAGCTGCAATGGCTGCCTTTGTTCCAGCATCACATCAATAGAACAGCTGAGGAACCTACTGAGCTCCATGTCGATGCGAGCCGCCTCCAGACGTTTCTGTAGACTCTCCTCCGTTTCCGTCTGCCTGTCTCTCAGACGGGTTTCCTTAGAAAGGCAACGAAGATGTTCGCGTCTCATGATATTGACACATTGCAACACGTGACATCAAAGTGGTGCGTAAAGTTGGACGTTTACCAGAATCTCCATGGATGGAGGCTGTATGGAGATGTAGATGGGGTTCAGGTCGGTCTCTTTAATCCTCTTCACCCCCTGGATGTCCACATCTAAGATGCAGATTTTGTTCATGGCCAGCACATCTTCTATGGCAGCTTTACTAAAGAATCAATGCATTGATACGTTTTTAAAATCATGCAATATGAACGCCTTTTTCAATTTGCAGGATTACATATAATATAACATATATATTGTGCGTGGCAATGTCCAACCAGCTATGGAGAATGTAATCGTCTCATTTTGTGCCCGTCACACATAGTAAGACAATTGCTGCATCGACCTGAGCTGCTCAGACTGGCATAGTGTGTGGGAGTGTGTGTGTGTGTGTGTGTTAACTTCAGAACAAGAGACAGAGATTAAACGTGACGTTGAGGTGTTGCTCTTTTTAAGCTAAGAGGGGGGTTGAAGATCGCCCATCTGCTTTATGCCGACTACATATCCTCTTGATCCCTGTGGCAAAGCCTGATGGTAGCCTCTATGTAATACAACTTGGTCACTGACACAGATTTTTGATCATCTTAAATTACCCCCTAAAAGCAGTAAGCCTTTGGTCTTCAAAATGAAACCTTTTTCAGAAAAGTCTCTAAATCCTAAACATTTTTTGAGGTTTCTCTTGATGTTGCTGGCGTTCATGCGGGGATGCAAACATGTACCTCGTTCCATACATGTTTCCTGAGAACTCTGCGTTTTCAATGAAGTCTCCGTTGTCGATTCCCTCCTGCATGACCTCTCTCGTTGAGAAGTGGTAATCTAGAAGATGCATTAGTAACAACGAGTAAAGCTCCGCCGTGGAATGTCGCACAATGGAAATCTAGTATTGAGGAGAGGGGATGCACATAAAATGAACGCTCACTCCCAGTTTTGAGTAAAAGATGTGCCATGTTTCATTTCGGTGATCTCAGGGGAAAATAGCAGAAGGTCCCGGCACAAAGGTTCGACTAGTTTACGAAATCCTGGACACCGTTTTATTTAACTTAAGCTTTCAGACTTTTAGAGTATGTAGTATACAGTAATTATCTAATAAAGATAGGCTGGAAAAATTAGACATTTTTCCTGTAAAAACTGTGGCGGAGCACATTTTATTGTCCAGACCTGATCCTCGGGCCTAAATCTTCACAAAACTAAAAAATCTGGGGATCTAAAACTGTTATAGTGAGTTTTTTTAAACAAACACGTCACTACTTCTTTAACTGATGGAAACTGTGAAAAGCACACAATCTTTAGCAAGACAACATAAAGGAATCCGTCAGACTAGAGTAACAATCTAAAGGGAAATGCTGGATATAATAGCAATTGATTGTGCTGTAAACAAATTAATAATAAGCCTGAAAACATGGCAGACGGTACTTTTAAAATCTGCAGGAAATGTTTCAATCAAAAGATCAATAACGCAGTTTAAACCCAAAGAAATCATCTGATATTGTCATTACAAATTAAAACATAAAACACATAAATCTCGAGGATTCCAAAACCAATACTCCTCAGAGCAAAATAAGTCAGCGTTAGGAATCTTTCTGCCGTGATGCTAATGGTTGCTTGCAAATCATCAACGCTCCACCAGCCACAGTGGGGAATTACACACACCGAACCTCACGGGACTGGAAATGGGAACGACTACCGAGGCATCACAGGGGGCTATTTTCAAGAGGGCTTTTTACTCCAAAGTGTAAACTGTCTGATCCGGATTCCTTTCATCCTTTAGAGTTTTTTTTGTCTTTTTTCTTTTTCTGTTTGTCACAAGACCAGTTACTGTAAAAGTCCAATGGCAGCGTGCCAGGATGATGAAAGTAACCCCTCTGCTTTAAAAAAAAAAAAGGAATCACTCTAAGGGTCACCTTCTGATTCGTTTGGACACGAAATAGAGGAAGGTTTTTCTAAGTCTTCGAGGGAGAAGGGTGCTATTGGCAGTAAAATAGCCCCCAGAAGCATTGGGAGCTTGTTCAGCCCTATGGAGAAAGCAAAAAAAAAAAAAAGGCACAGAAAGAGGTTTATCTCTTTATACCAAGTGAGCTATACAGGGGCAGCAAGAGCCATTTGTGCAGTTCACTCGGGAGTAAGAAGTGTTACGTTAGAAGGGGGCAGGTGGGGGAGGCTGGGAAACAATGGTTCAGAAACCAAAAGGAAAGAGGTTTAAAAAAACACTCTTTTATCACAGTCCAAGGCGCATATGTTCAGAATCATTGAGCGTGATGGTCCTATCAAACATTCAACCTGACTGTACCTTTGCCATCTTCCTCCCCTGGTCGAGGATTTCTTGTTGTGTCTGTGAGGAGAGAATCGCATCGTTAAAAAAAAAAACAGAAATACGTTTGTGAATTACTTTGCCTCTGAAGCCAGCGGCCAGTTAGCACCCAGACGTACGAGAGACGCTGAACCCGAAGACGCCCTCGTGATCCCTCATCAGCCTCTTCATCAGAGTACTCTTCCCCGCTCCAGAGGGGCCGCTCAGCACCACGGGCCTCGGTCCCGCCATTGTTCTTAGACAGAGGGACAGATGGGGTGAGGACGGGGACGGAGGACGCTCAGCCGTTATGCCGACACACCAGATTAAACCGTGTTGAGCCACTGTAAATCTCGCATTAAAAGGTTTAGCGACCGTTTCGAGAGAGAGAGAAAGTACCGGACGTTTTTCAGAGTGAAAATCGTTTTATGCAGAAATGGTTTGCGATTAATGATTTTTGACCATCTTGTACTGGCAAGTAATTAAGCTCACCAAAATACTCTGTCAACAGGTTAATCATTCAGGCTCTTAGCCACTACACTGTCTGGAAGAAACATTACAGAAATATTTCAACACGTCCGCGTTCTAATTGCCGACTGGTTAGACAGCCGGAGGCCCTGATTGTAATGTTAAGAGTCCCCATTAATGAAGTCATGGCAGGTCAGCCGGAGGGATTAATTGGATCTGGGCGAAGGCAACACAACGGGTCCAGGACAGGTGACCCGTTTACAGGCTGCGTCGAAGAGAGAGGGTGATATTTCAGGAAAACTGCTTAATCTATTCATTTAGAGTCGCCGCTAAAGCAATCACTTAAAAATACAGTCAAAGTCTGTAACAGTCAAAAAGAAACCGCCTCTACCTTCTTGTTACTGCAAATAATTCACCGTTTTTTAGATAAGAACAGCGAAAGAGATCAATGAGACCAATAACTTTCTAAAGCTTTAACTTTTAAGTGATTAACAAATCTAAAGGAACCAAACATTTACTTCAGCTGCCGTAAACCTGCTTAATGCAGGATTTCCTCAGTTGTTTTTCCGCAGACAATTTCAGAGCATTTACAGTGTCAAAGCGGCAAACAAACACAGTACATATGCTGACCACATCATTAATTGACCTGCGTTTGTTAAGTAGTTCCATACCTCTTCTCTCACTCTGTCGTATGAAGCTTCAGCAGCAGATGCGTCTTCAGCCCGGCTTCTTAATGGACTACGACGAGCGCGTGTGTTCGTCTGACTCAGTGAAGCAGCTCACTGTCGCTCTGAATTACATCCACCTCCCGTCAGCTCCATGACCAATGAAACGTGTGCGTGCGGGCTCGTTTCATCCACACCGTCGACGTAGGAGCAGGTCACAAGACCGTTTGGGCAAGGTCAAAGGTTTTTCAGCAAAAACAGCTTTACTCACATTTATTTGAGAATTTGTCTTTGCTGCAAATCCAGAGACTCTTTGCTTAAGCTCAATAGTGCTTAAGCGCCTCGAAAGGAATAGACAGGTGAACGTCAACGTTCACGTGATTGAATGAATGTAAAAGTCAGACAAAACGTTGGTCTCGATGAAGTTTTTTTTTTTTTACTTTTATTTGTCCAGCAATTTCCGCGAGGTGGCTGTTCAAACTCTAAAATGAAGTTGGAGATATTCATATCAGGCAGCGGCCCAGTGCAGCCACAGTTTATTACCACTAAATGGTTGGCATGAGAGAAGCATCTACTCTGCTATTTTACTTTTCCCACCATAATGGATTTATAATGTTAAAAGTGGAAAACCCCTAAACCATAGTATTAAAACCAGCTGGCTGCTGATGGACTCTAAATGACATCATCCTACTGTTCCGTGTGAGGAATGGAGGATTTTTTGGGTGTGATTGGGCCTGCTGGTCTTCTGTCGCGCGCATTAAAAGCTCAGAATAGCAGGGTTTAGTCTACCTCGACTACAGGTGAGCTGTGACGGGCTCTGCCTGACTAATCCTGCACCGACCCACTTCTTAAAGGGTGACTTCCCAACGTAGGAGTCATCACAACAAAGCTGTCCTTCGGGGCCGAAACGACGCCTTAGAATCCACAAACTCAACAGGTGATAATCAAGCTGCCTACAAATAAGATACCTTGCTAAACGACAACTTTTTAGACACACGCTTTATTGTAGTAAGATTGATCAAATTAGATTGAATGACCCTATTCAAAGAAATACATCAATAAGAAAGACAAAAAGCGGCGGAATAAGATGATTGTGAATGTTTCCAACTTACAAGAGCTAAACAAACAATAAATGATCCAACCAAAGACAAACTGTGTACAGTAAATACAGTCGGGTTGCTAGTCAACATCATATACACACACACACACACACACACACACACACACACACACACACACACACACACATCTATCCAAACATACACAAAAATATGTACATGTGCTTTGCATTTGATTCAACTATTTTTTTTCTTCATAAAACAGAAAAAAGATTACAAAATCGATAAATATTGTCCCAAAGTGTTGTTTTTTTTCTTTTCTTTTTCAGTGCCTGAGCTCGGAATTGGATTTAAATGCTTTTTCTGTTCGTTTTGAAGTTGCAGCAAGAACACGGATATCGTACAGGCTGTACAGGAAGGTTGAAGCTCACACTTGCTGCTCTTCAAATGTTGTTAGTGGTTGTTAGGATTACACAGAAGGAAGTTGTGAGGAGGAGGGGGAGGAGGAGGAGGAGGAGGAAGGAGGGGAGTCTGTGACAGACCAGCTGCCCACAAATCCACCCCGGACTGGTTCCAACAGAAGAAGCCCCTTTTGTCATTGTGTGAGTGGCTTTGTCACAGGTAGACCCTCCTCAGGTCTCCAGGCGAGGTGATAGTGTTGCACTGAGGACACAATTTCTTTGCTCCCTAAAGACAAAAGAGGAAAAAAAACACACATTAACATACTCTTTTTTTGCTCAAAGTTTATGTGAATGAATACAAATGGTGATGTTTTACCAGGGTTCGAAGCCAACACTCTTCACAGTGAACATGCCAGCACTGAATGGAGGTGAGAGGGGTTGTGTAGGTGTCCTGCAGATGGAAAACACAGGGGAGGATTCCTTACTTGCAGTACACAAAGCGGCCACTAGATGTCCATGTGATGCTTCAGTTGCTTTTATTGAAGCCCTTTTCACAAAAGTAAAGGTCAAGCTGTTGTGTTTAGTGATTAACTGCATCATATATTTTCTGTTTTAATGCATGGTAAAAAATGTATATTGTTTAATCAACCAACTTCATAAGTTTAAATAAAGATTAAACCCATTTCTGTATTACCAATCATTTGCTTAATAAATTGTGAGTTAAACTGTGAATGATATTTTTACTAAATCCTTAGAGACAAGCAATGCTGTCCAATTTCATTCAGTTTCTTTGTTCCCTCAAAGGCCCAAAACAATACAATTGGAAGAGCAACCATCTGGCATTTTAGCTCAATAAATGAATCGTATGATTAGCTACTTACTACTTGATCACTTCATTAATTGTTACAGCACTAGAGTATCATTATTAGCGCTGGGTCTTAAGATGTCGATCAATCTACATCAGCACAATATAGAATTATCAAAACAACATGCATGAAAATATACTGCCAAACTGATTAACTTGACACTCCAAAAACAAATACATATGATTAAACATGACACAAATCTACAAAAAGAAAAAAAAAAGCATAATACATAACACACCCTAAAATCATCACAACAATTAGAACAATTAGAATTATTTAAAGAACATGACGGTTTTGATTGACTTATTGCTCCCTACAGGAATATGAGCCGTGTCGCTGCGCTGTGATCTCTACTTTGTGTGTCCGCTCTGCTGGTTTCATCCGGCTTCGTACTCACCATGCAGATGAGGCATTTAAATCTGTCTCCTTTAGACAACTGTTTCTCCAAATCCCGTATCCGAGCTTTAAGTGCATCCAGAGTTGTCAGTGTGGAATCCTCTGAGAGTCTGAATGCACGCACGCACACACGCACACACACACACACACACACACACACACAGAGATAACAGGAGGGGAGATGGGAGGGTGTGCGTGAGTTGGGCGTACACTGGAGAGTCATTTATAAACCGAAGACAGATTAAATTATTCGCTGGCCAACATGGACACTGAGCATGAAATTTAACAGCAATCACATTGCCTGCATTCACTGTCTCATTTATCATAGGCCGAGGGGGTGTGTGTGTGTGTGTGTGTGTGTGTGTGTGTGTGTGTGTGTGTGTGTGTGTGTGTGTGTGTGTGTGTGCGCGCGAGGTGAAAGAGGGGGGATGAGGTGTCACGGTCCTCACAGAGATAGACGCACATACAAACACAGGACAGACTATACGTGCAAACATACTGTACAGCTGGGCAGACAGGCTGCGATGCATTAAGTGTGATGAAACGTGTGTACACGCCTGCTATGACCTTGATTGATGGTATCATCAAATTGGTGTTGTGTTTGTATGTATCAGGTTGGTGGGAGTCGGGACAGAGACTCTGATATACACACAGTGAGGGGATCGGTCACCTTTCTCAGCTCTGAATGGCAGATTCACACCGGATTTTGGGAGCAAACTACATTACTTGCCACTTAGTTTCGGCTCCGAAGTTTAAACTGTGTGAGTTTACACCACAGTAAGATCTTCAGCTTGAACAGTATGTGCTGACCGTATAGCAGACATCCAAAACTGAATGACCAAGAGGACCATCTGACCCAAACAGAGGTTTTGTGTGGAAGAACCTTAAGTCTTTATTCTCTGATGAGAATTTTGACTCAAGTCAGACCACCATTTTAAATATGAATTATTCTCTTAATGACTGGTCTGCTTAAAAAAGGGTTTAACAAAAATAAAATTGGGATTATTGGGATTAAGTGAAGCTATTTTGGTGCCGAGCGTGTTTGCTGAGTGCTATAAAGTTACTTACGTTTCTATCACAGAGTTTTTGCAGGTTTTCGGGGGACCGGCTGTGCTGCCGTCACCTTTCTCCCCACTGCTGGTAGAAGGACTCGCTGTGTGAACGAATGAATAACAGAGAGGCATCTAAATCTTGCTTTTATGTAATTATCATTTCCTTATTTAATCAATTGATTCAGTTGTTTTCTTAACTCACCATCATTTGACCATTTGGAAAACTCCAGGCTTACTCTGGAGTCAGGTAACACACTGCTGCTGCTGGAAAAGCACAACAACATAAATAAGATATGGAAAATGATGATTTTTATGATTTTTTTTTTTATTTTTAGTGAATGAGACACATACTTCACTGCTGTGTCCTTGGAGTTTTCTGATGAGCACGGGATCACATCTGTCTCTGTATATCTGAGAACACGGATCAGGAAACGTGGAACAACACAAGGGGCGACAACCAGCGACACTCATGCAAGAAAAACCACAATCCATGAGTTAGCCACAGGCGTTCATTTCTAAGTTAAAGCGGGAAACTCTAAACTAAAGTCAGCCATTTTCCACCAAAATGGGACCTCAGCAAACACAGTAAACATATGGAATGTCAGGATACTGCGCTCTGCCGTACTCCAGAGTGTCGTCTCCGTCCACGTCCAGGTCTGCATCGCTGTCTCTGCATTCTTTGGAAGCGGCGCTCAGCAGCACTGCACCTGAGGAGCACACGACCCCAACGGGAACAAATGTCTCAACAAACATGCGCAGTGACGTCGCTTTTCAAAGGATATAGTGGAGACATGTGGGGGAGGGGTGGGGGGGTTCTGCAGGTCACAGATTCCCTTTATGTGTAAAGGAAACCGTTACTATCAATCTAACCTCCAAGGCATCCTGCTCCGCTGTAATCCGGACTGAAAAGTTCAGTGGTTTTTCAACTGTCACTCAGTCACATTATTCACCCTCCACCGAATGAGATCTCGCACATGGGTACCTCGATGGCCCGCACACACACACACACACACACACACACACACATTTATGACGCGCACAGATTCGTGCTTACCTTTCAACCCCCCGAGTACAGGACGACGTCTGCAGCCTTCTCCTCTCGTTCCACTCGTCCTGGAATGCCACAGAGTCCGCTGAACCCTCCTGAAGCACACACACACACACACACACACACACACACGCACACGCACACGCACACGCATCCACATTAAGTACACGATATCACTGTCTCGGTGAATATGCCCATATGCCTCCCGCGGCCTGGAGCTACGTATCCGCCTCTGTGTTTGCTTAGCTGTGAAGCTGGGCCGCCAGTGTTTCCGCGTGGATTCACAAGCGAGCTGACCGTGAGACACTGATGCCACATGAGCAACAGCAAACAGTCAATAGTCGATTGCGGTAAAGACAGAACAAAGACGGAAGAAAACACACACCTGTCCGCTTTCTTGTTTCCTCCTCTTCAGCTTTCCGATCCTGACTGGGAACAGAGAGTTGAAAAGAAAAGGTTGGGATGGTGGTGAAGTCACGTTAACGTCGGGCCACATGACTTCAGCTGATCCCTTTATGTCCCCTGAACGGCATACAAACTTCATTTAATTCCTGACTGCACATTTTGTGTAACCATTTGTCTCAAAATCCAACTGTTCTCCAAATGATAGAAAAGTGTGTTACTGAATGTGAAAAAAAAATCCTTTAAAAAAATGATTCACTTAGTTTATTAGTAAATTTCCGATTGTGACAATGTAGTGATTCCCAACCAGTGGTAAACGACTGGAGTTAAAAACATTTTTTTAATAATAAAGATTGTGATTTAAAAAAAAAGATTCAGGATTGTTTGTTGCATGCAAAACATATTGCAACAATGCACACTTTCAATATATAGTATTAAATAACATCCACTTTTCTTTTTTGACATCTTTTTTTTTTCTTGAATGGCCTTGTAACAAAATCACAGAAGAAATCCACCACATTCAAATTCGCAAACCCTGAAAGTACAATTACACAAAAGCGGCAGAAAGCACAGGTGCAGGCTTTAAATATTCAACGACTGCAGGATTTTTTTGGCCGTGGATGCCAAAGTTCTTCCTCCCCTCCCCCATCCGGTCCCCCGGCCCTCCTCCTCCCCCCCCACCCCCCTCCTCTCTGATATAAAAGTTAACATGGCAGAACACCAACTGCACCTCCTCTCCCACTGTGACCCGACTGACTGCAGATTGCAGATGGGGACATTAAGTTTTAGGGGCTCTCTAATTCCCGCTGGATGACAGTGGGCCCCGCGAGGAGGGACGCGCAGAGAGAGAGCTGGTGGCCGTGACCCGAGTGCCGCCGTGGCCGCAAACATAATGAGGGTTAAAGAGATGGTCATAGATGAGGAAGAGCTCATCAAACAGAGAGAGAGAGAGAGAGAGAGAGAGAGAGAGGTTGATTAATCAACAGAGTAAACCTCCTCCCTTCTTCTTCTTCTTCTTCTTCCCCTCCTCTCCTGACATGTATTTAGAAGCTCATTATGCTGTCCTGTTATAAGGCCCAATAAAGGCTAACAGACCTCGACAGCACTGGCAGTGTGAGGAGTCAGCTGGGGGATCTCAGTGTTAATAATCCCTGTAGTAAGACGTCTGCAGCTGCAGCGTAAAGGACGCTCTGCGAGTCCACGTATCGTTTAAATCGTTTAAAATGGTTACACAGCTGCAGGAGAAAAATAAATTGTTGTTTCAGCATTGTTTATATATTACTGTATTGTTTAATTCTTCTTTTTGGTCCCACACATTGGTTAATAGCTTTCTTGATTAACAATCTGCTTCATAGAATTGTTCGAAGCCAATAAGAAGAAGCAGCATATATTAGATATATTAAGGTAACAATGGTAAATCTTAGTTGACTGTGTCAGTAAAGCATGTATCAACCATTGATAAGTAAATAATACTTGTGAAGTACATAAGCCCTTTGGTAGAAAGTACTTTTCTTTTTTTCACATTTAGGGGGCCTGGAAGCAAAAGTCATCAGCTGCTCGTTGGAGTCCATCGTGAGGAGGAAGCGAGCGCTTCTCGCGGTGTCTTACCAGCTTGTGTGCAGTCTAGGTGGGCTCCTGCGCTGTGGGGGCGTAACGGGGCGGATTTGACGTAGCACCTGCACCAGCAGAGGTCATCGACTGTTAACACATCAAGAGGTCAAAGTTGAGGGGTTAATAGCTCCTCTGCTCGTGTGGGCGCTAGGCCGGGGTGTGATGGTGAAGGGGGGGGAGTGATATCTAAACCACTGGTGTGGTGGCTGGACTGGGAGGAGGTATGGGGGGGCACATCACTGGTCGCATGAATCAGTGTGAATAAGAAACGTTTCTTTATTCAACCGGTTTTCTCTGGGAAAACACACAACATTTAGTCAACGTACCGTTTAGCCTCGTGTGTCTGTTGGCCCGGACGCGGAGAAATGTCTGCAACGGTCAGGAGATCAGAATGTTATTTTTTATTCTCAAACAGGATTTAAATGAGCTCTTTCACGCAGCAGACGTGACAGCAGCATGATATTAACACACATGACGTCTTACAGTCACCTTTATTCAAAATTCAGCCGTTTCCAAAAATACTGAGAAGTTGCTGATCCAACAGCATTTTTGTATGCTTTCCTCTGTAACTTAATATACCTAATATCTATATTCTCAATGCTTTTACTATACTTTTACATTTTTTGTGGTTTTTATACATACAGAATAACTCTTTTTTTCCCCCTGCTTATTAAGCCTCAGTACACTGAGGAAAACTTTACTGAGCGCTAGTGAGGACACAAATGTGAAGTACTGTCACTCCTAGTAACTCGATAGTGGGTCCGTTATCACCAGCTCACCTGGTATCGGTCGGAGTGGGCGTCCTCGGGACCTCGAGCGGGCGAGGTTGGAGAGCCTCCTTCGCGCTTAATGTGAAGCGAGAGCGTCAGAGACTAACGGGGGAAAGAACAGGAAGTCAGAGAAACCATCACAGCTGCTGTACGTCGTCACTACGCTCAGGACATCAACTGTTTACCTTCGGCGTCCTTATTAGCTGGTTGTGCTGCTGCACTGGAGTGGCACTGCGGAGAAAGAGCGCAAGATTATCCGCAAGGCCCACAAGACACACGCGTGTAAAAACGCACACGTCGTCTCCACTCTGTTCCCATTAACTTTACAAACACAATATTATCTTTTAAATTTCATCTTGTGAATACCCTCTGCTTTCTTCTCGTCAGAATTTGTGTCTGAGTTGAAATGTGTAACCTCATTTGTCTCATGTGTCTATCGCGCAGATACTGTACACATGTGCGCGCACACACACACACACACACACACACACACACTTACACACACACATACAGTGTCCCTGTGGGCCAACTTCAATTTCAAACCATTACTGTCCGCGAAGCGGTCGTTAAGCAGATTTGGAGTGTAATGTCTTTATTGGAGGAATCATTCTTTTGGTCTAAGCAGCAGGTAATGTGTCTCTGTGTGTGTGTGTGTGTGTGTGTGTGTGTGTGTGTGTGCGTGTGTGCGTGCAGTCCTGGTCCTTGTGTGTATGTTTGAGACTGTGAATGTGTGTCTGCTTAGGGCTCAAAGCAGCCATTAGAAGGACATTATCCACCCGCTGTGTGATTGGTCGCCTCGAGGCCGAGGGCTGTAATATGAAATATGTAGGGAACAATGAGGCAGCTTGTAAACACTGCGCGCCGGTGACAGAGAAGACAGGAGACACAACCCGGGGAAACTATAGGGAATAGTTTGTGTGTGAGGGGGGGAGACCTCTGGCTACAAAATCTGTCACCGTTGATTATCACCTGAAAGCTGAGCAGAAATAGAACAAAAAATGACAAATGATAAGTGAAGGAAGTGAGAAGAAAAAAACATTTTGAGGTGGGATGTAAAGACTTTATTCTCACCTTGAAAAGACAAAAAAACGCAAGAAGTTGTAAAACAATCAAGAAAAGATTCATTAAAACCACCAAATGAACGGAGGGAGATCGGACCGCGGTACCTGAGTTGTGTCTGGGCAAGTTCGGTCAACTCCTGCTCCATGTGCTCCTGCAGCTCTCCTGGTCGCAGAATCGCCTGGCAGACTGGGCAGACTGGGGCCGCAGCGTCATAGAGACCCTTTACTTTGCCTGGAAAAAGAAAAAAAGAAAAAAAGTACATTACTGTTTTACCACAATGGTGGTGTGAAGCTGTTTGAATTCTCTAAATGCTGAGGACTGCTTCCTTCCTCGTGGCGCTGTGCGTGTGTCCTGCCGACGTTCTGTACTATTGACACACAGCGGCAGTGAGAGTGAAACAAGGTTACATACACATATATACACGCAGACGGACTGCTATAGCCCCCTGCTGTCAGTGTGTTGACATCATAGGCTGTCAATGGGAACATTACCCACTAGGGCCACTCGCCCCATTGGGCCCCGCTGATGGATTACTGCCATAAGCAGCCAGCTGGGAGCGGGAGGAGCTCTACTATATCAAGATTTTACCTACTAGATGAGGTAATTTACTACTGAGAGCCATCGATCACATGTAGAGAGCTGGTAGGCAAGATGCACCTAATTTCCATCGCCGCACAGCCAATGGAAAACAAACGGCAGAGGCGGCAATCACAATTTAACGTGTTTTAATGCGGAACATTACAAACAGATTGGTCTTTTGGACAGTTTCTCAGTTTCCCCTCAGCGTTCCTCGAGGACCTTTTTTCCCCCAGCGACGCTCCAAACGAGCAGCGACGTGACGAAGCTGGGATGTCCCTCTGACATCAGTTGAGCTGTGAGCCCCCTAAATAAGGTACCAAAAAGGACTAAATGGCCTCTAAATAAAACATGGGATGGTAAATGGAAAGTGGAGTCAGGTGCCCTTGGAAGAGCGACAGCTCTCCTAGTCTCACCCCCTTTCTCTGCCTCTGTCTCTCTCTCTCGCTCTCGCCTTTTTTGCATCCCCTCGCGGAAGTCTAAATGACTTTTCCCGACACGCATCGAACGTTCCCGGGCTTTCGGCGCGCTGCCGCCCGGAACATGCAGGCATCAGTAAACAATGAAATCTCTGGGCTGAAATTGAATTTATAACCACATTACCTGGACAGATAACGCCTCAGAATGGCGCCGCGATAAGAGCAATGGGATTTGATTTTGAGGTGTTTTATTGGTCCACTTTTTGGATAAGCCCCCTCTTCCTCCGACTACAGCCATTCCCCCCGCTCTTCACCTCTGTCCCACAAAAACATCAGATTTAATTATGAGCGGGCATGTTTGGATATATGGACGAGTGTGTGTGTGTGTGTGTGTGTGTGTACATGCTTTTGCTGAAGCCTGACTCTGGGATTGTGCTGCGCTCTCATAAGTGACAGTTGTCGGTTCATGACCAGCTTTTTTACACGTCTCCACCCCCCCCCTGCGCTGCCCTCCGCCCCTGCCCACATAAACCCTGTCAGTATCAGTCAGCCTCAGCCCCTCTTCAGCCTGGGGGGTCTCAGACACACAACAGGGGGCTGTAAAACCTGCCTGTGGGGCTTGTTAACTGTTCTCTCACTACGGCAACTGGCGCGGATGGGTTGGCCCTCGCTGGCCGCGATGTGCTGAGTCTGACTGGCTCGTCTCCAAATGGATTCCCTGCGTCTCCCTTTGCCGTCTTCGTGTCTCCCCAGCACAGGGCCTTCTCTCACTGTGTGTTTTGCTTTTTTTTGTCATTTGCTCTCTTTGCTTGAACTTGATGTTCCCACTTAATTCAAGAGCTTTGTGATGAATCGCTTGATCTCTGTCCCTATTTCGTGGTCGCGTCCGATTTTACCCTTATTCACAATTTTAAAAAAAGTAAACACTGTAAAATACAATGGTGCTTCATGTACAAGTGGGAAATCCCTATCAGCACTCACAAACACGGCTGAATACAATCTCTTATCTCCCTGTGGATTTGAAGGGAACCCACCTGTAGGGAGAAAAACCCATCACAGAGCTGCGATATGTCTGTGCCGTGTCTCCACTATCCCGTGCATCTCAAGATAGCGAAGTCCTGTAAATAAACAAGATATCGTCCTTGTCCCCTGTTGTGTGATTGATGGTCAAATCCAGCTGCCGTTGTGGACCGTCCTGCGTTGGTCGCTCGCGGCCGCGACAGAGAGATCAGAATCCCGCTGACAAATCCTTGAAGCATCGAGTCCCCCCGGGGGCCTGGGTAATGGCCGATTCCAGCGCCCATATGACGGCTGCCAGTTCTGCTGATGCGGACGGAGCGGAGATGCCTAACGTGACCTTTAGTGAATGCCACATCACATCAGGCCTGGATGTCACCGCCTGACATTATGCTGGGGCATGAAAAGGCTGTTCTGCAGGGGAGACGTGGTGACGAACGTCCCCCCGGTGACAAACCTAGTAGGACGTGGTATAATTCTGATTGACGCGAGGAGGATCGGACGGCTTTGAATGGCGGGGGAGGGGATGCACGAGCGAGCGGCCAGGGTTGGCTCGCAGAGGATGCGGTGCTCGCTTTGCGTCGGCTGGGTCTGTTTTTTTAACTGGCAGCAAAGTGCTGAGACAACTCACTCCAAACTGGCGTCATTATCCCAATCATCAAACAATTCTCTAAGCACATCAGAAATCCCTCTATAAAGTCGTAACAAGCACAAACTCCATATAAGCAGTAGGCATGTAGAGATTGGCGGGGGGAGAAAAGTTAACGCTTGGCGGCTAACACTGCAGTTGTGGGTTGTGTAAGCAGGTCCTTGGCACACTTTCAGAGGAGATGGAGGGCTATAAAAGCCATTGGCTCCTGCCACACCTGTACCCCACCCTGTCCCGCGGCCTGCTTCCTATTTAAAAGCATCACATGCAGGATATTAGTCAGGCTTTTTTGCCGTCTGTGAGGTAGAACCAACCTCTGAAGCGGAGGGGGGAGAGGGGAAAGTATGCAGGCCGCCGTTTGTTTTTTATTGGGGAAATAATGGCCTATTGAGAGGTTGGGTATTTAATGAGCAACATAATAGGCCCTGTTGTAACACATCTGCTATGAGCAGAGTCATTTCCTCAGCTTTCAAAGGCTTCTGCGCCAACCTTTGAAACAGCCAGTTTTGTTGCTTTTTGACTTAGTACTTCTAGATATCTGTTTTTTATTAGTTGCAGAATTGCTGCACCGGTAATACACAAAATATAAACGTGCCACTTGGATCCACGTTCAATCCTAACCACATCCAACAGCCGATGAAGACACACTCGCTCTCTCTTTCTCTCTCCCGGCTTGACCTCAAATCTCCCACAGTCCAATCTAATTCCAGCATCCTCCAAAAATATCCCTCCTACTCGGCAATCAATTGTGTTTAATGCATTAAAGACACTCACCACAACCACCGCAACCTTTGGCCCGTCCACAAATCAATGCCTCGTTAGACCACTAATGATCATTCATTGACTAATAAGATCTGTATCAACCTCTTGTAGAACATTGATTGGCCTTTGGCCCCTGCACTGCTCTGTGCATTATGTGGACGACGGGAGAGACGGCAGTTGTAACTCCTGGGGAGTCAGGTGATGAAAAAGCTCCTGGTGGCAATGGACAGAAATCCTAAAGCCCCAAATGGACTCATTCTGAAGCACCTCAGGCCAAATTCCTTCTCTTCTTCCCTGCAGATCAATGGACATAAACTCTCTGACCACAAGTCAATCAGCACACGAACCCCACAATTCCTCCCGTTCTTTCTCCCTCTCTGATCTTCTCCATTAGACACCGCAACGGTTCCATCGGCTGCAGTCATGGCTCAGCATGTGTGTGTGCAATCATCTCACCGATGGAGAGTGGACTGGGTGGCTTCGCGACAGTGTCCCTGCGACCATGTTTTCCCTGCTCAGGACCCGGGGGCCAAGATCGAACCCTGCCTCTGCCTCCCTCCGGCCAATCAATCAAGTCCTCATTGAGATGCATGGCTCAATGATCTTTGATAGTGATTTACGGATTGGAGAGAGCTAGTTGGGGGGGGGTAAGTTGGGACTGTCCTTGGGTATTTGCGGTAACACGAGGGTACTTATAAGCCACATCATGGGGGAATATCTGTGGGTCTATTCGAAGGCTAAAATATCTGAAAAACATTGGTTTCGCTGACTCACGGTGGGTGCCGAGCTTGTACTCGCCAATTATGTTCTACTTTTACGACATTAATGAAGTCAAGATGCCTTCACAGGTCCCCTTGGTTCTGGAACGGATACCCCAAAAGTCCATATTATCATCCCCCTAACTAGATCCGGTTAGGTTTCTTCCTGAGCGGATCCAAGCAATCTTTAAAAGCACTGGTATTAGGAGGCCAACATCTTTTATTCTGAACAAATTGACAAAGCTTTTTCACATCCTGTGGATTTCTGGTTACTCTGAGACACATTATTTTATTCCAAAATGGTTTGGGGTAAGTTTTCACAGGTTGCTTTGAATCAGGTCCCAAATCATGGATCCATGAGGACGTCTATCCAGCTTACCCCGTACCTTGGTCGTTTCTCTTTCCTCCTTTCTCCCCCTCTCTCATCTATCTGCCGTCAGCAGCTATGAGCCTCCAAAAATTGTGATGTAATCCGTTTTATCCTCTGGGCAGGCAAATGCCAAATCCAGACTTTGACATTTTCTGACTGCTGTCTGTCAAAGCTGGTGCTGCCACAGTCAGTGGACAACGATAGAGATGTTCACCGGTGGCCTGTCACTCGTCTCGAGCCATCCACCGGCACTCGCCAGACAGACTGAAAGATACAGAGATCCAGCACTGTCAAACTATATCACACTGTCATGTGAACCTCTCTCAACCCACTTAAGGCCATCGGTTTAACTTGAGTTCCTTTTTGCCAGGAAGGAAAAGGTTCTTTCACATTTCAAATGTAATCACATTTTAGTTATTTTACAATCGTGTACCAGTTCAAAACCACCTATAGTGAAAACAAATTACTGCTTTGAGTAGGTACCGAAGAAATTGACATGGAGCAGAAAACAGCCACACCTTGCTTGCTAACAATATGAGCAGCAATGAGCCCATTGACCAAGTTGTTGGAGCGAATTCCTCTGGAAGTTAGTAACATGAAGTCCTTTATTTAAGCCCTCTGTGAGGTGTTAAAATGTGAAGTATACCGGCATGACTGCTGCAATATATATAAACGTTTTACATGTTCCTGTGGGTTGAAGCAAAAGTGACAATTCAATACATTTTGTGTGAGTGTGAACAGAGAGAGAGAGAGAGAGTAAGAGTGAGAGTGAGAGACATCAAGAAGCTGATTCCTCATTAGAGGCTCATTAAATTGGCCCTAAAAATACAAATCACTATTAGCCAGACCACTGATGAATACACATTAATAATCTCTCTGTGTGTCTCATCCTCCAGCTCCACCTTATTATTCCAGTGTCCCCTCATCATTCGCTCTCGTTTTCTTCTCCCCTCCCGCTCTTTCTTCCAATTAGTGGTTAATAAGGAGAAAATTAGAGGGTCGCTCCATTGCTTGCATCAAGTACTCAACTTTTCTAAACAGTCGAGCAGTTGAACTCATGGACGAGTTTAATTGTAGCAGGACTCATTTGTGGTACTACCATTACGCGGACTAAACAAATTCATCCTGACTATGTAATTGTTTAGTTGGGACCGTTTTCTTACAGGAGTGTCCAAAACAGAGAGCTCTTCTCTTACGTGCTGCATCTTACAGTACTTAATCTTCAGTCTGGTTTTCTACAGTTCCCTAAATGCCTTGAAACTACGCTGCCCAGAGATCAGGCCTAACGCTTTTGTAGTAGAAAACCGCGGTGCCAAGTCTGACACAATTGCACTGTTGCACGCTCAGAAATTCCCGAAAGAATTTAAAAGCAACAAGACTCAACGAGAGCAAAGTGAGCTCTTTGAACGCGGCTATCAGGTGAACGGGGCGCTTTATTTAGAATTTAGACGAGGTTCCCAGATGGTGCTGTGAGGCTTAAAGTGAAGTCATTTGGACAAATGTAACAAAAACAATCTTAACCTTAGTAAAGCAGTACATCAGATGTTCTCTATGGGAATAACAAATTAAGATTTTAGGACAATTGGTCCACCTACAGAACACTTTATTTTTTTTTTCACCAGTCATTTAATTGATTTGGTCAGCTTGTACATTCTTTATTAGGTGAACTATGTGCACTTCTTGTACTGGCTTCATTTCGTGGGAAAACTGCATGAATACGACCGATGAAAATACAAATAAAAGAAAGGAATGAGAGAGACGAAATAAATAAAGTAAATACACAGAGCAGAGGCGAGTAGAACTAGTAAGTAAGTGAGATGTTCATTACTCTTTTAAGATGCATTATGGCAGTGCTGTTCTGTGTGTTTATTTAAAAAAAAACAAAGCCTTGCAAAAAAAATCCAGAAATTAAAGTAATCTCCAAGAAGAACTACCACACCCACCTGCTTCCCCTCACACACCTGTCCCACATAGAGTGTGTACAGTGCAGGTGAGCGTGGGCCATCAGAGACACACACTGTAACACACTTCAAACAACGGCTAAACATGCTGGGTTCGAAGCCCCGCATTGGGCCTTAATCACAGTGACAGCAGGCCTCCAGTGTGAACTTTTTTGGACACCACACACCGCAGCTTCCCTCCTTTGTGACTCGTCACAGATACCTGATCTGCAACCCCTCCTCTGCCACAGATAACATCTGATAGCGACAGAAACAGTGTTGACTGCTGCTGGTATGGAAAGACCACAAGCACCTGGCGCTGTGTGACACACCTGTGTTTGGGTTAGTCACACTTCCTAAATTGTGTTATTGTGTCTGTGCGGACGAGCAGACAATTATGGCAGATGACGATGGTTTAATCGTGAAAAAAGTGGAATGATACAGATGATTTAACGGCTTATCTCCAGTTACCCACACAAAGGAACGAGGGATCTGGTGCATTTAAAGGCCTCAGCTTGGAAGACTATTAAAAGCTTAAGAAACCTTTCTCATCTTCTTTTTTTTAAATCTAGGAAAACCCATGTGTATATTATTTTCAGTGGATACTTTCATCACCCTAGACATGTCTCATATGGACGGATATGCACTGTACAATGTAGTTCTCACAGAAATACGAACATTTTATGCAACATTCCGTGTTTTTATGTCCATTCTAAGGATTCTACAGAAAAATAACTACAGGAAGGAATTTGTAATCTATTTGTCACGTGGTCGATGTGGAACATGAAATTCCTGTTTGCAAAACAGCCTTACAGTAGAAATAACTAAAGGCATCAGAAATAATGTAAGATTTTAAACTTTCCAAAGTCAAATATTTCTTACAGGTCTGTTGTGGTGAATTTGCTGATATTGTAAAACACGTTTGAGTTACCGTGTCCCCCCTCTATGTGACATTTAAAAAATATCAAGTAAATTGTCTTACTGTTGAAATATATTGTGTGTCTTTACAACACAAACAAAGGTGGGCAGTAAACTCCTTTATGGTTGTTGCAAAAGGGCATCCCTGCGTGCTGTTTGCGGTATCCCAGCACCTGACCGACTCCACTCGACCCTGCAAGCTCGTTGGGAGAAAGATACATCGAACTTTAATCCCAAACTCTGGAGCGGAGGGATGGCGCTTCCCATCAGACGAGAAATCACTTTTGTGATGGTTTTATTATGTGTATGTGTGTGTGAATGTGTGGAGTGCGCACATTGCATTGTTTTGAGTGTGAGAGAGAAATGTGTGTGTGTGTGTGTGTGTGTGTGTGCTGATGTTAGCATCGTTTACACACTTGGACTGCGTAGCCCCGGTGAGCGCAGCGCAGTGTGAGCCCGCTCGATACGCCCCTCCGATCTCGCCTGTCAGCAAACACGGGAGAACAAAGAGGCCTGTGGCAGCGCCGGCGGGTATAGATCTTCTCCGCTGTGTTCTCGCTCAGGCGGGGTCACACAGGAGCCGCTCGCGGTTCAATCTCCTCTACTTGACTGATCGGGAGGCTTTGAGCCGCTGCTAATGAGACTGGACCCTCTCTCCAGTCTGCCGGACCCCCGAACCTGCCCACCGAGAGAGCGAAGCCACGCAGAGGCCAGGAGGCGCATTCAAGATGCAAGCAGCTATTTTGCAACCGAGATTCTAGTTGAAACTACTTAAAAGCAATTATTGCTTGGTAGTTATTGTCAGTGTGATGTGGATTTACTACTAAAATATGTCTGTTAGAGGAACAAGAGCAGCACATTTAGTATTTTTTTCAATATTAAAAAAAATGCTGGCATGCTATTAAACTAGCAAGAAAAATACAGCAATCAAAGATACCGACATGATGCAACACAAACAAGTTTTAAAAATGATTGATAAAATTCCTTTCTTCTTCAATGGAGTAATTTCCCCTTTTTGCTGGATATGTGACAGCTAAACATTTTTTTTCTGCAGAAAGGAGACACACATTTATAATTTACAAGGCTGTAAAGTTTCCTCGTAAACGCGCATTATACTAAATAAAAATGTACAACAATACAAAAACAGACACCTGTTTCAAATCACAAAACCTCACAAATTTTAGTTCTAAAAACTGGACTGGAAACTTGTTTGGAGATCCTCCTTTCAGTGGGCTCACTGGACTGGATTATTATGGTCTGCAGTTCTGCAGTGTTAAAAATTCTGCCATATACATACACTCTGCCACAGTTGCGTAGCAACTTGATGCACTATACTGCTGCCATTTGCATCGAAACAATCCACCGCATGAATCCCATAATCATTCAGTGATTGATTTGTAATTGCACTAATAGGGTCACAATGGGATGTGTGAGGCAGAGTCCCTGCTCTTACACAGCTTCACAGTCTCGCGGCGGTCCTGCTGGGAGCTGGCTGTGTGGTCTGTGGGGACAATTAGCACAATCTCCATACTAATGGCGGCCTGTAATGGACACTGCTGAGTCTGCCTGCCGCTGTGGGTGTGTGTGTGTGTGTGTGTTTGCATATTATGCATGCGTGTGTGACGGAATGCGCATATCCTTTGGTGTGGGTGCCTTCCTGTGTGTAGTTTGCATGTGTGTTAAGTGCACACTGACTTTCTGTGTTTATGTGTTCATGTGTTCATGTGTTTGTGTGTTTATGTGTGTGTGTGTGTGTGTGTGTGTGTGTGTCTACCTTACAAGTGAGTGTGCAAGTAGCCGGCCAGTATTGTACTCAAGTGTCCCCCAGCACCAGCAGCACCCCCTTTGCTGGCGGCTCCAACCCTGAACCACGGCCACTCATTAGCACCATAATAAAGAGTTGAGACAAGACGTAAAAGGTTATATACTGCTGGACTGCTGTTATCCTATCAATTATCTGGCTTGTGATTTATGGCCCGGACCCAATGCAGTTCTCTGAAGAGAATTGGGGGTGTGTTTACACCCCTACACAGCGGGGTGAAGGGTCAATCCGGGCAACCTTTGACATTTAAGGCCGGGGTCCACCAGCACAGATGGGAGTTTGCGAAGTGACTAAATCGATAAGTGAATCCTTAGGGATGCATATGAAAGCAATCTATACTGTATCCTGTCCTTTAACATGTTTCAACAATCACATGTACCTTAAATAACTTCCTCTCTCAGAGTCTAAATGTACTGCGGTAAAGTAAACTCTATAGGGGGAGGAGAAGTCTAAACTATGTACCCACAAACTCTGCAGCAAACTAAATATGCTTTTCCTTTCATTTAAATTCAATATAGCAAAAAAAAAAAGAAACATTTGATGAACTACAATTGCTGCCAATTCTGCTTAAGGAGCTGCTGAAGAATGTCAGGACGTCATGTATCTGGGAAGTGAAGCTACAACACGCCTGGCGTGCCTTTGACGTTTTTGCTTCTGTCAAGCTCCTCCACAGCTGGGAGACTTGCAGCAAGCACAAGTGACATGCTGTAATGAGGACTGTGTGCCATACAAGGCATACACATACATATCTATACACACATATTTGTGTACGTTTGTGCAGGATTGGTGTGGTCTTACACTGTCTGGGTACGCTGCTCCTCGGCGGCGTGTGCTTAACCCCAGCGTTTCCTCCCCCCCCCCCCTTCCTCTATCTGCCCGACTGATTTGTTAGGCGCTGGTGACAGAGCTGAGGCTGTGCATGTGCGCGTGTCATTTCGCCGATTCACTCAACAGACATAACCCCCCCCCCCTGTCATTACGCTGAACCTTTACTACACACACACACACACACACACCAGGTCTTTGATGTGAGATCAGAGGCAGCCGTGATGCAAGTCGATCAGGTGCGTAGACAGAATTCGAAAGAAGAAAAAAACGGAGCAAAGGAAAGATGGCCTCTGTTAAAACAACAAACCCCAGGCCCTGCACTCATTATGACTCTCTCTCTCTGTCTCTCTCCTTCCGTCTGTCTCCCTCCGTCTGTCCTCGTCTCGCTCAGAACAC
This sequence comes from Apeltes quadracus, assembly GCA_021346845.1. Classification (NCBI taxonomy): domain Eukaryota; kingdom Metazoa; phylum Chordata; class Actinopteri; order Perciformes; family Gasterosteidae; genus Apeltes; species Apeltes quadracus. The sequence continues at coordinate 6,037,725 of CM037924.1, read as the reverse complement.
TCGCCGGGTCGACGGCAGTAGGCGACGAGGTGACTACAAGATGTTCTGCTGCTCATGTTTCGCCAGAACATTGTGTTGATCGTCAAACAGGTGCTGATGGTCACCACAACCCCCCCCCTCTCCATTTATACACACCCATATACAGATTTCCCCACGCTACTGTAAAAGCCCGCTGCCAGACATGCAGAAAATCCTGTCTGTCTCCGACAAGCCGTGTGGTCCACAGCCTGACACTCCGATACAATTGAAGATACCGGAGGCCGTGACACAAACACACACACACACACACACACACACACACACACAGATGCGCGCACACAGTCCACAAATACGCAATGACGTGTTAAGACAACATGTAAATCTAAACGCATGGGGGGGTGGGACGGGGAGAATGTACGCGTTGCCTCTCTGCAGCACTTACAAGATGAAGGAATGGAGGTAAAAAGCCAAGAAGAGTTTCCCCTCCTGCCAGGATGAAAGCCTCTTTTACTTGGGAGAACATTAGGAGAACAAACTACCATCACAACAGGAGGGGGAACAGTCAACCGCGGCGTGCTCTCACATCAAACACAGGCACCATTAATATTGTAATGCTTCCTCCCAGAGTGTTTGATATCTAGAACAAGACTACCAGTGTGGTCAGCTAGAGTTGCACATGTCACGTATTGGAGAAGAGGGAAAACAGCCATTAACTGTTCAATTCAATGAAATACCCATATTACTTCATTTTTCTTTTTAAAAGGCAGATCCCACTGACCGAAAATTAGACAGAAAAAAAAAAAAAAACAGCCGTAGGCATATGGTGAACGTGACTGTTGAAGCATTGAGTGCGCACGCGAGTCTGCCCGATAAGGAGCACACACCCTGGGAATAATAGCGGGCAGCGGATACTATATGTGTATGCATGAGCATCGAGTGGTTTCTATTGATCTCCTGTGGCCTGCCGGTGGGATGTAAACACGGTGTCTTTCAGCAGGAAGCTCCACTCAATACGAGCTGCCGTCAACCACTGCTACACAGAAAACCCAGCACCCACGCTGTCAGATCAGCACACACAGCCAGAGTATGCGGCCTGGTGTGTGTGTGTGTGTGTGTGTGTGTGTGTGTGTGTGTGTGTGTGTGTGTCCCAATAAACCTTGCAAACTTATATGCACAAATAACTATATAAAAGGTAGACAAACACGCAATGCTGTTGGGGGAAGAACCGTGTCACAGCATAAATGCGATAGTTTTACTAAGTGAATGACAGAATGACCCCAACCTCCAAACACAGCAGTATAACACACAAAGAGCAAACTCACAATAATGTGTGCCTGCAAGCCTGCTACACACAAAGCATGTGAGCTCTGTCTGGAACAAGCTCAAATCCTTCAAACTTCACCACTGAGATTATCCACGTGTCACATCTAAGATGAATCTATGTAATATTGATTGTGTTCTGGCGGCGCGCTAGTCCGCTAACAACCCATGAATAACTGTAGAGGACACATCTGGTCGACAATCCTCAATGTGTGTCACGCTTGCGTGTTCCCCCCTATTAACTTCCCGCGGGGCTCGTTCACGGCCAGGTGAAGATTCAGCGAGTCTCTCAGTGGCGTTTTTTTGTCTGAGGCGGCTTCTGCTTGAGGTGGACAAGTTTTAAATACTTCACTTTCATTACAGTCTATTTAAGCTTTCATGTTTCTCTTTACCGAAGTTGACACGAGCAGACTCACACAGGTGATACACACGTAAATAATAATACTCGTTGACTTTACTTTACTGTGAATGAGCATGAGGAAATAAAAAAAAAGGCAATTATGTCCCTGACATCAAGACGACGGCCGGCTGACCACTAACATGCCTGACTGGAAACAACAAGAACTTTTGAATGTTTTATAAAAAAAAACGTCACAGATTGATGTAGAATTATGAAAAACATAATTTCTGTGTGAATATGTTTTTTGTTCAGTTGTAAGCTGTCTGATATGAATTAAGAAAATGGCCAGCTGGACAGCAGTTGACGGTCTGGTGGCCTTCGAAGGATTACTTTGTCTACTCTGCAGGTGAAGTGTTTAACCTTTTCCGACAGCCACAACCAGGGGTTTGGAATGCTAACAAGTATCACAACACAGGAGCTCTCAAACATCTGGCTCTGGTTATCACAGCTCTCACTCAGCTTTGCCTTCAGAGTGATATACGGACGCACGCACACGCACACGCACACACACATGCGTGCACACCCCACTCTGTCAGCGTCTGGCCCCGGTGTGTTCGCCACTGATCTCCTTCGGTTTTCAGTAAAAGGCCATTTTAGTTCCTGCTCAGGCCTGCGGCGGAAAGCATCTCCCTGAGGAAAATAAGCATGATTCGCTCCAGTGAAGACATCTGCCCTTTGTAAGCGAGCGTGGCTGTTTGAACAGCTGTCAGAGCGCACAGTGCATCTCAGATATTCCCTGATAAAACAGGGGGCAAGTCCGGGAGGGGAAAATCGACAGGAGACAGACAGACAGACACCGGATGGAACGAAGGACACGTAAATCCAGTGTCACGGTGAGAGGAGATGCGCTGCATGCGGAAAGGTGAGAGGATTCCGCAGCACTGCACGTGTCGCGTCACAGGACAGTCGACTTAAGTATCTCACTCGAAGCGTCAGAAAAACTTGAAGTTGAACGGCCTGCAGTTTTGAGGACAGTGCCTTGCTTACAGGGCAGCGCCAGGCGTATTCCTGAAACCCGACATGGAGACGGAAGCACTTGAAGGAAGCCCACACACACACATGGGGAGAGCACGTAACACACACAGAAGGTAATTGCCTTTGTGATGGAAACTTTAAAAAAAGTATTGAAGTAGGTTCGTACGGTTTCGTTTGTCCGTCAGCGAGCATCTGCATTGCCGCGGCTGCAGCAGGAGACGCACCCTCACGACCCCCAGAAGATTTCAAGCTTAGCAGTTAAGACTTCTGGTTCTGAAGTGACTGTCTGTTACCCAGTCAAGAGGAACAAGTGTATGTCAGACTTAGAAAAGTGCAGGGAGCTCAATTGCATCAAAGCTCTTAGTTTGCCCGGGCTCCAATCTAATTGGATAAAGCTGGAAAAGCAGCTTTCCGATTTTTTTTTTTTTTTTCCTGCCGAAATCTTTGAGGAGAGATGCTCCCCGTGTCCTATACCGGCCCGTCTTTTGTCCTTGTCAACATTCCCCAAATGAGATTCCCAAAATCAGGAGGTGAGGGGAGCACGCACGCACGAGTGCGCAGAGCAAACATTGTCAGACAGACACACCTCTCATGCCAGCACGCCGGCTGGCTGGCATCTCTTTCCCTTCCCGTCCTTATTAAAATTCCATATTGAGATTCCTTCCTGCCACTCCGCCTCCTTGGCCCTGTCACTCAACCACCAACCAGCGACAAAACCGGGCAAGTTTCAACAAAGACGCACACAGACACACACACGGCACATAATCCAAACTTTTCTTAAGACAACTCGTCCCTGCTCCCGCCCCTTTATGTGTGGGATGAAAGTTTCCTTTAGGTGATATGTATGAAAGCGGGTATCAGCGTGGCCCCCACCCCCTCCCCAACTCCTTCTGCCTTCGCCCCTCTCCATCTCTGGCCCCCTCCTCTCATTGTCATTATTTTCAATGGTGTTCCCTTCTGATCTGCCTGGTGCTCTCTCTCTCTCTCTCTCTCTCTCTTCTCTCCTCTCTCTGGCTTTCTCTGGTCCCTTTCATCTGTCAGCCGCTTCTCTTGGCGACCGCCACTGAGGGGGTTTGATTTCCCATCATGCCTAGCATTGCCTCCCTGACTCTCCGTGTCCTCTCTCTCTCTCTCTCTCTCTCTCTCCCCACCCCCTTCCTCTCCCTCTGAGGCGAGTGTTGTGCCCCCGCGTCGTCGGGCAATTATCCCCGGGAGTAATGAGGAGCGGCTCTCCCTCCACGCCGCACGCTGACTGACACCTCTCCCACTCATTTGTCAACAAATCAGACGGCTGGTGTGGGCGGCCATGTTGAGCTGAGGGGTTGTCGTCGGGAAGCCGAGGCGCCTCGCCGCATCCCTCCGTCTCTCTCTCTCTCTCTCTCTCTCTACCTCTCCTCTTTCTCTCTATCCTCCTCCATCCCTTCCCCTCGTTCGCTGCCACCTCGTTATCTCTGACAGGGTGTCATTCGTTCCAACACTCACTCCTCCCGTGTCACCCCCTCCATGCGCTTCCATGTATTTGTGTTCCTCAGCGGCCGAGAAAAAAAAAGAAAGTCAGACTTTCAATCGGCCTAATGGTCATATGTGGCTAATGATCGCTAAGCCGAATCAGTGACACTATTCAAATTATTTGCGTCAAAGTCAGTCACGGCCAGTCGCTGTGAACACTTTGTCCCAACGATGATAAAGACCGGAGCGCACGAGGGAAACATATTTTGAGAAACGTCTTTACTTACAAAGGCTCCTTTCAATTTGTCACCGGCGAGGCAGCTGCACGGGGCATGTAAATCTCACCTGCCACGTCTTGTCGGGGTGAGCAAGGTCTTTGATGTGCCAATTAAACTCGGTGTATTTCGCTGCCTTCTTTAAAGGGCGTAAGACCAGTGACTTGTGTGTAAGCATTAGACGCGTGCGCGGTACAGCGTGCCTCTACCGTGTGTGTGTGTGTGTGTGCGATTTACTCACCGTGCTCTTTGCGCTCCTCCGGGCTCGATGACGCCTCGCCGTCCGACAGCAGGCCTGACATAGAGAACAGCTTCCTCCCCGAGTCCTCTCCGGCCTTGAGGGAGCCGCCCGGGGAGCCAAAGTCAAACTCTTTGCCCTCCACCTCCGGGAAGCAGCTTTTCAGCCTTTTGGCGGGGGTGAAGGCCGAGTGGTAAACCACCGACTCCCTCTCCTCCTGCGGGCAGGAGAAAGGTCGGAAGGCGCCCACCCCGCTGTGGTTGAGCATGCTCAAGGTGGAGCAGTCCAGGTTCGGCGGGGTGAACTGAGGGTGCAGGTGGAGCAGAGAGGCTGGGAAGTCTCGGGAGGGAAAGGTGCCCGACATGGGGCCCTGGCGCTGGTACATGGAGGTGAAGGTGTAAGAGGCAGAGGGGAAGGGGAGGTGCAGGTCCTTCTCCATGGAGGTGGGGACATCGAAGGGCCTGGTGGCCTGGCAGGGGACGGAGGCGTCTCGGCCGGCCTCGGCAGTGGAGGCGAGCACCATCAGGGCAGGGGAGGCCAGCGGGGCTGGCAGGTAAGAGGAGGTGTCCATCTTGAAGGGGCGGTGGAGGTCCATTTACCTCCCTGTTGGTGGTCCTGAGGAGAGGGACAGGAAACACAGAGTCAGAGGAGAGTGCTGAGTGCTACAACACAAACAGGAACACAAAAATAAATTATAAATCGATTTTAGTATCCTGTATTTTTTTTTTTAACATTTTTTCTTTTATTTTTTTGTTGGACATTTATTGATGAATAATGAATTAATTTTGTAATCTCCACTGCCAAAAAAACACGGTGAGTTGCAAATCTTGAGGAATTTTTACAACTAGCTTTGGACTAATTTCAACAGAAAAGTCTTAGATGCCTGCAAACAATTAGGACGGAATAAATTGACTGAAAAACACACGTAACCAAAGCCTGAAAGCAACATTTTATAGTGGATAAGATCCATAAGCTTTGGGAGAAGAAGAAAATGAATATTTAATTTAATTCATTTTCTTAGTAAATCTTTAAATTGCATGTCCTGCCAATTGTCTTGATACAACCCAATTAGACAATTTAAGTGGAATGAGCTTTTAGGAATTTAAGTTTCTCAACATTACTGTCTTAAAACGTAAAATACCTAATCCCCTAATTGTGTCAAATGCTGAACAGAGTGTAATAAATTGCAGTTTATCTAAAATGTTACTAAACATGTTAAACAATAATACAAAGGAGTTGGTGAAAATCTGCTAGTTCCCTATTTATTAAACTAGAATTTCGAATTAGTTATTAAAAAAGGCCGAAATAAGAAAGTTAAAGAAACTTACAGTCCACTGGTTTTCCCCAGATAGGCTAACTTCAATCTCTTTATTAATCTAATAAATAAACATTTGTTAAATTAAAGTTTGCAATTTCCAATGCAAAATTAAATTCACTCAAAGGACATTACCTGAACATTAAAAAACGGACTTTTCACATCATCTAAAGTCTCAATAATCAAGATTTGACCCAAGCGTCCAAACATAAAGTCTCGAACCTATCGAGAACAGTTTTCCGCTTGAAAAAAAAGAAAAGTAAAACTACGACAACGCTTCAACACCCACGGAACACATGGCGATCGAACATCCAATTAAACCAATTAAACCAATTAAATCACGCGCGTTGTCGCGCGCAGCATCAGGCGGCACTTACCGCTTGGAGAGCGCGAGACGTGTTTCGGCCAAAGTCTCTCCTTCTTTCCAACTTCTAAATGTTGAGTTAAGGACGCTGCACTTTCTCTCCCGGTCGCGCAGGAAAGTGGAAAGAGAGAACAAGAGAACAAAAAGAAAGAAGAAGGGGAGAGAAAGGAGAAGAAGAAAAAAGCGTGCAGCTGCGGGCAGCTTTCGGCTTCTCCAGTCCTCCTCCAGATGTTGCGAGTGTTGAACAACCGAGTTGCCGCCGAGATGCGTCTCCGGGCTGCAGCAGAGCGTCAGTGAGCGGACCGGCTGCGGGTCGGTCGGTCGGTCTCTGCGGGTCTCTCCTTCATGCGCTCCGTGTGACAACCCCCCCCCCCCCCCCCCCCCCCTTTCCTCTTTCCCTGCCCTCTTTTTTTCTCTCTCTGTTGCCCCCCACCTCCCCACCCCATACGTGCTCTCTCCCCCTCGGACGTGATGGACACGTTCATTTCATTGCCCTCGTGCGCTAAGAGTGAAATTGATTCGAAAGAAAAATGACATACAGTATTCAGTTTGGCCAAACAAAAGACAGGGAAACTTGCCCTGATGTTTATTACGGCAGATATAAAATACATTTAATGTAAAAAAAAGAATACAATGCTTTCTTACATTAATCAACAACATTCATGCAAACTACACCTGTAAACATTTTGAAACGTAGATGAACGCAATCCGAAAAATACAAATGTATAGAAAGACATTTCACCGTAAGAAAGTGCATCAGGTATCCAAGTGAACCCCACCCCCCCCCCCCCAAAAAAAAAGTCCTCACTTTCACTGTGTGTGTGGCAGGGGATGGAGTTGTCCTCACTGAGCCTGCACAGTCTCCAGCATGTGTGATTGACACTCGGGAACATTCTCTTTTGATGAGACACAATGCAAACCAATGGTATTATTTGTCACAGATAATCTGCTTTCAACTCCAACACATTAGACGCAGCGTATCTGCATTATTCATATCTGATTTCCAGCACAACGTCAGAAGGCGCAGCTCAGAGCGCCACAAATCAGCCCAAATCACTCTTAATTTGTTTTTATCGGTATTGGTATTGCTTAAAGACTTTTTGAAATAATGTAATTGAAATAATTCCTTATTCCCCGGAGCCAATCCAGAGGCTTTACACTGCTAATCTAATGTGACACGCAATTTCCGTCTCTCAGACGATTGCTTCCCCTCAGGTCCCTGTCTTTAATGAACAGCCATTTGGCTGTGAGCCTGTGTGCTCGCATTTGTGTGCGTGTGTGTGCGCAATCAGGGAGCAAGAAAGAGTCCTGAGATAGGAAATGAGTGGATTGGGAATATCACAGCCAAGAAGAGGCTTGTGGCTGGAAATCACCGAGGTTTAGCGCACTAACTCAGCTTTAAAATATCGGGATGGTAATTAAAATATCCATATTGACTCTCACGTACAGCGAGGCTGTACGTTGAGGGGAACTACAGCCTGAATAGGACATGTGCACCTCACATCCATACAGTGAGCCGCTTCCTCTCGCACCTAAAGACAGCCGGCCGGCGGAGGGCCAGACAGCAGAGACAGACAGACAGACAGACAGACACATAAACCGGAGTCCAGACTGGCTCTGTAACAGCGTTGCCCTCGGACCAATGTGGGAGCGTGTAACACATGCCTTCGCTTGGACAAGGCAAGGTCATTATTGCGCTCAGGGAGCCTCACACATTGTTTCGGGGTTAGACAACTGCATGCCACCGCACACACACTGTCAAACAGAACAAACTCACGGTCCAAGGTTGGATGAGACTGAGACAAACGTGGGGGGCTGAATTCCAAAATAAAGTCTGCTCAGGGCAGGGGACAGCCTTTGATTCCTCACAAATTAATGATCGCAGGTTTTCCAGGAGACCAAATGCCAAAAATACCTTCGTTTGCAAGTGCATCAGTAAACACACAATCACCACAAGTGGCTCATTGACATTCGGATTATCATTTCCACCCTTCTCCTCCTGTTTGCCCCCGTTGTGCCAGCGGCTGTGGGTGGTGTGTGGTGGAGGATGATGGGTGTGTGTCCTGCAGGCCCAGTGAAGTGTTAATGATGTCCCGGCTGCCTCGGCCAGGTTATGGCACAGGGGCCGTTAGCCGCCCAGGGTAAACTGCGTGGCTCCCAGAATAAATTGCCACCCGGAGCCACGCAGGCTGGTCAGCCAGCCAATTACAGGCCTGCCTGCTCGGCTGAGGATGATGGGATACGATGTTAATTGTATGTCTTCATTTTCTGGCAGGAGGTGAGTCACTTGGCTTGTCTTCTCGGCTGCCGTACGCACACACGCACATGGACACACGCACACAGAGTGTTACGTCTTAATGTATGGCGTCTATGCTTTGAAATTGTAAAAAAAAATGTATGTGTCTTTGTATTCGTTGGCGTGGTGGCATTCCTGTTTCCTGGCTCACCGATTTCAATTTTTCAATTTTTTAGTTCATGCAATTTTAAAATTAATTTTACAGTTCGGTCGTCTCTGTCGTAATTTCCAACAAGTAGGAGATGAGTTAAAGGCAAATTAAATCAACGTGATGAGCGTTCTCTACTTCTTTTATTAAGATGCCAGGGGTCATCAGCGGAGTCTTTTAACTTTCACAATGCTTAATTGGAGTGGCGAACAGTAAATAATCATGTCTTTATTTTTCTCTCATTCGCAGTTCCTGCATTCGGGGTGTGGAGTAAACTAAGTTACTGTTCTAATCATTTCCACAGACCAATTAGTGATAATCACCTTTTGCTGTGAGACTCGCAATCTCCAATTACAGCAGATTGCTTTCAAAAATCATTCAAAGACCATTTCGGCTAATCAAAAGCAGAAGAGAACAAAAACGAAAGAAAAAAATAAAGATTTTTTTTTCTTTTTTTTTACTTTATGTGATCGTGCCTGCTGGAGATGTGACAGACTCCAAAACAACAACCGCACAGGACAGCGGGGAAGACGCCTCGCAGCGGCAGCGGTGCAGATGCAGAGGGCTCAGTTGTCTAGAGTCGGTTGGGTAGTAGTTGTGCGGCGGAGTCCTGCACTCTCCTCAGTATATCAACGTGGAGACTGTCTGGTAGCAGTGCTACGGAGAGAGAGAGAGAGAGAGGTTAGCTACTATATTAACATAGGGAGAGACAGCGCCAGAGCACAGCAGTCTGCCAATGACTGAGCAGTGGAAGTGAGACGGAGAGAGAGGCCATCGACCAGGCAGCCACAAGATGGAGTGGAAGGGAACGTGTGAGAGATGAGCTGTCCGACATGTGACAATGTGTGTGTGAGAGTGGAAGTATGTGTGTGTGTGCGTGTGTGCGTGTGTGTGTGTGGGTGAGAGAGAGAGAGAGAGACAGCTCCCCAAAGCAGCCAGTGAATGTGAGGAGGAATACAGAGAGGTGCATTATGGTCTCAATCATTGATCGCTTCCTCCCGAGGGGGCTGGTGACTGGCCCTCACCAAATACACACACACACACACACACACTAGCATCCTGTACGTTTACACATTCATAGCACACCTGTGTCGATACTGTTTGCATGTACTCAACTTTGTCTCTGTAGTGCTGAAGTTAAATTAAAGTTAAATTCGTCTGTGGCACTAAGCTATTTGTTCATACCAAAGGCATACATCCTGAAAGCCTGGTTCTAAAATAAAAACTTTAAAAAGGCAAGACTTTGTCGTGATCGTTCAAAAAGTCCCCCTTTGTTGGCTTTGAGAAGGGAATTTCAAAAGGCATTGCGGGCTTATAGGACTGAGCAGCAGCATCAATGAGACAGAAGGGTCAGATCATTTGACCATTTAACAATATGTTCTTTATCTCCTGTGGAGGAGAAGATCATTGTAGTAGTTTTAAACCCCCTTACCTCAAAGATTACAGACAAAATGTATTATTGGGTTCATTATTTACATCATGTGTGCTGGGCTAATCGTCACCTAACGAGCGGTAACACAACATCAGCGATGAGCGTAAAGGGACGGAGGCAATATTCCGTTGCGTCTTCACGTAATTTTGCAAGCGTTTGTTTTTTTCCTTTATGTGCAGTCACAATATGTAGGTTTATGGGTGCTGGCTCCACAGACTACAGACTGTACCTGTCAGAGGTACCTGTGTTGCCATATATTTATACACTCACACTCTAAGACAAATATTTCTAGGACCGAAACATGAGTGAGAAGTGGGGAACCAATTTGTTTTCTTCCGTTCACCTTAATCTTTAGTCTTGTGCATTCACGGAGGGGTTGGGTGGGGGTGGGGGGGGGAGTAAAGTGCAGTGACAGCCCGTGTCCTCAGCCCACCACCACCACCACTACACAAAAACACCACACAACACGGCCCTCCACCAAACATCACACCCTGTCCCCTCGCATCGCCTCCCCTCCCCGCATCAGCCACCCAGCCAGCCGGGGCCCCCGTCCTCTCTCACCGCCACGAGGCTGACACTAATGTGACACTCTGGAAAATAATTACCAACAAACGCACTGCTGACTGCAAACAGCTCGCTCCCCTCAGTGGACTGTCACTAGTCATTAGTCTGGACCCTGGGAGAGGACAGGGCCCCCGAGAGGAGGGGTCGAGGGCTGTGGATGAGGAAGAGGAAGAGGGGCCGTATACCAGAGAAGGGCGGAGAGAGAAAATAAAGAGAAGTTAGGGGGATCTGACAGGTGAGATAGAAATAATCTGCTTTCTAGATGTAAAACATGTAAAACAATTTTGAGAGCTTACGAGTGTGATGAAGTTGAAGTTGTATTTTCTGGCCGCGGTCTTTATCATTGGCCCCCTCTGGTGGTTTACATTATATCAACTGTGGCGCGGCAGGAGAGAGCTGACACAGACTGTGTTAGGACTTATTGGTTCCTGTGGGCAGTCTCCCTCTGATTTCCATCTGAAGTAGCTTGGTTTGAGGGGTTTAAAGGGGGGGGGGGGAGCTGGAGTTCAAGATAAAGTGAAACCCAACATTTAAGGGGCTAAAAAAAGAAGCAACAACCTACGGAGCAGGTAAGCAAGGAGGTAAAATGAAGAAAGGGCACGCAGCCATAAAGCTGTTCATGGGGCCGGCAATTCCAACACAATTATCCAAATGCCAAAGGGTACATCAATTCTTTCAACACCAACCCCCTTCCTGAACAGCGTTATTTGAGTTGCCTTGGGGGGCAGCCGTGCCACAGAGAGATTAAAATTTTTTTTAGAGCTCCAACAATGGCCAATATTAAAATGTCTCAATACATCTGCCTGGCTTTTTTGATTGGTAACTTAACCCTTGACTCTGGAGCAGAGAAAAGGCCTTTTCTCTGAGCTACCGTCAGCAGGCTGGAGTCTAATTTTGGTATGATTCAGGCTAATGAGCCGGTAATAAGTCCTCTGTGTGTGAATGAGGGGGATATTGCAGTGTAGCGGAGAGCGGATGAGAAGGTGGACAGCAGGGGTGGAAGACTCTCGTTGTTCAATAATCGCAGGGTACGAGGTTTAAGAAAGAAACGGTTTCCTCTCTTTAAAAAAAAACACCAAGGGTTTTCATTGATAGTCCCTTCACACACACACACACACACACACACACACACACTCTGGAAGACAAGTCTGCAGGGGAGAGCAAGAGACAGAGTTGGAGAGAAAGTGAAAGTTTGTCTGTGTGTCATCCAGCCAATGGCTTTATCCAGCCTTATCCTGAACCATGAAACCATAGTGCATGACACCCCTCTATGCGCTGCACCGATATGGCTATTCACTGTTAGCACAGAGATTTGACAAGCCAGACTGCTCTCACTCAACAGCCTGGGTCAAATGGATGACTGTCACTATCCTTTCCCTCTCAATTCTACGCTACGCTCCCCCTGCCTCCCCCTTTTGCTCCCCACTTACCGCCAGTTCCCCAACTATGCCTGTTCAAATTGACAAATTCAACCAGCTACAAAAGAATAAATGAAAAGAGAGGGAAGATGCCTCTGAAGGGGATAATCTTTGCAGAGGGAAAGATCTGGTTGAGTGGGAGAGAGGATTGTGAACACATTCGTCTGGTATCCACAATGTAAATGTTTCTCAATACTACAATAGAGTTAAAGTAACAGGATAGACATTATTTAAAAAAAAAACATGTTATTTGAGGATGGACACATGCAGACACATTGCATTGGGCGCCTAAACGGGGCCGATTACATCGTGCTTTTGGTGTCACTCTGTTTCTCTGATCCATGGAGGCAGTTACACGCAAAGACACATAGCAATGTGTGAAAAACAAGTGGGTTACGAGGAAGAGTGCTAGCTAGCACAAACAAATACAATTTAAAAAAAAACACCATCGCCAACTTTCTATGAAAAAGCATGCAACATGCTAGCAGCAGTTGGATTAATTTATTGTCCTTCCTTCATGTGTTTTCCTGCCCGTATCGAACGTCCCCCCACACTGATTAGTTTCACCTGTCCCTCGTTAGCCTCGCAGGCCTCCTCACCTGTTCCCACTTCCTCATTAGTCTCACTATTTATAACGGCCCAATTTATTTATGCATTGTCCATTTGTTTTTTCTGCTTGTAATGTTTGACCCTGAACATGTAAACTGGTAAGCTGCTCATCTACGAGTCTGCAATTCCTGCCTTTCCCGAACCATAACACATTTCACATCGTTATATTGACGTATACATGTTTAAAAAACCTTCTACTGGTGAAGTTGGTCACTGAAGCTCGAACGTATTTTGCCTGTAACGATCCATTCATTTTTATGAGGGTTTCATTTTGTCCCCCTACAATCTTCAGAAGAGCAAATAGTAAACCCACATGGGTTTGTCTCAAGACACCCAGTGTAATTCTGCCACAGCATCATTCAAATCTCCACCTCGCAAAACCATTTCCGCTCTAGTGTGTCACCTCTGTATATGTCTATCTACCCCCGAGCTCCAGGAGGCCATTTCTTACAGCCTGTGTTTTTGTGTGTCGAAATCCTAATCGACATATACACACACACACACACACACACACACACACACACACACACACACACACACACGGTCTATTGGTGTTCAGTCAGGTAAAGGTCTCTCAGTCGTGCTCTGTGAGTGGCCTCTGCTCAAACAGATCAATAGACGCTGGCACGTCCCACAACCATCCAAGAGAAAACAATTAAAAGCCATCGATCCTGTGCCAGGCTTCCCCATGAATATGCATGTGTCCTTGACCTTCCCTTGGAGGGGAGAAGAGACAGACAAATAGACAGACAGGTGTAGCGGCGCTCTCTTTTTCTACCCCTCAGTTGTGCGGTGAACCGCTTTGTGATTGTGATTTGTTATGCCATGTATTGTTCTTTTTTTTTCCTCTTGTGAATCCACACATTCAATTTCAGACATGCCTCGCGAGTTCGCATGAGGCGGATCATCGCATTAATGCCTGTGAAACCAGTTGCTCTTTTATAAGCTTGTTTGAGGCGCAGACTGCTCTTTTCTGAGCCGTGTCGGGAATGCAGATCAAGTGGCTCCACAACAGATGTCCCCTCTAGCTCGCCTGTTTCCTGGCTCTCTTCTAATTACAGATGTGTGACATGCACGTGGGGACATCTCCATGTTAGCACATCACCGTTCCTGCCCTGACACATCCTGTGGTCACAACAGCACGGGCTGCGGGGGACAGCCCTGCTCTGTCCTCCGTCACTGGGGATTAGCATTAGCATGCTAACAGGACCCCCGGGGGAGCGCTGTGCTAAGGGTCACACTGACAACTGTCAACAGCCTGCTTTAATTAGCCGAGCCTGGTCATCATTGAGCTATATGCTAAGGCTGGCTTTACATTTAGTCCATTTTACACATTCTGCAGAGCACATTCAAAAGCACCACGTTGGCTTTAGATTGATGGTAACTGAAAGGATGTGTTACTCCTGCATCTGCTCTAATCCATCAGTCATCATCAATCCCCATTGTCCTCCCCGCCCCCGCACCCTCCGACCTGGCATCCTTTTGCTTTAATATTCTACATCCAATTCTATAGTCAACTGTGTTGAGTGCTGACATGTCACAATGGCTGGCTCCCGACCTGACAGTATCAAGATGGCGTTGTCATGGGCCCGGAGACGAGGTGAGAAGCAGAGTGTTTGAGGTCCAGAGTGTATCGCCAGTCAGCCAGTGCATTATCCAGCTGTTCTGTGGCTGTCTACCTTTTTCTGTGGCGGGGTAATGGGAGTGTCACACACTAGCAGACAGTTGGAGTCTCACTATTCAGCTGAGAGGCCACATCCATATACACTGCCTGCTAACTGACTGCCAAGCGCTGCCGAGGCTGTCCTGTCTGCCCCACAATGACTGTCAGTGGCAACCTGGGGGCTGGCTGCCGTGACTGTCAGCGACTGGTCACAAAGCATTTACCTGCTGACAGAATTGCAATTAGTCCAGGGAATGTTGTTACTGGGAGAAAGGAAAAGAGAGATAGAGGCTAGCCGGGGAGGGGAGGGGGTGTTGCCAGTGGATTAGGTGTAGGATGGGTAGGGGTGGATAGAGTGAAAGGGAATAGGAGACTGAGAGGTGCGTAGATGGTGTGGCGTGGAGGAGATGTGGTGACGGCAACAATAGAGAGTGAAAGGTGAGGAGATAGAGGAAGGTAAAAGAGGATTGTGAGGAGCAGACAAGTTTGATCTCTGAAGAAGCCCGTATGTGTTCGTGCGCTTAAGATTGGAACGTAGCAACATATCAGGGGAGTGTGTCCGTCCACATACAGCTACTTAATGACACAATCCCTACCAATCTTGCCAATATTATCACCTCATCACACGTCGCCACTGGCCTCCTAGAACAACAATAACTGTGTCACGACGAAAGGAAGGAAGCCTCTTTTCAGCACCACGGACAGCTCTGTGTTTGTGTCTGTCGCACATTTTCCAGGCACTGAGATTTGCACTGAAGGACATCAACAGGGGCCAGTCCTTTGGTGTCACACGGCTACACAACACACTGCGACCTCGCACAAAGCCAGTGCCAGTCAGCTTTGTCTCAAACTCTGGAACTCATCACCATCGACTAATGACCTCTCTCGCTTTCCCTGCAAGCTCTTCACACTCCCCTCTCTCCTTTCACTACCCTTCTCTCTTCATCCCACACACTCTTTGTGTGTGTGTGTGTGTGTGTGTGTGCTCTCTGCCTGATAAGAGAGTGGCAGGGGCTCCTCCCTGGCCCCTAAGGGAGAAACGGAGCGTGACCGAAACTGTAGTCCCAAACCAAACACAAGTGGAAATTGGTCTATGGGCCAGGATCAATAGTGAATTAGCCAGTACGCTGGTTCTATAGAGGGCTGCTCAGCTCTGATGATCCATAGTAAAAGGCCAGGAGTGGAGCCCTGAGACGAGCACAGAGGCGAAGAGGACTTCAGGGTTACAATGGTGCAATCCACTACCCGGGGGTGCCATAATCAAATTGTGTGCAAAATTAAAGATTTTTTTTGCATGTACAGCACAACGACATGTCCTCCCGCGTGCTGAGAGGTGCGGCATTTCCTCTGCCTTCAGGAGGCCTTCTGAGGTCACAGGGACGTGTGCAGGGACGTGCCGCCTTTTGCCCACATGCTCTTTTTGGTGCAGGTGTGAATGCTCCACTAAACTAACTCTACTGTTCATCACCGCCCGCCATGATCCCGTTGGTGTGTCCGTGTGTGTGTGTGTAGGTGTAGGTGTGTCGTGTCTCACTGGTGATTAATGAGCGGCAGGGCCTGATGGATTGTCCTGATCACAGAAGGGACACCATGTTGAGGGGACACACACAAACTAAGTAGGGATATAGGCTGCTGTCCAACACACGCGCACACACACACACACAGATATGCAAATATACTCATGGAAGTGTACATTCACAGCCATTTAAGCATACAGTACATGCATGCACAGATATTTTCCGCCCGGCTATAACGACGTGCACAGACGGTTAACCTCTATCAGTCCATTACACCAGGAGGAGTCATCTCCCATCTGCTGCATCAGGCACCCGCACACAGACACACAAACCTCTTGCAGAGAAGAAGTTTCCATAGGTGAATATCTGACCCGAGTGGGAGGACACCAACATCATCTCATCTCTCTCTTGAAGCTGGTGATGTGATCGTGAGATGAGAGGTATTTCTGCTGCCGTACACACTCAGTCACACACAAAATCAAGGTGGCTTATTCCCTGGGGCTCGAGCAGGAAACACGTGTAACAAAGCGCCTCCTGTTGCCTTGTTGTCATGGGTGTTTCTTTGCCTGGCGAAGTGGGTTATTGTGATCCGAATCCGCTTTAGGATGCTTACCGTTGAGTGAGTTCTTAAGGGGATTTAAGTCACTGGAGTAGGGCTTTCTGAGGTCCAATGAATCGCATTTGGAATATCCCATTTTACAACACAAACATATGCAAAGGGACAGCCACAAACACACACACACACACACACACACACACACATGCACATTTTCCCCCAAGCGGTCTGATAAGGTTGTCTTATCAGAATAGAAGGGGGAGGGAGGTGGAGGGGTGGGGGTAGCTGTGTGATAATGGCTTTCACCAAATCCCTCCTCTGTCACAGATTAAAATGCCTGCTTGAAGAGCATTAGCAATCTTTCTTTTCATCTGTCTCCTCTTTTTTTTTTTTCTCCCTCTGTCGGCGAGTGCCATCGGATTTCTGGACCAATCTATTGTCACAGGCTTGCCACACATACAAGGAGAAGTCAACCTCAATCTGATAGGCCATTGTCTTATTCTCCCCATCGCTGATTCCTGCTCATGGTATTGATCGCGAAGCTTTTCCCCTCACATCTCATCTCCCCGCTCTGTGTGAGGCAATGTGTTTGTGCCTGTATTCGGTCTGATGGAAAACGTGGTCGGTCTCTCCCCGTGGAAGAATCTGACGATCAGTGGGGAAATTGACCAAATTATAACTATTTTCTGTAATTACACAGACGTATCGGTGGCCGGACGGCACACTGGAGCTACGTGGCATTGAACCCAGTGGACTCCCACCTAATCCGGTGCACTCCGGGCATCACAAGATCACAGAGGTGGGGAGAAGAACCCACTCGAAACTAACTGTGACACTGCTCAGCCACCATCCCAGTGAACCCCCGTCCCCCCTCCCCTCCTCAACCTTCGCCTCCTCCTCCTCCTCACTCTTGCGCCTCCTCCACCATGCCTCACAGGCCCGTCTGTCACCCCTCTATAATTATGAGGAGTGAGAGTAATGTGTTGCAGTATGAATAGGATTGTCGGCCTGATTGTGATGTATAGGCTTTCATTACCATGTCCAGGCCTGTGCCCTTCGCCATGTAGGAAATCCTATTTAGGCCCTAATTTGGGAGGCTCCCCGACCGTCCCGCCTGATAGCAATCACACACAGTAATTGTGTGCTGGAGCAACTGACATGAGTGGAGGTGTAGACATGCAGAGAGGAAAAGAAAGAAGGATTGGAGGAAGAGGAGGGAGGAGCTCCTGACAATGATATATCTGCATAGTTTGGTACATTATTCAAGTCATCCTGTGCAGAATATGTATGTTTTTGTGTAAACTACGTATTTTAAGGTGGTATCTTGGAAATAATACACCAACAGTGGAGATAGATATCCATGTACGGGATTTGATGTTTTTTTAAAACAGACAATTGGGGGGGCTTCCCCTTCTCTCATTTTACATCCACAATGCTACATAGCTAATTGGGTGGAGAGATCATGCTAACTCAATAATTATGATTTATGAGACAATCTCCTGTGGATATCTCACCTGATTTGACGACAACATGTAACCACCCCTCTAGCAATCAATATTTGTACATTTGCCATGTCTAAGTTGTTAACTTTTTTAAAAATATTTCATTAGTTCCTCCTTAGATGGGAGTGAATTTCTGCACCAACATTAATGCAGATCTGTCTCCACTTATAGGCTTGTAGATAATGAATGTCTAATTGACTCATTTAAATACTGTTTGCCTGCAGGAGGGCCTTTGCATTAAATGTTTGATTGCCTTCATATTAACTGTCATTAATCCCCTCTGCTCTTAATAGGGACTTTATGATGCTTTCTTAAAACTTCGCGCCTACCTCACTCTCCCCTTTGCATAATTAAGTAGAATATTCAAAAATATGGAAATGAAGGAGCTTGCAGGACTTGACTGATGGTCTTTGTGTCACAGAACTCTAATTACGGGCAAACCTTTGCATTTTCTGTTCTGCATTGGTTCCCGGTTCATTAACTCGGGTCACCGTGGGTCGACACAGTTAACTCTTCTGTTTAATGTCCAACTCGCCCCACACGCCAGGCCATCCAACCCACAGAACCCCCCGTACCTGCCGTGTCCACCGACTGCGGCGTCCTTTGAAAAGAAAGACGTACGACACGCAGGGAACTTTTGACAGCCATTACAAACTGTCACAGCACCAGAGTGGGTGAGAGACACAAACTTGTCTGTGTTTATAGCTTAACTGATCCTCTTATTCCTGATACTCCAGTCTGTCCGCTGTGCCCTAATCTCTCCGGGGGTCTTACAGGCCCAGGATGACAAATGGGAAGGAGAGGCCAGTCAAGCGTGGGCTCTGTGGAGAGGCTCAGGCCGAGGGTCTGACTAAGCCTCCTCAGCTCCGCCCTGGATCATCTCTGACACGGTCCTGCACTAACCCCGAGGATAGAGGAGCCACACGCAGTCACACATGGACCCAGGTACGCGCACAGGCACACACAAACACAAACACACGCACAATGGTTCCACGTGTGTAAGCATTGCCAGAGTAAGGTGAGACGAGTCGCTCTGATCAGTACGCTGCACCTGACTGATTTGTGTCATCGACAAAGCTGCAAGCTCTGCAAACACACACACACACACACGCGTCAGTTGCGCCAACCATTCAAAAATGTCAGCTTCGAATGGGCGTCACGGGACAGAAGCCGGCCCGCTCTATTTCGCTCTCCGCAGTCCAGCTCGATAAGAGCATGTGCTAAATGACTGCGATGCGATGAGCGGCCGTCCTGTGACTTCTCAGCGCACGGGAATGTGATGCGTGGAAGCCTCTTTCTCCCCCGGCCTCTCTCTCTCTCTCTCTCTCTCTCTCTCTCTCTCTCTCTCTCTCTCGCTCTCTAGCTCCAGCTCCGTGCTTCTCTGCGCCCCACTGCCTCTCAGCCACGGGATCAGCTGCAGGCGCTAATGAAACGTCAGTCAGGTAATTGAGGCTGTGGTGGTGGCGGGCCAGCCAGCCAGCCAGCCAGGCAGGCAGGCAGGCAGGCAGGCAGGCAGTCAGGCTGTGTGGGTGATGACACCGGGATGCTGGCAGCACTCCCGCCCCCCACCACCTCCCGCCATGAAGCATCACAGGAGACACCCCCTCCCCCCTTCCCTCCCTCCTCCCCCCCATGTCTTTCTGTTTGTGTTAGGGAGGAATATGAGCGACGAGTGGCAAGGTGTGTTGAGTCGTCAACTCAACCAGAGATTGTTAAACAGCTGCTGTTAGTTGGGATGATGTTCTGGCAGCGGCACCAGAGAAGGAGTCAGAGGTTAAAGCCCTTTGTTATTGCACCCCAGAGTGATGTTACCGTACCTGCCATCCGCTGACCTGCTCCGCGACCTCCCACGGTGAGTTATGGGTAATGTTTAATTCCCCTGCCGTGACAGCTGTGGATCCACATGGTAAATTGGATTTTTTTTTCTTTTTTTTTTTTTTTCCTTTGTTAGAATTGCAGGTGAAGAGAGGGACACTCACTACACCGGTTCGCCGAGGCCTCTCTGTCTCTCCCTGACAAATCAAATCCAACTGGTTTGTTTCTGAGGGCCGACCGGTAGAACAGAGTGAAGCTGATCCGTCCGACCTGGTCCTGTTTATGGTCCGCATGCAATCACAGCTCTGAGCTGAACCCTTCTCACCCCGACAATCAAATAAAAGTCTAGATATATGGTTACACACAAAATCTGAGGACACAAATAGGACATGCATACATTCAAACTGCACAGCTTTAAGGCAAACTGTCAAAATATTTTCTATTTACTCTTCTCAGAAGAAATATAAACAGCAAATACTGATCTACATATGCATGTATCGACGAACCAACATTCACCCAAATTCCAGGTTTGTATTTTGTCTTCCAGGAGTGTATTTTTACACTCTCAAATCTGTTCTTGTAAAATAACTTTTTCTCTTTCACTAGCATTCTACCCAGTCGCTTCGCTTTCCAGGAAGGACACCTTGAAAAAAACAAAAAAAAACTGGAGGCGTTCTGAGAGCGGGCCCAGCGATGGGGAATAGGAAGTCTAGATTTAGTCCGCTGTACTCCACTCGGCTCTCTCCGGCCTCCCTAGGCAGGGTGGACAGTGGGGTTAATGCCTGGCTGTAAGCACTGTTTAGTGCCGGTGATTGGGTTTGTGTTGCAGCAAGCCTTTCCCCTTCCTGCAGAAGAAAAAAAAAAAAATCCAGTGGAAATGACTTCCACTGTCCAGCCCTGTGGGCAGCTGTGATTTTTTTCCAACCTGCGCTTTTCAACTCCCCTCACCATTTGTCGGCGGCCCAGTGTCCCAGAGGACACAGGTGCGTTCGATGTGGAACAACGATTAAAAGTTCTCTCTCTCTCTCTCTCTCTCTCAAGGTGACCTAAATAAGAGGAGGTGAAAGTAAAGGTGAGAAACATGGAGACGAGAGAGGGGCACAGGGGGTGAAAGTCTGTTTTGGACATCCGCCACGGCCCGTATGGTAGGCGGCGCTCCATCCCCAGCTTGGGAAGAGGATTATCAAGACGCTGTCCCTCTTCCCCCTTGTAGTATTCAGTGATCGTATGAGACATGATGGGCGACGGCAAAGGAGCCATCGACAATCTAATCATTGTCACATCAGCGGTTACCTCGGGGAGGGGGGGGGGGGGGGGTCGTCGTGTATTTGAACAGCGTTCTATCACATCTGCTATTACCTGCCTCTTCCTGCCTTATGTCCCTCGGTGCACATCTTTTCTCTTAACTGTGTGTTCAATCACCAGCGGCGGCGGGCGGGCGGGCGGCACAGCGACCCCCTCGACAGTGACGCATGCCGGCGATTAGCCTGGATACAGTTCAATTATGATAAACAGCCAGCGCACCTCTTAGGTGGTGATTAAAGCCTCGGCCCGGGCCTTGATAAAGAGGTCCCATCTCGATGCCATCACAGCCGCATTATAAGACACTCCGCCGCGCAGGTTCTGCCTCATGCTTTTCACATCAGTGTTGCAGGAGGTGCACTGGAGCCCGTGTGGAACGTGCGGCAGATGGAGCAGGAGGAGAGCTGCTTGGGAGTGGGGTGGGGTCTTTATCATTCACACATGGCCGGTGATGCCTCCCCCTCCCTGCTCACCTATTTTCAATTCAGACTAGTATTTATTAATAACCCCCACTTCCCTGTGGCCTATCTTACAAGATGCCAGGCACTATAACTTAGGCTGGGTTTAGATGTTGAGAGATAAGAGAGGAGCCCTGGGTTTTGATAAATGGATGAGCAGTGATGAAAAGAAGATATCAGAGGAGCGCGAATGGAGAGAAGGAAGGGAGCAGAGCATTAATCCAACACAAGGCGCGTGGAAGGAGGGAGCGAGAGTGAGAGACAGAGAGCGGGGAGGAGGTAGCAAAAGAAAGATAGCCTCTCGGCTGTGTTCTGTCAAGGGAGAAATTACACATTTACGGAGGTTTTTTCAAGCAACGACGGGTTTCATAGATCATACACATGGATTTATGAGCCAATTTTCAACATGAAATATAGACACAGAGAATCCATTTTACCCATGTTTACTTGCCTCCTCTCACTCTTTTCCTCTCTCTCAATCAGACCACCTCCAGTGTGTGGAATGGTTTACTTCTGTAACTGTAAAGAGCTTATTAAAGACATACGTTTTCCGGCTAAGATAGTTAACAAAGACACCATCTGGAGGGATCAGGGATTTAGGTTATTAAAAAGGTTTTTTTTCCCCCATCAATCATTCTTCTTCTTTTCAACACAATTACTCTATATTCAGTTTGCTCACACCTTTAAAACGTTATTTGTAAAACCCTTCACATGTTAACAACGGTTTTAGGTTACAGATGGTTAGAGCCATAAAAATGCCACCAAAAAGGGTGTTTATCCTACATGTACATCTAGCCCTGGTAGCCGTACACACTCCCCTGTTCAACGCAAAATTTGCATAGAAATGAATGTCTAAGCAGGCTTAATGACATAATTGACACGCAATTAGCAATATTATGGGATGGGAACCTCGTGAAGTTACCTTGGCCTTGCCAACCCAATAATGAGCCCTGCTTAATTATCATATTAATGAAGTTATTACATGTCACTTAACTTGGAAGACAGGTAAGGTAAAAATGTCATGATCCTGCAATCTCCCCGGCAAATGTTTATTCAACACTGATTACCTCGAAGTTAACACATCGTGTAAGAAAAGCACAAGGGAAGCTTGAGGTATGAAAGAGGTATGAAAAAAAAAAACACCATGAGGTTTATTGAATCATTGACTAAAGCTTCAAGGTCACCTGAGGACAAAGAAACACAAATCAGCCTCACTTTCCCAACATGGAGAACGGGGCCGCAGATGGAACCACAGTCTATCAGGGAGGGGGGGGGGGGACCCAGGGAGCGAGACGCACTCTGGGTCGGTGGGCTACATCGGGTACTAAAGGCTAACACCAAAACACATTTCCAGTAAACAGTATGGCATTATTAGGCAAAAAAAAAAAGCATCGCATCAGGTCAAATGAGCTCTGCAGCTTGAGGTCCTCCCACTCCCCAAAGTCCCTTCTTTCATTCCAATTCATTTCAATTACCCGGCCCTTCCCACATTCTTCCCCGGATCCCGATTAGCTCAGCCTGGCAATTTACAGTTGATCTTGCCTCATCTAAGGCTGAGGGATGGTGGAGGCAAGGAGACGAGCGGTAATGGAATGAAATGTCACTCAGTTGTTGCCTTTGTCACAAAGACGCTGGACGGGCCAGATGGGGAGGGCGGGGGGGGGGGGGGGGGGGGGTAAAGTTGTGTGTGTCTGTGTGTGAGTGTGTAGTCAGGGGGGGCTTCTACGTGAATGAACAGCAATGTGCTGTTCCGTTCCCCCGTGTCCCGCTTGTCCAACCATAAAACGTGCGTCTTCCCTGTGACCACAGAGACTCGCACGGTCACACGTGTAACAGCGGGGGCTCTTCACCTCGTCAAGGCTTCTTCACCTTTTTCACCGAAGACGAGCTGGACGCCGACTCTCTCCGCTTGCGCTGCAACGCGAGACACAAGAACCATCACTTCAGCGGCCCTGGCAGGGTTTGCCCGCTTTCAGTTATGAAATTATTTTACCGGTCAAATAGTGAGCGCTGTGCAAGACCACAGGGAACGTGAAGGCGGCCATGCGTCTTCAACCAATACAACTTTAACTGGATTCAAAATGTGAGGGAGTCGGAGCAGAGGCCACTACTCCTTCCACAGGAACCCAGACTAATCAGCAGCGAGTGGTTTCGGCCAGCATTGAAAGATGCTTGTATTTTAACAACGGTCACATCCTCACTAAGGGTTTATTGACAATTTTTTTTTTTTTAAACGCGTTTTAACAAGACCTTTTTACTTGGACTCTGGTCGAACCCCGTGCAGCCTTACCGAGTTGGGGGTAAGTGGGGCTCCCACGACGTCAATGATTTGCTCCTTGGCTTCCACCTTGATGTCATCGGCACTGGGCCAGGATGGCGCTTCGCCGCCCGGGGTGGACGCCGCCGTGCTGTTCGTGGCGTTGACTTCTCCGCTCTGCGCTGCGCCGACAGGCCCGGCTCCTAAAGGTCCGCCCAACATGCTGCCGGTGCCGGTCTTCAGTAGGGCCTCGTAGCGATGACGCAGCATCTGCTGTTCGTACTCACAATTGCTGTGAGCCTGCTTCAGCTCGTACAACAGCACCAAGTCGCTGCGCAGCTCATTGAACATCTGAACGATTTCCTCTGTGGGCATGGGGTTGAGATCTAGATTCAGGGAAGGCAAATTTAAAAAAAAAAGACGTGAGGAGCTTGCTATTAAAACACTTCGAAAGGTTCGGGGTCATTTGTCAAGTCATTGTAGTGAGTGGAAGATAATCCTACTGATGAAGGTCCCAAACTGCCCATTTTCAATTAGCATGCGACTCAGGTAACGCAAGATGTTGTTCTTTCTTTTTTTAAACATTTTCCCTGCTGTACTAAAAACTCCAAACTAAGACCATTAAATAGCTTTATTAGGCTGTTGCAGAGGAGAGTTTAAAATGTAAACAGTGAAATGTAAAATGCAGAATGCTGGTGCTAATTCACACTTACCCACTCCTTGCTCTAGCAGAATCTGCTCAATGGCCTTGATCTTCTTTTGGCCTACCGAGCTCGGCAGTTTCATCTTAATCACACACACACACACACACACACACACACACACACACACACACACACACACACACACACACACACACACACACACACACACACACACACACACACACACACACACACACACACACACACACACACACACACACAGAGAGTTGTGATTTAAAGTGCGGTGGCTACCAGGATGCACAGCTCCACCTCAGGGCTTTTAATTCGTATGAAATGCACTTCAACGGGCCAGATCAAAATGTCTTTATCCACTGAACTCTGTCTGACTGATCGGCTCGGGGGATACTCTACTCCTTTAGCCGAGGTAATACATTTTACGTAGAGAGCAGCAGCTCCTCATCAGTCTTTAAGATGAATAAGAGTTCTCTGTGGCTAGGTTTTACAGATATAAGCAAGTTGCTAACAGAATGTATCATCACACTGCTAATGAGAGATAGAATGCTCATGTCAGACATCCTGGGACCCTGCGTATATTAGCTGCAGGGTCGAGCTTTACAAAAATTGTTTTGATATCAATAGAGGTTAAATCAAAAACACTGAGATAATTTCTGAACACTGTACGTTTGGTCTGCGCCTCTGATTGTTCTCTTTAGTTCCTCACTGGTCTTAAGTGAGCTGTACTCACCCTCTGACTGCGAAGGTTGACTCCCGCTGATTTGAAGTCTGGGAACTTGATGCCTGCAGTTTCAGGAACGGCCTAAAGAAAGCAGCATACAAACTGATGTGACAGGGGTGAATCTTAATCCTTCAGTCAACTGTTGCATTGATAAAGTACCACATCTTTGTGCCATCTCAACAATAAAAAACATTTACAGGGTTATTTTCTCTGTATTGCCACTTTCATTACAGGAAAACGTTTTTAGCATACCGGTTTCTCCATCTCCCTTTTTTGTGGGAGCTTCTTCTTGGAAACTCTCTTCTCTGCACGCCTTAACTCTGTGGTTGTGTCAGCTGCTTTAATTAGTTTCTGCAGATCCTGAGCCTTCTTCTCACGTTCTTTCTTCCTAGTCTCAATCTTCCTCAGCTCCTGAATAAGATATTCCTCTTCTGCCACCTGCAGGAGAAACAAGAGAGGTGCCGTGTTAATATTTCTGATGAGTGGCAAATATCTCACAAGGTTCAGCAATATTGTTGGATTTTTTTTTTACCAATAAAGGCATAACTGCATTAAAAACTGCAGTAATAACTGTGTTTTTGCTCTATGTGATGCTTCTAACCTGGTAGAGCAAAATCAAAACCATGATCGTCGAACAACAAGATAAGAAACCCAAGTTACAAACTTGTTCAGGTGTGCGATTAAAGAGCTTGTCCAGTTGCTCTTTACGGCGCCTTTCATGGCCGGCATCAAAGATGTAGATCTTGGGCTCGGTCCCTGAAGCTGCACGGACCTTTGTGAGTTTACCACAAATACAATAATACCGTTCTTTGAGGTCCTCCACGGAACGTTTCTGAAAATAAATTGGAAAACGCCATTACAAATATTTTACTTTTACTTTTTGCAATACATCCTAGATGAGTGAGGTAGATGAATGGCAAAGTGATTACTCTGTATTGCTGGTGGTCGTAACGGTCATGCACAACTACGAAGCGCAGATCAAAGCGCTTGCACAGGTCGAACAGATGGTCCGTCTCTGCTTTAGTCCAGCCATCGTCATGGAGATGCATCTGGTATTCCTGCTCAGAGTACACTGGTATCTGCACGGTCTACAAAAGCAGAGAAGAACAGAAAGGACAGTGAATCAGGATGAATAACTAAACGAAGATGTATCAGGCGTATAAAGGATGTATACATCTGAGCAGGAAGGAGTTGACGGAAGATGGATAGCAATAAAACTCCTATGTGTTTTTTTTTATTTAATGAGCGTTGAAAGTAAGGCCGACTCTTCTACCTTGTTGAAGCGGGCAAAGGGGTAATCCTTGCCCTCCTCTGCCACTCGTCTCCAGTGGTGGAAAATAGCCCCATCCCTGCGAGCTGGATTGGTGAAGGGCATCCACTTCCAGGGACGCACCTTTTTACAGCCAAGCTTGGCTTTCACCGTCCTGTAGCCCTGAGTGGTATCACTCGGCAGCAAAGGGGGTGCATCTCTGGGATTATCAAGAAAAATATGCCTCTATTAAAGCACGTCCGAAAATGTTCAGCACACGCAGAAAATGTAAACAATGAGCATCATAGACCATAGAACCACCATGCCACATCTAAAGTCAGAACACTAAATGATTTTCATTAAAAATCCCTGACAGGCATCCCAAAAACCAGGAGATAAACACTGAATTAACAGGTTGTCGTTTTCAGCGTGGCTTCAACATATCTCCCATTACTTAACTGGGTGAACAAGTCACTCACTTGGGTTTTGTTGATTCTGATCACAGAAGAGAGTTGAAAAAGTTTTCCATGGAAGATTAAAAAAGTCTTATAGGTTTTATATACCTACCTTGGGAGTGATAGCTGGAGCAATCGGTAACGTGGCTCTAACTCACAAAGACTCGTTTCCCTGGTTTATTCGGTACATTGATTTTGAAAAATACTAAAATTGAGCTCATACTTTTTATCTGAATAGAGCAGAGCGTAGACTTCTCGGTGCATTCCCTCAGGTCTCTTGAAAGTCAGCGTTTCCGTTGCCTTCTTGGTTTTTTTCTGAGACAGAAGATAAGAAAACAAGTAATACTCCATCACAAACTAACAATTTATAACGTTAACGGAGTTGTCTTAATAATCTCATTGCATATGGCGCGTCTTGTGTTTTAGCGTTGGGCGGCCTGCATCATTCTTAGAATGTTTATTAAAATGCGGGTAAATGAGATGAGCAGTTTGGATTTACGTTAACGTTATCTTTTACCTTGTCCGAGTTGATGAGATCTTTCTTGCTGATGGGGCCGTCATTTTCTCCTCCAGTCAACTCCAGAATATCCCGGACATCGGCACCGGTACCCATGACTTAATATGTCGTGATTCAACACTTCACACAATCTGTCAAACGTAAATACTGTTTATTCGTTCACTGGCGGCCACCCAGTTAAGCGGTTCTGCCCGACAAATACGGTCCTAGCTAACGGCTAACGCTAAAGTTGTCATTTCTAAACTATATCAAATCCATACCGGGCCACTGTAACAAGTAAAAACTTTTTTTAAATAAAGTATTGTAATAATCCAGCCTAATCTACCTGATAACTATGCCGACGGTAGGGAAATATTCACAAGCTATTGTTAAGGCTAGGTGAGTAGCTAGTAGCTCGCTGATTACGCTACAACCACACCGAGCTACTCTGAAACTTACTAGCGCCCCCGTAAGGTCTGGCGATGCACTGCAGCTTCAGCTTTTTGTATTTTAAATATAACTGAGCCAGGGATGATACAATATTCATACAGATCTCGAAGCAGTAAAAATAGTTACATCAATAAATTAAGGAAAATTATGCTTCAGCTACAGAAATCAAGTGTCACTTTTCGTAAAATAATACACTATAATAGTATAGTGTATGCCACACAATGAATCTTAAATTGTAATGATAAACATATTTATATTAAACAGGAAAATAAATCAAAATAATCCTCTTAATAGAGGCTACAATGATACATTCAACCAAGTTCTTTCTTTATTTTGGTCAGTGATATTTGATCTGTTTGAAACAAAAGGAGATACAATAATGTAAAACGTTTTCTACAGCGCCAGTAAATAATCCTACATTTATATCAAAGCAATTACATATGTTAATGCCCGGGATTATGCATGGCATACATGGATTATTGAACGAACTAATTTCATTGTAGAGCATCCAAAATTCCTGGACTTTTGTGGCATTTACGTCAGTACAATTCCTCAACCAGCTAATGCCGTCTATTTCTACACCACAACACCCACAAAATGTTACTCGGTTTTGCGCTCAACATGTGAAACAATACCTTCAAAGTGTCACAAATGACTAAATTGTGTCGGTTACAATGGCATGTTCTTAATCACACACACAGCTCAAATGTATTTTTATCTGACAGAAAGATACATGTTTTTGTATACTTATTTCTCTGCATTCCGGACACCATTATTCTGAAAATCCATATTGTACGGGGAGGACCTTTACTTTTTTAAAAGTCCACCGGATGTAGAACATTTTCTCCCTGGTTTAAATAATCCCAACGTTCGTTGTTCCTGGTCTCTCCGCCATTTTCCTTTGTTGGTGTCGCAGAGGTGTTTGGCGTAGTTATTCATTACACTACGTTTTAGTGACTTTTGAACGTTATCGAAGAGAACACATCATAATTTAGAAAGACACTAAACTGCGCGATAAGATGTCCACCGAGCAGCCTGAAAAGACCGACGTTAAGATCGAACAAGCAGACCCGCCGTCGACGCAGCAGCAGCAGCAGCAGCCGACGCAGCAGCCGCAGCAGCAGCAGCAACAACCGCCAGGGTAAGCCCATTCATCGAGGTTCCTTTGTTTGAGCCTGCTTGCTAACGTTAGCTAGGTACTTAAGTAGTCGAAATAATTCAAATAAATGTATACCGTGTCTTGTAGAAATTACACCCCCCCCCCCTTCATAGTTTTGCCTTGAGTCCCTCCAATGTGATCGTGAAGTTTAAATTATGATAACGTTACATTTACCCGCTGCTGAGAGGGCTGTTCGGGATCCGTCTAATTCAAGTAGAACCCAGCGCAACTTTAAGTCCTAATTAAAGTTGATATAATATTTGCAGAGAACTTCAGGTTACCCCTTAATGTCCAATATGTGGGTATTTCCTTTATATTCTTTCGCAATTTGATTTACGGCAATAAATACTGAACCTTTTAGAGTAATGTTTGAACAGGCCTACTAAAGTTCTGGCCAAGGAGCGGCCTTGCCATGCGGTTGAAGTGCGATTGTCTCGATTGTAGATTTAGTATCGTTGTCCATACCGTTGTAATAACACCGTAATTACAATTATTTAACCACTTCATCTATGAATATTTATTTATTTTTTACTCCGGTTGAAGAGGTCTTCCCTGTCGGATTTAAGACACCCATCAGTTAACGATAAGCTAATGGCGTCGTTTTTGTAGCTCTGCCGTAGCAATTCTGAAGCCAAAATAGCGCTGAAAATGTAGTTTTACTCGTTTTAAAATCGGCCAGCAAATGTGTATGTATGTAAAAGCTTACATTTTAAGATCTTAATTTTCATTTCGGATTTGAAATGTTTTTTTTCCATACCTTTTTGGAATGGCTTATACGAACCGCTTTAATCATTATTTACTGATCTCTTTATACAGAGAAGTGAACGGGAAAGCTAAACATGAGCCCAATTCAAGCAGGAAGGAGAGGCCCCAGAAGAGAGGCGGAGGAGGAGGGCGATATGAACCCTATGGAAATGTCAACAAAAGATACCGCGTTTTTGTCAGCAACATCCCATACGATGTCAAATGGCAAGCTCTCAAAGACCTGATGAAAGAAAAAGGTAAGGTGTTTGAACATGGGATTGAGTCAGTCCACTATGGGCATGACCGCAATATGCAGCCTTTGTGGTCATTTTATGTGACCCGTGGAGCTTTGATGGGGTCTCTGGGATTTTGGCAGAAAGTTAAGCCGTGCTATGTTGCTTGAGCTCCTGGGAGTTATCTGGAACCATGGTTTGGATGCGGTCCGTCCACTAAGGAGTTGCTGCAGACTTGTACAAGTGGATTTTAGAATTACCATTTATTCTACATTGAGATTTCTAACAGATATTGTGGTTTTGGTGAAGTGGGGTTTCTATACGTGTTAAGCTGGTCCACTACTATGACAATCCAATGGCTCACGATTGCGAGCGGCATATTGAGATGCTTCTCCCCCAGAAAATCCATGAAGAACATGCATTACAAAATGTAATGATTTTTGTCCTGAAATGAGGGACAAGTTGCAAAATGTAACAAATGTTTAAAACCTAAGCACTTAAGATTTGTGAAAAGGTAAATCTTTTGGAGGCCTGAAAATCATTTGTGTTGCAGCAACTTTCAACAGGGATTAGCCTTGTATTCTCTCAATGTACAATACGGATTTACATGTGTTTTTACTCATGTAGTTATGGGGTATTGGAAAAGCTTTAGATGTATCATAAGTAATGCACTAAATTGGCATTAACTTTATATTAAATGTGTTAAGGCACAATCCTTTTCAGAAGGAGTGCCTGGTATTCGTTTGATAACTGACTGTGGAGTTAAATTGCATTTTCTCTTTTAGGTGTGACCTTGACAAGCAAATGTTTTCTCAGCGGATCTCCATGTTGTGCCAGCACGGCTATGCGTTGGAGTTTTCTTTGGGGTACAGGTCTACAAAATGAAGCAGCAACTTATGCACTGTCCTTGTCTCAAGAGGTTTGGTCACTGATGTCCATTTGTTGAACGGACGTAATCAGGAACGAATGTGGGCCTGTGGTCGACGCTGAATCAAAATTCTGATCTTGTGCGTTTTTACGGAACAGGTCCATTTTAAAGAACATGTTTGCCTGTAAAGAAGTTTCTGTCCCCTAAGGACGTGCCTTTTTATCGCGATTATGGTTAGTTCCAAGCTGTAGGTTTCTTCTCAGTTGATGGGCGACTGCATTGTTGCATTGGCCTGACGTTTTTAAAATGGCGACATCTGAAAAGTATGTACAGGTTTGCAATGGAAAGTCAATGAACAGGTTTTGCCTCTTTGAAATTATTGGGTCAATTATCGCCGGGCAGAATGTGGTGGTCGATCCAACTAGTCAGCCCTATGGCCATTTAAACAGTTGTTGTCCTCAGTCTATTGCTTCTGGTGCTTTTTGGGAGAATTTCAACAAGGACATGCTAAGAGGTGTACATTTTTTTTCTCCCCTCAAATAGGACACACGCTTGCTTTTTGTAGACCTGTACCATATTGTGCTGCTGGGGAAAGGCGAAGGAATGGCAATCTGAGCTCGCTGTCACCGGCCACCCTACTTGTGTGTCTGCTCTAAACCCCCATTGTTCTCTCGGCTTCTCTCCCCTTGGTGTGTGTCGTCTCTGGAATCTGATTTGTAGTGGGTGAGGTAACGTACGTGGAACACTTAATGGACGCAGAAGGCAAATCGAGGGTAAGTGCAAATACATACAAATAAAACATGAATAATCCTAGACAAACTTCTGTTTGTCAGCTTTGGTGTCTTTGATTTTATTGTTGGAAATTGTTCAGCTTCAGTACTCTGGTGGGAGTGTGTGCGATGGTGACATGCTGGAGGCATGTTTTTATTTGGTGTCATTTGTGACACTGAATTGATGTCATCCCGAGGGTTGATGCTCTTATAAAAGGACTTCAGCTTTCTTTGTAGCCAATCATGTGGGATTGCAGTATCTGAGTGACAAAGTACCTTTGGTTGCTGGATTCGCTCCTCGTGAACTAAAGGTCTAGTTTGCAAGAGGTTGTTACAAGGCTGGTAGACGATGGTTAAATGTAACTCATTCCGTAGAAAAGCTTCACTGGAAATGTTACCTCCAATATCTCAGTAGTGGGGAATCCTATTTCACTGTGGATTTTCTGCCCGTTGGATGTTGGGGAACAATACTCTTTAATATTGACCATACCTGCCTGCATTGTGCTAGTGACTGGTTTGTAGAAGAGTAATTTCATTTGGAAGCACAGGTGTGGCGCAGGCTGTAGGTTTGTGATGAACTTGTGATTGTGCATGAAATTGTCTTTTTGCATACATTTTTTTTTCAATCAATTGAAATGTCTTTTAAAACCTTTTTTTTAACTAATTTTTATTCTACTTTTTGTGCGGCCTGTTCTGGTGTCTCCGTTGTCCCATCAATGAAGGGTTGTGCGTAAGTAGTTTTTTTTTTCTTTTTACATTTCAGCATATATTTTTGGATAAGATCAATCAATCTAAATCCTACATTTTTCTTGTTAGCGTGGTTGAGTTTAGGACTGAAGAGCTGATGAAGAAAGCGGTGGAGAAGGTCAATAAGCACAACCTGAATGGCCGACCCTTAAAAGTGAAAGAGGTAGGCCCCAGAACAAATGCCCAGATGCCATAAAGAGAGCAAAATGTCAGTTGACTATTGCGTTTATGTTTGATAGGATCCCGATGGCGTGATTGCTCAGAGAGAGATGAACAAGACTCCAGGTGGAGGACATCCAGGAGGTCATGGTGGAATGGGCGGGATGGGGGGAATGGAGCGCATGGGGGGAATGGAGCGGATGGGTGGAATGGACCGCATGGGGGGAATGGAGCGGATGGGTGGAATGGACCGCATGAACATGGAGCGAATGGGCCCCGGACCAAACGGCTCCATGGTCAACATTCCCCCGAGCCTGATGAACAACCCCAACATCCCCAATGAGATCATACATGGTCTGCAAGCTGGCAGGATTGGCAGCACTGTCTTTGTGGCTAATGTAAGTGGTAATTTCATTATTCTTAAAAAATAATAATATTTAAACTAAAATCTATATTTAAAAAAAACATGTACTTACAGCTGGACTACAAAGTGGGCTGGAAGAAGTTGAAAGAGGTATTCAGCATGGCCGGCATGGTGGTGAGGGCCGACATTCTGGAGGACAAGGATGGGAAGAGCAGAGGCATGGGAACCGTAACATTTGATATGCCCATTGAAGCAGTCCAAGCTGTCTGTATCCTTTTATTCAGAGAAAATGTTACATTGGGACCATTTGCATGCATATAGACTGGTTATTCAATACTCATTGTTTCAAGATGTCCCTGGTATGTTTTCCTGAATGACTTCACAGCCATGTTTAATGGGCAGCTGCTATTCAACAGAGTCATGCACGTCAAACTGGTAGGTTTCCTGAAGCTCACGGTACATTGTCTCACGCTAAATGAGAAGAGCGTAGTCTGAATGTGTTTGCTTTTGCAGGATGAGAAATCCCTGCCCAAGGATTTTGGACCCCCTGAAAGAGGTGCTTCTGCTCTTCCCCGTAAGTAGACCATAATTCATTAAGCGAGGGGAACTTGGTCGCTTCAGTTTGAACCTGATATGCCTGCATATAAAGTAAATACAAGATGCACACTACTGTCCATTTGTGGAAACGTACCCTTTGGCCGACAATGTTTTAATGCTAAACCCATCTTCTCCTCCCCAGGTGGCCTGAGTGGTATTGGTTTGGGCCTGGGACCTAATGGCCAGCCCATTGATGCTACCCAGCTCAATAGAGGAGGAGGAGGAGGCGGAGGGGGTGGCGTAGGAGGAGCTGGAGGAGGAATGGGCAACATTGGGCCTGGAGGTAACTACCTCCAGTGTTAAACTCTTTAATATCATGCTTAAAATATTGTAAAAAAAATAATTGTTAGGAATATACAAGGAATTTAAACTCCTTGTAAAGTACTTTATTTTCAACATGGTATCTAATCCGTGGCTTATCACTCTTAACTTGCAGGAATGGATGGAATGGGCTTTGCTAACATGGGAGGTCGTATGGGAGGAGGCGGTGCTGGCAACGGGGGTGGAGGAGGTATGTACTGAATGTTTTTTGTAGAAAGTCCCTGAAACAAGTTTGGTCAGAAATATTGTGTATACATCTTCAATTGATGTTTGAGTCACCGTGACTTGCAAGCCATGTAATGTTACCATGCCCAGCCTGACCATCTGTCTCTGTTCTAAGATTATTATTTTTTTGTCCTATGTTCAAGGAATGGACAACTTTGGAGGAATGAACAACATGGAGCGCTTTGGTTCTTCAGGCATGGGCAGAATGAACGGTAAGATGCGCTGAGCACACTGAAGCAGGCGTGGAACACTTTCACGTTTTGCTGGCTGTTTCTAATGGTTTCATCTCTTGCATTGTCAGAGATGGACCGTGGGATTGGTGGTGCTTTTGACAGGGAGTTTGGGCGAAATGAAATGGGAATGTCTCGCAATAATTTTGGTGACTCCTTTGAAAGAGGAATGGGTTAGTATTTTAAGGATTTTGTTTAAATTCCTCCATAACTAATCTGATAAATCAGATTACATTCCTGTGTCACCTCTGATAGTTGATGCAACTTTTCTGTTTACTCACTTTGACAGGAAACTCTCTGGGGATGGACCGCATGAGCTCTGGGATGGACCGCCTGGGAGGCAACATGGACCGCATGGCGGGAATGGATCGAATGGGGATGGACAGGATGGAACGCGGCGGCTCTGACCTGGACAGGTTGGGTTCTGGTTTTGACCGGATGGGCGCAGGGATGGACCGGCTGGGACCCAGCATGGACAGGCTCGGACCCGGTCTGGATCGTATGAGCTCCAGCATGGACCGCCTCGCCCCAGCTGGCTTTGACCGCCTTGGCCCGTCTGGTTTGGATCGCATGGGATCCCAACTGGACTTTGGCTCCCCGATGGGTATGGATCGCATGGGCAACACTGGGATTGACAGGATGACCACCGGATTCGACCGCATCGGCTCCACTGGAGGACTTGACCGCTTCCCTACCGGTGGAATTGATCGCATGAGCTCTGGCATGGAACGGATGGGGTCTGGAGGTGTTGGTGGTCAGTTTGACCGCACTGCTGAGTTAGACCGTGGATTCGGCGGGAATTCCTTTGCAGGAGCTGGAGGGCCTGGAGCTGGAGGCAGCAATATCAGAAAGGGATGCCAGATCTTTGTCAGAAATGTAAGTATTCGTCTTGAGGATAATAAGACTTATGTTGGCCTAGCTGCTGGGTTTAGTTTTAACGGATTTGAAATTGTTTTCCAGCTGCCATTTGACTTCAACTGGAAGATGCTGAAGGATACGTTCAACACATGTGGTAAGAGTAGTCATAGTTAGACTGTCTTTACCCAGCACTTTCTATTTGACATAATGCTCACTAATTTCATTGGTGTTCCTCTTTCTGCAGGTATGGTTCAGTATGCTGATATTAAAATGGAGAACGGCAAGTCCAAGGGCTGCGGTGTGGTGCGCTTCGACACCCCCGAAACTGCTGAGCGTGTCTGCCGGACCATGAATGGTTATCGGCTGAATGGAAGAGAAATTGATGTTAGGATTGATAGAAATGCATAAAGTGTCTGTTATCATAGCATATCATGACAATTTTTTTTGGCCATGAAGGCCCAAGCGCTATGTATCCTTTAAATTTCATTTAGGATATTCATATTGTATTCACTTGGTTTGTTAGGTAGTCGGTCAAAAATATATTGTTTTTTTGCCACAGTGAAAGTGTTTTTAGTTTTTGATTCAGTTTTACTTTTTGTTTTTAGAGACCAAATAATCTTTTAATTTGTGTTCCTGTCCTGGTTCACCTGTCATTGCTTTTTTGTTCTGTAAGGTGTTTTGATAAATAAACCTCCAGTATTTGAAAAGAGTACTTTTTTTTGTTTAAATTTCAGTGCCTAATTATTATAATAATGATTGACTTGGTAGAGGTTATCCACTTCAAGCATTCGTGTGGTTGGGGTACTTATGACACATTTATGACTAGGTAACATCGGCCATTGTTTTCTTCGAGGATGAAGTTGCAGTTTGTTGACGCGAGCGTTAGCAACATTTGGAGGTAAAGCGCACGGGAGTATTCCCACTCACCCGGAAGTATAAGGTCATCACCGGAAGAACGTCACAGGCACTACATTCAAGATGGCGAGCCCCTTGTGTCA
The DNA here is from genome assembly GCA_021346845.1 of Apeltes quadracus. Classification (NCBI taxonomy): domain Eukaryota; kingdom Metazoa; phylum Chordata; class Actinopteri; order Perciformes; family Gasterosteidae; genus Apeltes; species Apeltes quadracus. Next base: position 6,001,549 of record CM037924.1, on the reverse strand, counting down.
GTGTTACCAAGTGAGTACCTGAGAGTTTGAGCCATCACGTATTGGCATTTTATTTAAAATATAAGACACGCAGTTTTCTTCCGGTTACGCTAGTGGCTGTGAGCCTCGGCGCCTTTCCTGGCTGATAATGTAGCGTTAGCTAACAAACTTAGCTCGTTGACTTCAGGTGTCCATCTTATTTAAACTATAAAGTCAACGTCAATATCTAGCCGCGGGTTCCGTGTTATATTTAACAAAAGTGTATTGTTAAACGACTACAAGCTTGATAACTTTTCCACGACCTGCGTTTAACGTTATTGTATTAACTTGGCAATGTCATAGTAAACGCCAACATAATCTGTGTGGTTATCAAGCAACCCGTTTTAGGGGGCCTTACATTTCGTTTGTGTGACTCTAGATATGTGTAAGAAGATGCTCGCTGGCATTCCCTTCCTCCCACCTGCTGCTTCACAACAGACTCAATGTCTACAGTATCCGGGGGGTCCTCACGTGTTCTTCACAGGTACGAACTCACAACGCGGTCCTTCCATCTTGTGTTTCTATTCATTTTTAATACGACGAGCCGTTTCTGTTACGATTCCATATAAATGGGGAGACGAAGTTATAAACACCTGCCAGTGTGTACTGCTTTCAGCAGTACCACAAGCTACTGCCTCCAAGTCCAACAAACTGACTTTAGCAACTCTGACTGAACCTCATAGCCAGTGTGCGATTTGACAAAAAAGCAGAGGAATAAAAGCAGCAGAGGAATAAAAATGAAAGTTCACTGTCAAACCGAAGAAGGCTTAACCAAAGTTCATTATGGGTGAACCCCCATCCATTAATCCGTTCAAAAATAATTTAGCAGAGGGGGGAAAATCCCCTTCCACCCCGCCCACCACAAATCGCACCCCGCTCATAACCATCATATAGAATTATTGCAGAATAATCCATATAATAGTTTCAATAAAAGGCAGAAGGAAGGAGGCCTTTGCTGAAACATCAGCTCCTTTCAAGTCTTCATGAAGTCTACCACGTTGACTATCTATCAAAATGTGCTCCTGCTTTCCTTACTATTTTATTTGCTTCCTACCTAAAGTTTATAAAGATATCTTGAACATGGGGCTCCCATGCCCTGCTGTTGAATACCAATTGAATTGAAGTAAATTAATTGAATGGCTGAAGGATTGTGTTTCTTCATTCCCAACTAGGGGCCTCGGCCACGTCTCCTGCAGGTACGGTATTTGTCTGGGGAGAGAGGCAGCAGAAAGGGTTTCCTTGGGGAACTTCTGGACAACATTAAGCAGGAGCTAAACAAGAACAAGGAAATGAAAGACAGCATCAAGAAGTTCCGAGAAGAGGCCCAAAAACTGGAAGAGTCGGATGCATTGAAACAAGCTCGAAGAAAATACGTTAGTATTTCGCCACTTACAGTATTGTGCAATATCCATTTTATGAGAAGCTAGTGTTAGTTTTTGCCAATTTCCCTTTGTCTATTCCCCAGAAAACAATAGAAACTGAAACGGTGAAGACCTCCGACGTTCTCAAGAAGAAGTTTGGAAACTTCTCTGAGACAGTTAAAGAGGTGAAAGTGATGAGTATTTCAATCAGCCGCAGTCTGTCTTTTGATTGTCATATGATAGGTAACATTTTCAGGTTGATCCACCCGCCTTTACAATGATTTGTGTCTGTGTCTGTGCACAGGGGCTGGAGGAGGTCAGTCGTACAGAAATAGGTAAGAAAATCAAAGACGGGATGGAAGAAGCAGCCAAAACGGCTAAGACCTCAGCAGAGTCCGTCTCTAAAAGTGGAGAGAAGTTTGGGAAGAGTGGAGCGTTCAGAGCGATCTCACAGGTACGGACTCACTGCGCACACCTTGATTACCCCAAGTTGAACAATAATCTTTGCTTATTGTTTTCCATTAATAAACTAAAGACACTTGTACATTGCTGCATAACCTTAAGCTCTTTGTAAGAACTGTGTCATTGTAAGATGAGGTGAATCTTCAGACAACAGAACAATTTCAAACAGTTAATAATGCAAATGTAATATTATTGTGAAAATAATTAGTAGTACTGTAGTTCTACTACTGAAATGATAACTTGTATGTTTCCCCATCTGCTCCCTTTGTCTTCAGGGCATGGAGAGTGTGAAGCAGGAGATCGGTGACATGGGTCACACCGGCCCTTATCGGCCGCCTGCCAGGCTCCGGAAGAGGAGCGAGTTCTCCTCCAAGGGGGCGGGGGATGACAGCAAGGTCTTCGCGGCCAACGAGTACGTGAGTGCCCTCCACTATACTGTGACAGTGGGAGGGGAACGCCCTCTCATGTTCACAGATGGCTGATACCACTTAAGCGGCCTCATGCAGTTTAATCACTATCTGAAAAAAGGGGAGTAAAGGCAGCTTAAAGCTGTGATATTGTTCGAGCGTAGAGTCATCTGGCCCGGTACCCACAGACAAGCCGAATATATCACAAGCGGTATTAGAAAAACCTCAGTTTGCAGAGATGAGCAAACCGTTTTCTAGTGGTGAGCATTCAATCCGGAATAAGAGTCACAGTTTCCAGAGCTGAACCTTGATAATATTCAAATATTTATTTAATTCAGTTAATTAGTCTTGATGTAAGTACTTCAGTGATGTGATTGTCAGCATGACGCAGCAAGTCAACAGAAACACCCGTTTACCTCCTTTTGAAGCAGTCCTGTGTGTGCACTTCAGGGAAGCAATGGGCGTGGTGCTCCACAAAGACTCCAAATGGTACCAGCAGTGGAAGGACTTTAAAGACAACAATTTGGTCTTCAACCGTAAGGACGAACCAATCTCTCTTTCCTTTGTTTACTTAAAGTCAGCCGTTCATTAGTGCACCAGCAATTCTCTTTTGCACGTACAGGAAGTGACCTGACGTCTGAGGCTTCTAGCATTAAACCACACCCTTTAAATGTACAATTTTGTGAGGTAAAATAGGAATATAAATGTAAATCAACCCACATGCTACAGCACCTCACGGTGGCTTTTGAGTTTTATTTCACAATATGTTTATTTTATTCATGCAATGAAAGTCTGCCGTTTTTAGATTGTGAGGATTTTTATCCCTCCAGTAATATTTTTGACAGCAACGATATAGTTACTGTGACTACTGAAGGATTGTGCGGATGTGTGAGAGCGGTGTGTGTTTTCATCGTCTACGCGTGAAGCAGACGAAGCCTCCGGTTGCTGCTCGAGTTCATGCTCTCGTACTTTCTTTCGCTGCAGGATTCTTTGAGATGAAGATGAAGTACGATGAGAGTGACAACACGCTCATCAGAGCTTCCCGCGCTGTCACAGACAGGATGACGGACCTCCTGGGTGAGGGACTCCTGGTGTGATAGCGTGCATTAATCACAGTGTGTCTTTAGTAAGACGTGCTTTGAATCCAGCGGTAGGCCAGCCGATATGAGCACGTCTTAACATGTGTAACTACCTTCTTATCTTATTGTCTGTGCTTCCGGTCCTCCTGCGTGTTTAGGGGGGCTGTTTTCTAAGACGGAGATGTCTGAAGTGCTGACAGAGATTTTGAAGGCAGACCCATCGTTTGACAAAGATTCCTTCCTCAAACAGTGCGAACGAGATATAATCCCCAATATCCTGGAGGTCTGCAAACACCAATTGCATAACACCAGTGTCTGTGATTTTGTGGCAGTGATCAGAATGTACAATAAAATAGAAGGTTGACGTCTGTCTTTGTGAGTTCCCCTCTCAGATATGTGCAGGATGTTTTTGTGTGATGCCGTCTGTTCTGTGTCCATGCAGGCGATGATCCGAGGGGAGCTGGAAGTATTAAAGGACTGGTGTTACGAAGCGGTACGGCTTTTCTCACACTGTAGCTCTGGGCTCCCAGTGCTGAAACACAGAAACAACAGGCTTCTAATGCAACAATAGAAAGATGTCCAAATATGTAACTGCATCATTCCGACTGTCCTTGGAGCACATTGTGTACTTATCGGGTGTGCATGATGTCATCTTCTTTTTCTTCATGCTGTGTGTGTAGACGTACAGCCAGCTGGCACACCCGATTCAGCAAGCCAAGGCCATGGGACTTCATTTCCACTCGAAGATCCTGGACATCGACAATGTTGATGTGAGTTTTCCAGGCCGCGCTTCACAGGATTAATAAAACAGGAAAATGAATAAACAAAACAAGTTAAGGTGTAAGGTTTTTGCTTTGATTTTTGGAGCCCTGGGTAAGAGTGTATATGGTGATCTGCATGGAGAAAGTTGGAACCAAGTCCAACACAAAAAAAATTGTTAGTAAAATTACAGTCCTTTTCTGTATTTCGTATTGTCCTCAGGACTGTTTTTGGTCTTTGAAACACCTTTTTGTTCTTCAGTATCTCTCAAGCCATGATTAACCTACAAATACCTGAATGCAATCTAAAGCTGGTTCAGTGACGTATGTGTTTACGTATTGTTTACTCCAGTTGGCCATGGGGAAGATGATGGACCAGGGCCCCGTGCTGATTATCACCTTCCAGGCTCAGTTAGTCATGGTGATCCGAAACACCAAAGGAGAGGTGGTGGAGGGAGACCCTGTAAGTTTTGCACGCACAATTTTCTGTTGTATGATGAAAGTAAAAAAACATTTAGCACAGCTTATAGCTGCATTCCACTTCAGAGAGGCCCTGGTTCTATTTTAGGGTGACTTGATGGTTCACTCGAGTAGCTCACAGGCACACCTGCTTAATGTCATTAATAACGCCGGTCCAAAGTTCTGCTGGCATATTTTCATAATCATTTTTTTTAACTTCTTATATATGATGTACCAGGAACATTTTATTGGCCAATTTAAGACACTTTCATTTGGGCGTGACAATTATTTAGACCCATACTAAAGCTTTATTGGTCACGCATCAAAAAATTTAAAATGAACCTGTCTTTGCTTTTTCTACAACGGTACAAATGAACCGCTGCTTTTCCAGTATCGTTGTACCCATCTGTGTTCCTCCCTCCCAGGAGAAAGTGCTGAGGATGATGTACGTGTGGGCTCTGTGTCGAGACCAGGAGGAGCTCAATCCATATGCTGCCTGGAGGCTACTGGACATCTCCGCCTCCAGCACGGAGCAGATCCTTTAACTCGTGAATATGACACAGATCACTCGGAGAGAGAACGCGCTGAACCTTAGCAGCTCCTGGAGCTGGCTTTGACGGGGCGGGGGCGAGCAACATGGAGACGAGGGACTCTGCTCACACTAGGGGGCAGTAGATTACCAACAGCTCTCATTCACCACATGTTCTTCAATGACTGTGAGGTTGTCCGTTTATTGGATCGGTGTGGCGCGTTGCAACTGTTGGTATTCAATGGATTCATTAAGTTAATTAACAACAAATTCTCTCATGAAAATTAGAAAATCAATGAGGAAAATTGAGCAGGCTGATTCATAAGTGAGCCCCGGAACTTAAATTTGACAAAATTTCAAAAATCTTGGGCCTTCTCTCTCTCGCCGCTTTCCTAGATCCTTGTTTGTATAATGATTGTCCACTGTAATTGTTAAGATGTGAGTCTATATTTATTATGAAGGAATAAAGATCTTTGTTTTTCACACCAGCAGACTTGTGCAAACCTTCAGCCTTACAAATGGTTCAGTGCCGTGTGTCCTTATCTAGAGGAGATCACGTGATTCTTTCTAGGACAGTCTAATTATTAGTTTAAAATTAAATCCTCACATGGGATTTCAGTGTTAGCTCTATTTCCTTTGGGGAAACGTGCCGTCTTGAGTTTTTTTTTTTTTTTTTTTTTTTTTTACAGTATCCAGAGCACATTTAAAGGACTCATTTACTTCAAGTGGAGTTTCATATGAACAGCCTTCCTTTGGTCTGAGGTGTAACAGTCAGCGTTCAGGCTTCACATCAGCACATCATGCCGTTGTGTTGGAGATGAAGCTCTCTGACAATCTGTTGTGATGGTTCATGAATCACTGCTCCATGTGTGTAATGTGCCTTCCTGTCTGCTGAATAGCACCCATTTCCAGAAGCCCAATACCGTGGCGATAGAAGTCGCCACTGCAAACTGTCTCTGGAAATCCTTTGCAGGACGGCTAACCCGGCATTTACTAGTCATTTGTTCCAAGACAAATAAGACAATAGTTTAAACAAGCCCAAAGCATTTAGATTACAAACAAAGCTAAATATCAATGACACATTTTCAATTGTCGCCAACAAGAAAGTCTAGCGTATTTTATATTCCTCCTCGGTCTCCACGTAGAGTTTAACCTTTACTCTACCTTTACTTGAACCTTTTTCATTGTCTTGCCTGGTTCTGTTTTTATTATACCATCATTTTCAAAGTGCAAATGCATTACGGGCCATATCCACCCTGGAGGGTGTCTGATTCATTTGGGACTCATTCTTTCTGGGCATACGGGGTGCAGACGAGGGCGCGGTATCACTACGGTAGCGGTCCGTCGTCCATGGCAACAGTCACACAGTGTATTGCCGTTGATGGGACGCAGAGCGGCATGAAGCTCAAACCTGCCGGGATTGATCACCGCAGCCTCGGGTGAGCCTGCGTGTTTGCCTGCATGCGTGTCCCTGCATGCTGCTCTACTCTTCTCGGGCCTGTCCTGGATGATCGATCCTCCGGCTTACTGAGTTGCACTGAGTTGCGCTGAGCTAGCAAACCCCAGTATAGTGTTAATTGCTCAGGATGCTCAAACACGCAGCCCTCAAGCTGCCTGGAGAACTCACAACTGGGCCTGGTGGTCAGACACGCGTGAGCGGGGCCGGGGGAAGTCCAAAAGCAGAAGGGCGGAAACGTCGCATGGACTCTCACACTTGATGGGTGAGTGCTGACGTCCCGCCGCGGCCTGGGAGCCAGGTTCTCAGCAGCAGCCCGACTGACAAGCTGAGTGACAAATGTTTAAAAAAAAAAAAAAAACGCCATCCAAATGGAAGCCACGTGTAAAAAAAAAAAAAAAAAACTGCTTTAAAGTATTTTAAATGTAAAAAGCATCCACAGGTGCCTTTGTTGACCAACAGTGAAGAAATAACAGTAAAATAAACACAAGAACAGGCCAACTATCAGCTGCACAAGCTTTCCAAGAGAAGCCTGAACTATTATTCAGCTTTATGTCACAAATGGAAATTGTCCACCACGCGTCACGTGTCTCGCCTGTCAGCCGTCCTTTCTTTTATCAACCGGCCCATTTCCTTTCTTTCCTGTCATCGGTCTGTTGCACCATTAACTATGCTGTCCTTGAGCTCCCCTGGTAGCCACCCTCTTTGAGAGCTATTCAACCAGCGTTTGTCCTTTTCTCTAGTCCTCATTCCATATATTTAAAATATAAACCGGACAACTGCACCCTTCCTTGTGCCGGGTGGTTGCAGACAGTGATGGCTGTCTCACGCCTCCGAGGGGCAAAGGGAAAAAACATTTTACGCATCAGGTCTTTTCAGATGGATTTAATGCAATGTGACGTTGCTCTTGTCTGATCTGAAGCCCAGCGCTTCCTGTAAGAACTCGAGAGGGAGAATACACACACACACACACACACACACACATACATGCAGTCAGAAAGGTGCTGTGCAGGACAGAGTGTGTCAGGGGTGACAGGTGGGATACTTTCTCCTCTTGTATGGAGACCTCAGATCAGGAGCCTAAAGGTGGGGTCATTGTTGTTGGATACAAATTAAAAGAAGACAAAATTTTCTTTTACTCAAGTAACCCCTGTTCAGGTGCAAAACCGTGTCCAGGCAATCTGCTGTTGTCTCAAATGGACTAATGAAACCAAAGTCATCTGCATGGCGAATTCAATTGAGCAAATGTGTTCTTTGTATTTTAGATGCACCAAAGAACATATTCTCAAGGTATATGAAGAGCAATTGTTTTTTCTCAAGCATAATGTGACAAAAAGGTGGAGACGCGCCTGCACCTTTGGCTGAGGACAGTTCGGTAATAGATCTTTGAGGCTTTTGTTTGGGGATATTGCCTCACATTAAAATCACATTTTTAATTTTAAGTTTATCCTCCATCTTTTCATAAAGCTCCCCTTGATATTGACATTGTGGAGCTTTGTGTCTTCCAATCAAAGTCAATGGTCAGTATCTCATTTTCATACATCGCGCCTGTCCCATGAGATAAAACGATAACGATAAAGATAAAGATAAGATAAAGATAAAACAGCAAAATCAAATTCATGTGTGTTATACAGTATGTGTTAGAAATATAAATCACTTTCGCTTTAATAAAAATAAGAGGGAGGAAGTAAGCGAGAGAGAGAGAGAGAGAGAGAGCGACAGACAGTACTTGCTTAGCATTGTAAATGAGTGGAAAAGAAGACACACAACGTATGGAGGGTCGTGTGCAAGTTGAGCAGTAATGGGCAGTGAGAGTGCTCTAACCAGTGGCCTGTCTCACCCGAGCATGCACGTCCAGAACGTGCTGGAACTCCCAGGCCCCACATTACTACAGAAAAGTGGTTACAGTGCTGCTGTGTCACACACAGCTGTGTGTGTGTGTGTGTGTGTGTGTGTGTATGTGTGTGTGTATGTGTGTGGCTGGATCACACTCGGCGTATTGGCACAGGCCGGTTACTCCAGTCCCGATAGTTCCCGCGTTCAAAATTTCAGACTTTTTCCTCGTGCACTGCAGGATTTGTATGTTGCAGTGAACATTATGTGACAGGAACTTCCTTCGGGTTCTGAGGAATAAAAATGAAAGTTCACTGTCGAACCGAAGAAGGCTTAACCAAAGTTCATTATGGGTGACCACCCATCCATTAATCCGTTCAAAATTCAAGTAAACTCAAATGAAGCCAATCTGAAACTACTATTGCTTTCAATCCCCCGATGTCATGTGCATGTAACACCCCAAAACTGTTACATTACATTACATTATTGAACGAAAGTACAGCCTCTCGTAGCTTATTGCTTAAATCACAGGTGTCAAACTCATTTTAGGTTTGGGCCAGATACTGACAAAAGAAGTCATGATATTCTCTAAAATGCCCTCTTTTCACTCTACCATGCCTCTTCAAAGGACCAAAGTGACAAAGGACATTCTAAAGCAGGGGTGTCAAACTCATATTGGCCCACTTTGATCTCAATGCGCCAGACCATTAAAAAGCACCGGAGGGGGAGTGCTGTTGAGTGTTGTTGACCAACTCAGAGGTCTAAAACCTACATTGTATTAAAGTCTTTAAACTATTGAAAGTTGCTGAAGTAGTTGACTTTGATTAGAAATACTGAATATCTAGGATACCAACATGCAAATATCTTTTATTTATACCTGAATTTTTTCTTGCTTTGCAATCCCTCTAAATCTCAGACATTAGCTATTTCTGAGCTTTTCAATTACATTATCACCTCACTCCCCCCCCCCGCCCCCTCCGCCATTTTTCTAAATCTAATCCCCGGTCAACCCAAGACACTATCCGACAGCCCACCCTAATTGCCCCGCAGCAGATTCTTTATGAGAATGGAGATTCTGCTGAGAGGAGGAAAAACAATGGGAGCAAATGCTGTTTCTATTGATCAGCCACTGGTCTCCTTCCTCCAGCCGGCTGTGTTAACCGTTCACAGGTCTGATAGGTCATAAGATTTAGGGGCCCGGGGTTGCCCATTTCGGCCCCTACAGAAGGATATTTCTGTGGGCGAGCAGATGTTCGTGCAGGCTGCTGTTCATACCACCGGCATGCGTGAAGTCGTCTGCAGGAGCGCAGACTTTCTGTCCCGCTGAGAAGATTGCAGAAAAACCAAAAGGGCAAGTCTGCACAAGCGAATCGCTCTTTGGACGTGGAGAGTGAGCAGCTGGTGTACTGGACCTCGTGGGTCATAGCAAATGATTAAGGGTGCAGTGACAGAAGGACAGATCAACAAGTGGATAAAAAAGAGAAGAGGCATTTCATTGCTACAAAAAGTAGCAATGAAAACCTGAAGAAAAAACTGCGCAGCTGATGCGAGGAAATGGACACGAGGTGTGAAGAGCAGTTTGAGGCCCCTTAATCAACTTCAGCCGTAAGTCCGATGGGCAGTTTGATTGTATGATTATGACTCAACTCATCAAGTATGTTACACATACCTTACACGACGAGCTTCGCATTGAGGATTAGTGAGGTTAGATCATGTGAGGATTGGGGACTGCGATGACCTTTGATAAATCCTGGGTCCGCCCTGCTAATGAGCAAAAAGGTCTGTTTGATGACTAAATTCATTGGTCGAAGATTCGTTACATGGAACCCTGTAAACTTAGTAAAATTCCTCCGCTTGCAGTGTTTCCTTGCAATCCCCTATTCAATCTCAGAAGTACCAGGGTGACGTAGTTAATCCGCCACTCGGTTCCCAAGAGAGTTTTTCACCAGCTCATTGTGCTTCAAAGAATAATTGCAGTCGATTAAACGGCATGCTCGAATGGTATTTGATAATATGAGTTCTTCCTCCCCACGGAGTCCTGTTAGTGTGACCACACGCTAGTTCCTGCCGCTCTCATTATGAATTATGCTGCAATCCGTTGTGCTCAGAAAACAACAAAAAAGGAACAAGTCCTATGGATGGGTTTTTCCAGTCAGAATTCCAAATCGAAAACTCGACTTCCACCAAGCCTGTGGTGGCCAACAGAAACAAACCAGACGTCCCATTAATATGATGAAGAATCTCAAAGCAGAATGTGTCCTAGTTTCTGAGATTTTAAAGTAGTTTATTAGTAGTTAAATAAGAAATAGGGATCGAGTAATTAGGACGCATCCAATTTGGATCATGCATAGTTTTACCAAATTGGATCACAATCCACCAAATAGTTATTGAGGTATTTCATTGTGGACCAAAGAGGTCGACTGTGACTACATTGAGGCCACGCTGCTGTCAGCTGACTCCTAACTGGAGAGCTGTCTTCTAAGGAGCAGCATAAAAGGTGTCGGGACCGGAGTGACGGATCGCACCGGGCCTGCCTGGCGGTTCGAATAGAGCCATTAGCAGCTCTGCAGCTGTCCCGGGCTACCGCTTCGGCTTACTGTCCCGTGAAAGGTGCAGCTTGGCGGTGTCCTGGGTCTCACCGAAGTGTGATGAATGGCTTATATTCCTGCGAAAAGCATATTAAAGTCACGCGACATGATGGATGGCGGACAGATGACAGCTGAAAAGGCCGAGTGGACGGTAGAAAGGGAAGGATTAAGGAAGCGGGGGGAGAGAGTATTGAATAAGACATGTAATGGGAGGAAATGTGATGCTTTACAAAGATATCCAAACTGCACCCCAAAGCCTCCTCTGTCTTTTTGACGCATTTCGAGCGAGGGGGGATTAATTGTGTGCTTATGTCCTCTTCCAGTTGTAAATCACTTAAAGGTGTCATGCCAAACGGTCTAAAATACAGACAAACTATTTCAATTGAATTATGGGTAAACCGAGTTAATAATAATAATAAGTCATTTCTTTTCCCCCGTGCTGATGCAGAGTCGCTGCAGTAGACTGAGTGGACTTGCCTAATGCGGTCTGGATGCAGAGCAGCACCGGCGATGATGCAATGACCCGCGGATGTAATTTCCCGGCCGGTCGCTCTCTGCGTGGCCGTGTTAGTGGGCATCAATCGATCCATTGGACCCATCGATGCAAACTTGATATCCTCAGTAGCACGAGTAACTGCGGCCCTTAATCCCAGGTGTATCGACTACGTGGCTTTCAAATAAAGGGTTAGACGGGTCACATTGACCGCACGGCGCCCATGAAGTGCAGTATAAGTGTTGATAAGAGTTGTGTGTTTGTGTGCCTTTCGGGGACAGGCATATCATGTTAAATTTTTTTTACAAATTTGGAATTGATGGATTGCAGCAGACCGGCTGGTTGCCTCTCTGACAGGGCTTATCCCTCATTCGTTATTAATATCTTTAGTATTCGTTTCATTAATTTATTGGGTTGATCAATCACTTCAAATGTAGCCAGTATTAATTCTGTGGCGCCGCAGAAGCGCTTGAAGAAAATTTGAAATGGTGCATCATTAGTCAACTCGCTCCATCAGACTCCGTTATCTGAACTAAGTGTCCTCTCGTCTAAATTTAATGCAGTCTCCTCTCTCTCTTTCTCTCTCTCTCCCTCCCCCGTTCCCCGAGTAGGAAAATTGCACCGTGAGTAGCCGTACAAAATGATATTGGTACCTTTCCCCAGTGTGTGCGTCTTGTCAGCATGTTCAGACCTTTTCAGCTTTACACTTCATTTCGAAAATCTGATACCACACGCTCATCCATCTCGCCGTTGTGCTGTTTTGAAGTCCCCAGTATTTCAACAGGAACTTGTTTTCTCCTTCTACTCAAAGCAAGCCAACAATCGCAGCCCACGCCATCCAGAAAATAAATCCTCAGAGCGCTGTCACTCTGTCATGGGGTCAAGCTAATGTCTCATTAAAAAATGATGTTCCACCATAACACTGTGGCTTAATGACGAGTGATGAAAAGCCTCAGGCTATTGATCTGTCAACGTCACAATTAAAAGGGAAACTGCAGCCATAATATACAGGAAAGTCAGTCGTGACGTGAAAAGGTAGTTCAAAGCTTCTTGTAGCACCGTTGGGAACTGCGAGGCAAACAGAAAAATGCCTTAAAATATTCTCCCCGGCCACTGAAGCAATCTGGAGGTTCGGAGTAAATCTGTGGCGTTATTAAGGCAAATCAATGTCAATCAATGTCACAATCCACAAAGTTCCACGCGTGTCAGTGTTGAGGTCCCGCGTGTGCAAATCAAACAGCCGCCCACGGGTTTTCCTTTTGTGAGTGCGTTTGCTCTGTGCAGGAAACTCTGACTGCAGCCTGCATTAAGAGAAACATGCTTTAAGCGTGAGGGGCAATATGCTGTATATGCTCTTTTAAAACATTGGAAAAAATGTCACCGGGCGGAAAATGAAAAACACAAAATGTATCACATTCCATTGCAATAACCGTTTGCCGACATTACAAACTGTCGTCAAACGGTCGGTGTGTGTGGTACTGGGGGGGGGGGGCTCGCACAGCGTTGCCTCTGGGACGATCAAGGGTGAAGCCACTGAATGATGAATGTTCCTTCGTAGCAGGGACTCTCCTGCGACTTGTAGTAAAGTCCCCTGGAGACACAGCCTCTGCTCTAAGCAGAGAGCACACAAAGACGCACACACACACACACACACACACACACACAGTCAAACTGTGTTCTTTTTGCAAGTGCTCAGATTTGGCTCAAATCAGTCAGCCAAAATACAGTAGAACGCAATTCACTCGATCACTCACACGCCGACGCTGCAGAAATATGCTGATCCAGCTCTGTGTTCCTGCCAGAGAGGCGCCTGAATGCTGAATTTCATTTATATTTCTGCATTTAGTTGACGTTCTCCTTCGACAGCTCAAAGTGGATGAGATGGAAGCGGTTAATAGAGGTTAATCTTGCTCAACGGCTTTCGCAGGGGACTAGACTTGAGACGAGTCTCGCTACACTCTATTTAGCAAGGTCTCTTTATACCACTCAATCAGCTAAACCCCTACAGTGAAGTTCTCACACACACACACACACACACAAACACACAGGCACATGCCTGTACTAACACACCACAGGGGATCTGACATGGCTCTGAAGGTCACCTTCTACAAAACAACTCTTATCCCTAAAGGTTTTAATGACTTTCAGGCACCCTGTTGGCTTTTCCCCTCTGACTCATAAAGCAGCAGCCACAGATTTCCCCGTGCGTTAGAGTAATAATACACGTGCTGCGGGTCGACATGGGAGGGATCGGGTGTCTGGAATGAGGAGAAATCATGTTTTGCGCGAAAAACCTCTTGAAACTTCCTTTTTTCTCGACTATAAATTGTGATGATGTAATGCCCATTCAAGCTGCTACTGTAAACACACGCTCTTGAATTATATTATAATTTCCACTGCTGGTTAAAGCTGAAAGCAGCTTGAAAGAAATCCCTCTAGTTAGAAACGTTAACACATTAGAGAGCATCCATCCTCCAAACAGAATGATTAAAGGATAAACGTGAAATCTCATCACAGACGTCTTCATCCGAACACTTTAGTGGAGGATATTAAACCTGCCACCTCATGAAAGACGTCCGAGTTGGTGCTAAAACCCAACACGAGGCCGATAAACGCTTTCAGACCTTTAAAGGGATTACAAGTATTTGTTCCAAAGACAGGAAAGGATTTATTTGCCTACAACAACGGAACATGTGGGGGGAAATAAACGACGTCTGGTGAACTTTGTGTTGTCTCAAAAGGTTAATGAGGTGTGTGTTCGCTCACAGGAGAGGACACAACGATGCTCTTTAAGGAAACGGAGGCGGCGGACGCCTCAGGGGCCCCCATGACGACACCCCTCAGATCTCATTATCGGGCTTATTGATTAGTCACGGCCATCTGTGCTCCCGCCGACACACACAGACACACACACACGCAAAAGCAGAAAATGTTTTCGCTAAGAGGAGCATTACGCATGCACAGGCACAATCAGGGATTCTAGTCAACATGTCAGCCGCGGTCCACACACACACACACACACACACACACCTGGGAAAGTGACAATATTGTTACGTCTGTACTTGCAGACACCCACTCAGTCGCTCCACAGACGATGGACACACACACACACACACTCATACGTTAAAACATATACACATTTCCAGCCTATTATGTGAAGCTGCCATTTTGTTCCAAGGGAAAGTGGTTTTAATCAGAATCAGTCCGCCCAGCTGCGTTGGCGATGGTCTGCCCACACTCACTCACTCGCCGTTTTAAGATGGACAAGCTGGGAATGTTGTTGTTGTTGTTGTTGCAGCGACGTGTCCGTCTGGCAATTTGTCGCCCTCCGCCGAGAGATTGTTTCAAACAGAAAGAAATCGCATCATTTGCATCGTTTCCAAACGGGACACATTTCCAGATTCTAACATTCTCATCAGTGGTTGATGAAGCAAGGTGGGAAAATCCCATCGGAGCCGTTAAGTGCAAAGGTTCGTTAGGAGCGTCGTCCCTTTACTCTTTGGAAAGATAAAAAAAAAAGTTAAAGGAAGCAGTTTGCCTTCACTCATTTATCAATTGCAGATGAACTGTGTAAGTGAGTATTTGGGGGGGGGAACTTGAGCAGTTTAAGAAACAAAAGGAAAAAGGGGGCCAGGTTTCTAATCGGGAAGGAACGAGTTGAGGAGAGAAATGAAGTGATTATTTGGACAGACGGGCTCATGAACCGAGGGTACGAGAAGTAGCTCGCTTCGATAAGCTGCACACTACAGCTTTCCGGGGGAGCCAGGCGATCTTGTTTGGTCTTTTAATGAAGGGACTTCACGTGAGGGGTGAAACATCACATTGTGTGACATCACATTAACTCTGAGATGCACCGTGTTAAAGCTGCTCCTGCATTACAGGCTGTGACAGAATCATATGGGCTTAATATTTATATCAATCTCACAGAGGCACATGGCTGCATTTCTTTTTTTTTTTACGATGGCCACATATATATTATAAACTCACCGCATTTGGATTTTTACACTCTGGTCTGGGTTGAAGTGTGAAATAAACAGTTTAAGGTAACAAGTAACGAGGGCAACAAGTCAAATCAATCAATCAATCAATTCAGGGGAACTATATTGTTCAGTCTGATTCTTTGCTTCCTTATTTTTGCATGTAATGAAAAAAAAGAAAAGAGATATGCAATAACACAAGGCAGTGCACGTGGGTTTACATAACTGAGAAGTTTTAAAAAGAACCCACTTAAATTAAGATTAATTAATTAAGAAAGCCACACGTGCTCCCCCTCAATTGAAATTTTTTTTAAAACAAAATCTACTAGAGCTAAAACATAAAACAGTTGTACAGTTAATCTATTCTTTACCACATGTTCTTTTAAAGATGTTTCCCACCTGGACCTCTATTTTCTTTTGTTGATTTGATTTACCGTCGTTGAGGCCGCCCTGTGATTGGCTGTGCGCCCTGGGGGGCGGTGCACAGGGAGGCGGGGGGGGGGGGGGGGGAGGCGCGTGGGTTTGGGGAAGGAGCTTCCCGTCGTGTCTCCTCGCGCAGACCCACGCTCAGCATCTACAGCGGCAGCACAGGAGGAAGAGGAAGAGGGAGAGGAAGACGAGGGGAGCCGAGCGCATCACAAAGTTTGGAGCGGCAGCTGCTCGGACGCCGCGGTGATCGGGGCAGGTCGGTTTTAATATTCTAACCACTATTTCCAATCGCAATATATCGGGAAAGATAAAAGAAAAATCAGCAGTTAAAGCAAGATCGATCAGTTATCAGACATGATGTATAAGAAATAGGCACGCGAAACACCGTTGGAAATGACGTGCGTGTCATTTTTTTATTTTACATATTTCTGTGTAAGTGTGATTGTGTCGAACTTTCCAAGTGTTTCTCCCGCGTGTCTGTTTTTAACTTGGTGGTGAATTTCTATTTAGCCTGTAAACGTGATTTTATTGTGATGTCTGATCGCAGCATCGCCACCTGACAGGTACTGGGGATCACTGTACCAAACCTGCTGACTTTGATTTATCTGAAATCACCAGGTTGCCAAAGCATGGACCAATGTGCCATGAAATTACTACATTGCTCCAGCGGTGAGAGACGGAAATCTTTTTCTCCCTTTTTTTAGCTTCGAGCAAGGCGCCTTCAGTAAATGAGCATTTCCCTGCTGGGATGCGTGAGCTCTCCGTTGGTCATTAGGATGGCTCGGACGCAAAAAGCCACCAGCAGAAAACACAGGAAACTGCCTCATTTCCCCATGTAATGTATTTCAAATTGAATTTGCTTGCACAGGTTTGCTGCTGATGCCGATATGAAAAGGAAGCCCCCCCTATAAGCACAGCGTTGGCACTCTTCTCGTCTTTGATCGACTCCCATTGGAGCGGTGGAGGTGTTGGCTTCCCGGCCTCCCGCCGCCTCTCGTCCACATCGTCTCGTGGCGCAGTTACAGCCGATGAATAATTAAGAGAGTCTTTTTTTTAACAGTAATGAACAATCAGAGCTTTCTGTTATCTACAATGAGGTTGTTAAGCGGACGGCGGAGGTCCGGTGCTGTTCTCAGACCAGTTTCAGATTGAAACGTGAGCAGCCCCCAAGTGGAAAGCCGGCCAACTCTCTCCACTTAAACAGTAAATTGCAGGAATACTGTGCGAACATGTGCGATATGTTGCTGAAGGCTAAATTAATTTAAAGTTAGGTAGCTGCACGCTAGTTCACACTCACCCTTTATTTTGTTCTGATTAAGGCTGTGTGCTGAATAGTAGTTCTGTAATAGCACGCAAAGGCCCTCTGCTCATTACAAAGACACACTGTGTAAACATTTTTTTTTCTTTTATTCCCGTGTAAAACGTCAAAAGCTTGAATACAGAGTTGGAGCACGATGTGAATGTGAAAACAGAAAAAGTGAAAAAAAAAACTTTATGTTAAGGGGTTTATGAATAATGAAAAGGACAACGCCGGTTTATTGACCCCCCCCTCTCATTTTACCACTCGTGATGGATGGACCTGATCGGCAGGTCATCATCAGCGTCGTCATGTAAATGACCTGTAACGAGAGGAGAGATGGAGAGGGATGAGAAAACCCTGCAGGGTTTACCCACAAAGCCCCAACAACAGACAGACAGCACCTGTCTCACTCCATCTCCTCTTTACGTTCCACATATTACATCATTTCTTTCTCTATTGCTCAGCAACGTGGTTGTTTTATCAAATTGCCCCAGCGGTGACAAAGTAAAGTCACTAAAGCGTCTTCGCTACGGCTTCTGCGAGTGCCATAATTAAAACTCTGTGCGGCAGTACGCTTCAGTTCTTAAATGACTTTCTTCACGCTGAAGCACATGAGAAAGAAATCACTCGCACATTTTGTGGCACTTCAATGTATTAACCCTGAAATAGCAATAACGTCACAAGTGAGAGTTATTCAATTTAGCCGTATATATAATGTGGTGACGTAGCGCATGGGGCCATAACCCTCCTATCTGCTGTCCCGAGGGGCCGAGCACTAAAGCAGCAGGAAGGTGGAGAGTCTGGAGAGAAGTCATTATTAAGGGCCATAAAAATAAAAAAAAAAGCAAGAGTGAAGCGATGCTCCGAAATGTTGCATTTTTTTTATCTAATGTGGAACATTACACGGCCATCGGATATTCATCGACCCCCGTCATTTATGTCCCGTTGCTAAATGACAGGAGTTGTTGTGTCAGCACCACGGACAGCCCCTTTAACCCCTTTAGTCAACTCACCTGAGAATACTCAAACAGGGCCGACTCACCCGTTGGGATGAAATCTGCTGAGGGGCCGTAAAGCGAAAGGGTGCAGATAAGCCCTCCTTTCTTCTCCTTTCCGGTCCGCGAGGTCTTTAGGCTTGACCGCCTCCACTTCAGCATACGTGATGCTCGGTGTCTTTGTGATGACTTTTCTTCTGTGTTGGATCCGTGCTCAGGAGTCCAGTCGTCAGTGGGGAGTCGGCACTTTGCCCGTTTTTGCATCCGTGAATGAAGAGCATTGTTTTACAACGCTGGCTCAAGTTGGCTCAGACGTCTCAGGTCCATTTTCTGAATGCTGACTGTAAATCCACTGCCACCTCGATTTTGAACACGTGTTGTGTGGGCGGGCCGTGTGATGAACATGGCCGCCGCGGGCCCTGGTTGACTGGCGGCCCCCAGGGCTCCGCTCCGTCCCTCTGGACTCGACAGAATGGCTGCTTGATGGACGGAAAGTGACTTTAAGAGTGCTGACATTTCTATAGCCACAACGCCTTTTCCCCTCCCGAATTAATAGAGAATAATCATTGATATGAAACTTTTACTCTTTTTTTTAATGCATTTTGACTCGTCCTCCTCACCTGTTACCACTGGGTCCTAATCGTTGTGAGAATATGTCACGCCTGCGGTTTAAGAGTTGAGCGTAGAAAGTGAAAGAATTGGATTCGCCTGCCATTTGTTCACCTCGTGGGACGGAGGGCCTTTCAAAACAGCGGAACGAAGGCAGAGAATGTCGCGAGGGATGGATCGAAATTACGGTCAGATATGACAGAGTGGATTTAGATGGTGGTGTTGGAGGGTGAAGGAGAGGAACGTGGTTTCTTTTGCTGCCTGTCAGCGTGCCGGCATGGGTGAGTTAGACGGCTGGAAGCGACAAATGTGTTTCAGCGCGGTCTCTCCCTTCGAGTCAGCCCCCGAGGTGCTTTGCTACAGGAAGGAAAGAAATGGCATTTAGAGCTCCGAGAGTCATGACTCGGTTTTGCAAATGGATTTTACTGCGTGACTGTGTGCATTTAGTCTTCTTTTATTATATTTTTATTGCCGGTATTATTTCTCGTGCGATGCCAGCTATATTGAGCAGGGTGCAGCAGACCGAGCAAATACGAGAGCTCTCAAATAAAGGTCTCTTCCGCTGGCGACCTGAAATAGTGTTGAGTATTGTGAGTCATAGAAAAATTCTGGGAAGGTGCAATTAGAGTCAAAGGTTATTGGAATCTGACAAAGGTAAAAGAAATGCCTGCGATGGTACGTATCCCATAAATGCAGAGTGCGCTGTGTCCTTTTATCCGCCACCGCGGAGAAAGTAGTTTGGGAGCCATGAATGAACTCTACGTAAACCTAAAGTCAACCAGACTATGAAGTAATGAATTTTATTCCAGGTCCAATGAGGGCTGTGCAGAACTGAGCGTAACCGGAAAAAAAAGACAAATTAACCTGACAAGAGGATGAAGTGCAGGCGGAGCAACGGGCGGAGAAGCTCAGGTGACGGGAATGATTAATGGTAGAGAACAGACAGAGCTGATTGGCAGAAAACACTGGGAACAGGAAAGGAGCTGATTGGCTGGGAGGAAGTAATGAGGTCGATTCAGCACTTTGTTGTGAAGTTCCCAAAGAAACCGTAAATGAATGAAAGCGTGAATGCTTTTCCAGCGGGACGGACTTCCAGCCTTCTTGGCACGACGACCTGTGACAACAGATCGAACAACGAACTCCAGGCGAAACAAAAATTTCGAATACATTTTATTCAAAAAAGATGCTGCGTGCACCGAAAGGGACAAAGAAAATAACACGCGAGAGGAGAGGTGAGTAACAAAATGAAACCATGAATAAACACCAAACCTGAGTGAACCAAAAACCAAAGAGAAACACAAACGAGGAGGCGGCCTTGACAGTTGGCGTTAAGGACAAACATAGAGAATGGATTTCCTCGTAGCGTCCCCCAGTGGCAGTCGGACATGATCAGGTTGGGTGACGCAGATAACTAGGAGTCAGGACGGAGTAGAGGGGAGCTTCCTCCTCCTCCTCCTCCTCCTCCTCCTCCCCGATGTCTGATCCTGCATGGTCTTTTGGGGGGCGGGGGGGCGTACAGCAGGTGACCTCATCGGGGCAGACTTTCTGCGCCTATCGGTGCCTCGTTTGTATTTAGGTAAATCAGACCTCGTCCCCGAGCGAAATGAATATCAAAAATCTTGATAACTTTGAATATTGATGCTGGAATGACCTTGACCATCCTAAATATGCTGATGGAGAAAATAGACTTTGTGTTCCTCTGGGCCAGCGATCAAATGATAGATTGTAGGTAGCTTCGAAGATGGAATGCCTGAGCTGCGTTGAGAATCCCGAAGGGCTTGTTCCCCCCCCCTCTGCTCCTTCATCTGTGTACAACTGCATTTGTCTGTCTCTCCGTATCTCCGTCCCGCGTCCTTCCCATTTCTCATGGTTCACTTACTTTCTCCGGGAGTTGACGTGGGACTTTTTCTCCTGTTGAAAATGCCAAGCGGTTCAAGCTGATGAGGAATGAGCAGTGAGAAAGTGCACCTGCTTATGACAATGGATGGGCTCTCAGAGGATATATCAAGATAATGTGTGCTGCCCTCTTTGCTGTCTCCTTTTTGGTTTTAAAAGGTCAGCATTTCCTGAGTGCTTTCCACACCCACAGCTTCTTATTTCCATGTACAAGTGAAGAAAAGGTCTCTCTCTCTCTCTCTCTCTCTCTCTTCCTCCACATCCGTTCCCCCGTGCACAAATACACAGGCAAGTGTGCACTCGGTGCCAAATGCCCGGCCGTGTCGGAACGGCAGAATATTTAATTGCCCAACTTTATCACCATTACTGTAGCTACTGAGTGTGTGTCAGCCGGATTGTGACGAGGGGCTATCTGAGGAGCGGCTTGCCTCTGGCTGAGATGCTAAAGAGAAATTACATCCCGGACACTTTTTCCCTCTCAGGTTTAAAAAAAACACAAAAAATGTTGTTTTGGGATGGAAACTTGTGTATGTACGAACGTTTTTGCTTGTGTGAATCCCTTCTTTGAAAAGACGCTTGAAGAACCTCAGGTGAAGTCAGGTAAAGTCTGTACCTGGATGTTTGTTGTCAAGGTGACCCGGCCCATATTGTCCTTGTTTAGCCGCAGATACACAGCAGCTCCCCGAGGGGCAAACACAAACACAAAACCACACATCACAGCAGAGATCAGACATCCATAAGGCTTCATTAATGGACCCACCTGAGCTTGTGGAGCTCATGCTTCTCCCTTCCGCCTTTTCTCCAGGTCTGCTTTATCTTCATAAGGGGTCAATTGGAACGAGTTAATTCGATTTCCAGCAGGCTGTACCTGAGACGGAGAACCGTCTGCCGTCCCTCTCACTTTTTCCTTTTTTTGCTCTTTCCCCTTGTTCTCTCTCTTCTCCCTTTCTCCTTGTTTCTGCGGTCTAATTACTTTAGAGAGTTGCTTTACTCTGGCTATAAATAATGACAAATCAAGGCTGTCTCTGCACTGACCCCTGTGGGGGCTGCTGTTCTGTGTGCTCACAGAGGAAAGACAGTGGCTCCCCACTGAAGGGAACATGCAGTCCTAGTCACAGTCTTTGTATTAATGTGAAATTGGTGTGAGGATCTATGTGGGTGCACGAGAGATGGAGAGAGGGAGCCATTTTTTTTCTTCTTTTCCATAGAATCCTAATTTGGCACTGCAACAAAAAATAAAATAAAACTTCCCTCCCACATACACTTTACCGTGATGAGTCCTGTCAACGTTGGATCAATGGCTCTGTGAGGAGGTGATGCTAGTAGTGCCGTGGTTTGTGTGTGCATGTGTGTGTGTGTGTGTGTGTACGTGTGTTTGCGTTTAAGCAAATCTTTGTGTTTGTAGAATGCAATTTGAGGTAAGGAAAATTTGAAGTGTGTGCTTTCCTCCTGTTGTTCTTTTTTTATTACAAATGTGTCCCCTCCAGTGCACTTGCATGCGTGCGTGTGTGTGTGTGTGTGTGTGTGTGTGTGTGTGTGTGTGTGTGTGTGTGTGTGTGAGGGAGATGTCCGTTTAAGGGCTTTTTGATAAAGACTGACGAGTGTTCGCTTCGCTTCCCCTCATCTCCGGCGTCCCAACGGTGCTTGGAGGAAGTGTCCGGGAGGAGAAATGAAGTGGGCGAGAGCTAATGCGAGTCGTGCAAGACGATGGCTCATGAACGACAATGTGTGCGGTTGTGTGTGTGTGTGTGTGTGTGTGTGTGTGTGTGTGTATGTGTGTGTGCATGAGAAACTGATGGAGGGTGATGGTAGGAGCGAGACGTAACGAGAAGGGAAATAAGCTCTGTCTATCCTCCTTCTACATCCCAATAGCTTATTCACACAGACGCACAACCACGCACACACACACACACACACAGGCACGCACACAACTTGGTAGTCCATGACTAGTAACTGACCATTGACTCTGCATTTTACTTATGCCATTTTAACTTCTGTGTTTTATAAAATCAATAATATTTATAGACATTACCACATTTCTTTGTTTAAACAAATCAATATAAGATAAGTAAAATGAACGGTGTACCTATTATTGTATTAAATCAGGCATTTCACCATTTCAAAGGGAACAAATGCTTTCTCTCTCAAGTCCATTCCTTCTCTTCTCCGTTCCATTCATCATCTACTCTCTGTATCTGCGTGATGAATTGTTGAGAGATAATGGAGAAACGCTGCCACTAAGTAATCACAGGGTGGTTAGGATCACAGAGGAGGCTATTTGTGCACCTTTTTAGCCGCTCCTCCCACATTCAACGTGGAAATGATCAGTGTGTGGGGTTTTGTCAGCAATGTTTTGCCCACTTATATTTCAAGAGTGTGTGATTGCTCTGTGTGTGTGTGTGTGCGTGTGAGAGAGGAGGAGCCAGAGGGAGAGCCAGAGAGGGTGGATGACCGTCAGCATGGCTGGATCAGACTGGTCCGCCTGCATCATTGCAGCGTTTACCTGAGTTTCTCCTGTGCGTCGGCCAGGGCCGGGTTGGCTATTGTCCACGGACCTTTTTAATTGCTTCAATGCTTCGATTAGTACCAAGCTTCTCGCTCTGAGAGGTGAAAGAAATAGAATACGACCACATGTTGTAAACGCCTTAAGTACGGCTTAAAGCGCATGATGAAAAAAAAGGCTCACAGCAGATGATAACGGCGGGAAAAGGTCGGAGCTGCAGGTGTGTGACTGTGTCCGCTGTAACAATGTCCTTGAAAAACGTTTCAAGGTTTCCTGACCTATTTTTGGGCTCTGCAACTTGCATCCGTCGCAGGCAGCGAGGAGCTGAAACACACACACACACACAGAAGTGAACATTCATTCAGGGTGCAAGTGCCACTTCCCCGGTGTGTCATCCTGCTGCCAGCTTGAGTCTGGTACACCAACCACCCTGGAGCCCCTGGCGGATGAAGAAGCAGATGGAGAACCTCTTGAGCGAGCGAAGGGGATTTCACCGTGGTCGTGCAGAGGAGAGTCAGTGCAGTTTGTGCCAGCAAACCTCTCCTCTGTGCCGCTGCCCACTCACCAAAGGGACTTCTGCCTTTTCATGCATCTGAATCTACTTAATCGCCCTTGTTTTCATTTTTACATTCCTCTGTTCTGTTTACGCCTATTGAACATTGTTCTGGAATGCTCTCTCCGTACAAAAACAAACTCACTTTAAATGTGAGGGTTATTTCGCATTATTCGTATCAGTGTGTTTCTTTCTGTTTGCAGCCTTGTCTTTGCCTCCTCTAACCTTCGTCTCTCCTAAACATCTCAACCCCCAAACACAGAAGGCTCAGCAAGAAGAAAAGGGTTTGCACATTGCTTTTTCTCAATGATTGGAAACGTGGTCCTCCTGGGGAGACTTGATTTTTGATTAATGACGAGGCTACACAACACTTTGTCTTCACCTCCATCATGTGAGCAAACTAATGAAGGGGGTCAACAATTGAACAAAAGGCCCCAGTGATACAGTGCCCTTACAAATGAGGGTGATGTAATGCAGTATCGCTGTTTATTGTCGTGTATTCATTACTGCTAATGTGGCGGTAATGATGCCATAATCAGCTTACTAATTGCAGGTCATTACACAGGACGCTGGTGCTGTTCTCTCCCCGCAGACGGCTAATGTAGCTGTTACTTACTGAGCAAAGGGTGATAACAATCAACGTTGTAGGAGGAAACGTAGGAAGGCATTAATAACCACATCCTTATGCTCCACACTAGCAATGACATGTCCCGTAGGAAAAGCCGTGAGGTACAGTGATGTTTTCCAAGGATTGGACCCATGTGAAAATGAGATGTCCTCATCCAAATGTTTTCCTGACCAGATGTCTCTCATTCTTTTCAGCGGGCGGGGCCGCAGTCCCTCACTGGTTGCTTGACTTAACGACTGATGACACTGCGTCTGTTGACGTCGCTCTGCCGTGTCTGCCGAGGAGATCCGTGGACCGAATCTGCTTCCAGTAGACTGAAGATCGAGGTGGACGAGGCTTCTTTTCTGTACGACAAACGGTCCAGCAAACTTCTCAGAACCATAATCTTCCACCTCTTGTTGCTGTTCGACGTGTCAAGAGAGGCAGATTCTGTTTTGACACTTAACAGCTGTGAACCACTTAAGCCGGGCGCAAAGAGAAACCTTTATGTTGGGCCGACATCACCAGCAGAGGTGATGTACTGTTTTATTGTCAGGGGCATTGATCCACTGACCTCCTGATTAAATTGGCCGCACAAACACTCACACGCACACACACACACACACACACACACACACACACACACACAAACTGACAGACACCCGGTGTTTCTGGCAGATAGCTTTGTGTCCGACTCAGTTTCAGCGACACAACGCCCAGACACACATTTGGGTTTTAGAAATCCATCTGAACACGATTAACTCAAGAGAGTGAGCACTGACCTTGAGTGGGATCAGACACATCTTGGGGTGTTTGCATTAGCAAGAGGCAGCGTCACGTCCTGCCTGCTGCGAGTGAAAGTGACGACGAGAGCTGATGTGGCAGATTGGTCCTGGTAAACAGTAGGGCGGGGCCTTTCCGGACCATGTCACCTGTATCGATTTAGATCTCAATAAACTGGCAGGGGAAGACAGGTGTGCAAGTGCTGCCGTAATCAAAAGAGACATCTTATTCCTTTCGCTTTCTAACGCCACAGGCCCTTCACCCAACAAACGGGGAATAAGATACAAAACTTGTTAGGCACTGTTTTCAAACCCCTCAATCTCCAGTTTGGCCTTTTCTTCCCACGCGACCCCTTATGCACAAAAAGCTCATCCTTCTCTGCACCTTCTCCAAATACACCAACCATCCACTCAGTGTGTAAGCCCTGCCTACGGGCCCCTTGGAGGATGAACGATGTGCCCACACTTGACTACGAGTTGCTGCTGTCCCCGGCCAGCTCCTCCCTCGCCGGCAGTCCTGGCGGCGGCAGCAGCAGCAGCCAACCTCTGACCCTGGTTGGCGTGGACAATGAGCAGCGCACAGCCTTGGCCTTTGTAGGCCTCCTCATGCTCTTCCTGGTCTTCCTGTTGGTCAGGTGCTTCAGGATTCTGCTCGACCCCTATAGCCGCATGCCCGCATCATCCTGGACTGACCACAAGGAGGGGCTGGAGAGGGGCCAGTTCGATTATGCACTGGTGTAGGTTGATGTGTAAAGAGAGAGTGGAAAGGGGTATGTTGTCACCGCACATAGACAGAATATTTAAAGAACATTTCGACGACTGTAGGCGTCGATTTGACCAATTCGTAACATCGTTAATGCATTCTTTGCAAGAGGATGTGCATAGTGCTGGCGTATGCCTGGTTTATATTACTGTTTTTAAGGCTTGTGTGCTGATGTAAATATGTGGCTGCCGGATGTAAGCATAACAAGTCTGCTGCAGCAACAGGCACACAGACCCCTGGAATCCCTGCAAGACAAACACCCAACTGTTGAACAGGGAAGGACAGAAATAATGAGCTGCACAGCTGCCTTAACCTGACCTGCTGGACCCATTAAACATGCTACAACATGCTACGACATCACCTTAGGGCACCAAGATAAGCATTGCTCACTGCACGATTCTTGATGAGAATACTCAACACGCAGAACACAAGCAGAACTTAAATGAAGGAGTTTACACTTATTAAGCAGATGCCCCTTTAAAGAACCTAAATCCATATTAATGCAAGTGTTTTGAGTTCTGATCAAGGAGCACAAATCAGCACCTTTTTCTTTTTTGATCCTGGAGCAGCTGTTTCAAACGCTTGTTAAGAAGCAGGTAGTTCGAGTCTCCATACAAGTTTATTCGTGTCTGTTTTGTGTCTCTGACTGAAAAGCCATATTGAAAGCAAATAGATTTTATGTTCACTGGTTGTTTCTTTCGCTCTAGTCAGCCCGCCAGGTGTGGCGAGGAAGCAAACGGCAACCTGTAGTTAAAAGAAAGCTTTATTTTTCTATCCTGACTCAAGTTTGGGAGTCTCGTTTTTGCTATTTTTCTGCCCTCCTTCCTCTCATACTATCGATCTTTGGACTGTGGATTTTTGAGGTAGCCACAGCGTAGTGGGAGGCAAAGCAGGTAGCTTTGCTTTTCTTGTGTTTTGTAATTAAATATTTTTCTGACTATCTGCTTTGGTTTTTTTTTCATACACTACGTTGAATCAGTGAAAAATTTAAAAATAAATGATTTTCTTCCTCCTAATATCCACAAAGAGGTGGACTGCGTGGAAAGTCCACACTCTTCATGTTGAAATTAAATAAAACGATTACTTATTGTGCGTCACCTTGTGTCACTTTGGTTAGCTTTACACACAAGCCTAAGAGAAAAATAATTCAGGCCACAACACTTAAAAATATACCCCCACAACACTTTATTGCTATTAATGTCACAGGACAATAGTTTACAATGTAACGTGAATCACTCTAATTTTACAGACTGACATTTGTGTCATAAATCTTTGGTTTTTGAACTTTTTTAAATTTAATAAAAAACATTCAGCATATTAAAAGATGTTCCTGACGGCTGATTGATTCATTGATTGTCAGCGAACAGACATGTGTTGGTGTTCAAGCTTATTGTGGACGTGTTAACTACAACAGGCTCCTTATTTATAAGCTATAAAGCAAGCAGATGACGACGGTTTCTTTTTCGTCAGTTTGACACTGAGGCTGAGATACAGTAAGCACACACAAAAGGCTGCTTTTTTAAAACATGACGCAAAAAAAAAATTAAAAAAAAGGACAGACTGAAAATAAAGATAATAGTGAAGTATGCAAAGGTTCCCAGGTGAGAGGGTTACGTGTTATAAACGTCGGCCCGGCTGTGTGATGATTGTTCTGCACCTTGGATCCGAACTGCAGATGGTCTTTGATCCTCATGCTTTGGTACAGGTGGTGTGGGGCAGGAAGAGATAATAGATGATGGGAATGTTAATTACTGTTTAGTCTGATGTGTTCTGGTTTAATGTGCTGAGAACCCGTTTTTACTGGTGACAGTGGTTTCGATCGATACAAACAAAAACAATGCTGCGATTGCTTTTTGTTGGTCTTGCTTCTTTTATTTCTCAACAAAAGTCAACAGCACATATAAAAGCCTTTGATTTGGGGTTTACTGTATGCGTTTGTATCGGCAGCCTCGACATTTACAAAAACATTTCCGTCTACATTTCACTTAAAAATATACAATTTCATTTTCAAAAAGCAAGTTTCTAAATGTTGTTTTTTCAGCACTGAGACAATACAAAACACAGACGTACACAATGAACAATAAATCCTCGCAACAAAAAAAAAAAAGAAGTCATCTTTGCAATCCCGATTTCCAGACCGCACTTTCTTTGTACATGGTAAGAGATGGTAACAACTAGCACCACTTTTCTCTTTGAGAGAAAACAAATCACGAGAGAAATGAAGGAAGACCTGATGGATATTTGTTGTTTGTAAGGTTTCGTGTTCGCCTGTGCGCGCCGCTACGCTGTAAAGCACTACCTTC
Source organism: Apeltes quadracus (assembly GCA_021346845.1). Lineage (NCBI taxonomy): Eukaryota > Metazoa > Chordata > Actinopteri > Perciformes > Gasterosteidae > Apeltes > Apeltes quadracus. The sequence continues at coordinate 5,973,389 of CM037924.1, read as the reverse complement.
AGTCACAGCTCGGGGCTGACGTGTCTTGTACCTTTGAGACCGTTTCCTCAAGTCAGCTTTGTGTCTCTTTGTGTTGTAAACGAGGCTCATCCCCCTCAGGACATCCAGCTCATAAAGTCAGCGTATAGTCAGCTACAGCTCTCTTCCCCCTGAAGCATTTATGTTCTGGAGTCAGTTTGGAAAAATGCACCATTCCGACTGCCAACAAGGAGAAAAAGCTTTGGACTTAAGGGAAAAAAAGATGGCTCTCAGGTCCAGAATCAGTGCACCTGAAGTCTTAATCCCTACAAGGATAAATACAACTTGACCTGATTGATCTTCTTTAAAGTCTACAAGCTAGAAGCTGCGGTATTTCCCTGCTCGTGACGCCAGCCGAGGGGCTACTGGTCCCCCTCTTTTGTTTTTTAAAGTCAGCATCACAGCACACGATGTGAGAATTACTGAGGTAACCGAACATGACAGCGCACACACGCGCAAAACACGCTATCGCCCCGCTTGCCGCTGCCTGCGGGCAGGACAAGACTCAGTGACGTCGGAGAAGAACACAGCTCGCTGTTCTCTCGTCGGAAATTGGTAGTCATCCAGCTTTAAAAAAAAAAAAAAAGACCGCTATGGACCAAAGAAACCTGAAATGCATAACATTTTTTTTTTTTCAAACAGCACAAATACATTAAATGACACGCGACAATACCGAGAGGGGGGCCGACATGACAAACCTTGTCCCCAGTGTTGTGTTTTCCTTACTAAGATTACAGAGAGGTGGGAAAGTCCTTGAACCACTGTGGCGGCATCTAACCCCTTAAATTAAGGCGTAATGTCACGTCTTTACGACCCTAAACAGAAACACTAAACCGCGTGTGAGTTTATTACTACAACACAAGTGGCATTAAGACAGTTTCGGCCACTCTCAGCACTTCCTTTACGTTTCTGTGCGTTTCCTAGTTTTGCTCGTCAACACTCGTGTGCTTCATGCAACTCGTGAAGTTTTCCTGCCGTCGTGTCTTTTATCGGAGGCCTGTGGTCCAAGCACTGGGACACCTCTCTGCCATCTCCTCCGCCGGCTCTCTCAGTGGAGAATGAGCGCTGGGTCGGATACAAGTGGAGGAGGAGTGTCGGGGGAGTGGGTGGGGGTTAAAAAAAAAAGACAGACAAAACATGAACATATAATAACATAAACAGTAACAAAGTGGTGGGAGAGGTGGGCTGATTGACTCAGTCTTTCATAGCCGTAGATTACTACCCCTGTTGTTGAGGATGGTTTCGCCAGGGGGAGGAGTTATCGGATAAAAAAGGGATCGGTTTAAAACTCAAAAAGGCTTCAGGAATCAGTCCAGGAAGGGATCGCGAGCGGCGCCCTCAGCTCAGTGCAGGTGGATGAGGAGCTTGATGCGCAGGGCGTCTCCCATCTCCCCCTGCAGGTAGTCGCTGTCGTGCTGCTCCTCCAGCTGGTGTAGTCTCCGCGGGCCGTACATCCGCAGGCTGGCGATCTCTAGCCGGTACGATCCCGCCGGTGGGAACCTCTTGCCGAGCCGCAGCACGCTCTTCCCGTCGCGTCTCTCCAGCAGGCGGAAGTGTTCGTTGGCGTTGCCGTGGGTGATGACGTAGCGCACGTGGTGCTCCAGGGGTTGCAGGGCGGGCAGAAGCTCCAGCAGAGGCTCCTTGTTGTGCAGCGAGGCCAGAGACAGGTTCATGGGGATGGAGGCCTGGGTGTCTATGCTGGCCATGCTCACCGCCGGCTCCTTTGGTGAGGATGAGGAGGAGAAGCAGGAGGGAATGAGATGAAGCGCGAGGTGACAGAACATTCGCAGCACTCAACTCACTTTCTTACTTATTTCGAAGTCTCACAGCGAACGGGACGAGCACTGAGAAGCAGTTCGTCAAAAGCGCCTACCTGGTTCAGGTGGTTTTCACCGGCGTTGCGCCTGTGTCGTCCGTTCTTTCCTCCTCCGTTGATCTTACACTCGTAGCAGGCCTCAGGGGACAGACTATCATCTTCGTCGCCCTCCTCAAACTGGCCAGGGAAACCTGAGCCTGTCATGCAGTGACTGGATGGAAACAACAGGAGAGTGCAGCGCATTTGACACACGATAAAATGTTTTCTTATGGTCAGATGGCGCCATGACAGATTTGTTTTTTACTTTAGGAAATCGTTTGAAACGATCTGGTTCATTCCGGTTCCCTCACCCCTGTCCGGCTCTGTAGAAACCTCCCGGGCAGCCGCACTGGTAGCCTCCGTCGGTGTTGGAGCAGCCGTAGATGCAGGGGTTGTTGCTCCTGCTACATTCGTTCACATCCTGGCAGCTGCCGGCGCCCTGCTCAAAGTCGAAGCCAGACGGACACACGCACTTGAAGCTGCCCAGTGTGTTGTAACAGGAGGCGGAGCCGCACACCGTGGAGGCCTGGCACTCGTTCTCATCTGTGGAGGAAAAGACAACGGGAGTGACGAACGGTACATATCTGGTGATGTTTCTTTTGCATGTTGATGATGATGACGATGATGATGATGATGATGATGATAACCCGGCAGTACTCTCTGTAATATCATGAGATGATTATCTTTTGATAATAATTATATTAAAATGTCAAATTACTTCTGAAACAAAAGCTTATTATAGTATTTATTTATAATACAAATTATTGCAAATTGTTTAATATCAATATAACATGATCAGGAACAAGTATAGAAATAGACATTTATGGATATATTATTATCATATAAATTAAGAAAATATGTATTTTGGATTTTCATGGCTAAAAGGAGAAATGTGATCACAAGGTTTTTATTTAGGATTATTATCATATTATCTAAAAATATGTTGATCTATTGTATATCAAGTTATAATATACATTATCAAATTGTTGCCACCTTAAAATACATCAAATCCCGCGGGTCCTCTTTAGCGCACTGCGTTGGTACCTTCTGCCTAAACTCACAGACTCAGTGTGTAACTCACCCACGCATTGGTTCCACTGGTAGTGCTGCACGTAGCCTTGAGGACAGCCGCAGCGGAAACCTCCCATCATGTTCTGACAGCCGTGCTGACAGCGATGGTTGCTGCCACACTCATCCACATCTGAGGAAGATGAAAATGACGGGGTTTTAATTGCAAACTCGTTTTAGAGAAGAAAAAACACCAACGCACTCATTTCATCCATCTTCTCGTGAGCTCCTAACTAAATGTGAAGGTTTCCTTACCCTCACACTCCATGCCTGTGCTGTCCAAGGAGAAGCCTTTACTGCATTCACAGTTGAAGCTACCAGGCGTGTTGACACAAGCGGCCCGGGAACCACACCCGCTGTTCTGAGCGGAACACTCGTTGTTGTCTGCAAAGAGAGGAGAGTGGATTTTCGTTTTTTTTTTTTTTTTTTTTTGTCATCCTTAATTCTAATCTTTTTTTCCACGGCGAGTAGCACTGATGGTTTCCTGCGTGGTCCTCACCGATGCAGGCCGTCTGGTGCTGTGTGAAGCCGGGGGGACACTTGCAGGTGAAGCCTCCAATGGTGTTGACGCACAGGAACTGGCAGTTATGCGTCTTGGTCGAACACTCGTCCAGATCTAAGAGCGAAAGAAGAAAGCGCTTAACGTCCGCCGGATTACACAGAGTGATGGGATTATTGTGAACAATATTTATTCTAGAAAACAGAACGTTGTTTGAATAATACGAAGGCTCTTAGTGCTGAAACAGTAATCGTATGGTTCAAGCTGCACATAAGCCTGAATATGTGCTTGTGTGTTTCTCTGTGTAGAACTGCACTTATTGGTTCATCTCAATCTGCTGTGTCTCATCCAGCAAGGCAATTGAAGGCTGCCCTGGTAACTGTACCTGCTGATTCGAGGCTACTGCTAGCTGTAGTGTGAAACATGACGAGAATGGGAGCAGGTGGGAAAACTCCAAGAATGTCTGGATTATTTACAAAGCTACGTTAAAAACTGTACTTAGACTGCCTCCGTGTTGAGGGCAACAATACAACTCGTATGGTAAACTGTCAGAAGTAGCTGTCAAAGGCCGAACTTACGCACATTAAGCACACAAGTCCACCTACCTTTGCAAGTCTTTCCATCGGGCTGGAGGCTGTACCCTCTGGGGCAGGAACACAGGTAGCTGCCCTCCGTGTTTTTACACAGGAAGTTACACGGCTTCGGCGACAACGCACACTCGTCCATATCTGGGGCACGCAGACAGGGCAAAAAACAGACAGCTGTTGAGCTTTGACGTAAACCGAACGGTTACAAGGGAGAGCATCAGCAGGACAGAGCTCGGCGTACCAACGCAAGAGGTTCCGGTGAAGTCGGTTTTGTAGCCCACGTTACAGTGACAGCGGAAGGATCCGATGGTGTTGATGCACTGGCCGTTCCGGCACAGATCCGGCATCACCTGGCACTCGTTGATGTCTGCAAGAAAGGAGGCCAAAGAACTCAACAAAGCCAGCACGCGCCTCAAGCGACGGCATCGAGCTTACGTTTCGCTAGAAATATTTGGTATTGTTTTCCCTTCAAAAGACTACGTTCATTCAAAAGGTTTCCACGCGACACGCACCTCTGCCGTCGGTGGTGTAGCCGGGTCCGAGCGGGCACATCCTCTTGTACTGCACGGTGCCGGGCAGCGGGCACAGCTCGCACTGTGAGCCCCAGCCTCGGCCCGTGTTGCAGCAGCACTCGGACTTGGTCACGCTGTTCCTGTTGGTGGAGGACTGCTGGCACATGGTCTGCAGAACCTCCGAGTAACAGTAGCCCCTTCGATTGTCTAAAAGGAAAAGGATGAGGGGGGACGTGAGGAGGGCCGCGCGGTTATGGACACCTTTGCCCCCCTTTGAACCAGGTTCAGCGGATCTTACCGATGCATTCAGTTCCAGTGGAGCTTGACTCAAAGCCGTCGTTGCACTCGCAGCGGTAGCTCCCCACTTTGTTGACGCAGCGGCCGTCCTTGCAGATGCCAGGCTTGGCCCGGCACTCGTTCAGGTCTGCCAGCGTACGGGGCAAAAAGGACAGGCGGATGAGCCTGAGAGGTGAAGGACTGAGGATGACCGGCCGCATAGGCTGGCGCGTCTTTACTCACCCATGCATCCCTCTCCATCCGGTCTGTGCTGCATGCCAGGAGGGCAGATGCACATGAAGGTACCGATCAGGTTCTTGCAGGTCATGCCCTTGGAGTCACAGTCATCCAAACCCTCAGAGCACTCGTCTTGGTCTGGTGAGGGACAATGAGAGTTACAATTACATGTAAATATTAGAGACGGCCGGGGTTCGAAGAGCGTTAAAAGTGACACATTTCTGTAATGAAATCTGCGGTTCTCTCCCACCTCTGCACATGCGTTGGTCATCTCGCAGCACGTAGCCGCCAGGACACATGCACTCGTAGGAACCAAAGGTGTTAACACACCGGAAGGCACACAGCAGAGGATTCTGCGAGCACTCGTTGATGTCTGCGGTCAAGAAGAGGGACGGCTTTCTTTTAATCAATTCACTCTCATTTCACTCGTGGCAATGATTGTTACTGTGTAAAATGACTGACCTTCACAGGTCATCATGGATCCGGGTTCGAAGCCCTCCTGGCACGAACACTCAAAACCCCCCACAACGTTGGTGCAGGTTCCATTTCCACACGGGTTTCCAATGGAGCACTCGTCGGTGTCTGGAGGAGAGCGGGGTACAGATACAGCAGGCAATTAAAACCAATGACACAGTTTTACTGTACCTGAGACTTTAAACGCATTAATTAGGAGCTTGAATGCTAGTCCAAAAATAGACCAGGCTGTCGTGCAGGAAAAGGCTGCTGCTGGTGATAAAAATACACATATTATGAAGAAGTCTTGCAAGCTGCAGTCATTGATGTTTGGGTTTGGATGTCTATAAAATGGCATGCATTACTTGATTCTAATGTTGCAGATTGTTAATATCATAAACCAGCTCACCAACACAGTTGACTCCAGTGTAATCCAGGTTGTATCCGAAGGGGCATTCACAGCGGAACGAGCCATCCGTATTGATGCAGATGCCATTCTGGCAGATTCCTGGGTTATCCAGACATTCATTCATGTCTAAGAAAAGCAGAAGAAAAATAGCAGGTTTTTAAAACATATGAAAGATTTTCCACAGTCGGCTGGCAGATTTGAGCTGGGTTTTATCCCTTACCCTCACGAGCATCTCCCGGTCCAGGTAGGGCTCCGTGGCCGAAGGGACACAGAGTTCTAAAAGCAGCTGGAAACAAAAAAAGAAGGTCAGCTTTATTACTTTTACAAATGTCTTTGTGTGCATGTGATGTGTGTGTCTGCGTCACACACCCTCGCTCTCTCGTGGGCACAGCTCACAGGGAAGTCCCCAGCCCTCTCCAGGCATTTTGCTGCAGCAGCACTTGGCCTTGGTGTTGTTCAAATATTTCGGCACGGAGCATTTCCCCGCCTCGAATTTGGTGAAACAGAAACTCTCTCTGGTATCTGACGGGAGAAAAATGGTTGGACAGCAACTGGTCCGTTATTCACGGGACGAAACACCGGAGTAAGGGAGAGATAAAACGTGTCCCATTCGCTCAGGGTGTAAATCAACAGCTTCTCTCACCGTAGCAGCGCCGTTTGTTCTCAGAGAGTACGAAGCCCGTCTGGCAGGTGCACTGGAAGCTGCCAGGGGTGTTTGTGCAGGTGCCAAACTGACAGATGTTAGGCTCCACCTCACACTCGTTGATATCTGGAACGTGGAGGAGTAAGGGAGGTGGGGACAGAGTGTGAAGCAATGTGTGGATTTATTCATTACCTGAATCTTACTTATTAACTAGTGTGTGTGTGTGTGTGTGTGTGTGTTGTACCTATACACTGGTCATTCTGCACCTCGTAGCCAGGAGGGCAGATACATCTGAAAGATCCATCCAGATTCTGACAAGTTCCTGGAGAGCAAGTGCCGGGTAGACTCACACACTCATTGATATCTGGGGGGAAAAATGGCAAATCCGAAAATGTGAGTTTATGTCTTAGGCTGTCAGAGGAACCGTAGTGTAAGGCAGTCCATTCATTCCCGCCGTGGCTCCACCAACTTACCAACGCAGTTTTTCCCATCTGGAGTATTCTCATAACCCTCATGGCAGAGACACTGGAAGGAGCCGAGTCCGTTGATACACTGTCCGTTCCTGCACACTTGGCCCTGCAGTGCGCTGCACTCGTCCACGTCTGCGAGGTAAACATTGAGAGGACACTCTAAACATTCCTCGGATTTCGGAAGTGCATTCACAAACACAAGCTGAAAACAGATTTCACGTATACATTTTATATCTTGCCGAGCTTATTATTGCCACAGGACAGGGCAGCCTGTTCTTAAGTGTAAGGAGATTCAACCCTGAATATCTAGAGCAGGGGTGTCAAACTCATTCTGGTGTTTTTAAGAAAATGATGTGCAATTTCAACAACATTTTAACCCAGTTTAACATTTATTTAAGTGCATTATGCATAAAAACTGATCACAGTACACTGTTGCAAAACATTTATTGACCGTTTTGTGGAAGTTAAAACTCTGTCCTGCATGTTAAAATACATCAAACACCTCAAAATGTATAAATGATTTAAAATCCATTTTGCTTCTGAGAAGCAATTCTGAACACATTTACTGACTCCACACACAGCGCCACAGCGCCACTGGCGGACTAGCGGTCAGTATCGGAACTGCATATTTTATAGAAAATTAAGTTTATTCTTATTTTTTTTCAATAATGCAGATTTATCCCGCGGGCCAGACTGAACCACCTGGCGGGCCCGCGGGCCGTACGTTTGACACCCCTGATCTAGAGACTCTGGCTGTTGACACTGGCTGTTGTTGACGTACCCATGCAGTCGTTGTTGTGTGTGAGCTCAAAGCCGGGGAAGCAGAGGCAGTTGTAGGATCCCACTGTGTTCTTACAGGTCCCGTTGCCACAGGGCTGTCTGTCACACTCGTCAATGTCTAAAAGACACACGAGGGACGAACGTTTAGACTCACTGTGCCGGATTAAATGGGACACACCGCTGCACTTCGATGTTGAGCTTCTCACCCATGCACATGGTCTGGTCAGCGGTAGCCTTAAAGCCGTTGTGGCAGAGACAGCGATAGCTTCCCTGTGTGTCGATACATTCTCCGTGGCTGCACACATTGGGAATTTCTTGGCACTCATTGCGATCTGAACAAAAAAAAAATGTAGAGAGACAATTTTGAAAATGCCCATCACGATTTCACACGATTTCACACGATCAACACACGTTGAGGTGTCTTAACAGTAGCTTGTTCTTCAAACGACGCCCAATTCACTATCAACCGCATTTGAGAAACTGTCACCATCATAATGACAGATCCATTTCTGTTGTTTTGATTGTTCAACAATTTTCCACCTTCCCCTTAAACGCGAATGCTAATAATTTCCCCATGACAATCTTAATACAAGAAACCTCATCACGGCCCGTCCGACAGGCCGCACTCACCCAAACAGGCCCCGCTGAGGGACAGTTTGAAGCCGGGCGAGCACTCGCAGCGGTAGCTGCCTGGAATGTTGATACAGTTGGCGTTGCGTTGGCACAGGTTGTCCCCGCTGTTGCACTCATCAATATCTATGCAGGGAGAAAACCACGCACATCAATCACAGACTCCAGGACTGTCTGTCTATCAGCGGGGGGGAGAAAACACAACAGCTCCATTTGGGCTCCGGTAGAGTCGCCGGCAGGCTCTGGTCTCTGTGATTCAGGGGCTCTCGTTCGGAGCCATTACACTGGTCTTTACAGGGGCATAACTCATGTGGGGAAAAGGCAGCATTAACTCCACTGAGTGGACTGCTTGTAAAAAGAGCCTCTCGGCCAGTGAGTGAGCGTAACCTGCATTTGTGTGTGTGTGTGTGTGTGTGTCAGTTTAATTCGGAGCAGAGGAGTGTTTGTGCAACAAGAACGTACACAGTCTGTACGGCATAAGGAAGACAAAAGAATGCAATCATTCAGCAGCAAGGTCAAAAGAGCAGATACTGCAGGGAAGCGTGTGCAAGCGCAGGAAATGTTATTTAACGGCAGCATGTGCTCATCGTCGCGTATTATTGTCTTCCCTTTGCAACTAACGCAGCAAGAGGAACAAAAGGGGCGACGGTTTTACCTTCACAGATGAGCAGTATGTTGTTGTAGCTGAAGCCGATTGGACATTCACAGCGGAAGCTCCCGATCTGATTGATACACACTCCACTGGCACAGATGCCGGGGATTTCCCTGCACTCATCAATATCTGTAACAAAACAACACCGCAGATCGTCAGGGTGCAAACTGTACCTTGTTACAGCACCACTTTCGCATTGTGCCGTATTTGACCTCACCGATCGGCTTGCCGGTGTGGATGTCGATCATGAAGCCAGGAACACTGTTACCACACAGTAACTGGTACTCGTCTAAAAAAAAACGACAGGACAAGACGCCCTCGGTGAGAGGTGATTCGTTGCCTTGGAACATGGCTCTCGTTTGTTGAGACTCACTGGTGGCGGGAGTGGGGCAGGCCTCGCACGGCTTGTTCCAGGCTTTCCCCACGTCGTAGGCACAGCAGCACATCTTCTTGGTCATGTTGAAGGACAGCTCGTTCTCACACGTGTCATTGAGGTTCCGGTAACACACGCTCTTCCTCATGTCTGCATTTCAAAGAGGAGGACAATCCTTTGAATCCAAATAGCTGAGAAAAGACTTTTTCAAACAGTCAACTATTTCCCTGTAGAGTCCCACTCACCCATACAGTTGTTTCCTCCATTGACCTGCATGTACTCAGGAGGACAAACACAGGTGTAGTTGCCCAGCGTGTTGTAGCAGGTACCAGGTCCACAGATCCCGATGTGAATTGTGCACTCGTCGATATCTGTATACAACGACACGATAACAGACCATTCAAAGTGAGAGCAAGTTGTTAATTGTCAAAACAATTCAGCGCAATGTTTTCTCTTCCAGCTCTTACCCTCACAGATGCGAGTCTCCTCGTTGAGATAGTAGCCTGCTGGACACTCGCACTGGAAACTACCAAAGGTGTTAATACAGTTGCCACCCTGGCAGAGACCCGGCAGCTCCTGGCACTCATCGATATCTACAGAGCAAATCTGATCGTTAGTCAATCCTAAAAAAAGGCAAACATTAGTGATGTAACGCTCCACTGGTGGCAGCTGTTGTCGCGATCCATATTTCAAAACAAGACTTGACGAATGATTTACCCTCCAGGATGACCGTAATGGGGTTGGGTCTGAATCCCTCTCCTCCCGGACACAGAGTCTTGTATTCCGCTGCAGACGAGACATAGTCAGTCGGTGTGAATCTGAATGTCAGAGTGAGTAAATCGAGGTGATTGATAAGTGGCACGTACTGGAGTTGGGGGTCGGGCACAGTTCACAAGGGTTTCCCCAGGCGGCTCCCTCGGAGCAGCAACAGGAAGCCCGGATCACGCCCACGCCGATCTCCGCGCTGCAGGAGATTCCTCCGTCGCCGCGCCAAAGAACCTCCAGGTAGCAGTTGCCAACACGGGTATCTAAGACAGAGAGAGAATATATATATATAGAATATTTGCTCCCTTTCATGTAAGAATGTAAGAATGAAATCAAGAGCGGCTCAGGCCGGCTTTTAAGTGGGACTCACCCACGCAGCCCACTCCCGTGGGGTTGAGCTCGAAGTCAGCGGGGCAGTTACACAGGTAGCTCCCAGGAGTGTTCACACACAGCCCGTTGATGCAGTTCACGGGGTCCGCACACTCGTTGATGTCTGCAGCACAGACACACACACACACAAGCTCAGCAACACACACCAGAAATCGGCTACCTTTCTGGAAAGCATTAAGCTTTCACATGTCACAAACAAATACTTGGTGACTAAAAGGACGATGTTCGACGCATCTTATTTGTTTGAATATGTCGGATATCGTTTGTCAAAGATTATTAAATCGCAATTCAATGAACGAACAAAGTATGTTATGGTATTTGAGTCTGTTCTGTGTCTGAAGTATAAGTGAGTGAAGGGCAGCAGGAGCACAACACTAACCGGTGCAGTTTCCTCCGCTGCGGTCCAGCTCGTAACCGTCATCGCACACGCAGCGGAACATCCCCGGAAGGTTCTGGCACGTTCCAAACACACAGATGTTTTGGAAGTTACACTCGTCGATGTCTGTGGCAAAGGAGGCACGGAGAGAGGGAATGTTAATTACACTACGTGAGTAAATAAGAGAGAATAAAACGTGACGGAATGAGCGAGGCACCTTGACAGGCCTTGCTATCTTCTGTCGGGGTGAAGCCCATTTCGCACTCGCAGCGGTAGCCGCCCGGAGCATTCAAACACTGTCCGTTCTCACACAGGTTCACGTTGTCTGCGCACTCATCCATGTCTAAAAGAGAACAGACGAGTCATGTGAATGGAGCTAAGCGACGCTCCGCAAACATTAAATTACGATTCAGCAGTCTTACCAGAGCATGAAAATCCATCTCCGTTGAAGCCGTTCTTGCACGTACACCTGTATGATCCCGGCGTGTTGACACAGTCGGCATTGGGGTTGCAGTTGTGGTCTTCTAGAGCGCACTCGTCTTGATCTGCAGGAACAGTGAGAAGAGTGAGAGGTGAAAAGTGTGTGCAAATGACACTCGTCAGAACTACCTAAAATGATTTGGCGCAGGAGACCACTTGTTTCTTTATGTTGTAGGTTGTTCTGACTCTGCAACATAATACCATCTCGTCGGAATATGTACTTACCCACACACTTGATGCCGTCTCCCACCCAGCCGTCTCGACAGCGGCACTTAAAGCTTCCAGGGACGTTGATGCAAGCGGAATGCATGTCGCAGTTATGAGCCCCGATCTCACATTCATCAACATCTGGAAAGTTATACAGGTCAATTAGCCGATGCTTCAATCGGGCCGTAACACACATTTCGCTTTAGAAATTAAACATAAGAGTATGTATGAGTGAACTGTCTTAACACGCATCTCAGATTTGGACCCTGCCAGGCCCCGGCGTACCTGTGCAGCCAGTGGATCCCTTCTTGACAATGTATCCCAGCTGACAGTGGCAGATGAAAGAGCCTTTGGTATTCTCGCAGTCGCCGTGGAGACAGATGTTGGGGTTCAGGTCACATTCGTTCACATCTGGGCAGACAGGGCAGGGCAGATTATATGAGAATGCCCCAGCATTCAGAGGTTAGATTGACCGATAATGAGTTTGACAAGTCCGACAGATCGGCTCAGAGGAACTGAACGGATGTTATTTATTCATTCAGGTATGGCCGACAGAAAAGTTGCATTTTACACTCATATTCAAAGTATTTTTTTTTTCATCTCACCAATACAGGTCCTCATGTCCATGGAGGCCATAAAGCCATCGTAGCACAGGCAGCGGTATTCCCCCGGAATGTTGGTGCACTGGCCTCCGTCACAGATGTCTGGAGTTTCCTCACACTCATCAATATCTAATAGAAAAAGCAGAACATACATTTCGATGAGACAGCAGCGTTATTCTTTCATGGGATCATTTCAGGGATGTGATGGAAACGTGATGTCATCGGCGCATTCCTTCATCGTCAATTTGATACAGATACGCGGTACGTGTCACCTGCGCAGGTCCTCAGGTCAGGCATAAGAGCGTAGCCCTCACTGCAGCTGCACTCATAGCTGCCCTCGGAGTTGGTACAGTGCGTTTCGCAGCCTCCGTTCATAATGGTGCATTCATCGATATCTGAAAAGAAGGTCCCGGTAACAGTTAACGTTTTTGCTTTTCATCAGATAAGACGGTCAAGTAGACAAACAGACGGTACCCCTGGTCAGTTCATTCCACTCACCAACACAGCCCTGCCGGTCCGGAGTGGCCTGGTAGCCCGTGTCACAGGAGCACTGGTAGGTTCCCGGCATGTTGATGCACTGGCCATGCTTGCACAAGTTGTCACTCAGCAGGCACTCGTTCACATCTGGCAGGTTTATAGAAAAGATGCAGAAGAGGGAAATGTGAAGTTTTGAAGTTTCTGGCTGATTTCAGGTGCACTAACTCATTTAAATACATTTGGCATCACATGTGATAACACAAAGTGAGCCTGTGTGTGTGTGTGTGTGTGTGTGTGTGTGTGTGATTTAGTACTGATGATTCACCTTCACAGGCAGATCCGTCGTTGCTGAGTGAGTGTCCGGGGGGACATTCACATTCATAACTCCCTTCTGTGTTCAGGCAGGTTCCTCCACGGCACAACAGAGGATTTCTCTCACATTCATCGACGTCTGTCCGCGGAGACGAAGGCGGGAAAAAAGATGGATTAAGAGCAAAGCAGGAGAAATAGATGAAAAGAAGACGAGGAAAAGAACATTCAAGCAAAAGAGAGATCAGGTGATCGGCCAAACTGGATTGCGATGTCAATTTCACAATTTCAATGTTCAAAGTTTCTAACTCACCCATGCAGTTCTTCATCATCATGAAACCGCTCTCGTAGCCTTCGAAACATTCACATTCAAAGCTGCCGGGCGTGTTGACACAAGTACCGTGGCCACACAGGTCCGGGGATATGCGGCACTCGTCAATGTCTGAAACACAAAAAAAAAAAAAAAGAAACACTCACTAACCGCTCATTGATTGTCAAAACAATGTGTCGTCTAGTCTGAGTAAAGTTTTCTCGCACCTGTGCAGTTCCTTTCTTCCGCGGTCAGTGCAAAGCCGTTGTTGCATCGACACTTGAAGCTGCCGATGGTGTTCCGGCAATGTCCATGAGTGCAGAGGCCCTGGAACACCTTACACTCATTTACATCTGGAGAGGAAGAAATAAGGTTAAAATGTCCAGGCCCAAAAATAAAGAATCCCAACTGAAAGCTACACTATTTGTTTGTTAAATATTTGAGAATATTTGAGTTTTCTGGCTCGCTTTCCACTCTCAATATAGGTTTCCACCAGTACTTTGAAAGAGTTGAAAACTCTTAGTACCTTTGTAGAACGCCCTGCCGGTCAGAATTTCTCCTCTGTTTGCAAAGCCGGGCCCTCTGGGGCAGATGGCTTTGTACTCCGTGGTGGCCGGTTTGGGACACTCCTCGCAGTCGACGCCCCAGGCCGAACCCACCGAACAGCAGCACATGTCCACGCGGTATCTCCCCGGCAGCGGCTCGCCGCACTCGTCCTCGTGCCACTTCAAGTAGCACTGCTCGCTGCGCGTATCTGGAAAGTTCGGCGTAAACGTTTTTGTCCTGGTAGTTCAGTGACGTGGAAAGAACAGGTGGAAGGGATGTCCTTGTCACGCCCCGTCGGTCTTCTTACCTACACACGTGCGTCCGGTGCTGTCCAACGTGAGGCCCTCGGCGCACTCGCAGAGGAACGAGCCCTGGGTGTTCACACAGCGGCCGTTTGTGCACACTCCGGGGAAGACCTCGCACTCGTTGATGTCTAGAGGGAGGGGGACATTTTGAGAAGAGCAATCGGATCACGTTGAGGCGCGACGCAACGACGGAGAAGATGATTTGGATGAATGAAGCGCAGCAGGTTCGTCACTCTTCGGCAAATGATCGGGCGTTCTTACCTTCACAGACGAGGCCCTTCATCCGTGCAAACCCTCGCGAGCAAGCCGTGTCTGCGCGGACATGACAACATTAAGATAGGCAATTAAGACAATTTATATATGAGCGCAGTATGAATGGACTTTGGGCTGCCAGGTTATTATGGAGGTACCGGTCTTAAATTTAAATTTGATACTGCTTTCTTGACCGATGAAGCCAAAAAACAAATGTGCTCTTTTACTCTTTGGATTATGTATTTATAATGTACTTTGTTTTTTATATTTGCAGTTGAAATCTTACATGTTATCTTTGAAGGACCGTGTGAAACCGTGTCCGTTTATTTTCTTAAAATGCTCAGAACATCAAACAAGACAGGAAAAAAAGAGCACCATCCGTGTGCGAGGACTTACCGATCTCGCATGGTTCGCAGGGGCTTCCCCAGGCCGCCCCCAGTGTGGAGCAGCACTCAGACTTCAGCGTGGCACCGTTGATGTTGACCTCGCAGCGGTTGTCTTGTATCGTCAGCCAGCATGTGCTCTTCATGCTGTCTGTGGAGCCACAGTTACAAAAGGCAAGACTTGATTATAGAAAAGACCATAGGAGGGTTTGCTTGCAACCATTTAGTATATCGTTATCAACCTCGTTCATTGAACCTTCAGGCTGAACAAATGTGTCTGAAACGATTACACAACAGAAACCGCGAGTGGTAAAATGTCAAGATCTCCCAAGGGCACCTTTAACAATAACAATAGCTAACTCCACAAACAATAAGAATGTAATCTTTAACTTTCCTCCCTGCAATAAAATGTTTTGTCTTTGGCTACAAGCTAAGCTTGCGTCATTCTATCTAATTCTCTACCTTTCCATTCCTTATGAACTGAGAGTGTGTGTGGTCGTAACCATGACACCTTTTCCGAGACCACATGGCCACCCAAACACAAAACCCCAATTTACTTCCGCTCTTTTCCCCCAGCTCAGTGACAGCGTCGAAAACAAACACAGAAATGCAGAAAACCCGAGGAAGCTGAAGGTCTTTGACAGAGCCAGCTCATGCAGTATGTATGAGCGTCTTTAGTCTTTCTCACAATGATTTTTCAAAAGTAACAGCCTACCAAATAAGTGGAATGTTGAACCTTAGCAGAGTCGTACATACCACAAGCCATTTTGAATCTGTGGCAGATCTCTGTGATGTAAAGCCCATGTGAACCAAGGCCATGCATGCAAGCAGTTTTTAATGAACTGCGTGTGCTCCATTTTTGCCCAACATCTGAAGACAATAATGTATCTGGATGGACTTTTGGAAGCCTGAAAAACCTCCATTTTACAAACGTGAGAATTCTTAGAGAAGACGCCACTGCCAACATTTCCACGTTGACACTGTCGGTGTGTAATCATTACCTCCGTGTGCATCAGGGACTCGGGTGGAAGGACGACTTACCCACGCAGATGGTGTTGGTGGAGTCCAGTTTGCTGCCGTGGGTGCACTCGCAGTTGAAGGACCCGGCCACGTTGCGACACGCTCCGTTGATGCACGGGCTGGAATCGCATTCGTTGATATCTGCAAACACACCCTTCGAGGTCAAGGCCGAGAGACTGAATCCAACGGATGATTTTCATCCTCTGGCAGTTTAAAACAGAGGCCGTGTCTTTTTTTCCACGAAAACCAAATGCATCACATCTGGTAATAATGTCACCTCACGATTACCTTGATGTTGGTAACACATGTTACACACACGATACGTGTGTGTGTGTGTGTGTGTGTGTGTGTATGTACGAGCTCACCTTCGCAGGTCTCCGAGTCGGGTTTGAAGACATATCCTTTCGGACACGAGCAGGTGTAGGAGCCCGGAGTGTTTCTGCAGAGGCCGTTGTCACAAAGCAGACGGTTCACTAGGCACTCGTTGATATCTGCAGGGAGGCGAGAGAAGGTCATCGTTTGAGAATAGATTGACACTAACGTAAGGGTTAAGAGATTCTTAAATGAAGGGCTGTCATTCAAATCAAGTTTTGTACTTTAAGCGAGACAAGCTTTTGCATAAGTACAAAATAACAGCCTCACGTAAGAAGCAGATGTTTCCTCATCTATTGCCGCTGTTGGGAGGGGCTTTGCTAGTGTTTGGTAATGTTGACATATTTAGGTACAATTGAATTACCCTCTGCTCCTTGAGCTTTAGGTTCATAACAATATTTTCCTGTGTAACTTATTGCCACATAGGCCCATATAAACACAATTGTAAATCTACTCCACTATGACTCACCAACACAGTTTTTTCCACTGGTGTCAGACTCGTAGCCGATATTACAGATGCAGCGGTAGCTTCCCCTCAAGTTCTCACAAATGCCGTTCTGACAAATGTCCGGGTCCAGGGCACACTCATTGATGTCTAAGAGAAGACAAGCATGATGAAGAATAACGCTGATTAGGGGGTTTCTAGAGAGCAATGTTGGAAGAGTAATATTCATCAACAGTGTACTGACCTCTGCCATCAGCTGTGATGCCAATACCACTGCTGCAAACCGCCTGGAACTCGGCTGAAAGTTCAACATCATGTGAGCCGGATCACGTTTTTTTGTCCTTATTGCTAAATTAAACCCGTATGTGTGAGAATGGAAATGAGCGGTGTGAATGAAGCTCATGAAAGGTTGTACCTGAGTTTCTGGAGGGGCAGGGAAGGCAAGGCTCTCCGAAGCCGTGTTCGGCGTTGGCGCAGCAGCACTCGGACTTGGTCACTGCGCCGGGGAACGGCCGCGAGCATGTGCCCATCTTTATGGCGCCGTAGCAGGTGGTCCTCATGTGCGTGTCCACACACACTCTCCCGTCTACGCCGATAGCCAGGCCCGGAGGGCACTCGCAGCGGAAGGAGCCCTCGGAGTTTATGCAGCGTCCATTCATACAGATGCCAGGAGTTAGACACTCATCGATGTCTTAAGAGGAGAGAGCGCGTAATGCGTTCAGAACATTTATATAAGTAACTGAAGGAGAAACCATCACTGAATAAGTTCGTGAGTTCGGCAATTCATGATCAATAAAACCGTACTGTTCGTCTTCTGCTTATACCATGCTCTAAAATATGAAATATGAAGAGAGCTTGATGAGGGTTAAGAGGGGACCATAGTTGTTATTTTCAGCTACTCTTGATACTTTAAAACTCAAAGGAGACTCATAAATTCATCCATTTATCTATTTCTGGACTTTCTCGATGGATTAAAAGAAAGATTAAGGGAAATTGGTTTGGGCTTAAAAATAGATGACAGAAGAATTTCAAAGAACACAAAATCTGTCAACACGGCAGGTCTGTATTTGGATTAATAAATCCCTCGTACCGGTGCAGTAGCGCCCGTTAGGTGCTAAAGCAAAGCCCGGCTTGCAGATGCACTTGAAGCTGCCGTCTTCATTGATGCACATGCCATTGTGGCACATGTTGGTGGTGGCGCACTCATCGTGATCTGGGGGGAAACGGGAGGGAAATCGGGTCAGGTCAGAGTTTCGTGAAAGGGGGAGGAGTTCACAGTGAAGGTCAACCTGTGTCGGCCGCTTACCGATGCAGTTCTTTCCATCAGGAGTGAGCTCGAAGCCGGCATTGCAAATACACTGAAAGCTTCCCTCCGTGTTGACACAGCGGCCAGTTGCGACACATTACACCGTTCACAATGCACTCGTCAATATCTAAAGGAAGGGGGAAAGGAAACGAAGATGATGATACACTTGTCGAAAATGTATTTTAAAGAGTACTCTGAGTTAACAGTAATGGAGCTGGAAAGCACCAACCATTGCATGCTTGTTTGGTGGGGGAGCCGCTGAAGCCCTCATGGCACTTGCAGTGGTACCCTCCAGGTGTGTTTGCACAGTCTCCATTGATACATGGATTACTCACACACTCATCCGTATCTGGGGAAAGTTCATCATTGACATTTTAGAAAATTTCCCGCTGCGACTACAGTTGTAATAAGTTCCTTAAATCAGCTGAAGATGGCAGTGCAGGGCTTGGAAATAACGGTGGTACTGTCACATACGGTCACCGTGTCTGCCTTCATGACTGGAGGGTTATTAAGAAGCGACTGTAGAGCATGTATATTACCGATGCACTCCCCCCGGACATCCTGTTTGTAGCCCATGTTGCACTCGCATCGGTAGCTGGTGGGCGTTGGAATGCAGCGTCCATTGAGACACAGGTTGGTGAAATGTTTGCACACGTCAATGGTGTCGTTCACAGAAACCGTGCCTGAGGAAACGCGACAGGCGCATTAATAAGACAAACAGTTCACAAATACATTTTCCCTGCTGAGAAGTGAGCCCTTTGATGTCATCGAAATGCACAGAGTGACTCACCTATTTGTTGGTGTCCTCCTCCATTGCCTCCGAAGCTTCCCCCGTTACCTCCAAAGCTCCCACCGTTCCCAACAAAGCCTACTCCGCCGTTGCCCCCGTTGCCTCCATTGCCATTACCATTTGGCACGCTGGGGAACTTGTATCCATAGTTGTACCCGTTGCCGTTGGTGTTGGGGAAGTGTCCATTGGGGTAGACGTGAGGGAGTCCATGTCCTTGGGCGACGCCCACAATGCACAGACGCCTGAATTCGTCTACATGCGGGGGCAAAGATCACAGAGAAAAAATCAGTGGATCGTCCTCCTTTATATTAGGTCTCATTTGTTTCTGGCCGAATGAAGCTGGAGGAGGATTATCATACTCATGGCCTACAGTGTAACACATTTGAAATGTACTCAATGTTTCATGGAATTTCATATTTTACAAAAGGCCATTGAATTGGAAATACATTTCGATGATGTTGAAGTGATTAAAAATATGCTTTGACTGGAAGAAAGCCTGACCAACTATAAGAGGAAAATGTGAATGCAGAATGATCACCTACTCTGCTTGGGCCGCAATAACAGTAAGTATAGTGTATTTCTAAAAGGAACGTTTTATTCATAAATAAGTGGGTGTACGGACTGCAGGCATTATATATTGATTTGTGCACAGTGTACATAAACTGTTCTTCAGTCTGCAGTCACACTAAATCAAACACACACACATCTTATTTTGGCGGGACATTTTGTAACAGATGAGTTTTGAATCTCTCTCAGAGGACGAGATTCTTTTTAAGCTTGACCGAGGAGATGTTGGGTCGGTCTGACTGGATACTCTTTCCTCGCTGCCACACATAACACAAACTCTAAGTGCTCTGGGTTTCTTTTTTGTTGAGTTTAAAATCACAGTGTCAAACTAATTTTGCTTGTGAAACCCTTTGGCTGTCACGGCTGCAAGTACCGACTCTTCTCATGCCAAGTAATGCTCAAACTATTGCAGAGAGTTTTTCATCAGCAAAGAAAGAAGGTGATGGATTTTCTGTCCTGGTTTTTAACTAAACTACGTACTGTAACTCACTTTTGTTTGGGAATAGCGTGTGAAACCTCTATTTCCCCTGGTCTGTTTATGCTGTTTTCATGTGTACTCACCAGACCCCCTGACGGGGCACATCTCGGGGATCTGTCCCAAAGCCCAGCAGCGTCCTGTGTCACAGCAGCATTGCATCTTGGTGTACTGACCGTTCAGCTCTGCTGCACAGCGGCCGTTAGCCAACGCGGAGAAACAGGTTCCCACGCGCTGATCTGAGGGAAGAGGAGACGCATTCACAGAATTGGACGACTGAGCTCAAGGTTATCCGAACTGAAGTCAAAGAAATGAAAAGGTACAGATTAAGATGAAAACTGTTTGTTAGGATATGATATTATATAAAGCACATAAATCGTTCAGATTAACATCAGACAAATTAACAAAAGCGTCAATTTCTTGGTTTAATTGGTTTTGACCGGTGAACATCCCTGTCAGGCGTCGTTACAGTGTGCACGTGAGTATATCAAAAACCTCCCACCACGGAATGCTGTGCATGCTCAGAGGTACGTTAGTCAGGCTGGAAAATGTAAACTCTCAACCAAAGAGGGCAGTGAAACACCGGTTTTCAACCAGGTGTAAATTACTCTTTAAACGCAGTGACGAGGACCAACACTGACAAAGCTTCATATGTGAGGAAAGGTTGCCGGTAATCACTGCTCTCTTAAAGCAGCAGTGGTGTTAACCAGAGGGCCCGCCTGGCCTTTCCATGGTGGCCGGCCTTCTTTATGGGCTTGCGGTGGGAAAAGTTGCATGGGGACTCAAATAACTACAGGCATCTGAAGGGCCTCCAAAAGGGGGTCTTATTTGTTACAGTTTTCCAGATCAGGGTCAACGGGACGGGAAAGAGGGACTTGGTTCAGAGGTCGTGTTTAAGGAGTAAATGAAGAGGAAGAAGGCAGGGGAAAAGGCAGCGGAGGGAGATAACGCAAGTGTATTGTTGTAGAAAGTGAGGAGCATGTGTGGAAAATGATTTAAAGTGCATCCACAAAAAAAGGGGGGAGAAAAAAGGCGAAGGAGGAACGAAGAGGGGGAGCGGAGGGAAAGGCACAAGTCGATTAACACACTAATGAGCCGGCAGTCTGGAATTAATCAGTTCCATGTGGAGCAATTCTTGCCAATTAGATAGAACATGAGGCACTGTGTCTGAGAGCACATATTGTACAGTCCACACACACTTACACAAATACACACACGTAATTACACACAGATATGCATTCCCGTGCTCACCCAAGGTCAGGCACGCAGAACATGCACACAAACACATTTGTATGCTTAAAGAAAATATGCATATACACACACACACACAAATGTACACAAACACACACAAACTCAATCTGCAAAACGTCCCGTAGGAACAACGGAGCTGGAGGCCGGTTGGGGGGGAGAGAAAGGAGGGAAGGGTCGCTGATGAGGATGATGATGGCTCAAATTGGATCCAGACCCCGGTTTGCTCGCTAGTGTTGCTCCACTACCCGAGCATATGCTATCATTTCACCAAGAATTTTTACAGACTGAATAACTGACTGACTGACTGGACAGACCTTCTTTTCTTTTCTTTTTTAAACTTCCCCCATGTGTAATGGTAGCTTTGCTTACTGTCAGAGCCTGCAACAGCTCCCGCTGGCTTTCTTTATCCCGGTAGAGTACCTCCCACAATCACAGGCCAATGGGCTCGTAGTATGAAATTCCAGGACCAGAGCTGTACGTCCTGCTTCTAAAACACGCGCAGCCTCCATAAAAGATATTTACTGTTACTGCTGTGCACTTCATGCTCGGGTCTTTGTTGTTTAAGGGTGGTCAGGGCTTTGGCACTGGCCCCCTGGTTTTCTGGTTTTGTCATGGTTGACTTACCCCGGCTTCGGTATCCTCCCAATTTAGTCGGACCATTTTGGATGCGGGACGGAGGAAAGATATATTGAGGTTGTGTCTGACACCTGTTTTATTTACCCCCCCTTTTATCTCTCTCGTTCTTGCTCTCTCTCTTCAGGAGGCTGCATTAGAGGAGCTAAATCCTCAAATGAAATAAACACGGTGCAGGATCCAGATGTCAGACAAGAAAACAGTCCAGAGGAAACAGTAAGATAGATAAGCTGCGTGAGAGTGCGAGAACGCTTCAGTTTTGGTAATAAATAGACACACAGCGCAACAACCAGAGGAGACGGGAACGAGAGACAACAACCTGACAGAGATGGAAACTTAGTCGAAGAGGAAATCACTAAACTGTTAGCTGAGAGAAGGAGATTTGATCCGCTGTGTAAAGGGAGAGAGACAAATCTCTTCAGGGCGAAGAGGAAGAAAAGAGGATAACAGTGGAAAGTTGAAAAAAAAAAGAGAAATTTGGTCACATATAACGCAAGACAGATGGAAAACTTTTGGATTGTTACACACACACACACACACACACACACACACATGCAGTGGCACAGGCACACTAGGCTATGTTAGTTCCATATATGTTAATCCTCTTCACAGTATCTTTTGCTCGTCTTTCCAATGCGTCACTTGTTTGTTTATGAAACAGGCACTAACTTTCATCAGCTATTCATTCTCTTCTTTTTCTTCCGTGTCGACTGTTATCCTTTTTGTGTTCTTTTTGATAAAGGTATTAGATATATATATATATATATATATATATATATATATATATATATATATATATATATATATATACTTTAGTTTATGTTTATTTGGCGGAAAACACGTATTTCCAATACACCATTCCAAAGGTTTTAGTCTACATGAACTTTC
Organism: Apeltes quadracus; assembly: GCA_021346845.1. Lineage (NCBI taxonomy): Eukaryota > Metazoa > Chordata > Actinopteri > Perciformes > Gasterosteidae > Apeltes > Apeltes quadracus. The sequence continues at coordinate 5,950,778 of CM037924.1, read as the reverse complement.
ATTGGACGAGAGTCGAGCTGAGCACGGGATGGAGGTCCCTGAACTGTACTTTTTGTGAGAAATCTTGAAACAATGTACCAACACCTGGTTGTGTTTCACTGTGGATGAGACGATGGGTGAACACGGGTCACGTTTCATGGGACGCGTCGGTTAAGGATGCACAGCACAAGCCCGTGTGAATGAATCAGAAGGGCACTAACATTAGAGTAGATTAATGCCGTCAAGGCCAAATAGTGCGTGCAAGTGTGTGTTGTCTGCACATGGTGACCACGGGCCAGCCTGACTCATCAGGACTCCACTCACAGGAAGCCATGATGGAGGGAGAGAAGTTTGTGGCCAGATGTGCAGCTTTTAGCTGGCCGGGGGGGAGGGGGTGAGGAAATGAGCAAATGAGAGTGTTGGAGATCTGTTTATATGTATGTGTATGTGTGTGTGTGTGTGTGTGTGTGTGTGTGTGTGTGTTACACTCACCCACACATCTGGAGCCGTCAGTGCTGGAGATGTAACCGCGTGGACAGGTGCACACGTAGCTACCGGCAGTGTTGGTGCATTCTCCTCCGTCGCACACACCGGAGATGGTGCTGCATTCATCAATGTCTGAAAGGTTACACAAAAAAAAAATCACATACAGAAGAAACACAAGAGTCTACTTCTATGGAGTACTTTAACCAAAATGTCTCTGGAGAAGTAACTCAGGGAAACCTGTCATGTAAAGGCTTTGTAGTCTCCAATTGTACCAATTTCCACACATTTGTGCCACTTTGTGTGTTTTACTCAGACAAAGGCTTGTGACATCTGGAAAGTTTTGCTACTTTCATTCATCGTAGAAACAAATGGAAAAAGGCATCAAAGGAATTCATCCCTCCCAAAGGGTCTAATAGAAAAATGTATGAAGCTATAGCAACAATAATAAGTGATTGTTCTACTGAAAAACCATTTGTTGTACAGCGAGGTAAGACACTAAGTCCCAGATGTGGACAGAAACGGAATAAAGGGGCCGGGATAACAAGGAAACTTGTTGAGCTATCAGGTGAAACACACACGTGTAATACCACAGTATTCGGCTTGATTATGACTTTATCAGAATAGTCGGTACTAAAAGCCGCCGCGGTCACGCTGAATGAGCCGTATGTATGACGAGGCCTCGGGTAGACTCCTAAATGTGTACGAAGGCTAAGAGTACTTGGGTCGCTCCTTCATGATGGCAGTGGGAGGGGGCCTCATTGCTCCATGACGGGGGAACCCAAAGTGGGGTTCCACAAGGTATTGGGTTTTTATAATGTGTTACGCTTATTTATATGCATGTGTAATTACTGCACCGCAGAAGGGGTGCATGATGTAATGTGTGTGCTTGTGTGTCTGACCTGCACCTTTAGATGGAAAAGTGAAGGGTGTGTGTTATTGTTTGTTTTTCTGGGAGTGTGCAGCTTACATCCATGCGCAGTGTCTTGCTGGTGGGAACATGGGGGGGGCTAACAAGCTGGCGTTCCCCTGCTGACTCCAGTCTGACAGCAGTGGCACAAGGCCCCAGGTGAGGCTGTGAAAAGCCCCCTCCAAAAAACACGCCAGGCGTCACGCTCCCCACAGAAAAGTGGCGTTCCGGGATCTATTACTAACTATTCAGGTCGAAAAACTGTGTGTCACCTGAATAAATGTCTACGACTGAGCCATCGAATCTGCAACTTTGAACTGTGTCCACAAGCGTCAGTCCACCAAGGAGGTCCGCGTGTGTCATGAGAAAGTCCCCCGGATGACGTTAAGTATTTCTTTGTTCCTTACTAACAGCTGGTTTTGAGCCAGAGGACTATATTTATGGAAGGAAAATGGAAGGAGAAGCATAAAAAAAGCAGACGAAGAAGGAGGAGGAGGAGGAGAAGGAAAGTCTGCTGAGCCATTAAACTAGGTGCCTTGTGCCCGAAACGATCAGACGTCCATGACATCTTAACTGCACTTTATCTTAACTGCTCCAGAACCTCAGTCTTTTCATTGTGAAAGCTCTAAGCGTGGCTTGTTTGTGCATTATAGCTTGAAGAGCATTTCAATAAAACATCCCCAAAGGACCGAAAGAAAGTCAGATTGTTTCCGAGATTTCACCAAACATGTGTTTCCTGCCGATCCATGACATGATGCACTTCACAGGTATTCCTTTGTTTTTACAGGGTTGTCCAACGCTGAACTCTTTGGTGTTTTGCATTTGTATTACCTTTTTTTTATGTTTCGAGCGCTCATTCGAAAAACCAAAGGAGAAAATAATCCTTATTTGCAGCTCGAGACCTGTTCTAAACAAAGAAAAGCTCACACTGTGCATGAAGTGGTGGAAAGGGGCTGATTGTGTGAAATTGAAGGTGAAAATGACCGTGTGGTTGGAAAGCTTGTAATTTTACCTCGTCTCAGAGCGTCCCTGTGCTGGAATGTGGCCAAAGCATCCACACCCAAATGTTGGAGCAGCTTTCAGCGTCTCATTTCGCTCCTGACTGTAAATCCTGAACGGCACTCACCCAAAACCACAACTAAAGCTCCGCGGTGAAGTCATCCTCCTTTTTTCGCTCTCATTCACTGTGACATAAATCCCTGTTTGGTGTGTAATCGCTTCCTGTGAAGATGCCTTTTTTTCCCCATATTTCTAGCATCTTTGAATCATGCTACAAAAAATAATAGCCAGGTGGTGATATTTTTATCTACCACAGTAACATTTAGATGCTCATCTTTTGGCAACGGATTGACAACAACCTCTAATCGCCATGGTTTCTCTGTTAGCCAGCCTCATGCTAATGTCATCCGCTTGCTCATACTAGTTTTATCCCCTGGGTTGTTGCTCTCTGATCATTAAATGCATCGTTGTGCTAAATCTCCCCACCTTCACATTTGTGGCTCGTTTCGCTCTGCCGGTGTCCCGCGGGACATTTGCACTCGTAGGATCCCACGGTGTTGATGCAGTTACCTCCGGCACAAAGACCAGGCACCGCCTGGCACTCGTCCACATCTGAGAGAACAACAGAAAGACATTGATGTTTGTGTGAAGACTCATAATTACCGGCATTTGGACATTATTGATCTGAGAGATGAAGCATCCTACAGTATCTTAGTTATACCACAGAAACTGCGAAGAAAAGGACGGTAAATGAGCCAAAAGGCTTAAAGCACATGTTACAGCATGTTTAGGATGCACTTTCTATTGCTAAAACACTCTTCAGTTCTAACTTGGCGCCAGCTGTGATGTCTAAGACCCCTTCCAGAAAGACCAACTCGAGCTCTTGTTTCAACAGGAAATGGCTTTTTAAATGTACGTTTTTCCCGGCATTCAATGTGAGTCACTTTTCCCCAGTATTGGGCATATGTCAGAGGGTGGGGTCCTGTAAGAAAGTGTGGGACCCGTCGACCCTGATCCCCACACACACACACACACACATATTAACCACTTTGAGCAGTTCACTAAGCAGGACTCAGGCATTGTCTTTGTGTGTCACGGATATGGCGAGCAGCGTGACTAAATGCCACTACTGATCCAAGATGTGTTGCCTTTCTGAACCGCCCTCATAAATAATGTTCACACAACATATAACTGTTACATTACGTCCACATATTGTCCAATCAAGAGCTCTAAAAAACGACTATTAAGAAAAGTAAAATAAACAGGATTTGTGAAAATTTTAAATTGAAACTCTTTCCTTAAACAAAGCCGGGTTGATGTCATCAGCTATAACTGCAGCCCAAAAATGAGTAAACACAATGCCGCCATATTCTGTGGATGGACTTGCTTCTGATGAAAATAGACAACAATGTGCCAGTAAATACATGATAAGTTGGAGCCAGATGCCTCAACATTCTAGCCCGATGAACAGACTGAAGGGCCTTTTGAATGAAAATCGTCGCTGGGGATTCAGTTGCCTAGAAGCCGTCGTTTTACAAACAGCCTGTCAACATATCGGCCGGCGGAGTCCAACAAGTGTTTGTGTAGGCCTGAAATGTATGACTTTCAATCACATACGTAAACAACTCTTGAGTTTGCTGCAATCCTCAACTTCCCAGTATAAATACTTGAACCTGATACCTTGAGCTCTGATACTGTTGAAGTGTGGCCAGGTGCTATGAGCTGCAGAAGAAAAACACAGTCCCCCTCTGTGACGGCTCCAGCAGTACCTCCACCATCACAACGTGCCCAGGGTGATGTTGGGTGTGTGAGGCGAGCTGGATTGAAGCAACAAAGAGCCTGACTGGGTTCATTTAACAGTGGACGCAAACTCAAAATGTGACATAGGTGTATGGATGCTGTCTTATTGCCTAGTCTGAGTCTCAGGGCTGTAGGTTATTGGAGGGGCATGCAGGGAGTCTCATGTGGTCCAGGGGGGATCTAGGACTGCAGCAGCAGGAATGTTGATGAAGAAGCGGTTCATTTCAGTTTATATTTCCCTTCACTTTCTCTTTTATAATCCCCATACTTCCATACATACATCCCCATAGTCTCATACTTTAGACACAGCTCATACTGACACATTTAAAACGGTTCAAAGTGAGATGGATTTAATGTAAGGATTTAATTCACACCATTTTTCAAGGAGTTAATAATAAACTATCAACTGTCAAATGCAGTAGATGATGCACTTTTTTGTACAGCTTTAATAAACCACAATCTGCATGACCAGTTGCGGTGACATAATCTTAAACACATGTTTGAATACCTTGTGGTCAAATTGGGCTCTGCGATTACATTAAATAAAATAACTATCCACAGGTTTTATGCTAATCGAGTCATTCTGACAGTTAATGATGCCAGGATTTTTTTACACTCAAAAGTAAACCGATTTATTAACCAGGATATTGCGGAATGTAACTCCACCTGAAATGATGTAATTCATTTTCAAGAAAGCCCTTAAACATTTTATGAAAGAATTAAAAACACTTCATTCCCTAACCTTATGTTTCTGGAAAAGTATAAATTATTGAGCTTTAAGCATTATAAAACTGTTTCTTGTAAAATGTATTTTTTCATAGGTAAGACCTTGAAAGACCTCCCCAAACGTATTACTTATTAACCAATCAGAGGGCGGATTGTGGCCTTGTCAGCAGGGCAACCACCAGATGGGCCTGTGAGGTTTAGTGACTGTGCTAAAAGCCGGCTAACCAGAACTACGTTCAAGTTGCAGCTGAGGCGATGACGGATAAAGCTCCCTCATGGCGTTTAAAAAGCAGATCCTCCAGGTGTTTTGTCCCAGAGAGAGAAAGAGAGAGAGAGAGAGCGGGAAGAGGCGGCGTGCGTGGTGGTACGCGCCGCATGCAGTCTGACCTTGGCAGGCTCCGGTGCGGATGTTGGGGATGAAGCCTCGCCTGCAGGGGTGCGGCTGGGCGGGGCACTGCTCGCAGGGGTGGCCCCACGCTCGACCAATGGTGGCGCAGCAGAGGGTCTTGGTGCAGACGATTCCGCTGAGCTGACCCTGGCACATCTGGTTGTTCACCTGGGTGAAACATGGCCCAGTCCTGTAGTCTGCGGAGTGGAAGAGATGAAAGTCCTGTGTTTGACTTTTGATGGATTAAATGTATATTCAACAAATAGTCTAGATCTAAGGCCTCGAATGCTGAGGCATATTTCCTTTGAAATCTTAGTCATTTTTTTTGGTTAATTTGGACCCCCCCAAAAAAATGGAGGAATAGATGTTGGAAAAAAAGAAACTAGCACAGCATTAGACCATGATTTTTTTTTTACAGAGACGACTCGCCAGACCTTTAAACTCGTTTAATTGTTTCAAGTGTTCAGTCTTTGAATCAACAATTGGCTTGCAAGGATCAGCAATACAAGCAGCAGGTTTTCGCCGAACTTAAGAAGAACATTATAATAATTGGTGGCAGCCTAACGGCTCACGTCAGAGCACGTGAGTTCAAGTATTTTCCTCTTAATCCTGCTCAGAATAAACCGCTAAACGCATCCAGATCGTTTCTTTCCGCAGGAATTTAGAAATAGGATTTGAATGACTGGTATGGATTTATTATCTGTGATAATAAAGTTAACCCGTTGGGTTGACTGAATCACATTCCAGAGGTCTAACTAGGAGTTGGCGGTGGGCTGAACATTGACGGCTTCTGTTTTTTCGGTACAAGAGGCTAGTGGCAGCGTGGTCGTCTACGACAATCGCTCCAGTCGATTCCCTCCGAATATTAAACATCTGGGTGTCATTTCCAAGACAATGCACATTTTTGTGTCCAGAAACCAAGACGTCACCCAACATGTGTTGCCAATAATGCAAAAGCAACACAAATGTCTCATGGAAGTCAAGGACAGATGTGTTCAAATGGCTGATCCTGTCTTTTTGTGGAAAAGGACGGTTACGGCAGGGAAGATAAGTAAATGCACACGGGAAAACGGATGAGGAGAGATTTGGAAATGATGATCTCTGTCTTCAGTGATCATCTCACCTTCTTGCTTGATTGCCCTTTTGCTAGTAAATTATGGGCTAACCTGCTTTAGGTCGTCCTGTCTGTCTACTTTCTACTTTCTCCTTGTCAACGCAACGTTTTGATTCCTACTCCTCGTGCATTCACTCATGTTCTGAGAAAAAACGGAAACAAACCATGATACGAACCAGAAGCATGTTTTTCTTATTCAGCAAATCCCATAAAAAGATCCAAACAAACAACCCTATCTCCATGTATTACATTATTTTACTACACTCTCCGTTCATTGTTCCTGCTGAAGACAGAAAACTAAAACATTTTAGAAGTATTTGTCCTAGAACCTCTGGGTACTATTAGATCTCACTTCCTGTCTTCCTGTGTTGTTCCGCTTGTCCTCTTTAGCCCCCGCTGTCCCTCGTTATCACCCCCCTTCCCTTGTGTGTTTAATAAAGTCTGTGCTCTTTACTCCTGCTTTGGTCGCTCCCCCATTCACACACTGACTGCAGCAGCCACCTCGACTATTCCATCATTCATGTGATTTACGACCTGCTTTATTATTCAGTCGTATTTACTTAATATAATTATATAACTATTGCTTGCCTTAAACCCTCCGACAGCAACCATGTTGCTATTTTGCACACGGCTGCAATGAAACAATTGACTTTTCTTGTCGCGGAACTGAAAACAGATTCAATGGACATTAACGAAGAAAGAAAGGAAGAAAAGCGAACGACAAAATAAATGCTGCTTCCAAACTTTCAGTCTCTGATTAAACAAAAAGACCGAAAGAACTGTTTCCTTCCTCAGAAGAGCAGCCCACACTCTGATCCTTCAGCAGCAGCAGCAGACAGCAGCACGGCCAAGTCTGGCAGACTAGTCATGTGTGCTGAATTAACTATATGTGCACTTCCCCACTTCTCTCTCTCTCTCTCTCTTCTACACATGACTTCACCTGACGGGAAACAGAATCTCTCCAAGCAGCAGCGTGGAGCCAAACTAAAGACTGGGAAAGCACCACAGCCTTCTTTAAAAGCCTAAAATAGCAAACAGGGAAGAAATGAACGCTGTCCCGCAGTGTCCCAATCAACGTGTCTGCTCACATGTTTGCTACACACGTCCGTAGGTCATCTATGTAACGTCAGCGGACACACGCATGCACATGTGCAGGTTTGGACAAGAGAGGAATACAACATCATGACTCCATCTTGCTGACAACATTCTGAAGTCATTTGGACAAAACATTTACCAGATTCTCTCTTTTATCCGCTGACCACTCTTCAATCCTTAGAAATATCTGTCTCTCATCCAGATGTCTCCAGTTTGGTCCATAACCAGCATACATCAATATCCGTATTTAGCATTTTTGTCCTATAATTTGAAATGTTTTAATTTCACGAATATCAGCACTTTCAAGGAAATGCTGTAAATCAGCCCTGAGTTTGTTTAAAGCATTTGCAACCTTTCACTTAGATTGGTCCCCATAACTCATATCAGAGGTCGTTAATGGTTTCTGACGGGTCTTTGTGTCGAAGCCGACCACATAATGATCTGATAATGTAAAGAGATTTGGATCAGACGTCGCAGGCCGGTAATAAAAGTTGGATGAAAGGAAGATAAAATCCTTTAATGGCCGAGGTGAGAAGGTATTCAATCCTCTCTGAAAAGCAAACCCTTCAGGAAAATATTTTCCCATCAACCCTGTACAGCTGTGGGATCAGGGAGAGGGAAAATACCATTTCATGTTCATTAATAACAGCCAAAGTATTTATAAAACTCCCAGTGGAAGACGTCTGGGATGATAAGACATTTGAACTGTGACTTTATCACATATCATTTATACATAATTCCCTTTGACAAGAGGTCAACAGATCAAACGAGTCAAGAGAAGAAATATAAATATATATTATAAATATATATAATATATATGTATATATGTGTGTGTGTGTGTGTGTGTGTGTGTGTGTGTGTGTGTGTGTGTGTGTGTGTGTGTGTGTGTGTGTGTGAGTTTTTAAACCCGGATGACCTCTACTCTTCATACAGCTGTAAAAAAAGATGCATAAACGTCAAAAGACATTTTTTAATTTTCCTCTGTGCGTGTGCGTGTGTGCGTGTTCATGTCTGGTTGGTGTGTTAAGACACATTCTGGCAGGTCTTCTGGAATATCTGATTGCATCGTATAGTTTGTGTCATCAGCTAAATAAATGATTAAAAAGTTTGAATTGCATGTGTGGGTTTGTGTGTGTCTGTGTGCATGCATGTGTGTGTGTTTGTGTGTGTGTGTGTGTGTGTGTGTGTGTGTGTGTTTGGGAGGTTTGGAGGTCTATCCTCCTCGTAGCCAACCAGAACCATCTCTGTGAGTCCAAACAGTGCCTTTATCAACAAGCTTAAAATCACTATTTTCTTTTACCCCTTCTCATTACTCAAGGAGTCTGCTGCTTTCATTTCGTCCACACCAAAAGCAGCTCCAACGTGACAAAATGTTTAGCACACACACACACACACACACAGTGTAGAAGGTCTGTGGGAAAATGGAAATAGGCGAGATAAGCACTCAGTCTGAAGCCTGTTGCTAACATTCTCTTTGTGACGCAGCTACCAACAGTTTGTTGTCTGAAATGCGAATTTAAAAAAAAACTGTATGTGATTGTGTGACTTTTTATGTTGGGGCCTTGATTCCTTATCTCACCCATTCTGCTGTAAATCTCCCACAGCTCGTTTGCTCTGTTTTGGGAAACTGCCCATCACAACAGTGTTGAGCGGCGGGAACAATAGTTGAGACTCTATTGAAAGCAGACAGACCAGGCAACAAAAAAAAAAACACCGTGGAGCAAGTGGGCTCCAGGCTCCATCAACAACCACCACTCGCGGGACACAAATTACTCATTCGGACGCAGAAGTCTTTGTAACGCTTTCTTAAGTGCGGTGAGAATAAATCAGCCCACTTTTGACCCGGCCAGATCAAAGAGGGTGTTGGTCGTCATCCCGTGAGGCTACTCAAGTATCGATTGGAACAAACCCGAGCCTCTAAATTTGGCCCGGTGCACCGGGTGAATAACTTCCTCCACTTTTTGTTTCCACTTAAAATTTTAGTGCCCTCGTGAAAAGCACGCACTAAAAAACAGCTTGTTAAATGTGACGTTTCTAATTACACTCAATGCATAACATGATGATTTTATTCTGAGCATATAGTGCCACTCGGTATCTGGATTTCCAGGCATGGATTAAAACATAATGTTGTACCATTACAACGCTCTCTGGCCTGTTTATGAATTAGGAATTTGCTCCTATACATCGTGTCCCAGCGGTGGCGATTCGTGGATGTTGAAAACACATAGCATATGGGGTCTGGATTAAGAGGTAGCGTCACGCCGCACTACAATACAATTTATAGACTTGCTGTAAATCAAATCTAGCGCGGCTCCGAACTGGCTGCCTGAGACCAGTGTGACCTGCGCCTGCCCCCCGAGTCCCAGCATTCCACCCGCACAGCCATCCTGTCCGGCCCAGGCTGCCTCCGCGGCCCGCAGTGCAGAAAGCGCAGAAATAGCACTAGTAGCACTACTAGCTTACTACTCCTCCAGCAGCGCGAGACATCCTCCACGTAACCGCCGGCTGGGAGGCAAAGGTAAACCCCAACAGTGACAGATGCTCGATGGCGGGAATTATTTTAACAAACTATTTGTCTCTTGTTTAAAAAAAGTCAATAACACTCAAGCAAATGCCCACACACACACACACACACACACACACATAGACATACACACACACAGCTGCACGTGTACTCACGCGGTCACCACAAACACGCGCACACGGAGAAGTTTCCCTCCACGCTGGTTTGACTTTCACTGCCCTAAAACATCACAGTTCAGCGGGAGTATTCTCACTGAATCACACACTAAATCCACTGACTCATGTGCTCGATTGCACAAACGTTCAGACCACAATACACGACAGAGCTGTAAGAACACAAAGGGTCCCACCGGAGACACAGCATCCGTTTCAGGCCCAACCCAACAGCCGATAAACATCTACTGGTCATTTATCAAACTGTTTAAATTCTCCACATCCAACAAACAAGTCGTTGGGCTCAATTAAGCCGTTGATTTGACTGATTTAGTCCGAGCCCTCTCTCACTGGACGCATACATAAGAGTTCCCTTGTGACTCTACCTGAAGGTCCAGCCGCCCCTTTCCGTGCCACGGATAGTGTTTAGACTCCTATCCACCAGGCCTTGTGTACACAGCTGTGGAGTCCATTTTCATTTTCGCCCTTTTCCTCCCCTCTACCTCCCCTCATTCCCTCCCTCTGTCTCCCTCTCTCTCTGTTTATCTGATTCCCTCGTACATTGCTTCGCTTCTCATCGGGAAATGTCCACGATCGCCCTACAAAGAAAGTCTATTCCGTCGGTCCTGTGGGGTTGTTGGGGGAAGGAGGGGGGGGGGGGGGGGGGTATTTATTGCCAGATGTCTGTCAGGCTCCGTCTGACAAGCTCAACCACCAAAAAGTTGTATTTTCCCAGAGAAAAAGCCAAAAGTTCGATGGAGAAATAATTTGGACATTTAGCTGAACAAGTTGTACAAGCTAACGTGAAAGCCTTCGTTTAGAAAGTAGGGAAGCAATGTAGACAAAGGCGCAAAAACAGGGTTGGAGAAAGGCTGAGCGAGGAAGGCCCTATTTTAAGAAAACAGATAGCATTTTTAAACACACATCTACATGCTGTAAATACAGTTCAACTACGGTATATCACTAGGAAGAGGAATGAGAAATAACCCTAACCCTAAGAACAACAGTTGAAAGGCAAGAGGTGGGTGAAATGACAGAACTTCCACCCGAGTGTTACTTTACAGCAGGACAGAAAGGATGAAACCGAGGCTCAGAGAAAGTTGAATTTGGTGGTGGAGAATATCTAAAGGTGTAAAAGCTTTCTGGTTATCCAAAGAAAAAAACTAAGGAGAAAGCGCAGTCGTAGAACCAGGTCTTTTTTTTCCTCTGCGATCACGGGACTGTGTCACCTACTACGCGCCATCGCTTCCCACCAGACGCACGCCTCAGGGTCGCGTTCAAAGCTCAGGAGACCAACACCCTCTGTCTGTCTGAGCTGACTGCATGAAGTCATCCACGTCAAAGGGGCCTGAGCGCCGACCGAGCAGCGAAGTCATGAGCTAAACAGAGTACGTCCGTACTGATAGCAGCAGCACCAGTAACTGCAAGACCACATCAAAGCCTCCCTGGTTCCATATCTGTGTTAGTGGGCAGTGCTGCTGATAAAAGTATAAAGAGCCGGTGTCTCCCACGCTTGATAAAGGCCTTTTTAGTCAACGTGCAAGATGGGGTTTCTTCACTAAAACACCAAGCAAGGTCCATCGTCGGCAGTCGTCTATACAAAGCGGGCTGAAGGTGAAAGTGGAGCATCGTCACCATAACGTGCACGCAGGAACCAGGTCAAGCTCTTACCTCTCTCGCACTGCGGGCCAGTGAAACCGTAGACGCAGGCGCATCTGTTGGGCCCGATGCAGCGACCTCCATTCTGGCAGCCGTTTTCGCACACGGCTACAGGAAAAAACAGAGGGACACACACACGATTCACAGCTGATAGCTACTAGTGGGTGACATATTGCAGAAGAAACACATACATACACACAGACACAAAGTTTGTGTGCATAATGTTACACTCACGCTGTCCACAGTGGTTTCCCGTGAAGCCCTTTGTGCAGGAGCATGAGTCCTCTGCACAGCTGCCTCCGTTCATGCACCGGACATTACAGGACTGGACTGTAGGAGAGAGGACAGAGACAGAGAGGAGAGAGAGGGGGGAGATAGTAGGTTAACAAGATGCACTTCACATTCAATTACACAAGCCGCGAATGCATTACATGATAGTACAGAAAAATTGTTCTTTGAGTCAATTATTGGATGTTTTATTCAAAATCTTTTACAGTTATTCATAAAACAAACTTTTTCCCCTTTTAGGAAGTGCAAAGGGGAGAATGAATGGATTGAGTCATCGCATACTTCATCATATTAGGACCCAATTAAAGAACGCATTGTTTTGAGTTCTTTCCAAACTCCAGAGCGTCGAGCGACTACGTGTGGCCACTTTAAGCCCATTAAGAGGCTTTTTCGCCGCTTCAGTGGGGTTTGCACGACGCCGGTGTTTCTTTGGCAGCTGTAGATGAGCAGACAAGGCTCGAGGCCCCCCGGGCCACAAAACTAGATTTAATCAAGCAGACTTTTGGGGGTAGGCAATAAGTTGAGCCAGCTGTAGGCTACAGTCAGTCAGTCAGTCAGGATACAGAAACTGGGCAAAGGGGTGAAGGAGTACGGTACGAAGGCAAACACCCAACACGATGCGCCGGGTAGGAAATTTAAGGGAATGAATGGAAGTGACTTGGAACAGTGTGTCACCAAACCAGGAGTGCTATGTTGAGGTGGTATATGATGTGAAGTAAGGGACTGTGATGGGGCCGACTGTTGATCTTTCTGGCGGTTGTGGATGCTAAAAAATGTATCCAGTTAATGTCTCCATTCATTTCATTTCATGGCACTTTAGTCTCCCCGTCCGTTCTTTCTCTTTTTTTTTTCTTCCTCCCACTATTACCTTACGTGCTCTTCTGTCTATAGCTTAATCCCAAATTCAACATTAATTTCCTCTTGTTCTCTCCTCGCCCCATCTGTCTGTTTATTGTAGCCTTCGCTCTTTCAAATTTGTGGCATGCAGCGCTGAGCTGCAGAAGGGAAATGACTGAGCTTCCTGATCGCTGATGTCTAATGAGACTTTCAGAGTTTGCACACTTTGCCTAACTTCAGGTACTTCAGTTATTATAATCCTCCTACTCACTCTGACTCACACTTACTAGGACTTGCGTGAGTCAGGGTAGAGTGAGTGTACTGTATGAACGTAGCTTTCCTTTTGTGATCACTAATGGATGCCTTACTGGCAGATTGCACGGTTCAGACTTTCCGCGGTTGCATTTGCAGTTGCGGATCTGGTGTAACTCGGCAGAATGCATCTCCAGTCTGGAAGGAATTCCAGTTAACTTTCTCATGTGCAACACTTGGCAGACTTTACATACAGATTTGGCAGAAACAACTTTGTGTCTGAATTGGGACTGATGGCAACATATGGTGATGAATTAAAGCTAATGCTTTGGGACTCTGGGGACTACATGTGCTGTCTCTCTCTCTCTCTCTCTTTCTCTCTCTCTCTCGTTCTCACCCTTTGTCTCGGCCACATCTCAGAGGAGATGTGTATGATCTTCCTTCTGAGACCGAGTGATGAGGTCAACGCAGTCCGCTTGTGACTTTTTCTTCATTTAAGGCCAAGGACAGAAGTAGTTATGTGAAACCTGAATGAGTATTGCTTTGAGTGATTTCAGCTTTCTTTGAAACCTCCAAAGCTAAGGGCGACTTGGATAATGTCTTGCATTTTTTTAAACGTGTCCCGCGCCCCACAGAAATTAGTCAAGACGATGGGGTTTTAAAGTCAACGAACTCTCTGCCCTCAGAAAAAAATAGGCTAAAGGGACAGGTGCTGGAAAGGCATGTGCATTGGGTACCATGTTTTTTTTTTTATTTCCGCCAACTGGAACTACAGAGGAGAAGGAAGAGGAGGAGGAGGTGCAAACGAGCATATTTGGAGACAGAGGGAGGTGATCTCACTGGTAAACCTCGCCTCTCGCCCCGCCCTCTCCTCATGGCACTTCATCCCCCGCAGGTAGAGGGAGATGGTATGTTCCAATGTCCCGTGCCTGGAAAGCTGCACTTGTAAAGCAACAGTGTAGGGGGACGTGCATCTGTGTGTGTGTGTGTGTGTGTGTGTGTGTGTGTGTGTGTGTGTGTGTGTGTGCGTGCGTGTTTCTTCCAGACATTTAGCAAGAGGAGTCGGGCGCTGCTTTGCGGCACCACAATGCACTTCTGTGCTCTGGTAGTGTTGCCGGTGAGCTGCTCACATCTGGGTGTTTTTTACGAGAGGCTGCGAAACACAGGAAGTCCGAGCGTGTGTGTTGAGCGCGTGTGCGCGCGGGAACTTTTGTGTGTGTGTGTGTGTGTGTGTATGTGTCTGATGGAAAACTTTGTAGCTTTATAGCTGTGTTTTGTCCTGGTTTGCAGACCCCCCAAGGATCAGTGACAAGTCAGCCTCACTTTGGACATGGATGGGCGATGAAGTGAAACAGAGAGCTGCATGAAATGCCGTCAAAGCAGGTTGAGAGTCACATATAAAGATCTCGTTCCATTATATGAAAAAGTCACAGCCCTCAGACTCGGTTAACTCTGCACCTCCCGCACGTCATCAATTTTCTGGGAATATTAGACACATTGATTCGCTTAACGGACCTACAGGGTGACGCATTGCTTTGTGGTCGAGATTGAAGTAGTGGCACGGCTTCTAATTAAAAAGGCCTCCCTCTGCATTCCCAGGACTCGCTGAGCTCCTGGTGAATATTCAATGGGAGCCTGTCAGTAGAGAGACAGCTGTTTCTCCGCGTCAGGGCAAGAACGGCCGCGGTAATGATTTCGTAATTATGGTTAAGAAAGGACAAGGTTATAAAGACGGCCCTGTGCGACTTTCAGCCCAGCTGCTACGCCCTAAACTGTTGAGTGGGTATATTACAAGGGTGACTTGTAGCGTCGATCTCCCTTGTCTGGGAATTGACACGTAACTCTTAAGTTGTCAGTGCCGTTAGGAAGCCACTTTGGCCGTGTGTTTTTTTTCTTCTGTTCGTCCGCCAGGCATACGCACAGAGATTCCAGAAAGAGTCAAACGGGAAGACAACCACCGGTAAATGGTGGACTTGGTGCTAAAAAGGGGAGTGTTTGTCTTCTCCTGGCCAGAAGTCTCTGACACAGGTAGCTGTAAAAACAGTTTTTAAATTGAATCCAAACGTAATATTTTGACTTAATATTAGCCAATTGCAAGCATTTCACCCAAATATAATAAGCATGTGGACACAGTAGAGTTCAGGAGTAGTAACATGCAGATCAGTGAGGAAATTATTTTTAATAGATTACTCAAATAATAACTCTTGGTTACTTTGAGTCACTCCATAGAATACAGTGTTCACAGTTGTATATTTATCTCAGGCCATAAAGCTGGTTGACCTCTGACCTCAATGAAAGCAGCCAGCGAGGCCAAAGCAAGGTTTTGTGCAGTGATAAACTCCTTACAGACATTTCCCCATATACCAGTCGTTGAAAATATAGCCATCTCTGATTGTGATCATACAGTATACCTTCCCTGCCTGTGCACTGCTTATAAACCTGTTAAAAAGCCCCCCATAAATCCCTGCTGGGGAGAGCTGAGAATCACAGTGTGACGATCAGTTCGGTGCAGCTCTGGTAAGCTTTCGCTCTAATGCAGGGGTGTCAAACTCATTCTGGTCTGGGGGCCGCATACAACTTAATCGCATCTCAAGTGGGCCAGACCAGTAAACTCATTCTAAAATGACATAGAACTAACAATAAGTCCACTTTCTTCTTTGTATTAGTGCAGAGAAGAAGTAAATTATAAAAATCTTTATATGCAATGAATTGTCCTTTTAATAAATATATTATCAACAACCTAAGAGTTTTTAAGATAAGTAATGTGCAATTTCAACAACATTTTCACCCAGTTTAACATTTATTTAAGTGCATCATGCATAAAAACTGATCACAGTGATTGTGATTCACCTCCATGAACATGTAGGAAATCCGACCCTGTGTCCACTTTTCTCTTTTTTGACAAAGACATTTCACTGAAGAGGGTGCCAGGGTCAACAGAAAATGCGGGTAAAGCGATAGACGTGAAACAGCGCCACTAGCGGACAATATAGGAACTGCAGATTTTATAGAAGTGTATTCTTATTTTTTTTCAGTAATACAGATTTATCCCGCGGGCCAGACTGAACCATCTGGCGGGCCGTACGTTTGACACCCCTGCTCTAATGTATCACTTCACTTTCTAGCCTCGTTCCTGCCCCTAAGGAACATGACTTCACAGCTCTTGCCAAAGCCCTGACTCTGCAGGATACATGTGCACATCCTGCAATTCAAGTGAGAGACTGATTTCCCCTCCACCCCCAACCTCAATGCTCTTCCTCTAAGGGACCAGATCCAACTTTACACATCCGGGTCACAGACATCCGATGCTCACTGATTGCGTGTGACAGTCAGTTTTTTTTTTGTCCGTCTCATTAGTATAAGAGTAGGAGTGTCTGGGTATCTGCAGCTCTGCGAGTCCAAATGTGTGTGAGCGGCCTTCGTGGAATGTGATCCTGCGTGAAGGGGCTGACCGGGGCCGGGCGTGACTGACGAGCCGATTGAACCAGCGGAGCCGAACACACTGCGCGCTACTTGAGACACACATCGACTCGTATTTTGCATGCTCCTCCCAAAGTGGCGCTCAACGACAATGTTTTCTGCACGTATGAAATTCATATCTAAATCTCTCTAACAAGATTTCCTACAGTCTGCATGTGCAGTGAAAACACCTCACTCTGCTTGAAACACACACACACACACATCCTTAGTGGTCTGTAACTAAGCCCAGCAGACTGAGCTAAGCAGCCAGACTCTCTACTTTAATCCTGACAAACCATGTGACCTGCAGGCCGTGGAGCAGGCCTGGAGACTGGGACTGTGTACACTAATACTACCGGGGCTACGGTGCTATTCTGGCCCTTGTGAGAGAAGGTTGGAAACTCCGTATTTGGAAAAGCTGCGCAAATTGGATGGGTAGGAACTGAAACTGCTCAGTGTAACATCAAATGTCCTTTCATTAGTAGATTGGGCCACTTAGCAGGATCACGCAGTAAAGTCAAGCATTCAGCCATTCAGATGAATGAAAGGCCTACTATTTATTTACTTTCCATTGCGGCAAATATCCAATGGTAAGTGGTCAAAAAAAGTGACCTGTTAACCAAATGCTCTCCAGCGAGAGGCTTCAATCTGAGAATACCATACGGTTGAAGAAAAAGCTCTTTAACCACTGCACGATTCTGCTGCAACCATGATTGCTATGACCTCATTTACAACCCTTTCTGGATACTTTGACAATGAACAGGCCGGATATTCAAAGGACAGATATGGGCGTGGTATTGATCTTAAAATCTTAGGCTCCATCAGAAAGTCAAGTCAGCGTATTTCACAAGCCTCCTCAACATCATCAAGTGTCTCGTTTTGTCCAACACCAAAACCTACGCTGCAGAAAAGCAGCCCGGTTTGCTTCTCACTTAAATATGCTATATAAAGTATAGCTAATTGTATGATCGATGATTTGTCAGTGGTTGGTTTCCCCGGAAATCAAAATGTCCTAGATTGTTCAATTGTTCCTGATGAATATGTGAGGCGATGTAATGTAACATTTGTCTCAATATTTGTTCGATAAAGTTTGAGTTAATGCATAATCGGCTCCGTTACTGACCTCCTCCTCCTGATCCACAGCTGGGTGAGAGCTGGCCACTCGAACAAGTGCACATGTTTGGTCTTGAACAGAAGCCATCGCCACACGAATTCCTGCAAATTGCTGGAGAGAAGAGAGGACACGTTTGATTCATATGTAATCTTACAGAACCATCCCACGCCTAACGTGTTTTGTCGTCTTTCTCCACTGAGACGGTTTGAGAATGGAAGAACTTACGAACGATACACTGGTTCCCTCCTGGCAGAGTCTTCCAGCCCGGGCAGCAGTATGAATGGAAGCGAGAGCCACACACATTGGGCCTGATGGAGACAAAAAAAAAGACAAAACAAACTCAGACAGACCTCCCAAAACGTCAGTAGAACTCCTCAACATATACAAATATGCATTATTTTCGGAGCTGCCCAAAGCCTGGCCTATCGGCTTTTAGAGTCAGCAAAACAAACGTAATATAAAAGGACTCCTGGAGTGATGGATGAGGCTATTTTCACGGAGGGGAAGGAAATGTAAGTGGCCTTAAACACGACGGGCAACATTTTTGTTTTCATTTTAGGGCTGAATTTATACTTCGGAGGACAGGATGTATAACCTCCACGCCTGGCTGTCCCTTTCTCCAGTGCTCCTTTCCATCGCTCAGACTCTGAATGGTGGAGAGGCTGCACTGAACTTTGACCCTGTCTGACAGATGCAAGACTCATCACAGCTTATAGGCCGCTTCATCAGCCTGGCAGGTTAGCCGCAAAGATTTACTTTGAGGAAATGGCTAAACCACATCTAGATATGACTGGCGTCTGCTCACAGAACTACAGAACACATAAACATGCAGCAGGACGCGGGTCTGCCAGCCGCCGCACAAACTAATGCAACACGTGCACACAGTTTTTTTTTTTTTATCTTCCCCCGAATAATTACACACCTACTTTTAACTCAAGTTTATTTGGAATGGGAGTAAAAGTCCAAAACATGCATCAATTCCAAAAACAGAATCCTATAAGAAAGTGCGTGTGAGTCGGTGCGTTCACTCAAGGGAAATACCCGGAGACGCCGCGTAAAGCCGTTTAACAAGCTGAAGGGATTCCAAGTATGCGGTGGGGCTAATGATATCCTTAGTGACCTCACAAAGCGAGTAATGACGGGCATATCTGCGGCCATCTGTGTTGGTGGTTGGTTGTTTGCAATTTCCAATGGCATGACCAAGGAGCGACAACTTAAAAATAAATTGGGATCAAGCCTGATGCAGAAGCACATGGTGAAGTCGTTTGCCTTGTTTGCCTCAGGGATTAGGACTGCTTAAAGTAGGCTATACATTTTGTTTTTAGGACGACAACTTTAACTCTTTCATCAGACATTACTTGCCTGTTAAATGCCTGTTAAATGTCCTTATATTTCAAATGACATGACATGATTTTTTTTCCGCACATAAATAAATAAAATGAATAAATATTTATTAGAAATACGCAGCAATCTTGTGGTTATTCAGACCAAACCAGTATATTAGAAGCCTGGAGCTAAAGCTGTTAGCTCCCAAGAACTTCTGAAGTTCAGGTGACCTTCCTCTCCTCCTCCTCCACCTCACCAGACAGTATCCGTAGTAACCCCGGGGCCGTCACCAGGGAGATGACAGCTGGGGCTTGGATCGCTGATGGATGGAGAGCAGAGAACAACTCCAACCACATTACCAGATGGCACGGGGAGACACACAGGTGGGCCGGTAGACGGAAGATGTTCACGTAGAGAAGAAGTAGCGGTCGGACCGAGACGCAAGATAAAAAAAAATAGGAAGTGAAGAAAACGGAGAGGATTTTTTGGGAGCCATTGAGAGCAATGGTTAGTTATGGCGGAGGCCCAGGACGGTGGGAAAGGAACGCGATCAGTGGGAGGGAAAGCCAAACAAGTTTATGTTGAGAAGAAGAGGAAGCAGGAGGAGTGGGGAGCGGAAGACGGAGATATGCAAACGAAAGCAAGAAGAGGCCAGACCCTCGGTGGGGGTTGAATTTTTCTGAGCTGAGGAAAAAGAAATGCACGGAGCGAAGCGAGACATCAGCATTCCGACACTTAATGAGGAGTAAAAACCATAGTCTTCCCTGATCTATTCCTCCACAAAGCACTGGAGATTTTCCACTGTCACAGATGACGCGATGTCAATATGCGGAGGATTATATGGGTTTGACCCGGAGGTGCTCTGGTTTGTTATTCTTCCTCCCTCTCTTCCTCTCTCGCTTTCTTTCCTCCAGGTCAATGCCCGGCCTCCTATCACAAAGAGGAGGCTTTGGGAGGATGAACTGAAGTAAAATGGAATGAAAGACCGTAAAAAAGGAGTTTAATCCCCGGGGGTTTTCCTCAATATTGAAATGTCCTGCTGTTCTGAGGGCTCAATCTAAAGGAGATTAACTCTTCTGCGGCCATGTCGCCGCCTTTGAAGTTGCCTACCGGCCCGTGAATCGCTCATTAAGTGCCATTAATAGTAATAAAAGGAAAAGGGCTGCCTCCTCATTCAAGGGGAAAATTGAAAAGTGAAACATAGCAAGACCTGATCGACAAAATACTTATGCATGGTATAACATCGTCACAGTTTATTCTGACTTAAAAAAAAAATAGAGATAAGTTTTCAGAGTTACTGTTGAATGAGTTGAATGTTGAATGTTGAGCCGATTAATCCATCCATATATAGTTCATCTAAAATAAACAATTATTAATATTAATACTAGTTATAGTTTCAGTCATATATTTTCAATAATTACGGCAATTAACATCATTTTTAAGCGTTTAAAATGTCGGACGTTGCCGCTTTTCTTTGTCATATATAAATAATAGTTAAAAAAAAGGCAAACTGAACTATCATCCATTATAAAGTTTTGCATTTTTTTTGTACTGTTTGTTTGGAGAGGCGGCGGGGTGGTTTCAGAGATACATACGATTAGACACTGCAACAGCTACAGCTGCACGTCATGTCATGCGGCTGTAGCCCGAGGGTCCTCTCGTCAGGCAGGAATCCAGCGGGTCAAAGGTCAGAGTAAGTTCATAGCACTGACCTACAAGGAAGGGCATCACCGGGCAGGCAAGGAAAATGACTACTGACGGTCTTCTATAAAGGCCGAGAGCACTTGCCCGGGATCCAGATCAGGTGTCTATGTCCGTGCATGTGTGTGTAAACTGGTCATTGGTTCAAAGGTCACCTGCCTGGTATTTGACCCTCTTCAGAAAAACTCTTACGTATTGCTCACTCCGGCCTTTGGTCAGAAGACAAAAGGAGAAATGGACAAATATATGGCCTGAATACCAACAAATAGAAATTTAATCAAAATGACAATGATAAACTGGAAATGAGTGAGACAGACAGTTAACAAAACCTACAACGAATCACTGAATTTTATATCTGTGTTGTGATGACTCTTACAGCACGAACTTAAACTGTTTTCAACCACACAAACCTTCAAGGACGTATATTTTTTCTGTAATCACGTGTCGTTTAGCAGAAATAATTATGAATCAAATAGCTCTGCAAACGCAAAATTCTTTTTTAATGTATTTAATTGTGTGTGTGTGTGTGTGTGTGTGTGTGTGTGTGTGTGTGTGTGTGTGTGTGTGTGTGTGTGTGCGTGTGTGTGTGCATGTGCGTGTCAAATGTGGTAAGTAAACTAATGACTGAATATTTTCATACAGTCCACTTTACCACTTTAACCACTTTATTAACAGACCACATGCTAATCAGCTGTCCCCGCTAATCCTTTCTTTATGGCTCAGTCTTAGCCTGCACTTACAGTAAGCACAAAATGCAGACACATAAAAAAAACACCAAAAAGAACACAATGCACATAAAACTGAAAGGGAAACTGGCAATTATTCCCTCATACCACACGTCATATTTTTCCTCCCTCTGTCCTCGAAACAATTAGATACTGTAGGTCTGACTTGTTGCATCTTGTTACATCCATTCTCTTTTAAAATGAGGCTACAGACTACATCTGACTACATGGAGGCCATCTTGGTGCTATTGACACTGACCTGCCGTAGACACAGGCGGCTCAAAGTAATTCTCTGCTCCCCGGCTGACTGTCTGCCAGGTTCGCCTACGTCCTCGGCGTCTCTCCTCAGCAGCTCTTTGTAACGCTGGGCCAAACTGGACCAGGTTAATAAGTCTATAAACTCTATAAAAAAACCCTGTAAACTTCTTGAGTTGGTTACGCATTTAAAAGCGAGAAACACAAATCAGAAGCAAACACTTTCTGACTCTTTTCCAGGCGGCCAATCAGCCATCGAGGAACGCGAGTCGTCCGGCCAACTGCGATCGGATACCCGCCGTTGAGTGGACCGAAGCCAGGCTGCCGTGTGCGGTGGGAGCCAATAAATCAGAGTCAGTCGGTATCGGACCCAATGCGGCGCTACCAGAGGCCGCCCAGGGGAGATGGAGTCCAAGCCACTGAATAAACACTACACCCGAGCACAAGGCCAGCGTAATGACCATCATTAACCTAACCTCCCTCGTTCTCCCACACGGAGAATCCGCGAAACCCAAACTGAGTCACTGACAGTCCGCCGGGATTGTTGCAGCTCTCACATGAAAGCGCCGCAGTGAGTTATAGCTCGTCGGGGTGGACGAGATGTAGTGAAACTCGACAACTCCTGCGCTGGAGCATTTGTTCGTCACTAAACAAAGCGTTGATTTGTGATTGTGATTTTCTTCACCCACATTTGTAGATGACTCATTTCACCCAATTCCCAATAAACAGGGATTTTTTTTTTTCAGCCAACAGCACTCAAACAGAAACAGGCCAATACATTCAACACGTTACAACTATTTGCGCTGGGCGGCCTGCCACAGACCACGGGAGAAAGCTTTACGGTTTAGTGATGGTTCTAATGACATTTACCAGGCAACGCCTAAAAATGACAATAAAAAAAATCACAAAGATGTCAGCATTGTGTCGAGTAACTCTGCTTTGTTGAACCCAAACGGGCCCTTATCCAGGGGCGAGAGTGATCTTGTTCTCCTTAGCATGGTACCCTGCGTCACTGTGTAATCTCATCATCTATTTACTTCAATAAACAAAACCACCACTAAATGAGTATTTCTAACACAGCAGTGTCTCCAGAACTTAACAATGTAGTGGAAAAAGTCTGCAGGCTTCTGTTACATGTTCTCATGAAACTCGATGGGAATAGTTTGCTATTGCGCAAGGTCTTCTGGTTTCCTCACTATCTCCCCCGGCTGCTCACTCTCTGCAAGACAAACTGTGAACATGAAGTACTGTTCAGTCAGATCATATATTTCATGTTACGGGTTCAATGCCAATGACCTCATTTGGGGCTCAAGGAACACTGGGTCAGACAGAATAACTCTGTACTGGTGCCTGTAAGCTGTACAATGGACTGGAAATGTCAAAGGACCACCGCGCTCGCTTTGGGATGAAAGGGCCCATTTTAAGTCATTTTTCTTTATTTAACGTGGGCAAATTGCTTCTACATTAATCAAAAATAGTGGTAAGGAAGTGATGAAAGTATTACTGCTAAGTGGATTTTTAGAGAAAACACCAGTTCTACTCATTTTGAGCTTTAGTCTGCACCGTTGATCATCTCTTTCACAACTGCTGCCAGTTTCTTCCTCATCTCATCCCTTATTTCCTCACAAACTCTCTTTCTTCCACACTTTTTCTGCCCTCTTTTAGTTTCTCTGGCGCTTTGTCACCTACAGAAGTGAAATAAATGCCCCTTTTCATACCCCCCTCGGGTGATACGAAAACCTCATTTCCTGTGGCTTGGCACCGGGGGAACCATAAGCTGGGACAGATGGGAGATTGATTGGAATAACTGATGCAGACACGGCCCCCCCCCCCCCGTCCCCCTCCGCCCCCCAACAAAACATCCTTTGTTTTTCGAGAATTGGCCAAATATACAGTGAAACCTCTCCGCTGCACAGACATACGTCCCACACACATATTCACAGTGAACCAAATGGGAGAGCGCCGGTCGATAGGAGAGAGAGGGACGGGACAGATGGAGGCGGAGGAGGAGGTGCTCCCCGTATATAGACAATCGAATTAACGGCGTCATTAAAAACCTTCACATGCACTCGCCCGGCCTCACCCTAAAACAACCGGGGGCCGGCAAGCTACCCGCTGCAGCCTTGAACTACTCCCTCCAGCTTTGGGTCGTGCATTTCCCTCATCAGCCCCTCGTGAGACGTGGAGAATGCAGTGTTTTTCCTGCCATTGCCATGAAAATGTCATTTTGCTGTAAATACATTGGGTGAGTATGGAAAGCAGCCTTTTAAGGTCTAACATGTGCTGTTTTTGAGAAAACAATGTGGTAGTATTCAGCAGCGTAATTTGGTATAAGGCGAACTTGGCTTCAGCCCAGAAAGCACAGCAGTTGAAAGAGAGCTGCCAGGAAAGTGAGAAGGGAAAGCCATGCATGTTTAAGCATTCTCCACATACAGACGCATGCTACAATTGAATGAATGCACTGGGTTTTTTCCCCACTCTTCATTTACATGTTTGCACAGTATGATAGGATTGAAATTAATACCAAACAAAAAGAAGCTTCTAAATTGGGATTTGACAAAGTTGGTGACACAGACTCACACACACACACACACACACACACACACACACACACACACACAATACACACAATACAAACACAGGCTGTCATCCCTACCCTCTTAATGTCTCTTGGCCACGGCGTCGAACCCGCTGCACCTCTCTCTGGTCCACAGTGCCGGTGAAACGGCTGGCTTGGTACGGTCCATTTGCAGTATCACCATAAGCCACATGGAATGCGGCCCATCCCAGCAGCACCTGGGCCAGCTTCCCCGAGCCCATTGGACGATCTGGCTATCCCTCCTCAGGTAGTAGTGCCGCCGGGTCACCTCTGACTCTTGCTGGCTGGCGGAAGGGACCCGGGCTGAGCAGAGGGATCTGGTCCGGTGTCCAGGTCAAAAGTCCTGGTGTGCGCTCCAGAGTGGGGGCTGAAGAGGGGAAGGAAGAGGATGAAAGTCAAGAAACAAAAAGGGACTTATAGAAATCCCCCTAAGGGGGAAACTGGTTCTACTCATCTGACACAGGAGTTCCCAAACGTCTTTGTCGGACAGCCCTGTAAGATGAGCTGATGTATCACTGGGTTAAACTGTGAGGTTACTTAATTACTTGGTAACTGTGCACGGTATCTGTTCCTTTTATTTAAGTTTTTACAATTGGTTGTACCATTGGTTGTATTGGATGAATTACTTTTAGCGTTCTAACTTTTAATGATCTAACTATTTCAAGTTATCAGCTTAATCGGTAACTAGTTTTCATGCACTCTCAATTTGCAACAGGTGTTTCTTACGTGTTACCACTGACTCAGGATGACTCAGCACAGTTTAACAAAGAGGTATTACTATTTCCACCAACTTCCTGCAGTAGCAACTCTTTCATCCCTGATCAGGAGCCACTGGCCCAACAGACTAAATCAAAGTTGACCTTGAGATACCACTGAACTCGTTACCATACCATTTCTTCATCTTTAGAATTTGTGAAAAAGACAACTGACAAATCTCTTGTGAAATGGTTTGCATGGTATTTATCTATGGTTTGATTTTTTTTCTGTTCCTGACATGATTGGTGGTTATTTGGAGAAAAGAGAAAACATATGGCTGATGGTGAATAAAGAAGAGCATGCAAAGAAATCAAAGAGATGCTTATGGTCTCAACAGCAATCTGGTTTCACTGTAGCACGCTTCAAAGCAGTCCCATAAGTGGTTCATTGCCCCAAAGACAGCAAATACTGTATGTAGTGACTACAAACTACAGAGAAAGAAGTCATTAACTGATCAAAGAGACATGTGCACTGCCATAGATAGAATATTTACTGTCATTAAAAGCGACGTTAATACAAAATATAACACGATCCAAGAAGCTATTATTAAGTAAAAAAGCCCCTATAGCCCCGTGAAAAATGCTTGGGTGGTGTTGCATAGAGGGGCAAACCACGTCGTGGTTGGAGACATTGCTTCAATTTAAAGGGTCAGAAGCCAAAAATGGCTGCAAGGGAATTGCAGCCATAAATTGTATCCGAATGCCTAGAAAGCACCCAAGAGAAAACTCCCAAGAGTTTTCTCTCCATCATACACCCCATGATGGAAGAAAACAAGTCATCCATGTCAACCAAATGACTCTCTTTATTGTTCATTATGGAGCCTGGCTTTCTAAATCAGATTATTTTAGATTTGCCAGCCCGATCCATAGTTTGTATGCATAGTCTCGCAGGCACGTCCTCCTAACTGCATTAAGCTGAGAACCATCCAGACACCAACTGAGCCGGACGGGCATTTATTTTCTCTTCTCCGCCTCATTATAGACCACGGGTTTAAGAGTGCATTACTACATTTGAGCTGCACACAGAAAAGAAAAGAGATACGGCCCCGCATCCAACTGACTGATTTGTTTCCAAGAAAGATGAGAGATGAAGCAATGAAGTCACTAAAGCAAACAAATCAATACAATGGCAACACATGGAAGAGGAAGACAAAGAAGCGAGGATATATTGTTAAAATAGTCATCCCATATTCAGGAAAAGACAAATTAAAGTATTTATCAGGCAATGCCGGCACAACTGTTTGGGGTTTAGTCCATAAGTAGCCTCTTTTCCACTCAAACGATCCAAAAGAAAGCTGCTGCAATAGAAGTGAATGGAGGCGGGTTCAATGGAAAACTAAAGAATGCCGGATCAATCTGCTGAGCACTTCTTCTCCCATCGAGCCGCTGTCAAAGTAACGCAGGTAAAGCTTCCAGTCTGCAGTCTGACTCTCAGTTATTGTAATCTTACAGTGATTTGGGAAAAGTCATTCAAGCATCGCAGTGGTTCAGAAAAAAAGGCCAAAAGAGTTAGACGGGCATGATTCTACTGAAATGAAATGCTGAAAAATAAACTTCATGAAGTGCATTCAACTACAAAAAGCTCGGCTGGCATCCGCCTCACTTTAAAAGTAGCAATAAAACAACCATTGACGCCGTTGCAGGATGACAGAGAGACGCGTAAGGGTGCTCGCTGTTTACCGCAGCGCGTAAACGAGCTCTGCGGATCACCGCAACTTTATGAATGGAGACAAACGCAACATCAGCTCAAACTCCAGCTAATCCTAGTAGGGAAACATATTGTTTTATTCCACTCTTCTTGCCAATGAAGCTTATCTGAAAACTACCCGAAATCCAACGGTAAAACGTGACCCACCCTCACCCCCCAAACCCGCCTTCACCGCTTCTTAAAACACCGGTAAAAAAAAAAAACCAGAAGAGCAAATTCGCCCGCATAACAACACACGATTAACTCTTCCTACATTTAAATGGTGTTATTTGAGCTCCATCTTTTTCTAACAGCCATGCATTAGGAGCCCCCCGCCCCCCTCCCGTAACAACGGGCTCCCTAAACAATAGTCACAATCAAAGCCATCGATAACTCCATTGAACTGCGACAACGGATCACTAACGCGCACAATACCTTGCGACAGTTGGAGTGCGTTGACGTCGAGGAGCCCAGAGTCGGAATTTGAGACAGTATGCGCGCCCCAGAATGCAATATTGAACTATAGCCTTATGAGAAAAGGGAAGAAAAAAAAAGTTAGGGAAATGCCCTGTTTGGGCGAGGGGAGGGGACACGAGAGTGAGGCAGAGACACGCAGGGAGAGAGGGGGTAGTAGCGGACTGCAGGACAAACCCACATTCCTCAAGACTCATGGAGCTGTTGGAACACGGGCCAAAGCACCTAAAGCTTCTTCCCACTGGGGATAACGTGGCTTCACTATCATCACTAAACAACAACAAAAAAAAACCTCCTTCGGGCTGCACGCCTCCAGAGGAGGATCTTTGATGATGGCTGAGAAGAATTTGCATTAACCACAAGATGTGGAAAATGAGCCAATAATGACAAATCAATGGGATGATTAACGATAGGGCTCACGATGGCTTATGGGTAAAATGATTAAATGGCAACAATTAAATGTGTAAGATAGCTCAACGAATGCACGTCTATTGCATATCTAAATGGAACTCACCACAAAGCCCAATAAAGAGCATGTTACTCTGTCACAGTGTGTGAAATTAGTCCTGCTATTTACTGCCTCGGCCCACTGGTGCTTGTGATTGGCGCATCCTGGTGCTTTGTTGCTAGTATGGAAGTTAACATTGAGAGAGTGGCCATCTGGGTGGTATATTTGGCAAAGAACAGCTGAGGACATCTCAAATGTTTCTACGTAGAGCGCTGATTTGGCCCTGGAGAAGCAGACTTGTTGGGCTTGAGTCACGGTGTCTTCTCTTGCCACAAAATGCATTGGTACAGTTACAAAATGTAGGTTACTTTACAGGTTTTCAACAGGAACATCTGACGAACAAACCAACGCTTGAGACTATGAGATGAGACTATGAGCTTGAGACTATCTCTCCCGCTGTGGTGTCAAAACATCGGGCCGGTGACTTTTGCTCAGGAGTCAAATCAGAAACTTCAGCGTGTGTGCAATACGAAAACCTTTAAAATACCTTTAAGTCCCGTAAGTTTTGACTTTTTTTTCATCCTTCTTTTCCCTATGAAGACTCAGAAAGTTAACACAAGGAGAGTCACGTAAATAAAGGCACTTACAAATCACAAGAGAGCAAATTACACCACTAATAATTCTGCACCAACAGATGCCGAGAAGCGTAGGTTCAAGTTTCTCCAGAAATTAAGGGACCTTGTTAGTCACTGGAAGCTTCCTTCGAATGAGCTCAGTCAGTGTTTGCCAGGAACAGTCAGTTATACTTGAATCTTCTATTCTGTCTGTTCACACGCATACACATACACACACAGACAAGATGATGTAAAACCGCTCTTGATGATAACTGTTTACTGACGAATAAGAACGCATCACGTCATTTAAACACAAGTGAAACTAACAATGGAAATTCCTATTACATCAGAATTTAGCATTCTGTCTCTGCTCTGTGGACAAAGGCAGTTCCACACAATTCGAAACACATTGGACGGCCCGTTCGTACGGCCTCTCCCATCTTCCTGTTGACCACAGCGATTCAGTCTAAGGGGAAACATGCAGTGGGCTGTACGACCGGCCGTCAACCACCACGATGATTTGTGCCCAGACTCTCACTCTCTTACTGACAATATAAAAGGCCGGGATAGATGGTGCGGCCTCAGCTACGTGTGAGTGTGTGTGTGTGTGTGTGTGTGTGTGTGTGTGTGTGTGCGTGTCCCCCCCTTTTTTGTGTCCCCCCCTTCACCCCTCTAAACAGAACCACATTTCCCCAAGCAGGGATCGGGCTGTAGGAAAGCACACCACTGTCTTTGCATATTGTACTAGCCCTCCCTTCCCCTCTTCCCCCTCACTCACTCGCCTCTCATCTCTCTCTTTCCAGCGCACACATTTGCATTTACACACGGTATGTAAACCATCACACACACGGACCCACCATAGCTGGACCCGAGGGAAGAGCAGATGGCCTGAGGAGGCGAAAAGTGTAATCTATGGAAAGGAGGATATGACACGATTCAACTTCTCCTTGTCTTTGATGATGTTTCATTTCTTTCTGTGCGGCTGTATAGTTTAAATTCTTGCAGGCTTTCAGACCGTCTTTACGGCGGCCAGGAGAGCCTCCACTGAGGCAAACCGCTTCCATCGCTGCCCCTGCGCAGCGAGAGGTTGATGGCCGGGATAAGTCAAACCGTACTGCGGTCCTCCAGGGTAAACCGGTGCGCATGTTTTACGCTCAAGACTGGTCCCAAACGAGCATGAATATCCTCCATCATGATATAAAATATAACATATACTCTTTTTTTATACAAGTCCTTGGAAACTATAAAGATGAGCGTCTTGTTTTGTCTTGTTCTGAAGTGGTGATAGATAGTTAACTCTAGCTCGAAGGGGTTTAGGGGAACCTAGGGGAGCATGGAGGTGTGTGTGTGTGTGTATAGGTTTGTGCGCATACAAAGTTGCGCTGTGCGCTCCTGCATCCACCTCTTCCTCCATCTTTCTTTCCATCACTTACTTAGCAGGCAGGCATTTCTCGCTTAATTTTTACCCGAAGCGCTGTTCTGCTCGGCTCTGTAAAGACTTGGCCTTTGTGCAGCTGTGTTGCCCCAATGATGCAGTGGGAGAGGAATGTAGAACTTCAAAGGATAACACGAGTGGAGACAACGAATGGCAGTGTTCAAGGAAGGATCAGAATATGTGATCTCATAAAAAAAACACACAAACACGTTGGTCCATTTATGCAAGTTTAGAGGATGAGGAGGAGGAGGAGGATGAGGAGGAGGAGGAGGAGGAGGAGGAGGAAGAGGAGGGCCTGTCTGCTTTTTGAGAACCAGATGAGGAAGGGGAGGGCATACACGTGAGGTTGTTCCCCAGAGATGGTGGACATTGTAACTCTCCAAAGCTCGTTCGGCCACGGTTTAATGAACGTTAAAACATACAGTGTGGAGAGGGGATGGAGAGGTTGATGTGTACGAGCCTAAAGGGTTTTCAAAGGGCCATTGAGTAAGATCTTCTGGGTAAGAGTTCCATTACCCGTGAAACTGCAAAAGACAGCGGTTGGGGTCTTTAAACAAAAGGAAAGAAATTCAAAGAGAAAAGAGGAAAAGAGAGAAATGTAGCGAGATTCCAAGAGAGCGGAAAGAATCCTCAGACTGCTTGCTAACAGTTTGAGGGGCTAATGGCTTTCAGATGTGTGCAGCGTCTTTTGAATTTTCAAAGGAGCATAAAAAAATTCCCTCTCAGTGGAATCCAAACAACGGCTGGAATTCATACACTTAAAGATCCCACAGCAACGCTCAAGACTTTATGTTTATCTCACCTGTGCTCATGTTACAAGAATTGTGTCTTTTACATCCTAAGACAGGCCGTTTTTTTTTTTTCAAATCACCTTTCATTCTGAGGTTCTTTTCTTTACTGTTGATGTTTCCTCTTTTGGAGTGCTGTAATGGATGCGGGGACTGGGCGGGGGTGGTGTTTTCACTATTTCCTGTCCAGTCCTTGGGGGAGCTGGAACTTGGTCGAGGTGAGCTCATTTCTCACTCCAATTGTAAAGTTGATTGCGGGGAGGGGGGGGGCATTTCGACTGGTCCTGTATGTGCAAGATTATTTCTGGCGGGGATTGCCAGAAAGGTTGCCAGGCAACTTCGGCAACTAACAACCGGTAAATGACCTCACCTCCTCCGAGTCCCAGTCACCCCCCGTCACCCCCCCCCCCCCCCCCTCCCCTCCCCCAGACTCTGTCTCATGTCTCGTGTGTGGAAGACAGTTTCGGAAAGCCGTAGAAAAGAGCGAGGGAGCAGCTGTGCATTGCTCTTTAACGCAGGTGAGGCGGTTAACAAGGAGCCAAATGAAGCGGTCCACTCTGAGGTGTCGTCCTCTTAAAATGATGTAAATCACTGAGTTAAAAAAAAGGAATAGGTAGAAAAACTCTTTTTTTCCCCGTGCCGTTGACTGTTAGGGCGGGTTGGTTGGGCTGCAGCGCCAGAGTAAATGGCGTGTGGATTTTTAGAACCAATCCCTCAAGCAGAAAATTAGTACATCACCTTTGATATCTCCTTCTTCCCCTCCTCTTAATGTGTTTGCACGTTAGCGTGCCATAAAGTTGTCATCTCCATTGCAGCGGAGCTGTAATTTTCCCATTGCCGAACTGGGTTTGTAGCTTCATGCGTCAAAATGTCCCCGGGCCTCATGTTTTAAAAGGCTGGAATTTATGTTAACAGTTAAAAAGTCATGATTTACTTATTGTTCATTTGGAATCCACAAGGATTTCCTTGTACACTAAACCATTAAATATCCTCAGCCCATGATGTTATTTGGTGATGAAATGTTGTAACTTACCTCTTGCATACCTCATATATATAGTGATTCCCTTGGTTGAATGGAAAATCGTAACAAGTAGTATCCTTGTAGTGAAGTAAAAAGGGCTGTAATTACCTTTTAAATGTAGTGGAGTGTAGCATGAACTGCAAAATGATTGAGCAAATGTACTTTACCACATTTATGTTTACAACAATAGTCAATATAAGAGGAAGCAGTAAAAGCTATTTACTTTAGTAATATAATAAACCAAGGGAATCACTCTTTTTATCCATATTTGAAGATAACAATATGTCAGCGATGCCAATTGATCCTCAGCACAACCAAACCCTCAACTGGCAGCTCCTTGACGTCTACAGAAGTTTGCAGCCCCAAAAACGCTGAACACTCTCAATCAAAGTAAGATGTCTGTCTAAACACATCACCATTACAAGTGCAGGCTAGATTGCCCAATTTCCTCCATCTGGACACTGGACGTCTCCCATTACAAACGCGTCTCCATCTCTGTCAACTAAGAATAAATGTTTACTCATAAACGTCCGCTCGCCGGCTGCAGAGCAGGTGAAGACAGCGTCGGGGAATCTGATCACCACAGAATAAGGATTGAACGTCCTAAAAGGCATCTGTACATCCCTCTGTACTTGTGTGTTTGTTCATTAGCTTGTGCACCAGCACGTGTTTTTGCACATACAAATAGAAACGCACGTGTGCACCCTTGTCTTGTGTGGGGTTGGAAAAGCCACAAAATTGATTTTATGAGACTCCAGTAGAGCAGGTGTACTCGCGATAAATGTTGGAACAGGACGTCCAGCTTGGGCCGCTCGCTGCGCCGCTGCTTCCGCCGCTGCTTCCGCCGCACGGTGATCGTTAGAGGTTTCGGGCAACAGATGCTACAATACTTGGAACATCCTCTTAACCCACCTGCCCGTCAGCATTCCCTCCACCTTCCATCCGTCCCATCCGGTCCTTCCCGCCCGCCGTCTCACGCTTCGCTTCTGGTTCGGCTGCAGCTGTTTGTTTTGCTTTGAAGAAAGAGTGGGACTGATAAAAATAAAATGATGGATTCTTCTGAGAATTCACACAAAATGCTGCAGCAAGCGCAAAACAAAAACACTCTCTTTGTATGATCCAATAAAACAAATGAAGAAAAGCCCTCTGTTATCCTCTCTTTGGGAAAATTGAAGTCACGTCCCTCTGACAACACAAACAGATCCTGTTGTTCCCCGCGACGGTCTGTGACACGTTTGTTTAGGGTCAAACCTCTATTGCTGTAACACACGCATATGCTCTGGGGCCTCGTATCAATGGACCACCCAAGAGTTTTACACAAACCAAAAAAGAGAGGCGGGGGGTTATAGCCTGGAGAAACCCAGAGCAGAACATACGTTATGAGAAGAGCGGTGACGAGTGAATTTTCACGCTGTGGATATATACAAACGGTCCCCGAGGCGCACACACAACACGCGCACAATAAAAGGCCGCGTGGTCACCAGTGGGTTTTTTTCTGAGGGTCACTTTGGGTGGAAAGCATCAGGTGGCCAGCTGTGTTTGCTAAATCATCATTTGACCGCCGGTTTCTGTTTCACTATCCATCCCTCACGTGTGATGTTTTAGCTCATTTATGAAATTCATTAAACTTCACGTGTTCAATACTTATGCTACTTACTTCTGCCTTTGATTGTCATTAGTCGTGTTATAAAGTGCCGCGTCTCCGAAAAAAAGACCGTGCGAATGAACTTCAATTGATGTCATTATGATTTAAAAGAATAGATTGCTATTTTTGGGAGTAAATATTAGCTTTTTTTGTCGAGAGTTAAATGTAAAGATGGTGACGTTTGGAATATGTGAGTAAGGAGCCGATTAGTGTAAGAAAGCAAATAAGCCCCTTTCCCAGAATGTACCAAATTCTGTTTCTGCAGATTTAACTTCCAATGCCAAACCTCTGGAAAAAATCTGCATCTGCATTCAATCTACTTCAGGACTGCTTTCACTTTTTCACACAATGGTATTTTGATGAAGCCAGCAGCTGGATTCCAACAAACCTCATTCATTTTATCCTTGTAAATCCAATATATGTTTTTTAAGTGTACACATGCGCACAGAGAAGTGACGTTGCACTGTAGGAATGCAATGTGGCATTTTATTTTGATGATAATTCCTTAAACAAGATGAAGAAGGATAAATAAAAAAAAAAAACGTAATGATGACGCGAGGCGATATTGTGGACACATGATTCAACCTCATTACTCGCAGGGATCCACTCTTTGATGTGCACGAGTCTCACTCACTCGCTCAAAAAGGACAAGTCCCTCACAGCCGGTCCCCCCAACATGTGTTTGCCAGGCTTTGCAAGTGCGATCCCGCTCAGCTGCATCAGTGGCTGCTTGTCACCCCGCCGCGGCTCCCACGCGGGGGGCGCTTTGAAGTGTCGAGGCCCCCCCAACGTGAAGAAAGCAGTACCGTAGGTGAGCGAGCAGACGGAGGCATGGGGGGAGGGGGCAAGGGGTGGGGTGTTGTCAGGATGGAGGGCGGTGCTCTAGCGGCCCAGCTGTTTGCTCTGCCAGGCCCAACACCCATGGAAAGGCATACAGTCAATATTTGTTGCTTTTGAGTGGTTGATTCTGCGATAGACTGGATGAACTCTTGAGAGAGCCTGTGAGGTCGCCGTGCTGACAGCACGTCCTCGTCTTTGCGGTTATTCAAATGATTGCGTCTCCATAGCCGGGGTAAAAAAAATGTTTGAAAGGGATCCTTAATACAGTGTAAACTTGGACGCCAAGTTCCCGAGACTTCCTGTAATGTTACTTGGAAGTGAAAAGAGACGTGACTGTGGAGGTGTGTGGTCTGCGAGCCTTTCTGTAACACGGTTGCCCGCATCTGGTACGAGTTGAACGATGGTGGTTCCAATGTACTCTGCAGTGTTTTAACGTCTCCCATCAGCCGCATCAGTGCTCTTTTTTTTTGCCCTGATTAGCATTAGTTCAGTCTATTTTTCTTCTCCAAATGCATGAAGACTCTGCGTTTACACAGATACGTGGTAGAACCATGAGATTAGTCAATTCAGAGAGATGCAACTATGCATTCACCAAGGTATGATGGAAGAGGTTTGTGACCTCAATTAAGGCCCCTTATCGAGGGCATAATATTTCATAACGAAGTTGTTAGTCTGTGTCAGCTATTGGTTTGAAATACCTCTGGAGCCATAAAAGTGTGCGTGGGCTTGAGATCACCCTAATCGGAGGACTAGGCTGAGGAATGCGGTCAGCTCTCTCTCTCTCTCCAGTCCGTCCATCTTCATTATAGCTGTTCCCACATACTGGTCATGTGATTTACAGCCGCGGGCCCCGGCTCTGGTGATATAGGGCAAATTCCTGACTGGGATCAGTCAAGTTTCATGCACACAGCAGGGTTCAGGAGCCGAGAACAGAGCAGAAATGGAAGAGGTGATAAGGAGATATGAAGCAAGAAAGGAAGGGAAAGGAACTATAAAGACGTAACGTGTCGTTAAGGGACTCATTAAAGGAAAGGTACATTTTGACAACAAATGAGTATTGGAGAAGAAATACTAAATACTTAGAGGATATAAATTGGGTAAGTTAAGAACAAAGGGAAAGAACCCACGACGGACAAAGAATCAATTCCGTCGGTTTTGTCCGAGAGGTGTGAAGCTTTACGTTGTTTAAAATCTCCAAAGTCTTGTTGACATAAGGCCTCAGCGGAGCTCGCAGGCGGCTCCGTGTAAACACCTCTGGCGTATACTGCTGTGGCGGAGAGGAGATTGAAATGTAGCATATGCCACCGCCATTCATGTTTGCCTTTTATCCTCGACTGTATATTTTCACCGTGGGAAGCGACGTCAAAGCCGAACCCCATTCAAAAATGAAAAAGGGTGAAATCTGATCAGAGTTTTAGAGATAACACATGCAGCTATTTTTTTTACACCCGCCATGTGCTCGGTCCAATCATTACAACAACTCTACTTGCAGGCGAGCGATGGATACCTCTCAGAGAGCCGAGGCGGCCCTGCCCTCTTGTTATAGCAGCGTTGTGAAAACAGCGTAATAGGTTTCTTTCTGCCGCGGCACATTCCCGACTGTCGTTACTGATGTCAGATAAGAGCGCTGCTGCGGAGTGACCGTTCCCATCATTGTGATTGGTCAGCGCAGCCCAAAACTACACAGTCGTTACCCACTTCAACAAAGGCTCCGAATTTAACTGGTGAGATAATGTGAAAGAAAGACGGGGGTAGGGGGTGGGGAGGGGGAACGGCATCGCCTCAAACCACCCTCGAAACCAAAAGGACATGTAAGTGGGGAGACGGAGAGAGGAATTAAAACAGCAGCTGGTGGCAACATGTCCGAGGGCCGCCGCATGTCTGCTGCGAGAAAGATGACCAACAGATTAATAGCAAGATGATGATCAAAGTGACTCCTTTTGACTCCAAAATACGATGGAGTCACAGAGACACACGGAAAACCTCAACGGTGCAATGGTGCTGTAATGATAATCATTACTTTGATTTGTTGCACTGAGTAACTCAATGATCTCACTGGATGACAATGAAGGGCGGGAAGAGACAGATGTGCACATCCCGACTTGTGAGGCGAAGGGACGAGGCTCAGGGCAACCGGGATGAAGACGGACTCACGCGACGGGGACTCTGGAGGGATTTATTCCAGATTCAGAAACCTGCCAAAAATGTTAGAAAAATAGTTACTGTAATACTGTAAACTTCATCCTTTTGAATTATGTAGAGCAGTGGTTCTCAAACTTTTTACACCAAGTACCACCTCAGAAAATACTTGACTCTCCAAGTACCACCATAATGACACTATACAGTAGCGTAGTAGGCCTAAGTATTCATCAAAAACAAGGCAGAGGCTTTATTCCTAAAGAAGTATGTTTAATATTGTCAACCATTGTAACATTTTACACAGTTTCAACAGTAAGACTGCGCTTAAATATAGGAGAAAAAAAGCTTTTTTTAAAATATTTATTACAGTGATTCTCTGGCGTACCACTAGAGGGAGCCCCGCATACCGCACTTTGAGAATCACTGATGTAGACCGTTTTTCAACATTTTTTGTGTTCACTATTTTTAAGCAGTCCTGAAATTATGGCTTGATGATGCACTTGATGAGTTGTCCTCAGCGTAACCAGGCTTGCCAATGGAAGCACATAGCATCCGTCCATCTGCCCTTTAAACCCCTGCGTCCGGCCCTGTCCTCGTCTTTGCACTTCACAACGAGGATGCTCATGAAAGTGTCCCTCCGGTAACATTTGGAGAGCCTAGAAAAACCGGAAGTCAGCAGGCTTTTTAAAACGCAGCAATGTTTGCTGAGAGCCAGAAGAACATTTGTCTAGACTGTAATGTTATCAGAAGGTCTGCAGCCTTTGCTGACGGTTGAAGGAAGAGCTACAGAATGATTGTGTTTAAAGATGAATGTGGGGAAAAACTACAACAAATTAAAGCTCATCTTTAAAGGCAAGAAACATTATGTGCAAACACAACAAAAACTGATGTATTAATCCACATGTGAAAATAATCCTGCACCAAGTCCCTATTTACCCCTGTTTGAGTAGACAGTGGCCATCTAGTCTGGAACAGAAACCATGTGGCCTTGATGTTTTCAGTGCGTACAAAGTGGTTTGCGGCTGAGAGCCACAAAGAGGGATAGTTAGTCAAAAATGAAGGAGATGAGACAAACAATTGGGTTTGGAGTTTTGGGGGTGATTTGAAGGGGTTTTGGTGAGATTTGTTTTTTGACAATAAAAGAACTATCTAAGAACACCAGCCTTATCTTCTAAAGGACGTGGTTATAACTATTACGAATATTTGTTCTTTTCTCCAGTAAGAAACATTACTTTTCTGCTGCCGTCCATCCGGACTTTTTACTATATTTACCTTTAATACTGTAAATAAAGGGGGATGATCCACAGCATTCACTGATGAGGAAGGAATACCTGTGACCTTTGTCCTGAACATAAGTAGGTGAACACCAGCTGGACTTAATAGCCGGCCATTAGGGAGGTGTACCTGTCGTCTGGGGAGGGAGGCAATAGATTCACCTGGTTCCTCTTTACAGACATTTCACAGCTGTCGGGTTTAAGACTCATTGTACGAGTTAAGCTTGAATTATATGAAAGATAGAAAGATATAGAACTGGGGCAAGCAATGTTGTCTGAGCTCACATTCATCTCAATGGGAGACTTTTACCTCAAAGAAAATCACCAGAAAGGAATAAAATGGTCTTATTCAGAGGTTTTAAAACCTTACATCTGTGTTCAATGTTTCTTGAAATAAACAATACTAAGTATTATCAAATGCTATGCATGACTCAGGTTTGTTTGTGTCTGTTGCTGTTATTGTAATATAGTTTTGTTTTCAAAGCATTCTCTTTCACTTCATGTTTTAATTTGTCCCTTTGCAAATATGGTTTGGATTAGACAGAAAAAAATAAGGTAAGAATGATCATTGTTTGTTGTTTGTCAAATGTTTTTCTGAACGACTTTCATTTCTATTGTTTAATGTTTCTAACAATTTTTCTATTTACTCTGGCATGGAGGACACACCTGCACATTCGAATGAGCAATTTGACCTCCATAAAACTAATGAAATAGACTAAATTCAACTTGAATGCTAGTTGTCTCTTTTTGTACCTCCTCTACTTTAATAACCTCTACCATCCTATTATTGTCAAACAACGATGGCAATACTCCAACGATGGCAATACTCTATACTCTACTAGCGTTGGCTGCTTCTTTAGGACAGTATGTCTTATGACCTCAGGGTCTCTTAAATACTTCCAGAGCTAAGCCGTGACAGACTGACCCCCTCCCTGGCACAACCGATGACATCGCCTCCATCGGACTTGGAGTTTGCCTGTTAATTAAGGCCGTAAACAGGTGGGTGCGAGAGGCTTTGAGGCTGACTTTATACTTGACAATCCAACTTCCTACTAGAAGTTTAATGACGTTTGCCTTTTACAGAGCACATAAGCAGCTGTTGGTGTCACATCTTCTTGCTTCCGCAGCAGAAATGAACTAAAATAAACACTTTTTTGGATTTACTTTGAAATGAGTGAAAGTGAAATGAAAGATGGCAATATACTCTATATAGAATATTTTAAAAGCATACATTTCAGTGTAAGAAACTGGAAAAGCCTACCTGTTTCTTTTTTATTTATTCAATTCTGAGAGCTGCATACCCAAGAAGTAAGAGGGAAGTTATTATTATGCATGCGTGGACAGTTTAAAGTTTTTAAAAAGTTTGTAGCTCTCGGTTGGCAATGTATATGTTATGTTTGACAGAGGTGTCCTCATTAGTTAAAAGGTTAAAGGTTAGATCTGTAAAACGGTAACTCCTGTGGATTAGATGTTTACAATGTGGGCAAAAAAAATGCTTTTGCAAACATGTTTATGTCTGATATGCATCCGGCAAGTGTATACTGTGAGCTCTTCACAGTTCGATTGGGAAAAAAAGTCATCAGATCCTCAAGATTAAAAAAATTATTTAATTACAAGTAAAAGTCCAACACTCACAAAAGTGTGGAAGGATTTTGAGCTAAAGTGACAGTGTCAAAACTAAAGGTACCTGTATGTAGAGAATCCCTTTATTTAAATCAAATAATGATTTGTACTGATTTCAGTGGTCACCATTCATTCACTGTTAACTTGCATACAGGGTGACCTCTGCAGATACTGTAATGTCTGGCACCCTCTGCTGGAACAAAGTGGTAGCACCTTTTAGTCGAGTGAAGGAATTTGGTTAGAAATTGCCCATAGAGGAGACTCTAAATTACCTCTGGTCCGCCATTGTTACTCTGTGCCTCCAGTTGTTGTGTCAGTCTGAACTCAGATAGAATCGTGTTGAAGTGGGGCCCTTTCACCGTTGTCTTTAAAGCTTAGCGCTGCAGAGTTAACTGACTTCACCCCGGGGGCCCGAGTGAGAACCGAGGCCAAAATCAACAAACAAAAGAATGAAAAAACAACAGTGGAGAGCTCGAGAAGGCTCCGGGAGACACACTAATAGAGGAGGCAACAGGGGAAACACAGAAAGAGAGCCTGCATTCTTCCAGCGGGAGCAGAGAACAGAGGCCCCGTTGTGTCGGCAGCTACATGGTGCCGACACAACACCTGGCACGGAGCAGGAGCAGGGGACGCCAGTGATGGTCAAAACCCAGAGAGAACACGGGGTATATTGCAAAGAAAGATCAGGGGAACTTGAGACTGTGTGCTTACAAAAGAGAAATAAAGACAACGAGAAAATTGGATGAAACTCAACCTCATCGCACGTGTAACCCATGGAAATGAGCTTGTGTGTCTACAAACAGCTAATAGGTGAATGTGCATGTGTGCGGTTTTTCTATTTTGCCCACGCTGTAATCCCCCACTCGGGGTCCTGTGCTTCATGGAACCGTGGCTGTGCTCCATCCGAGTCCTCGGCTCAGAGCCGCCGCCGCCGCCGCTGCAAAGCGCTGGTTTCCTGTGCACATTCCCCACCTCCCCGGCTGTGTTGTTCTTGGCCCAGGCAGAAGGTTCACGAAGCTGAAGAAGCAGGGGTCTTGCCGAGGCCATCTCGGACCCTACTGCTCAAGGTCCTCAAAAGCCTGCAAAACCCGGGGAAGGGTTGCCGGATGTATACGAACATGTTGGTTGTGGGGTTTTTTTTAGCCACAGTAACGGCATTGCTCCACGGATGAACTAATTCTGTCTGTCTGTGGAAAAACTTTGATACAAAGTGAAAGTGGCTGGAGTCCTGTTAAAGACACTGACCATGTGACTTTTCATCTAGTACCACCATTATATGCACATTTCAGAATTAATGGTGCCATCGGCAAATCGAGTAATTGGTTAATGACCTGCTAAAATATTGTCAAGCCGCGTTCACTTAGACATGCAGAGAAAGCTTTATCTCAATTGCTCCTCAGCTGCGCATTTAATTTGTCACCTTGAACTCAGCGGTTGTCACACTCACCAATGTTCCACTAATTACACAGATTATCATCCAAAACAAACGCACTAACATACTCACTCACAGGCTCATCTAAGCAAGACCTCAACATCCAGGAGAAGACTTTTGCATTTGTGATCTCTTAATATTCTAAAAACATGTTTAGCCTTATTCTCGTGTGAGAATAGAAACAGCGTAACGCTTTAGGTATGATGACATGAAAAGCATTAGCTCTGCAGTGTGGATATAATTCCACGTCCTGCCAACCCAACAGAACTCCCCAAGTTAATGGAAAGTGTCCCTGTCGCTGCAGAGTTGATATTGTCATGGCAACACGTCAATCAGAATGCTCATCTGTTTCTGTGGTGCAACTCTGGCCATTACAGGCAACGGATCCGTTTTAACATAATGGTATGTAACTAATCCTGTGGCACCGCCAGGGAGACATATCTCATATCCCGCGGAGAGAAGCATCTCAGCTCTCCATCAGCCAAGTGATCCGTCTGAATCCACCTCGACGCTTAGACTTGAACAAATCCTGCAAACAAAAAAATGAAAGTCTCATGCTGGTTTAGAGAACCGCGTGCACACGCAGAGAGGTCTTAGACAATTCAAGCAAATAACACTCTGTAAACCCCACAAGCAGCTGAGCACAGCTGCCCTGCATCCACAAAGGGAACAACACGGGAGGGGTTGGCGGGCAAGAATCTGCTGGCACTCACAGATCGACAGCAAAAGGGAATATTTTGTGTCAGTGTCCCTCAGAGTACAAAAACCGGGAGGAGGCCAAAACGCCGGCCATTGTCTGTGTATACGGAAACAACAGGAACAACACTCCCTACTTCCTTTACGTACTATTTAAAGAGGTTGAATAGTGTGTGAGGCAGTCGTGAATGATTTGAATATATGTGACACCAGTGAAACAGGTAATAATACCTGTGTGAGAAGAACCATAAAACAAAGCAAAGTGAAAACAAGACAAATTTCAAATTGATGTCCGTTATATGAATGTTAATTAATTCATCAAATCTCCCATGCCAAACTGACAAGATGCATGGTTGAGTATGAGTTTACGATGCTTAAAGTAAATGACGTCACATGCTTAGGAGTATCATAGCACCAATCCAATACGACCTAAACCCATGCTGATGGCTGGTAGGTCTTTTGTCCGGTGAGAAATGACCACCTCTTATCTAATGCAGGGTGGCAGAGGGGGGGCGGGGGGGTCAGAAAACCCGATGCGATGACGTCGGTGACTGAGGGCGAGGAGCAGGCTGCGTCAGACAAGCTCCTCCTCTCCCATTTGCTGCTGTGCGCTTCCATCTCCATCGCCGGAGAACGGACAGGTAACCGCACTTTATGTCCTCTTCCGGAGCATCAACGGGGCGGTTTGACCATGTTTCTGGAATAGGAAATCGATAAAGGAGATGAAATAGATGTGGCTGTCTGTTGGAAGGGCTTTCGGCTCGAGGCTGTGCCTGCAGAGGAGTGTGAGCTGTGGGATCCGTGGGAATATTATGGACATGTAACCTGTCTCCGTAATTCAGGGTTTTATCTGTTTAGTCTCGCGCGTCGCCGTCGCACAGTCGTATTTCTGTCTATTCGTGTGTACGTGTTTGTGTTTATGTGTGCGTTCATGCATGTAGTTCTCGGTGCGCATGCGTGTGAGTGCAATTTGGAGCGTGTTGAACCCGCTCATGCATCAAGGCTGCGTTGTTCAGGTCTCGTTAGGACGCTTGCGGGGACTCCAGCGTGTATCAAGGCTTAAATGGCGGACTTGTGTTCTGTTATGCAAGCAGACTCCTTTTGTGACGCATGTGTGGTGTACAACTCAAATGGTCAACTGACTGGAAGTAAAACTGCAGCCTATTTCGGCAATCATTATCTCCTTTAATTCTATCAAATTCTAACCGCATTTGCCCCTATTTTCTGCCATGTTTTCATTTTTTAAAGCAATTTAGCAATTAGGAACATTTCATAAACAAACGGCAGATTACGTTTGTGTAAACGTGGGGACATGTGCCCCTTAAGGACTAGTCTGGAGGGTTTGGGCTGCTGCTTTTGACATAAATATGAATAAGGCATCAATGTTGTAAGACGCTTTGGATAAAAGCGGCAGCTGAATGACTTGTAATGTAATGTAAATGTTTCAGCAGGTCAGGTTTGCTCGGAGCCTTGACGCACACTGTTCTCCTCCCCGTTAGGATGGAGGGCCTGTTGAATGAGTGGCTGTGGCAGGAGGAGTTCTGGCTTCCTCCTGGCATCCGCTGGCAGGACATTAAGATGAAGGAGGATGAAGGCCGCTTCCCTCTACCCAGAGACCTCATCTACACCGTACCACTGGCCTTCACCTTTATAGCCCTCAGATACACCTTCGAGAGGTGAGACCTGCTTCCATCACGACTGCACTGGGAAATCGCAGCTGCAGGATCTACCTTTTCATTGTTGTCATAACTGTGACTTGGACAACTGTAAGTACTCACTTACATATTTGAGGGGAATATTTGTGCTGATCTAGGATTTCGTTTTTCATTGATTCTGTTCCCAACTGAACACAAATGTTTCAACAAATTGTGTGTGTCTCATTTCCCCTTGGAAGTGGTTGTGTTGTGGTTTGCTGGTCTATCTGCTGCCTGCAGCATAATCGCTCCTTTACCCTTCGTCTGTGCACTCGGTGGGGAGCGGACCAGGCGTGCAGTGAAAAGCAGCATGAGTGGACACTTTTACCTGCTGACTGCGTGAAAGGCCTCGCTCCTCCCGGATGGAATGGGCTCTTGAGTTTTGAACTGTACGGCTGCCTGCCCTCCAGTGCCGGCCCGAGCCTCTTGGGGGCCCTAAGCAGAATTTTATTTGGGGGTCCCCCTCCCACCACGCACAGTCACCTGTGCTAGAAGATTATTGGCACAAGTGTCACGCTATAGTGTTATAGCGAAAATCATAAACAAATACAGTGAGGTTATAATACAAAACGAGGGCTGCTTGCAGCATAGGGGGCCCCAAGCAGCCGCTTAGTTCGCTTATGCCTTGGGCCGGCCCTGCTGCCCTCTTTCAGTCAAACGGGCTGCTGGTCCGTCATTTCAGTCGAACATTATTTCCTGAATGGTGGTATGCAAAGTACTAGCATGCACCAGTGTGTCATGAAGCCTGAAGTTTTCATTAAATAAAAAACATGTCATATTTTCTCTCTTGTCCTCTCAGGCTCATCGCTCTCCCGTTAAGCAAACATTTAGGTGTGAAGGACCGGATTCGGATTCAAGCCGACTCTGTCCCCAAGCTGGAGACTTTCTACAAAAAGACAAGTCGGCAACCTTTGCAAGTGTGTACTACATTTGATATGTTGGAATGATGAGGGTGGTTGCATCGTGTCTGAAAAGCATAATAGTTTTGCAGGTTTTCTTTGGATGGGTTGTTAGCTGTCTTGGACCAAGAAAAAACAACATTCATGTGCTTCTAAGTTCATGCTTCTCAATGTGAAAAATGCTTCT
This sequence comes from Apeltes quadracus, assembly GCA_021346845.1. NCBI lineage: Eukaryota > Metazoa > Chordata > Actinopteri > Perciformes > Gasterosteidae > Apeltes > Apeltes quadracus. The sequence continues at coordinate 5,906,742 of CM037924.1, read as the reverse complement.
TTCAAAGAGGATCAACGCACAATTTCAAAACTCATATGTGTTATTACTTTGGTCACATCACGTCCAAACCTACGCGGGGCTGTTTAAGTGCAAAGGAGTGTGTATGCCCTGAGTTATTTGCACAGCACATTTCCATATGGCCTGGTCCAGCAGCCACACGAGTGGCACCTGCTTGTTCTCTTTAGCAATGTAAACAGCGGGTCATAAAGACATGACGCAGGTGCAAAGGTAAGATGATATTTACCTGGACAGCACAACTCGGTCGAGTATTGTTGACCCCATCCTTTAATTCAGCACAAAAGTATGTCACATTACATGTCTGGAGAAAAAAATAGAACGACGTGTGTTATTTTTGGACCATTAAAGTCATTAAAATAAATGATGGTTTGAGGGTGAGGGCAATGGGCATTTTCAACAGCATCACAACCCTGATGCAAAAAAGAGTTGGTTTGATTAAGCACATTATTAGATCTCCATTTGGACAGCTCAAAGCTTTTGTAGTTGGCAATCGGTTCTCTTGCTCTGGCTGGTAATGCATCACTGTGGAATATTATTTCTCATAGAGTGAGGGAGCAACCTTGTTGGGAAATGAATACTCGCCGTGCCTGTGTGCAACAGTACAGAAAGTTCAAATAGGCGTGTTTGTGTTTTTGTGTATTCAAGACGGAGGCGGTGAGCTTGGGGAAGCAGTGTGGAATCTCTCAGAGGAATATCCAGACCTGGTTCAGACGCAGAAGGAACCAGGACCGACCGAGCAACACCAGAAAGTTCTGCGAGGCCTCGTGAGTTTTTATTTCCCTGAACACGTCGACCTTCAGGGGGAAGAACTAACAGCCACGTTAAGCCTGAGCCTTCTATACATTTTCAAATGTAGTGTGTTGGACTCAAACCACATTCATGTGTACATCCCTGCTTTGACTTTTCCAAAATGTCTCCCTGAAGTGAACTAATTCACCAATGTAATTGATTCTGCAGCCTCTAACAAAATATGGTGTTTATTTGTATCCGTGCAGCTGGCGTTTTGTCTTCTACCTCATATCCTTCACTGCGGGACTCGGCTCTTTAATCAATGTGAGTCTGTAAGTCACCTGTATTTCTTTTTAAAGGATCAGCCTGACTTGAACATTACAGGTATTTATAGTGTGTGGGACTACTTGGCATGCATAGCATACTGAACACGACACATAGACTCACTGTGACGATTGTTTGATCTTGCAGACTCCGTGGTTCTGGGATCATAGAGAGTGTTGGAGGGGTTATCCCAAACAGGTGAGCAAGAATACGCTTGATTTCAAGTTCAAGTTGTCCCTATACAATATAAAGCATTGACATCTTGGTGTTTATTTATTTAGATAAAATGTGTGAATTGACGGTTTATTGCGAAAATGCCAAACATTTGCCGGTTCTAGATTATCAAATGTGATGTTTTCCTCATTTTCCTAATTGTATGTCGTTGTACGTTAAATATCTTTGGCTTGTTTTGTTGTCGGACTAAACACTCGTTCTGAAAAGAGTCCTTCAACAATTGGCATTCATGCTTGTATACAACTCTACTAAATAAGACCACAGAATACTTTCACAATACCGTTTTGTCAGTCTACACCCACTCACAGAGTTTGTGGGTGTCGACAGTGGTGGCGACGTGCTGGGATCCGCGAGGTTTGTGGTTCAAACCCCGTCTGCTCCGTGTCCCATGTCGAAGTGTCCCCGAGCAAGACACCTAATCCCTAATTGCTCCCCAGGCTAAAATGTAATAGAGCATAGGTTAAAAATACAATGTAAGTCGCTTTGGATAAATGACATGTAATATAAATCTCTGAAGCGTTGACGGCAGTTGGGTATTTGTGCAGGTCGGCCTTCCCTTGTGGGTTCACGACCGCTGACAGATAAAAACGGCCTGTCCCAGTCGCTTCCGTCCATTGTGTGCAATTGCCTGCAAACTTTGAATGTTGTTTTGCTTCTTTTCTGTGAGGGAGCTTTAGAAACACAAGCACATCCCCCACTGTACATTACCCCCAAGCCTTCCAATCTTTCCCCACACACACACACAACCTGGAGGTGCTAAAGTCCCCGAAATATTAGTCGACTGTGGTCTCTTAGCTTTTCAAACAACTATTTAAAATATTTATATTTTTGCAGAAACTGTTGACTTTCAAAAAAAGGCATTCACACACCACGGAATTTCCAGTCCAGACTCATCGTCTCTGTCTCCCTCTCACTCTGTAGCCCGTGGCCGAGGCTCATTACTGGTACTACATCTTGGAACTGGGATTCTATTTGTCGCTACTTCTGTGCGTGTCTGTGGACGTCAAGCGAAAAGTGAGTGTGAGCTTGATTTTCAAAGAAGTAAACTTGAAAAACATCAGAGCCATATCCCATAGCCACACGGTTTCTTTTTCATTGCCTCTTATTTTGGGCTTTAGTTTTTAAATCAAAGCATAGTGAACATTGTTTTTCTCTTGTACAATAATACTTAATACGAATTAATAGCATTTACTCGTAAATTAGATCATTGCAAGGTGATAAATCCTTATAGACCCCACAGTAAAAAAAAAATAGTAAAAGATATATGAGCTTCAAACAAAACAACAAATCACTCCAGACAACATGTACATCTGCTTTTTTCACAACTTGGACACAACTCAGGACCGACTCAGGACCGCAGACCAAAGACTTGGTAATGACGCTGTACAGCTTCTTCACACTTTGTGTCTGTGTGTCCATGTGTGCCTGCCAGGACTTCAAGGAGCAGGTAATCCATCACATTGCCACCGTGTTCCTCATCGGTTTCTCCTACTGTGCCAACTATGTGAGGGTTGGCACCCTGGTGATGCTGGTGCACGACTCCTCGGACTTCCTCCTCGAGGTAAACCACCTCTGCAAATTGTTTGGGTACTTTAAGTTGGAAAAAAAAGGAAAGGAGAAAATGTATTGAAAGTTAAGTGGATTGTGTTTACTCACAGGCAAGGTGTTGGAATGCCAAAAACATTGCACAAAGGTCACAGGGAATCTGACTCGAATAGAGCCATTGTGGAATTAATTTGTGGACGTCATTGTGTTATTTGGTAAAAAAAAAAATTAAAAATGACCTATGCGATATCTTTGGCTTTTTATTCAGCCTGAAACTCCTGTAAAGCCGAAAATTTGTTAAGGGAACTCATTTGGTATATTAGAGATTAGAGTAATTATATTGTGGATTTCATTTTCCGATTTAATTCATCTCTGTCCGGCCACTCACGTGGTAATATGTATGTTGAAAAAATATTTATTTTTCTTTTTTGTGATTATTTTTTTCTTTGCGGAAATGTTTCTGATTGTTTCCGTGTCATAACAAACCAAGATTGAGGAAATGAGGTCCTGTGAACAAGTAGTTCGTGAGACAATCCTACATCTAAAAGTATTTAAGTCTGACGCACTGAGCCTCTCTTTGGCTGCTTAGTCGCTCCAGAAACAATAACAGAGGAAAGCCTGGGATTGAATGCATAAATTAACCATACATGTACAATAGTTTGGTTTGGATAACTCAACGGCAAATTTTCTTCTGAAAGTCTGCCAAGATGTTTCACTATGCCGGCTGGACGAGGACGTGTGACTCGCTCTTCGTCCTCTTCGCTCTGGTGTTCCTGGTGACGAGGCTGGTGGTGTTTCCTGGCAGGTACAAAATGTCATGTTGAAAAAACAAAGCTTAATTCCTCCTGTTTTTTTTCCTTAGCAACAAACACGTTTCATTGCACATATCCCGAAACTCAGGAGTCAACCTGTGTTTTTTGTTCGGGTCATGTGGTTTGCAACCCCGTGTCCTGAATAGGTCAGCTTTTACACAAATGGTTATATTACAAAATCCTCTGCCACCTTCGGTGTGTTTTGGTTTCCTACCTGAGAGCAGAAGATTTTACATTCCATCCGAGAGTTGATAACAGCTTGTAATGCTTTTAAAAGAGTCGGTTCTGAACTTTGTCTTTCTGTTTGCTTTCCAGAGTGGTCCACACAACTCTGGTTGTGTCTCTAGAATTCTTCCAGCCCTTCTTTGGTTATTATTTCTTCAACATCCTTCTGTTAGTGCTGCAAGCCCTGCACATCTTCTGGGCTTATCTCATCCTGCGTATGGTCTACAAGTTTGTGTTCCTAGGCAAGGTGAGAAGATTGCAAATTAAAAGAGAGGGAGGGGGGGGGCGTGATTTGCATTAGCTCCGGGGTTTGTATAATATTTGTTTTTCTTTTGTTTTAGGTGGAGCGCGATGAACGTAGCGATGAGGAAAGTGAGGTTGACGATGAAGAGGAAGCGCCCGAGGAAGAAGGACACGAGGGGAGCAGGGAGCAAGGAAAGGGCACAATCAACTGCAAACTGGCATCACTGGCGAACAACTGTGTCCTGAACAATCTGACTAACCAGAGGAAAATTAACTGCAGACGGCGCAAAACCAGATAGTGGACTAGCATACTTCTACGCTGCCCTTCTACTTATTGGAGAATAAGTTATAAGTTAGACTCCTACATACAGTGTCGATGGCAAAACAAGCAGAAAGGGAAATATCTTTTACAACCAATCGTTTCGTTTTGGAAGATTTTGTAATCATGTCGTTTTTTATTCTACTATTAATGAATTCCTAATGAATCCAAGTACCTGGACCTTAGAGTAAAGCTCATATTCGTTCTTTGGTCAACAAGGAATTCCAAATGTTTCACGCGAAGTCAAACTGATCCTATCGAATGCATGTTATGATGATGTTTTAATGAGAGCAACTTAAAACTAGAATTTAATACTATTTATTGCCGCAGCTTTGTATCCACATACACGGACAGTATGGCTGATTGTACATAGACTATCAGGAATATATGTTATAGTAAATATGTTGATAAACCACTTTATATTTTTTTTATGAACCAGGTAGATAGGATTTGATGTTGTCGGTAATGTACACGCTCACTTTTCAAAAGAGTTACGGCGCCTCCTAGTGTACAAATAAGAATATATCTTATCTGCCCAAATTATGCCTTTACAAAATATTTCTTATCATAGAAATATGGATTTAAACAGTGTGTGTTTTTCTTTTTCTAATTTGAATATCATTGTGACAGCATGATTTCTCAACAAAGTTTTTGTCAAGGTCTCCTCCACTGGAATTTTGTTTTGTGCCTTGGCTGCTGTTTTTACCGTAGTCTGTGAATGGTTTTAATATTTTGATAGAAATGTTGGGGGGGGGGGTGGTGATGGAAGTTACGCTAATAGATGGGTATTTGGGGAATGTGGTATGTTTATTAGACGAGACGTTTACTAAGGTTATCTAAAGGGCCGGTGTGTACCATTTAGGGTACACACCGGCCACACCGGAATGAACACATATAGTGTTCAGAAAGTATTAGCATTCGCAGTACACTCAGTATACGCAGAAGTTCATTAATTACCAAAAACATATGTTTTATTTCCACATGTTAGTTCCAGGATTAGACAGTAAAGTAGAAACTGGATTTTGTCTGCCTCTGAGTAGCTGAGGTTTACATCATAGAGTGAGATTCAATCGAGAGCACTAAAGGGGCTGATGCACTAAAGAACCCATGACTATATATATCTGTGTTTATTCAATATATATGAAACCTGTAGTAACATGCCTTTTCCATGAAAGTAACACTGCACACTGTCCTCTTGTGTCTGCACATGGATGCTTTTCTGACACGTTACCCTGCTGGAAGGTTTTAATAAATGATTTCTATTAAATGAGTTAATACTGCTGTCTTTTCAATCATAGATAGTAGAATAGATTTGAGTAGATTGCCTTTTTATCAGTCATATCACATGGTCATTCTCATGGTGACACACCCTCTAAGCGGCACAGGGCAGGGTATGGCGTCATCCACCTCAATGCAAGTATCTATGTAGGGGTCCACGAAGCACCATGTTTGGGAACGCTTTGTTACTCTTCCTCTCGCTGACCAGGATACATCTGGCCGCTGATGGTTGTGCAGCCACAGAAGAACTTCCTTTCCAGATATTCCTCCTGCAGCATGGTCCACTCGTCTGTCTCCACGTCAAAACGCATCGCTTGGCCTCCAAACAGGTAAAGGGCACCGTTAAGCTCTGAGGCAACCAGGTCGTACCTGTTATAAATGAATAAATAAAAAATCATATAACACATATTTTGAAAACGATAATCTACAATGAAGTTTGTTTTACAATTTGTCAGAAAGCAAAGCTGAAGTGAGTGCGCTGAATTGTTAATTGACTCACCTTGGAAACGGAGAATAGGAAACCACATCCCACTGATCGTTGTTCACCATGTACCTCTGAACGCCCCCATACACCTCCCCGTTTTCATCCAGGCCACACGCCACATAGATACACGAGCCCAGAGCGGCAGTGGCTGCCCTCTCCACAGACCTAACCATGGGGCTGAGCTCCTGCCAGCCCTCCCCTGACCCCAGCACTAGCCTTTCTACATCGGCTATGAGCCCTTCATCCTTGCTGCCGCCCAGCACATACAGTGAGGAGTCCAGCGCTATGGAGCAGTGGCTGTGCCTGGACCTCTGCAGGGCTGGCCCGTCCACCCAGTGCTGGTTCCCACATTGGTATATCCCGACCCAGTCCACACTGAACCACCACACGTCCCGGAAGAAGCCACCTGTCACGACAACATTGTCCCCTAAGGATTGAGAAAGTGAATTCAATGGAATGTGTGGATTTTAATATCCAATATATTCTGTATCAATTGGAAAGTATTGAAGATAGATGATTTAGATGCATCATTGTGTAAACACTTCCCATGAGGAATAAATTCATTTCTACCAATCAAATCAGATAATTACCTAATGCCGCTACAGAGTACTGGGTCAGGTTCTTCCTCTGCAGAGGGGGACAGCTCTGCCATCGACCACTGAGTGGGTGAAATTGGTACATTGGCTGCTTTTCCTGATCATGAGGTCCACCCAGGACAAAGAGGGTCTCTCTGGCCCTGGTCCTCGTCATTGATCGGCCCATTGACCAAGATGCCGGGAAGTGTTCATTCAGCGTGCAGATGAGCTTGCCTCTGGGGTCAGAGCTGTTCATTTTGGTCAAAAGTTCAGTAACGAATGGCAAGGAGAGCGACTCAGGCCTCACCAGCTGAATGAGCTCCAGAAAATGTTCCTCTCGCTTTGAATCAAATGACACCCAGCGTAGGATGGCATCCACGGCCAGATCATCTTTATGGATGGCAAGGTCATCACTGGCGAGAAGGTCTGCAACAGTATCCTTACACAGGGATAGGAAATCCTCTTCGGCGACAACAGCAGAGAAATGTGTGAGCACAACCTGCCGTGCTGCAGTGTAGAGCGGAGTGCAGCCCCGCTGCCAGGCGAAGGCCATCATTCCCAGACAGTTGCTGAGGTGCAGCTCACGCTCCAGGAACTTACAGCACAAAAGCCTGGCGCGCTCCAGTTGTAAAAAGTCTGCAGTCTCAAAAATCCCAAGAACGTTTTCTCTCCCCAGAGCTAGGTTGGATTTCTTGCTGTGTTCCATCAAAACCTTGAAATGCTGCAGACTCACGCCTTTGATCTGTACTTTCCTTTTGCTGCTCTCTAGGCCGCCGCCAAAAAACAGAGCCCTGAAGTAGGGGCTCTGGAGAGCCAGCTGTTGACGGTTGACATAAAAACTCTCTCCTTCTACTTGTAGAATGGCATCGGGGATAACAACAACAGGCACAGAGTTAGAGTCTGCCATGTGCAAGGAAGATTTTTCATCCTCAAGTTTGTTTATCTTTTCAGCGAGAACTGTGTACTTAAAGCTCCGAGGTTTCAGCTCTGTGTCGACAAAGCACGCCATTTCACCGACACACCAAACGTCTTCAGGACATTTCCTCGTTCTCCTTCTAGTTTACAACACACCAACTGGTGATATTAATAGACCCCCCCCCCCCTCCTCCCCCTTGCCTGGCTGACTGCTGGCAAAAAGCAACACGGAAATGGAGGTCAGTATGAGAGACAGATGCTGGTTAAAACACAGAGTCAGAAATGTATCATTAAGCATTAATTGTCTGATTATTAAACTGTGAGCATTTTTACCGTAAGCCAATGAATAACACTAGAACAACCAAGTGACGTCAGCTACAGACGCTCGTGGATTTGATTGGTGGAATACTTCTGGGGTCACAGTTTCACTTCCGTGTCACACAGCGAACATGGCGGTGAGTTCATATGGCTTCGGGCTTTCATTCAAACGTACAAATGTTGCGCCCATACATATTGGATACGAATAGTACAACTTGAGTTGTGCTTTCCCCGAATATGACATCCAGGAAATGCTCGAAATGAACGTGGCTTTCGCTCTTCTGTTTGCTAACTTCGTTAGCCGAGCGAAGCTAACCTCTGAGTCCGTGTTTGTTTGTGTCGAGCATTCAGCTCAAATGACTAATTACTGTCCGTTTGCTCTGTGCAGGATAAAGAAAAGAAGAAAAAGGAGAGCATCTTCGACTTGTCAAAATACATCGACAAGCCAATTCGTGTGAAGTTTCAAGGAGGACGAGAGGGTAAATCGACCGGTCCCGAAGATGACATGCTACCGTTAATGCTAACTGGGTTAGCAGTTTGCGTACTGTTTAGATTGCCTGGCTAATGAGCGCTTTATTCCGTGCCGTTCCCTCTCAGCCAGCGGTGTCCTGAAGGGTTTTGATCCTCTGCTGAACCTGGTGTTGGATGGTACTATCGAGTACATGCGTGGTAAGTCAAATTATAAAAAATAAAAAAATAAACCCATCTCCAGCAGGTGTTCAGATGTAACGTTAATTGATACTTGCGCCGACACCACACTGTGGAACTTGTTCCACTCTGAAGGACACATTGCAATGCAGAATAAAGGCATCGAGGAATGGTAGAAAACAAAGACCCATGAACAGTTCTAGATTTCCCGATTAATTTTCTTTCCCACTTACTCATAATATAATAAATCAAAGTAATTTCTTTACGAAATCCTTTTACTAACTCAAACGATGCCCGGAATGAAATTGTATTTTCACATTAACACATAAGTGTTGACTGAGGAGTAAATTGGTAAGTAGCATGGGCAGCAATCTGTGAAACCAAAGGTAACATGTCTCTTCATTATTCAAGCTATTGTGACTCCACATTTTTATCTTATAGTTATGGGGCCTGAAGCTTTTGCATTATTGTTCAATTTGGGCCATGTTGGCACTAACAAGCCTGTTATTAAATCTTTAGTTTTGTCAAACGTGATATTTTATATTGTATAATGTGAGGTAAATGGTGCAGACATGTGTATCTCTACAGGTGCGGGTTGAACAAAGGGGGCTCGTCCCCTTTCTTAATATTGCATCTCTGCACTCCTCCAGCTTCTTACCTAGAAAAAGCTTTAAAGACTCTAAAATTCCTCTTGAAGCGAGAAGAGCTATGAGCGAGGACACAGGTGTATTTGTATATTAAGTGATTCCTCGGTAGGGTTAGTTATGTTTTACTAGTGATCTAAAACTGTATAGGGTACCTTGATTTAAATGTATAAAGTAAAACTTTGATTATTTTTGTCTTTTAACCTTAATCCATCCAGACCCAGATGACCAGCTGAAGCTGACGGAAGACACCAGGCAGCTGGGTCTGGTGGTCTGCAGAGGAACCTCCGTTGTGCTAATCTGTCCTCAGGACGGCATGGAGGCCATACCAAACCCTTTCGTCCAGCAACAGGATGGCTAATACGCAAACTATCATTCGCTTAATTTGTATACACTCGCACACCGATACAACCATGCACACACTTTGTGGAGTTTTTTTGTGGAGAAAACTGAATTATTGCATCAAACACAGCTAATTTCTGTTAATAATCATAAATTGTACAGCAAACGGGTGCTTGAAAGCCCTTCAACTTTGTTTCTGTCTGTCGTGTGCAAGTTTGCAAACATTTGAGTTGTAAAGAGCCCACGAGTTTGGGAAGAGTTGACCCTTTTCTTTTTATCCTCCATAAGAAACTTTTTACTATTCTTTGCTGTTTTTTGATAAGAAAATAAAAAATAAAATCTATAACGAGTGTTGTAAATTTGGATTGCTGGACGGTAAATAAAATGTTGTTTAATGGTATTTAGGGGGACTTTAAACAGTTTTTACTTTGGACAAACTGCTGCATTGGCCACAGCTCCATCCACTTACTTGTTCCTTGTTATCTTTGACAATGTTTACAAGAATTACGGGGATTTTTTGTTTTTTAGAGATAAGCCACAGAAGCCTCCTTGCACACACAGGGGCAGTTGGTAATATTTGTCCTGCTTTAAGTGAGGTGAGGGAATAATGTAGCATGCTGATTTACTGTTAATTTATTGTTAAAGCAGAATCCCACTCACTTTATATCCACTTATATAAACTGTTATTTGTGCCTTTTACAACTTTTTACATGACCAACTGGAGCTAACCTATTTGCAAATCTGAAACTAAACATTTTGTCTAACCTCACGTCCGCCCTTTCTGTCAAACCAAGAGCAGTAACCGCGGGACTCTTTAGGCTTCGCTCCTCCTCTGCTGCCCGGCTCGTGTGTCCAGCCACGAGAGACGCAACGCTCGCCACAGAATTGAGGAATTATTCTTTCAACTTCTTCAGCGTGCGCGTTGTGCTAACGAGTAACGCATTTTCAATACATGCACCTGGAGATTATGGGATCGCCGAGCTGACAGGAGAAATGCCTGTGTACATCGGGGTGGAACCGAAGGGATCAATACCGACCGGGGGGGATTCGTGAAGCTTTGTAAAGTCCACTGGAAAGCTGAGCTGCCCGCGGCACGCCCCGCCGCAGGTGGAACAAAAAGCCGACCTCTCCGTCCTCTCGTTTGTCCTCCTTTCTTTTTCCCGTGTGAGCCAAGTCCTACCCTGAGAGCTGCGGGAGATCGGAAGCGTCCAGAGAAGTGAGTGAGTTTACGTCTGAACATAAAGCCTCTATTGTCTAACGGGTCGCGCCGCGGTACACCCGGAGTCACCGCGCGTAACGCGCCGGTGCAGCGAATGTTCCCGCCGAGTCCACGTATTCATTGGAATGCTGTTATGTGCTAAAACTTTAAACACTATTTGCAGCGTTACCGTTTTGGTGGACCGGCAGCACGGCCTCCCCGGTGCGCTTTACGCGCGTGACGCGCAGTCTCCGATCCAAAAACTAGCCCAACACCGTCATAACGACTTATTGAGACTTTTATTATCGCAATCCCTAACCCTATAGTGTCTAATCCATTCAATGACGCATTCATCAACGCTTTCAATTACTTCTCTTATTTCCCTTTTCATAACATCGTTATTTCGCCTGTAGGGCGTTATGATACTGGATTCAATGCAATGTGAGTCGTGAGGTTGGTGCTGTGAATCCAACATGGAGGAGAAGAAGGATGGAGAGCTCCGTGTTTCTTCAGGAGCTTCCTCCTCCAACCCTTCCTGCTGCAGGAGCTCCATCATAGCCTTCCTCTTTCTCTTCCTCTTCCTCATCATCGGGGTCTTTGCAGGCCTTGTTATTGGTGCGTATTCACCACATCATCACATACATAAACGTGTGTAGCAGCACGTTATGAGCTTTTGCAGACTGCCCCGTTAAACCTTTCTGGAATGACTTGTTCTGTTGGATTAAAGCACTGAAGCCCTTCTACTGTGTTGTGGTCAGCCTTCCTGGTGCAGGAGCAGCATGATTTCACGGAGACGGTGGAGCTGAAAGGTCTGAAGTACAATCCAGTGCTGTCAGATGACAACTCCGGTTTCTCCCTAGTACTGACATCAGTTTTAAAGTCCAAGGTTAGTGCACAGTATATATCGCCAAGTTGAGACAAATATTTGATTTTAAAAGGTTTTAAGTTTTTACATTTGACCTTCTAACAGATCAAAAATGTCTTCATGGTCTCGTCGATATCACATCACTACGTTGATTGTAGTATTGTTGCCTATGGGTGAGTGAAAGCTGAACTCAATGAAGTAATCCAAACAATAAAAAGTTCTACAAAATAAATAAAACCAACGACATGGTCCTGTTTCTTCGCAGTAACATGAATGGGGACGTGATGGCGACATTCCGACTGGTCTTCAGGGTGTCCAGGCTGCGGCAGTATTCAGACAACTTTGTTCAGGATCTGCTGAGAGCAGGACTCGGCTCAATAATGCACGGGAAACCTCTGGCGGTGCCAGAATTCGGAGAGATCACGGCTATCGTCTTACTGGGTAGTAAAAGCGTATACCGTCATCGCTCTCGGAGTAGTCGGAGTAAATGAAATACACCACAGCTGTGTGATGTCCTGACAATGTCTTTTTCATTCCCAGGAGCCAGTGGGAAGTCATTTTATTATATTGGACATGGAATGACAGGTGAGGGAATATGCTAACCAATGTTAAAGTGCGCCAGCATATAACCCTTTTGTTTACTGCATTGTGGAATATTAAAATGATTGTGTTTTTAACATCAAAATATAGATTGGTTACCTTCGTTTTGTAATTCCAAGGTATGATGTCGGTAAATAAATCCGTAGTCTTTGTACTGTGCAAAATGTTACTGGTGCTTTCGATCCACTGGTGGTTGACACCAAAAATACTAAAAGGAGGATTTTGCACATTACAAATACAACTTGACACAAACAGCTTCTTGATTGGCTCGACTTTGCAGAACATTTTCTGTGTGCTATGGAGTCACATTAGGAATCAATCGCTTAGTGCAGAATCAACAGGAGGATTGAATACAGTCACCAATAATTCTGGCAATTTAGACATGTGAGTATTGTTGTAAGACAAGTTTGAAAATGTTAAAGCTATAATATTTAACAAAAACACTTAAAAAAACAAATTATACTTTTCAGAAATGACAAATAACATGTGAAAACATTCCCATTTTTCCTTATTCTCTAAACCTCATCCTGACAGTTTTCTTTTATCTCGGCTTTGCAGCCAAGTGTCCTGAAAACACCTTCACTTGTGACAACGGAGAATGTGTCACAAAATTAAACACAGAGTGTGACTTCATCGCCGACTGCGCAGATGGATCTGACGAAGCTCGCTGTGGTGAATTACTCCGTCTTTTTAATGCTAGATTGCTGACATACCTGTAAGAAGACCTCCACCTTTAAAGTATCAAACTTGCATCCTCAGACTGCGGTGCCCGGCCCGCTATGGGGACCCGGGTGGTGGGCGGTGTGGATGCTCGGCAGGGCGAGCTGCCGTGGCAGGTCAGTCTCAGGCTCTATGGACGCCACTCGTGTGGAGCGTCCGTCGTCAACGAACGCTGGCTGGTCAGTGCGGCACATTGCTTTGAGGGGTAGGCAACTTGTCCGAGAATCTCGGGGAGGGGGGGGTGCTATTTATGGATGTTCCCCAATCGGCGAAAATGCAAGGGGGCAACCAAATTGTTGTCTCGTTCCTATTTGTGTTCTAGGCACCAGGACCCCAAGGACTGGACGGCCCTTATAGGGGCCAGACTAATGAGCGGGGCCGAGTCAGAGTCCACGACAATTGACATCAAGTCGCTGGTTGTGTGTCCAGACTACAACTCTATGACCAACGACAACGACGTCACTGTGCTGGAGCTGAAGACGCCGCTCACCTTCAGCGCTTACATCCAGCCCATCTGCCTGCCCTCCGCCTCCCACGTGTTTCCCCCCGGACAAAGCTGCGTGGTGTCAGGGTGGGGCGCAACACACCAGTTCAATGGTGAGTACACCTCAACATGTCAACGAAGGGGTATATGTTTCTAGACACAATGACTGAGAGAATTATGGTTGGAGGTTTGAACCGCATGAGTAACCCTGGCACGTCCTTCATGGAGCTCATTGCGTTTTCTAATCCAAGTCCTTTATTGATCTATTAAACCAAGGAAAATACAGTGTGGATCCTAATCAATGAACACTGATTCCCTGACACTAACTACCAATAACAAAGAAGTGGCACTAACGTTTGACTGTTTTTTTCTCTGCAGGGTGACTCCGGAGGGCCCCTGGTGTGTGAGGGGGCCCCAGGGAGGTTCTTTCTGGCTGGGGTGGTGAGTTGGGGTGTCGGCTGTGCCCAGATCAACCACCCTGGGGTTTATTCCCGTATCACCAGGCTCCGCAACTGGATTTTGAGCTACACAGACCCCAGCCTGGTCCACGATTACTATCAGCAAGTTCCTAGTGTGCATGTTACCGTGCCAGCGGAGAGCACTGATAAACCCCCAGTTCCCAGGACCATAGCCTGGGATGTGTCAGCTGCACCAACACCGACTGGTAATGTCATGCTGAGAGCCGCTTCATTAAAGGGTCAACTGGTATTTCTTTAAACCTGCCTCATCGGGTTACTCTTGCGTGTAAGCAGACAATGAGGAAAAAGGTTAAGCCTCCACCCTACGCCATGCCATGATTTTGTTGACTGCATTCCGACACTACTTAGATCTTCGTCAGAGCAAATACGATAAAAAATAATTGTCAATAAAAGGATGGTATGTAGCAGCGGGCGGGCTGCTTTTTGTCTTTATTGATGTGAAAAAAAAGGGCACTTTTAGCAGATGTCAGATGACGGGGACAAATAGCCTGAGCAGTTACACTTGTTTATCAGCTGTCGCTGGCAACGTACTCCCTCAAAACTGTACTGATATCAGAAATGCTTGTCTCGTCTTTAACTAAGCAACACAAAATTAAGTCAACCTCAAATGCGGTGTCACAAATACTCATCCACACAATTGGTCCTCCAGACTTCAATTGCACCGGCAACTTCCAGTGTGGCGCCACCTCCTGCATCAGCAAAGTCAACCCGGAGTGTGACGGCGTCCCAGATTGCCCCAACCAGGCAGACGAAAGCAACTGTGGTAAGGTTGGTTGTGTGTGAAGAAATGCACACACTGGATTAAAAGGAAACCCTTCTGACGCGTGTTTCTGTTGCAGAGTGCGGCATGCGTCTCGCACTGGGCTCCCACAGGATCGTGGGGGGAGTAACCGCCCGAAGGGGGGAGTGGCCTTGGATTGGCAGTCTCCAGTACCAGAGACTTCACCGTTGCGGTGCCACACTCATTCACAGCAAATGGTTACTCACGGCAGCACATTGCCTCAAAAGGTACCACTGCACTGGAACTTCACCACAGCGATATCATGGAAATTGGATGAGCCGGGATGGTACAGCGCCTGTTGTCATTTGTAACCCCCACAGTGACCGTAGCCCTGCTAACTGGGCTGTGAGCCTGGGGTCTGTGCTGCGCTCTGGTATAGGAGCCCTGGTCATCCCCATCCAGAGGGTCATCATCCACCCGGCCTTCAATGGCACCAACATGGACCACGACATGGCCCTGTTGGAGCTGGCAGTGCCGGCCCCCGTGTCCTACACCATCCAGCCCATCTGCCTCCCCTCACCGGTGCACCGCTTCCTCAAGAATGCAGAGTGCTACATCGTGGGCTGGGGGTCCACGAGGGAAGGAGGTGAGGGCTTTGGAATTGGGTCAACATGGCGATCGGTTCCTCTGAAAACAGTGAATAATTGCGTAATGATGTTACACTTTATAACGGCAGAGCGACATGATCCTAAGGACTGAATAAAACTAATACCATAGAATATATTGTTAAACACTGTCAGACAGCCTGTTCCCACAGTATTTAGCATTTACCCTTTGGTATGCAGCCATGCAGATATCTTCATTTTTATCTGCAGCGGTTCTGACTACCATAACTTCTGATGCTACCACCAGAACGATGGAGCTAACTATAATATATATTGTATAATTCTTGCCACAGGTTCTTTGACCAACCTGCTGCAGAAAGCAGCAGTGAGCATCATCGACCAGGCAGACTGCCTGCAGTCTTATGGAAACGAGCTGACTCCTAACATGATGTGTGCTGGTCACATGGAGGGAGGGAGGGACACCTGTATGGTAAGTAATGTTCTACAAAGTTACCCAAAAGCCTTTTAGAAAGCCCCAAAGGCTTTGGGGGAAAAGGATATGACTAATTCACGGGTTTCAAAATGTATTTGTCAGATATTATAAGGATGGAGAAAACCCGATGGTGCTTGTTGAGGAACATTGCGACGCTTATGTGAAAGACGATTGTCTGATGGGAGAGAGCGCCCTCCTCCCCTTCCGCCCCCTTTTCCTCAGTAATCTCCTTATGTAAGGAAACCCACATGCATTCCTGTTTCGGTCAAAGCACCAGGCATCTCAGCAGCAGCGGCAATCCAAGTGACATTCTCTTTATACTTGACTCTTCTGATGGGTCACACATCCTTTATTGGTTGTCTCCTCATTAAATCCTAGGGACTCCCACTGCCTTAAAGTTATTTTAATTTCTAAAAAGGTCTCTTGTTTCTCCCCCTCTCATCCAGGGGGACTCTGGAGGGCCGCTGACCTGCCGCCAGCCCTCTGGCCCCTGGTTTATTGCTGGAGTGACCAGCTGGGGACATGGTTGTGGGCGAATTGGTTATCCAGGGGTTTACACTCATGTTACTTCCGTCAGGAAATGGATATCTACCTACCTGCCTTTCTGAACAGGCAAAAAGTAGCTCAAACTACTAAAAGTTGACAAACAACATGGATTTTCTTGGTGCATCTTTTTACTGTAAAAAGGACCAAAGTCATGCTTAAAGCCACACAGACATCGTTTCCACAGTATTGATTATTGGTGCTGTTTGCAGTTATTCGAACTGAGACCATATCCTTTCATAATGTACTGAAGAAATAAGGAGAACACTGGAGTAGGGTCACTATGATCGCACGTGCATGATTGAAAGTATTTATTTCAGTTATTTATTTTCCGGACTGCTAAACTTAAAGTACGTGGTGTATCTTTTTTCCTTTTGTGTGGGGGTTTTGAATATACGTTGTTCAGTTATGGGTTCATTTAGAAGTCTCTTTATCTAATCTCGGGTGGAAAAAGGACAGAGATGCAATGTAATAATTGGTACGGAAAGTTGTGATTTTGGGGAAAATATAGTTCTGCATGAAAAAGTACTGGAATCAACTTTAATAGAGTTTTCACTTCATTTTGACAAACCCATGGTGATGTTTGATTGCCATACACGAGACACAACAAAGAGATCTTACAAACAAGATTTATTGATTTTTTTTCTTCTCATGAAAATGATTCCATTTGCTGACAAACTGCAAATACTGTTCACAAGCTTTTGTTGCAGTTACTTCTCTACATTATCTCAGCAGGAAAGGAGGGAGGGGGGAAATAGAGTGTGGTTGCCAGACATCTGACAAGGTGTGCACATACGGATGAGAAAGGTTCAGTACCCTTTGTACAGCGAGGCAGACCTTGCCGAAACAAGCCCACTACTGTGGCGGGCAGCAGATAGAGTGACACCTAGAAAACAGATCAGACAAAACTGTTTTGTTCTCCGGGTGTACTTTGATATGGGACTGTTTGAAGGCTCGTGAATGTCAGCTTCAGCGGTATAATAACACAAAGTTAGTCCTCGAGTCCTCCTTTTGAATTTAGTGTAAAAGCGGGTTACGTTCTGCCGGTTTTGCCCCTTGAGGGCTCAGGTTGTGCAGCTTTATCAATGTTAAGAATTTTGCAGAGCATAAAAACACAATGAAAAGAATTGGCAGCAAACATGCGGATAGTATTTTATGGATGAATTGGTGCGACAGCAACCTGTTATTTCAGGTATATCTCCCAATTGTACTGTCTCTTAAAACAAAAGAAATATTCAACCTTAGTTTTTGGGCAGGGAGGTTTCAGTGTTTCTATTGAAGCTGTACTATTAAGAAAGAAGATTATTACTCAATTTCCTTGGACCGACCACAAGTTGCACGGGGCTATCAAGCACCAAATCTCACGTGTGTTCAACACAAGGTTACAGCTTTGAAATGTCGTGACCTATATGTCTACACAAGTAAGTATAAATGGCAGCTTTTTAAAATGTGCGACTACATGTAGGCAAGAAGATTTAATTATTCATAACATGAAAACAAAAATAACCCAACTGTTCCCCGAGCAAAATGTCCCCAGAGACTTTTGCTATGGCTTGAGTCCACAGTCTCCGACTGTCTGTGAGATGTTGGTTTGACGATGGTGTGCTGCTGCTGCCGCCATGACACATGTGTGCACAGCTCCTGGCCTCCGGTGGAAACAACGTACCCCCCCCTGACTGGAAGCAGCAGTCCGACGAAGGGAAAGGAAGTATGAGCAGAGGGATGTTCACATACGGGCCCTTTCCCTCTGTAATCTAGAGTTGTATGTTCGAGACACGGTGTTCCAGGCGTCCATATACCGGTCCATACACATGGCAATACATTTCTGTGAGAACAGAAAGGAGTCACAGAATTTAAGAACTTTACAAAATGTTTATTTTAAATAATTCCGCTAAATTTCTCTGCTGATGATAATGATTTCATTTGTAATGTAATAAAAGGAGGTAACAAATACCCAATACAGGACTAAAAGTGACATTTATAAAATGACTTGTCAGTCCATTACTTTTCCTATACATAGAAATCACAGAAATGAGATGGTGGTCATTGTGGACCAGCCCTCACCTGCTCAGAGTTGTCCAGCGTGCTCCCAGGTTTACCTATGCACTTCTTGAAGCATTTGTCTGTCATCCTCTGAAACAGAAAGACATGGTTCGATTGCTACATCTTATTGTAGTATTATTAACAGAGGACTTCTCCATTAGTCATATTTCATCATTGTGCTGACATATCAGTGACCCCCATCATCTTATAACTGCGCGAGAGGACTCAATGAAAAAGGTACTCCCCATACTAAATGCACTATAAGCAACATTAGTCTTCCACTCATTAAGTTATTTAACGTTAGATAAGTTGTAGGTTAGCCTGGCTAGCTTAGCCACGGTGTCCATTGATTCAACGTTACCTGCAACAGCTCCTGCGCGTTAGCCACTGCTATCTGGACCTTGACCTGCTCCATGATGGTGCCGGCGTCCACTTTACCACCCGATCCACCCGATCCACCCGCTTGGAAGTCTGCGCCGAACCCGTCCATTTTCAACGAAGTCGCTACCGAAAGTCTTGCTGTTTTGATCTTGTGTAAATACACGTGTGGGCAACTACTACCAGGCTCGGCTAACGACACTTTTCGATGCCCTTGACAGCAACGGAAGTCTGTACACGTCACTTCCGGAACAGGCATTCGAGACAGGAAATGCAACCTTTTGTTCGAGTCACGGTGGAACTGTTTTTTATTTTAATATTAAACACGTTAAACAACACTGTACTTTGTAAAAGTAGTGTACTGGTCAGAACGCAGAGCCATGCCCCCTCACATCTCCCAACAACGACACACGGCAACGCATATACGCATGTCTGCCACACGGTGGCGGTGTAGGGCTACTCACTTGAATCACTGTAAAACCTTAAGGGACTGAATTAGACTTTTGGATTTTAAAAGTGTTTGATTGAAAAAAAACAGCCCTCTGTTTTGGGGTAAACCGTTAGATTGATCACTCATATCCCAACATATGCAATGTCAAGTCTATTTAAGATATTAATATGGAGGGGCGCACAGTGGAAGTGATATTGTTAAATATCAGCCAGTCCTCCAACAAAAATTAGTAAGAGAATCAAGCAATACAAATAAGAATATAAGACATAAGATGCTCCGGCTCAGAAATAAAGGGATACAAATACAACATTTATAAAATAATTTAAAAAACGCAATTAAGCTTTTTGCATTTTTGCAACAACAACAAAAATACTTGCTTTCATAGTGTGTGATTTCAATCAAGACATTTGATGTATTGTGTTTCTCCATTGCATGCATTTATTATTATTTGGTCAATCATTCCAAGCTAGGTTTTGTAATATATCTGCTCCAACTCGACATTGGTAAATTTACTTCAAGCTAAAACTATGCAGAAAGCAGGAGCCAATAACATAAATAGAAGGTCATAAGAACCTCTGCATTGTTTGGCGTGGAGGCCCGCGCATGAGGATGACCCCTGTCGCTTTATGTTTCAGACAAGATGACCTCACTGAGAAGACCAACTGCCTTGAGTGAACCAACATGTGGTACAGTGAGTCTGCAGACAACAATGGAGTGACGGTTACTGTCACTGTCAACAGACACTGTGTGAGTGGCTTGTTGCAACGCCGGGGGCATTGAGGAATATTGCTGGGCGTCTGATTAGTGGCGTGCACGCCTGAAAGTAATTCATGTAAAGATTACACAATGCTAGCACCCAACCACATGAAAAAAAAAAACACACACACACACACACACACATATGTCCTCAGACCACTTTGGCGCGTCAAGCCACATCGGGCTCAAAGGGGGGAAGGGAGCGATGGGTTAAAGTGCAGCAAAATGAATTAACCCTAGATTACAATCATGAGTTCATTAATCTAATCTTCTTAAATTCTTAATCCCCTCAAGGCACACTTGTGTATATGAAAGCATTTGGCTCAGTCAGCTACAAAGGAGGCTTCACACCAGCATTGGCAAAAATGGTTACGAGAATGCGAAACACATATGAGAATGTTTATGGTGGAAAACTTTACGGTTAGACAAGACCCAATCCCCCGTCAGGAACCAATAGGAAATAAATAGAGGCTGAACACAAAGCTGACGGATGTGCACACAGTGGAGAACCAGCGGCAGCTTTTAATCTTCAAAAGCAGCTGTTGACTGACATTCAGAGGGGGCGAGAGGAAGAGAAACCTGAGCAGTGTGGCATTGACTGTGGCCGTGGTGTTGGAGATCAGTCAGCTCGGTGCACCAGTCCTCCCCCATCTGTCACTTTTGTGAGCGTCGAACTGTTGCCACAGCCTTAATTGCTTCAATAAAGATAATAATCAAAATATCTCTAATAATACATCTGCTACTGATGCATAATCTGTAGCAGAGACGTTTTTTCTTCTTGTGACTATTTTTTTTTTTTGCTGACTCCAACACTGCTTTTTTTTTTACAGCAGGCCTGTTACAGCATGAAAAGCACAGGTGCAGCTAATTACGTAAACTCTGTCGCAGTGAGACTAAAAACCTGACATGCACAATAGCAGAGCCCCGGACCTGGCACACCTAAATGGAATCTAGCTATTGTCAATTTCATTAATGACATCTGCCGACATGTTGAGGCATATCCCGACAACAAGGCTCGCACATGAAATAACTCTTGAATCTGTTCTGTATTTGTTGAAACAAGGATACTAGTCACCTTCATCTTTTACTTAAATACATAGAAAATAAAGAGAGAGAGACTCCTTTGTTCGAATACAAAATACAAAATATTTACACCATTGCTTCAGGGTTGTACAATGTGTTAAGCAGCCTATATAAGTCCTTGTATGTGCAGGCTGACTCGGCTCATTCTTGACCGGTCCGATTCTTGTCCCGAATAGCTCGTGAGCACTTAAATCCTTCAGAAAATCCCAGGAATTCAGTTGGAGAAACGATCTCATGGCTCTCCGAAGAACTTTAACCTGCCATCATATGATCGTTAAGACTTTTGGTTACGTGTAACCACCAAAAAGGGGCATGAACGGAGCAAAGACAATTATATTCCTGATGGCGTGATATATTTTCAGGATTCATGCTTGATGAAAATGCTATAAGAACATTTAGTTTCAGAGGTAACGGGTGAGGACATGATATAAGATTTCTGAGGGTGGGTGTTTCAATCAATTAAAATGCATCTTCTGTTATGCCGTCAAAATTATAAATAGGCTACATCAAGTCTATTTCTCTACTAAATGTAATTACTGGCAGTATTAAATATAATGTACAAACGCAGACCTTCTCCCCAGAGCACCTCAGAGTCAAAGTGAGAAACAAGCAGCTAGATGAAACAGACGGGGCAGGTGTTTCTGTGTTCCTTTTTTTGCAAAGCTTTTGTACAACAACGCTGTGCATTGACCCTGGAGTTGGACGCAGAATAAAGCGAGCTTCTGCAGCCCCATTGGACAACGCGAGGAGGAGTGGGAGGAGCCACGGCGAACACCACGGCCGCTCCGCTCTTTCTCTCCGCTTTGCTCGTTGCACGCTGCTCCGTGGTGCGTGGCTGGCTCCCCCCCCCCCCCCTTCGAACAATCCGAAACTGCCAATTTTTTTTTTTACAAATCCTTTTCTGTTTTTAACATCAGCAAATCTGCGCGTTTACACCGGAAGCTTGGTAAGACACGACGAATGGCTCAACCGATCCCCGACGCTTCACGGCGCGACGCCGTCCTGAAGTCGGAGTGCGGATGCGTCTAAATTGTGCCACAACTTCAAACAACTCCACCGCGGAGCGACTTCTGACCGAGATAAAGGAATCCGGACCCGCCGTGCGCCTCTGGGGGTGAGTCACCGACCGGCGGACACGCGCACGCGAGCCTTTGATACCTCCGATACTTCCGATACGCGAGCGCCGGTGATCTGCGTCGCCTCCTTTGATGTCGCCTCGTTGTAGCAGCCTAGGTTACTTTGAGGAAAGTTGAGAGCGCCGGGCCGTATTTCCGCGTTTAGTGCGCAAAACTAATTGGATTTCACGCCGACTTCCTCCGCGGAAGTCCTCAGTCTCCCTTTCAGAGGGATCCGATAGCCGACTAGAATGAAGCTGCTATGAAACAATGCTTTTTCATGTCGGTATTGCCATAAATATTAAGAAGTGGTTTTGATATCATTTATATTATTTGGAAACCAACATTAAAAAAAAGAAATTGCCACTAAATTCACCAGAGAAAATCAAAGGACAGATTGGGCTTTTCATCTGTTGCGCTGCGGTTACATAACTAGGGAGCCCGAGGAGGAAGCTTGACTGAGGTGTCACATCTCCTGCGATCTAGAAAGCTAAAGGCAACAGTCTGTGAAACAGCTGGAGTGCACAAGGGAACTGATTGGCTCTGGCTTTGTTTGAAGGTGACTCACAGCCCTGAAAGGTTTGTAGGGGTGCTAGGATGTCATTCGATGTGGGCAAACACAGGAGGAAGGTGCCATTAAAAAAAGTTTATATGGCTAATTTGTTTGAGAGTTGGGTATTGGCACTACTGTATGTTTTACAGTGTAAACCAGCGCACACACAGACACACACCCACACACTGGACTTGTGTGAGGGTGCTCCTTATCTGATTTTCTTTCATTATGAAAGACTGAAGTCTATTTCCGTACCGCGCGCTGATGTGAGGGTTTTATTTAACAACCCATTCATCAACTGTTGGCACAGGGACTTTTGTTTGATCATAGAAGGGGGGAATGTTTATGGTTGTGTTGACATCAAAAGGAAGGCGCTGATAAAAGACCCGCTGTGTACCTGACCACCTGCCATTCGTACTTTTATTTCCTCTTCCAGGTCAAAGTCGAGATGTCTGTCAGTAACCACGAAAACCGAAAGTCTCGCTCTAGTTCCGGCTCCATGAACATCCAACTTTTCCATAAGACGTCGCACGCCGACAGCCTGCTGACGCAGCTCAACCTGTTGCGCAAACGGAAAGTCTTCACGGACGTCGTCCTGAAGGCCGGAAACCGATCCTTCCCCTGCCACCGGGCCGTGCTGTTCTCCTGCAGCCGGTACTTTGAGGCCATGTTCGGCTGCGGGCTCAGGGAGAGTTGCGACCCCGAGGTCGACTTCCACGACTCCCTGCACCCGGAGGTGCTGGAGCTCTTGCTCGACTACGCCTACTCGGCCCGAATCCTCATCAACGAAGAAAATGCGGAGTCGCTCCTGGAGGCCGGCGACATGCTTCAGTTCCACGACATCCGGGACGCCGCGGCGGAGTTCCTGGAGAAGAACCTCCACCAGTCCAACTGTCTGGGGATGATGCTGCTGTCGGACGCCCATCAGTGCCACAGGCTGTACGAGCTGTCGTGGAGGATGTGCCTGGCGGACTTCGCGACCCTCTTCAGGACGGAAGACTTCCTCAGCCTGCCCAGAGACAAAGTCCAGGAGCTGATCCTCAGCGAGGAACTGGAGGTGGAGGACGAGAGCCTGGTGTACGAGGCTGTCATCGACTGGGTCAAGGCCGACATGGAGCGCAGGCACAGCGAGCTGCCCGAGCTGCTGCGCTGTGTCCGACTGGCGCTGCTCCCGGAGACCTACCTGCTGAAGAACGTCGCTTCGGAGGAGCTCGTGATGTGCCACAAGGTGGGGCGGGAGATCGTCGAAGACGCGGTGCGCTGCAAGATGAGGATCCTCCAGAACGACGGCATCGTAACGGGCTTCTGCGCCAGGCCGAGGAAAGTTAGCCAGGCCCTGCTGCTGCTGGGAGGACAGACCTTCATGTGTGATAAAGTCTACATGATCGACAACAAGACCAAGGAGATAACCCCCAAAACGGACATCCCCAGCCCCAGGAAAGAATGCAGCGCATGTGCTATCGGTTGCAAGGTACGTACAAGATCTGTACTCGATTACGTGCGTTCTCTTAATGCCATGTAGAGGTACACAAAAAAAAACCCCACTGCTTCTCTGCATGTGTCTCAAGGTTTACGTCACAGGTGGTCGCGGCTCTGAAAACGGGGCCTCCAAAGATGTCTGGGTCTACGACACGTTACACGACGAGTGGTCCAAAGCGTCCCCCATGATGGTGGCCAGATTCGGACACGGGTCCGCCGAGCTCGACCACATGCTGTACGTCGTCGGGGGGCACACGTCCCTCGCGGGATCGTTCCCCGCGTCCCCATCCGTGTCCCTCAAACAGGTGGAACAGTACGACCCCCAGACCAACAAATGGGCGCTGGTGGCTCCGCTCAGGGAGGGGGTGAGCAACGCCGCCGTCGTCGGGGCCAAAAACAAACTCTTTGCCTTCGGGGGTACCAGCGTTAACAAGGACAAATACCCCAAGGTCCAGTGCTTCGACCCCTGCCAGAACCGGTGGTCCGTGCCGGCCGCCTGTCCCCAGCTGTGGCGCTACACGGCGGCGGCGGTGGTCGGCAACCACGTGGTGGTGATCGGCGGCGACACGGAGTTCTCCGCCAGCTCCGCCTACCGGTTCAACAGCGAGACGTACCAGTGGACCAAGTTCGGCGACGTGACGGCCAAGCGGATCAGCTGCCACGCGGTGGCGTCGGGAAACCGCCTGTACGTGGTCGGGGGCTACTTTGGGGCGCAGCGGTGCAAAACGCTGGACTGTTACGATCCCTCGTCGGACTCCTGGGAAAGCGTGACCAGCGTGCCCTACTCGCTCATTCCCACCGCCTTCGTCAGCACGTGGAAGTACCTCCCGGCGTAGGGAGGAGCGCTCCTTTTGAGGTGAGTGATTTGTAGTTCCCTCAAACTGACACAAACAAACGAAACGTCAATTACGTGTGCCATTCATCGTGCCCCTTTCATTGTCAGATTCGAGACAGTCTGTTTTAAACCGGACGAGGCCGGTTTAAAAAAAAAAAAAGGCCCTCGCTGTTTTCAGGGTTGCCAGTGGTTACAGTTACACATTATCTAGCTGCTGAGACGGCCGGGTGTTGGATAAACACGGCGCAGTCCTGGTTTAGAGAGCAGAAGGAATGAGGTGGACAGTCAGGGAGTCCTGTTGTGACTTCTGAAAGGCGATGTGACACGGAGAGCTAGAGGAGCACCAGGAGCTTCGGTTGAGTGATGCACCGCCCTACGTTCTTTTACAAAACTTGAACAACCTGATCGGAAGCGCAAGTAACAATACGAGCCCACCTTGTCTCGTTCATAATAATCGTACTACATTCTATCCACGTAGCACCTTTTTCTCAAAGTGCTTTAAAGGACAAAAAGAAAGTTCCGTGTGACGACAGACGCCGGGACAATCTGTTCCGCTTCAAAGTAAAAAAAAAAAAAAGAAAAAAGTTGAGGTGCTAGCGGGAATAAAACCCAAAGGATGCGTTTCAAGGTTACAGGAATATGATCGACTTTAGACGTAGCGTACCACATCAGTGAAGAACTGCTCGGCCCTTCATCCGCCTGAAGGGATGACAGGTGGCAGTTTTCACAGTTCCATGTGAGATGTGAGATGATGAGCGTTTTTCCTGAGGCGTTTTTCCCACACAGGGTGAGAATGGAGGGATGCAGCGGCCCGTAGATGCTACGGCAGGTTCGTTTACGTGGGCCTGCTGGTGGTTCAGCTAGTTTCAAGTTTCATGACGCAAGGCCTGTTCTGTGATCTTATTTTAGCAACGTTGCAATAAGTGGAAAACCATTATTCTGCTGTAGTAGTCGTTGGTTTGGCTTCTCATGAAACCCAGACTGCGCTGCATCTTTTTTTATTGTTGGTTTTGTGGGTTTTTCCTTTTAGCGGGGGCTTTATTACGTTGACTACAAACGCAGAGCTTTCGGTGGATTACTTTGTGCGACGTCTTCGATGGGTTCATGCATCCCGTAACGTTTACGTGGTTACCTGGTAAACCGGACTGGCTCTGTCGGAATGAAACGAAGCCCACCGGCCTCGTTGTCTTTCAGGCAGTGTCATGTGACACACGGTACCAGTCATCGGTTTGAAAGCGTGTGCAAACTTTTGACTGGTGAAATGAGTTGCTTGCATTTATTTTGTGGCCCCCTCTTTAGTCGGAGGTTGAGTTTATAGTCTCTCCATTCGTCCAGGAGGAATCTAATGTCTGTAAGAACACCAAAGTGCTGACGCAAATCCAGTGCAGTGAGGCGGACGGGTCCTTTTCCTGTGAAGTTTGGATGAATCGCGCTCCCACGTACTGCAAAACAACTGTCTGCAAGCAGGACTACGAAACGAGCTCCTGTCATGCTGCCAAGAACTTTGAAAGTAACGCGAGGAGCACACAGCTTATGTGCGACTTGTGTCTACAGTAAACAGCTGGATTCGATGAAGCCTTATGAGGCTGCTGGTGTGGACCGCTAGCCTTTTTTTTTTTTTTGTGTGTGCCGGGATGGAGACAGACAGGCTGGCTATGAAAGATCAAGGCGCAGCGTCGTTTAGAACCTCTTGAAGTTGGACTCTTGGCGCAGTTACCGTAGCTAACATCCCGCTGCCGTTCTGTCTTAATTACAGCAGACGTGGAAAAAAAAAAAAAAAAAAAAAAGCTCAGATTTCCAGGCTCTTTCTCACCCGAGGCACTAGCAAAGTGATACACACACACACATGTATAGAGATGAAGTGGAGCGCCAGTAAGACCAGGAGGAGCAAAGCTATTTTGCACCATTTGGCAGCCGAGACAAACGCCGGCCTTAAAATACTTTGTACCAGAGGTGGTCAACTTTCAGCTGGGTCAGAGAGAAAAATAATTCTATGCGAGGAAGAGTGTGCGTGTGTTCTTTTCATGTTTACGAAAAGCCCAAAATCCACCAGTCAGCTGTTTGAGCATTCAGCATAGCAGCAGCAGCAGTAGTAGTAGTAGTATTGCATGTTGTTACACAGTTGTGAAACCTCTGGTTTTGCACCCGTACTACTGTCTCTCTCTCCCTGTCACACAAACGCACACAGAAACCGAGGCACCGACATTGCTGGCATTGCCTGTCCTTTAAAAAGCCAGCCATCCTTACTCTAATTTGGGAGGAATGAAGGTGCGGCCTGCATTCCCATTAGTAAAGATTTGTAAATGTTGCCTTGCGGTTGAGGCCGTGCAGTCGCCTGCATGTGATTACCGGCCCTTTTGTCACCACGTTCCACTGTAGTTTGCGGCCCAGTTCATTTCCACCAGATGTGAGTAACCACGGACCCGCGAGGCCCAGCCTGAACCCGCTGCCGATGGAAAAGGGTTTTGTAAATGTTGAAGCAATATGGTTTGGATTTGTTATGATCCAGGCAGGAGAAGTAAGCAAACCTTTTTAAAGGCTAAAAATGGACACAAAAACAATTTAAGAAATCTAGGACTACTGGCTTTTGATTAGTATATTTATATGTATGTATATTTAGTGTTGTCGTTGGGAAAAGTAAGCAGACTATTGTCATAGCGTAATCTGGTATACTAGTGACTTGTGCCCCCCCCCCCCCCCTAAAGCCCTGAACCACAACGACCCCGGAGATGACTGTTATCTACACTCTAGGCTTTGTTTTCTTAACCCCCCTCCTTCCTCCATCCCTCCCTCCCTCCATAAAAATCATTGACATAAGCAGCATTCTCTTAACGGCTCTGCGTGATGGGGGTACACCTGGAGAGGTCAGGGGCCACCGGAGGGAGGGAGGGAGGGGGGGGGTGGTCGGTCCTCGGTGGGCTTCCCGCTTCCCCAGACAGCTGCTGTAAAACGGAAAAGGTCATGGTGGGATCAGGGGGGGGAGGAGGAGGAGGAGGAGGAGAGCAGCCACTCAATACTAATGTTTTATTAATGCCACCAGGAACACGAGCTGAATGAGGCTTTTATGCTTTTATTGTGGCATCTGTGTACAACAACCCCCCCCCCCCCCCCCCTCCCCCCCCCCCCTCCCCTCCAATCCCCCTCCGTCACTTCTCAGTCAGCACGTGCTGACTTCATGTCCAGTCCCCTGAGTAATCAATCTGCCACATTACAGCCCCTGGTGTGGCGGCTTACATTTGCATGAAGCTAATGGGATTTTTAGTGGTCTTTTATTCATGCTGGGAGTAACCAAAAGGTAGGGGGGGGCAAAATGTGCTGAAAATGGCTGAATAAGCACGCGGACTAATTTTGATTTACGCCCCTTAGGAAAGAGGGAGTTGTCATACGGTTGCAGCGGCCCGCGTGTCTGCCAGGTAATTCATCAGAATGACCTCACGCTCGCTCAAGTATTGCTCAAGTGGCGCTTCCCCAGACACTGAGACGCTCTTTGTTCCGAGGCTTGAACCGAGACCAAGTCTTCCCTGCGAGGTCCATCGGGGCTGGATATCCCCAGCAGCTGCACGGAGACGCCTGTGTGTCTCCGAGCTCGGCCCCCAGACTCCTTTTCATTATCAGTCCCCCCGAAAAAAACAAGGCAAACTCATGTAAATGAAGTCCCGCTGATTCATACGTTAGTCAATGCAGGGCCATTCTATGCGGTCATTAGTAAACACGGCACAGGCCCCCGTGCACACACGGGACAAATGGAGAAAGGCGACTCGGCTCTTAGGGTTGTGCATTGTGGGTAATCGGGACTCCGGAATGAGCAGACAGAGCGCGATGCAAAAAAAGGACGGAGATTCATGTAAAT
This sequence comes from Apeltes quadracus, assembly GCA_021346845.1. Taxonomy (NCBI): domain Eukaryota; kingdom Metazoa; phylum Chordata; class Actinopteri; order Perciformes; family Gasterosteidae; genus Apeltes; species Apeltes quadracus. The sequence goes on along the minus strand of CM037924.1, from coordinate 5,877,838 downwards.
CATCGGCGTTCACTCGACAAATGGGACGTGGTCTTTTCTTTTGTCAAACTCAATCTGGCGTCGGGGGGGGGGGGATGATAGGAGCCGACAGACTGAGGTCAGGTTTAACCTCAAAGTGCCAGATCCAATCACTTCACGTAGTCCCAGCCCGTCTGTTTGGTTTGTTGAAGGGCACGAGGGGTCCCGCCCCCCGCCCCCGTCCCTGTCCCTCAGCATCACGCTGCGGTCACTGCAGCGGACCAGACCCAAAGACGCACCCACGGGGCAACCGGCTACTTCCTGGCTCGGTTGTGAACTCTGCCACCTGTTGGCACTGCAGACATCTCGGCCCCCGTCGGCAGAAGGGAGTGAGATGCGTGAAGGTCGGTCTGATAACGCACGCACGGACGGACCGACGGCGGGTCTGGACCCGTCGGTTCACTTAATCAATCAGGGTTTCAAAAAAAAAAAAAGGGAGGCCTCCGAGGCTCAGTGTTGAGTAGAATTGACCTTGACATGACAGGTAATAATAGCGCGACTGTGAGGCCGTCTGGAGCTCATTTCCGTGACAGCGGGACCCTGAAAGCCGAGGGAGCAGAGATTTGAGGTTTTATTTTTATTTTTATGAGTGGACTGATGATTCCAGACACGTAACCTTTCCGGGCCAGAAAATTCAAAAGGTAAAATCCAGATGTGGTTTTTGACCTGGATGAAATGTGTCTCTCTGCACTTTTTGTGACATAGTAATTACTTTACGAAGGGCGAGCCGAGTTTGTGCTGTTTGTGGAGCTACTGGTTTGCTTCGGTATCCAATGGTTTTCTGCCACCATCTGAAATGGGCAGCGCAGTGTCTCATGAACTTGCGTGTACCGAAAGCTGAAAGCTGCAAAACAGGTAAACTTGTAAATCCGGCTCAACGTTTGTGACTCGGATCTGTTTTTTATTCATTCAACATCACAAATCCTATAGGAAAGAATTTCTTTTGGTATGAAACTTACTGTTTAGTACGCTAAATATAAACACTTTATATTTTACTTTACTTTCTCGCTTGTTTGAAGAATCGGATATGTTTGTCTCAGAGTTCAGTAGTGCAGTTTTCTCTGGCTGCGTCCCACGTATTCACACGGATCAGAAATGAGGATTCGTATTGTTGGGCAGAGTCTTGTTAAGATGACCTTTCTCCCAGAATGGAGCACAAATATGCAAATTGGGGGTTAACATCCCCTCCCTTAATATCCAGTGGAACATTCCATCATTACAGCAGGGGAGGAAGATTAGATACTGAAATATCTGCGAAAAAATGATGTCTGAAAATTGAACCATGAGTAAGCCTCTAGCAGTATGAGTTGCATCCCGATGCAGCAGTTTAGCAGCCGTTTTCCTATTATGTGTGCGTGTAGTTGAGCGCAGCTCATCCTTACGGCGTGGGGGGGGGTCGTCTCCTCTGCCACCCTCCAGATTATTATTACCTAGCGACGCAAATGGCTGCTGCAGCTTAATCCCACATGCCAAGAGGACTTAAGTTAAACAAGGGGCCATCCTAAGGCATTATTAACGCCATGCGGGTAAGCTGCATTCCTCTCCGCAGGCCGCAGAGTTCACAGGACGAAACCTAAAGTCTCCCTCTTTCTTTCCCTCTCCCTCCCCAGATAAGCAGTGGTGTCTGGTATGCAGGCTGATTTCCCCCCTTCGCTGGCTGCACTGAGGAGGAGGAGGAGGAGGAAGAAGAAGAGTTTGTGCGGTCCTGCTGTGGCGCCATCCAGCTTCTTTTTTTTTCGCTGCGGAGAAGCGACGGCCCGGAGACGGCGTCCTCGTCCCGGCTGATCCGCCGCCGACTCGTCCTTTTTGCGTGAGACGTCCCCACGTGTAGCCACTAGCCTGAGCTGGACTCGTTGCCATGGTTACTGCGGGGACCTCACAGTCTCCATCTGACGTTTTTTTCTTTTTTCACCTCCTGGGGCAGCGAGTGCATGAGCCCTGCTGCACTGACTCACTACATAATGCAGCGTGTGTATCATCTCACCGTTACGAGTTCAACAGATTGAGGGCGTATTGGGGTCTCTGCTTTACAGTGACACCCCCTCCTCCCCATATTTGAGGAAGTGTGTGATTTTGTGCACAGAAACAATCTTCCTGTCTCTATTTTTAGCGCTTGGACTCGGGCTTCCCACAATTTTGGCCAGTTAAATTTGTGTCATCCTCCTTGACTTATAAATACACGACGCTCCCGTGAGCGAATGTGGCCCATGGCGGCCCGAAGAAGGAACTTTTCTGTTTCGAGATCTTATTTGATGCTATGATTTTTGTCGTTTTGTGTTGGTTGCGTCTCAGGGTTGGTTTTGTGTATTCGTTAAAGTAGAGTAACTTCTACCTTCTGCTAACTTTTCTTTTGAATGTACCATTAACATGGAACTATTATTTTATAATACATTGTTTTGTCAAGTGTAAATGTGTCGGTACGTTTAATTGCATTGGTTGTATTTATATATTGCCAAAACCCAGATGGCTAATTTTCAGGCCATGCTGGATTTAAATAACAAACCCTAAGTGTGTACAAAGTAGAAATTCTCTCTAGCTATATCATTTTTTATTGTATATTTCAGGCTTGTTAATGGAAGTCTTTTTGTGTTGATAGTTTGTATATTTGCTTTTGTAACGAATTAGTAAAAGCCTTTTGATTTGCACATTTTGTACAACGAAAACTCTTAATGGTCTTAATTTTGTACCTCTGTCGTAACCCAGCTGGGGCAGTGGGAAAAATCTGTTTCTTTGCAGCAAATTATCGAATTGTTCCTCTTTGAACAATCTTCATTTGCTCTGCAGTTTTACAATATATCAAACACACTGATATTTTTAAGCTATTACTGATCCTCCATGTTCTAAAGCTAAACCAATAAATATCTTTAAAACATCATCTGTTGTTTATCCTCTTGTGTTCCAAGGAATGAAGGTAATTCAGCAGCTTGTCTCATTAAAGCGGCGCAGGCAGCCGTATAATCACGCAGGTACCACTGACGTGCCTGGAATAGTTTCCACACGCAGGTTAGGAGTGGTTTAGGTATTTACCAGCAACACCCGTCTCCTTCCTCCGGTCTGTGTGCACACACAAAGATTCAGCAGCAGTATATTCCTGGGGAGGTTTTGAAAAGCAATGGGTTCTCCTCCCTGCCCGTCTGGGATGTGCCCACGTTCAGGGTTCAGGGCGGAGGCGCTGAAGGAGCTGCCGGCAGGCGTCCGAGCTCCTGAGTGCACCTCGGCCTCCAAAATGAGACTCACCGGAAGGCTTTCCCTGCATTTCTTTGTAGAGGCTTGTGCAAAAGACACAAACATCCAGTGGAAACGACGAGGAAGTTGGTATAAATGAATTCATCTTTTGCAAGGCAATAGAGAAATATAAATAAATATAAATCCCCAAATAACCTGTGGCATGAGCAATGTCAATGACTAAGCATCACCTCTCGCGTGAATGGAGGCCATAAAGGGGGTTTAAGTTTTTACTAAACACTTGATTCTGTCCACACAAATTTGTTTTACAAATAAAAAGGTTTTACACCCGTGTGTGGAAATGCACTTTGCAATTGACCATCAGTTTACTTTTCTTTCTCCATGTGCACACGCCGTGTGTGTTGGAGATGGAAATGAGACGCTGCAGAGACACACGAAGCAAGTAACCCACCAAATGTTTTGCAAGTGATCGCTGGAAGTCATTTGATAATCAAATGAACGTTCGCACACATGTGGATCCCTTAAAAACACATGACCTGACTATTCAAATATAGCTCTGAACTTCTAGACTTTACTTCCTCAACTTAGGGCGTTCCCCCTTAAGACTTAATCTAAAACAAATATTTGAGTAAAAGTTTCAAAACCAACTAACAAAACTTTAAAGTCTGCTGTTAATTAAATGTAAAACAATAGCAGCCATGACATCATGCCTGTAAAGGGTTATCCAGTCCCGCCTGTGGGCATGTTGGTGCTAGTGTGGGTCCAATGACTCATTAAAGGTGGATTTTAACAACACAATGCAGACGTGCATAGAGAGATGGCACTGGACAGCAGGATGAGCAGGTCAGTCGAAGGCTCCTTTTGTCATGCAAAAGAGGCAAATTCAAACAGATCTCGCCGACGACACAATTAAACCGCGGCGAATAAAAAGACATTTGAAAGTTGACCGGAGAGAAAAGAACCTCCGTTGTAAACCCTGGGTTGAAGCATCTATGGAACGTCTCTGTATGTGCTTATGAATTCACGCTGGATTCGCATGCGTGCGTACGTTTGTGCGTCTGCGTGAGGGGAAAGAGCAGTTACAGCTTCTTGTTCACCGATAAGAAAGGAAGCAGTGAGGTGGAACCGACAGGGACATTGCACCACCCCATTGTGCGTGTGTGTGTGTGTGTGTGTTTGTGTGTGTGTGCGCTGGGATGAGACCCCCAGCTAAGGACCCTCGCCTGCACTGGATGGAGAGACAAAGACGCCCTGATGTGGTCAGAATCGACCTTCTCTCCTCTTCCCCAGGGGCCCTGGGAAATGGCCCTGCAGGCCTTTCCAGGAAACCTCTCAACCAATGGGGGGGGGGGGGGATCAATATGTAGCTTCTGGCAGAAGCACATCGGACCTGACAGATCTCTGAAAACTGCCTTTACATATTTCTGTGGTGTCTGTTAGCTGTGTGTGTGTGTGTGTGTGTGTATTAACACCCCCAGGACCCACATCTTAAAAGCTGCAGCCTCGCATCAGGGTCCCCAGCAGCAGATGTCCGTAAGTAAACATCAATCTTCCCCTCTCGTAGGCTCTTTACTCACTTACTCCTTACTTTGCTGCTGTGGAAGAAAGACTTTACAAACATGACCTTCAAGACTAAATTTCTACGGAAAATGTTATCCACCCCCCCCCCCACCAACCCCCCACCAACCCCCCACCTCGCTGACTGCCCGCTCTCTCTGAATGTGGACGTCTCCGAGCTGAGCGAGTAAACAATGTGACAGACTGTCTGACAGCCTGACGACCCTCGTGGGGAAGGCTCTTCTCAGCTCGTCTGTGCGTGGTCCTGCTACCGTGTGGAGGGGGCGGGGGGGAGGCGGGGGGGAGGCGGGCGCTCCGAGTAGCTTGACAGGTCCGCTGGCACCCGGAGGAGACCTGCATTCGAAATCTGCACTTCATCACCCAACAGAGGGAAACACACTGGCAGGCCACTGCTAGATACCAAGGCTGTATAGGAGTAAAATAACATTGTCCTCAAAATATGACTCAAGCATTAGTTTTACTTCACTAGTCATTGTGTCGCGCTAATGTAATTTGTAATACATACCATTAGGACTTCTTTTAAATAGTATTTGACGCACCGTGGTGGAATATCCAGCGTTATCAACCATCACGTCACAAAGTCAACATTCGCATGCCAACTTCAGCCAATAAACAACAACTGTGAGCCGAGCAGAAAGGCGCCGACGGGCATCGCAGGCGAGCCGGCCATAATTACATTCATAGGATACAAAATCCATCTTCCTCTTTGTCACAAAGAAAAAGGCAAAAACCCTTTGTGGTTGTTATTGCCAGAACAAAAAACGGACACTTCCTCTAAATCACATTAATAAAACAAGATTCATTCCCAGTTGAGTTGGAGTGAGGCTGAAGGTGGGAGGGCGGGGGTTTGATATATTACCTGACACACACACACACACACACACACACACACACACACACACAGCTCTACCAATCAAAGCCCCTTTCCACTTGGCGAAAGGAAAAAAAAAAAAAAAAAGACTTCAAAAGAATCATCCACAGCCTGATGAGAAGCTGGAGTGTGGCAGATGTAAACCCGCCCTGTGGCGCACGCACACACACACACACACACACACACACACACACACACACACACACACACACACACACACACACACACACACACACACACAGTTATGAAAATAAGCCCCACGCATGTGTGTTGGTGATGGCGCTCGACCCCCGTTGTTGTCGTTGTGTCCGGCGTCGGATGAGATGCGACACTGATGAATAATACAATAGAGAGACATTCGGACGTGTCAGCAGCATCTGCCCCTGTCTGGGGGCTGACGTGTGTCTTCCTCCCTCCTCATTCACAGCAGAGAGCGGGTGGGGGGGGGGGCTTATACAAAACTAACGAAGCAGACACTCGGCGCATTAACACACGCCCTCATGCATGCACGCACACCACACACACACACACACAGACACACACACTAACTGAAGGAGGGGTGCCATGTGGCCACACTGGCATCCCTCTCATCTCAAATTCCCTTGAGAGCCTCACTGTGCTTTTGATGAAAAACGAAAAGAAAAAAAACAGATCTCATCATAGAGGAGAGGGTCACAGCAAATACTTGCAAGCACGACCAGAACACTGAATGATTCATGATACGGCTGCAGAGGAAAGCGGCCTATTGCTCGGTGTAGCGCTCAAGAGTTGTAACTGAACTGAAGTGGACTTTGTTCTCACAATCAAAAGAAGTCAATGGCCCGGAGCTGCAGCTCTCTGGTTGGCTGATAGAAGTCGTTTCCCAGAGGGCCGAGGAAACAATAATTAGAACACTGGAGAGAGAGAGAGAGAGAGAGAGAGAGAGAGAGAATGTGACAGACGAGGAATGGAAGAGAAAGAGATCTGCTGCTTTTGAACAATGGTGCCGTCTCCCTTTGTTTGCGGTGGAACAGGTTTCTCGCCGCAGTAAAAGCGCACGGCCGAGCTTTCATCTCAGCTTGTGTCACGTTGTCGTACTTAATGCGCTTTAACACGCTGCCAAAAATCCTTGACATGTTAATGGTCTGGAATAAGACCCACGGATTAAAACATGCAGTGTGTGTGTGTGTTTCTGGTGGATGTGTTTGCAGCACGTCTTGCATGTGTGAGCACGTCCAGTGTGATTACACTGGGCTGACAAATAGTTCCCCCTCTGTTGCGTAAGATTCGTCCTCCGAAAAAAAGGGGAAGAGAACCTCTGCAGATGACTGAAGGCTTTTTACTGCGAATAAAGACAGACAGACGCCATTTCTTTGAGAAGTCCTTTACGCCAATTGATAAAAAATATCATCAGCAAAGGCGCTTTAAGCATCAGAATGAGACTATTGGTTGATCTATACGAGTAAACAGCATCAGTGGCGCTGTGAATTTGGCGAGGGGCACACACACACATCACATCTAAAAAGGGAGCCGCTCGCTCCTCCAACCGAACATCACACCCGCCTGAGTTTGGCTGCAGTATTTCTTTTTTTATGGGTGTTCATGGTAAATGCACCGTACGCTTACATCCCTTTTCTATCCTTCCAACTACTCAAAGTGCTTCAACACTACAAGTCATCATTCACCAAACCAACCCCATTCACACACCATGCAGGTTGACGCCCGACCATCAGGACTAACGATGGTCCTGTGGTTTCAGTTCATGAGGGTTTTTTTTTTTACATTTTCTACATTTTCCTGCAGGTGGAAACTCTGCAGAGAGACCAACCAATACAGCATGGAGATATTACGACTTTAGGAGTTCCTGGTCTGGGTTGTTTTTATGCCGGTTTGTAAGCAGTGCGGAGTTGCATTTGAGCAGTTCAAATTCAGCTTTTGTTTTCTTCTTCAGCCACACTGGCACAAACACCCACCTCAGCTTTTGTCTCGTTCCGGTGTTTGGTTTTGCAGCAGTTAGTGGCCTTTTGCTCCTTTGTCTTTTTTTCCAATGTGTCCACCCCTCGCCCCCCCTCCCCCTCCCACTCTCCCTCTCCCTCCCAGTGGTAATAGATAGGCGGTATGGGGGAGGAGAGGGGGGGGATTTATGATGTGCGTAGAACGCCAACTGTCACCCTGTCACCCCTGTCATAAATCACGCAAAACGGACACCTGTCAATCAAATGTCAACTGCACATCATAAATCACCCCCTCTCCTCCCCCATACCGCCTACCTATTACTACTCCGCCCTCCCTCCCTCATCAACAGCGGGCTAGACAGCCCTCCGATGTGCCAGCTCGCGTGGGAGGCTGGCGACAGCTCAGTTCCAGCTCCTAAATCCCTCCCCCAGAGCAGCGCGATAAGCTCTGCTGGGCTCCACTCTTCCACGAGCAAAGAGGGAGGTGCTGAGGAAGCTCCATGCAGTCATTCTCACCCCTGTTTGTCCAGTATGTGCAGAAAATTATCTGCCAAAAAAAAAAAAAAGCAGGGACAAAGGGCGCTGTGGTGGTTCTTGTAGAGGCACTCAAGGAAAAAAAATTAAAAGAGCACGCGGAGATAAGAGGACAGAGAAAAACAACTTTTCTTTGCTTTTGGTGATGTTGAAAGGCTCGATCTGGAGCAAAGTGCACCACCTCAGGCTTTATTCTCAAAAAAGGGGACAACAAATCCTCACAAAAAAAAAAATAACGCAGGAAGGTTCAAGTGCACCATCCAACAAAAGTGCATCCGACTCACCTGATAAAGTGCAGCTGCCTTTTACTCACTTAACATTCCCTTCACGTTGCTGGCTGGTTTTAAGGGCTTCCTGTCGGCCTTTTGTTCCATTTACTGCGGACAGTGTGTTTACCATTTCTTATTTAGACTTCCTTAAAACCACTGCACGTGTTCCCAAATGGGCTTTCAAGCGACAACTTTGATAATGGTTAAGAAACTTTAACACAAAAGCTCCTATTGGATCTTTTACAGGAAGAAGCCGAGCTACTTTATTTGCCTGGGCCTTCTCATTCTGACACGGAGGAGACGGTTTTCCGCGCTGTAGCTGCCAGGAGGCTATTTGCCTTGGCAGAGAGAGTGTGCATTTGTGTGTGCGCATGAGGGAAGTTCTTTCTACTTCTCTGAAAATGCCATAGAGACCTCCCACACTGCAGCAGACCTCAACAATAGCCTCCTGCGTTCCAGAAGTGCAGATGAAAAATGCTTCAAGCGCTGGACGCTAACTCAACAAATGTCGATGAACTTAAAACTTTTTAAAGAGCTTCTTAAAAAAAAAAAGTATTAGCTATTTGCTTTTAAATGAGAACATCAAGCTTCTCATTTTCTTCAACCAAATAAGCCCAAACTATTCCTTTAAGCCAACCCGAAACAGCGTCATGTGATCAAATAACTTGTTGCTACGGCTCATCGACCAGAATGGTGGCATTCCTCACTACCTGGTGCATTTTGTAAAATCGGCAACCAGGCGCGTGGGAATAAAAACTGGAATGACCAGAGAGTCACCAGGCTGCAGCGAATACGCCGAGCACAAAAGGAGCGAGTCAGCACAGAGCACACTTCTTTCTATAACTCCCCCCCCCCCCCCCCCCCGCCCATCCTTCAGTTCACCTGAGGACTCTCTGCCAGCAGAACAATGGCTTCTCTCCCTGATCTGATTTCTACCTGGCAGAACCGCTCTCCGAGGGGGCCGTTTCTCACCCCCCCCCCCCCCCTCACCCCACTCCCCCGGCCCACACAGGGACTTCCTTTGTTGGTGCAAGACGGAAGATCAGTTGAACAGTCTGGGGGAGGAACAATGATTGTCCTTCGTCCAACGCGACGCTACGAAGCTGGCGGCATTTCATCCGTCCAGCTTCAGCACCCGAGGAGACGAGACCACACACGGCCGCTTCACGCCACAGACCTTCACTGCTCTGCTGTTTATCCATCCTTGAAATACATCTTTTGCAGTCTTTTTTTTTTTTTTCTCCCCCCAGAACACAGCCAGCCTGCCAAGGGAGGTTATGTAAGCAGAACGTGAAGCAGCAGCCTCGGCTCCATCACCTTGGGTGTTAGCAAAGAGGAGAGAAAGAGTTCGCTCTGCGTCTCCTCCACAAGAGGAGCTCAGTGTCAGCCGGGAGCGATGGATAACACGCCGATAAGCGCATTCCTTCACGGTATCCGTTCTAAAAGTAGCGAGCAGGGAGGTTGAACAGGATGTAAATCTGGTTTAACAACATTGCAGGTGACCGTGGTTCCCAAACTGCAGGGCCTCACCCTGGCAAAATAAGGTTTGAGACGGGAATGTAAAAAAGCAGGAATAATCATTTCAGATAGACCACAATGGAGCAAATCATCCGATCAACAACTGGACGGGCTGCCACTCAAATTGGATTCAGACGTTCCTGGTTCCCAGAAGGTGAAACCCCCTGACTTTAGTGTTCTTTTGACTTTTCCCCTCTGCTTCACCTCTAACGTTCGATAAGGCCCAACGGAAACCTCTCAAATTGGTGACACTCGACAGCTCAGGAGCCAAAAACAAATACACACCAACTGCTGACACACAGAGTCTATCAGACCCAGATTAGCCTCAGCGTTTCAGGAGCCTGCAGGGAGGGTCGTCTCCGCGCAGCGTCTTATTTGTTTAACTTTGTGGTGAAAAAAGTGCCTCCGCACACAGAACGACAACAGCCAAGACTCCCGGCTTCCTGTAAAACGGCGTCACGTGTGAAGTGGCTTTTGAGCTGCGAGGCGGGTTGAGCGGAGAAGGATCAGAAGACATGAAAAGGGTGCGGAGCAGTGAAGGGAACGAAACGGAAACAAAAGAGCGAGTAAAAAAATACAGGGGGAAGCTGCGCGGAAAAATAATTGTTTCGAGGAGACGGAGGAAAGCCACTAATGACAGCAGACACCAAAAAAAAAAAAAAAAGGCCACTACAGTAGCGTCTTCCCAGGCAGAAGGACAATAACACAGGAGCCGGCAGGCTGCTCTTAGCGAGGTCTGCAGGGGGATTAGAGAGCAGAGCTCTGTCTGGGAACAGGCTGTTATTGGCTCGTCTGCTCGCGGGGTCAGTAACCGTCACAGAGGCTGCCGGACGCCGAGGGCGGCAGGCCGGGCTGCCGACTCAATGGGTGGCCGCGATTATTTTGACAAGCAGTGACTAGAAAACCCATGTATGAATTATAGGTTACATGTGGTGGTTGTTGGGATGGTGGGAAAACAAATTCCCAGTAAATACAAATCGACTTGAACAGGAGCGTTTGCATGCTTGACCTGAACCGCAATTGATCCACATTAGAAGAGCAGAACATTTAAAAACAGAGACATTTGTGATCGTCGGATGGCATTTTGTAAAGAACGACAGCAAATACAACAATGATGTCAAGACTTTTCTTTATTACTAAACTCTCTCTAAAGGCAGCGCTTTGTGTTCACGGGTCGTCCTAACGTCTTGCAGTGAATAAAATAAAAACGGTACAAAAAATCAGTTCTGCTGTTTGCTACAAACGCCATTAGACAGCTCACAGACAATAATATTCATTACAAACATTCATTTTCCCCTTCAAGTATGCTACTATCCAAAGTGACTAGTGTAAAATTGGCTGAGGAAATACAATAGTTTATGATTATTTACACATTACAAGTCCAATATGCGTCTACGCAAGTAAGCGTCTGCATGAAAAAACACAAACACAATGGAACGAGTCGGTTAGAAATGTCGTCGCTGTGTTTTTGGTGGAGAGCGCAAACGCACGCAAATAGAAGCACACAGACAAACACACACATACACAGTGATGCGACTGATCGGCTTCAACGTTTCAAAACTGAGCCGAGAGGTTAAGCATTTCAGTACAGCAGAAGAATGTCTTAAGACTTGAGTGGCACCGAACGAGGCAGCTCTGACCACCATCAGAGACCGGAGGACTCGCACTCCCAATTTAAAAAAAAGGAGACACTTGGAAATACAGGAAAACCCAAAATATGCCTCCGTAAGTCAAACCTGAAATGATTTTGACAGTCAACAGTCCCAAGTCATCCTCCACCCAACGGCTCCCCAGAGCAGACAGATCCTCTTCACTAGCAGGTGTGTGTTTGGTCACTTAACCAGCGGCTAGCGTCATTTCATCAGAAGGCCGTCTACGGATGAAAGAAGCCTGTAAATGGACGTCGAGTTGAGAGCGTTGAGTCAAAGTCGGAAAACAAAGTGTGTTTTTACAGGGCTCCATCCAACGAGAACCAGCGGGCATGTTAGCGTGCACGCTGTCGTTTCAACAGGCCAGCGATCAGATAAGCTTATACCCCGATGATGAAAATAACTCGGGTGCTCTACGTGCCACAATAAAGCAGCACATCGGGGATCTTCAACACCCCACTGGATTGATCGGTTGTCTTTGCTCTGGTTTCTATGAAGAGATTTCAGATCAGGAAAAAAAATCCCTCCAAAATTAGACCTGAAGCAGAATAAGAGCCGTAAACACACTGGCTGCGGAGGGACGTTCGACAAGTAACAACACTTTGCTGTTCATCCTGCACATCCGAACACAGAAAGGAAAGCGTCTTTGGTCAACTGCAACAAGCCGGGGATTTTCTACATAATATGGGTGAAACGTCCCTCACGAATCACGCAGTGCGCCTCGTCTTCAGTGCTACAACAAGCAAGCCTTCATCATCCGTCCCACCGCCGTGACGGATGGGGGGTTTCTTTAATCTGCCACCAGTCTGTCCAAGCGAGGCGTACCGTATTCTAAGTGTGCAGAGAGAACCCTTTGGCCGACTCCTGCATCCCACAACAATAAAGGTGTAAAAGAAAAGCCGCAGCGCGAGATAAAATTAAGTATGTACAACAATATACACAATATACATAAACTCCATCACAGCTTCACAGACTAATTAAACAAAGAGAATAAGCTCTTCTGACATTCGTCCCACCGGTGACACTAAATACATCTCGGTGTCGCCACATTTCTTCTCTGTGGAAAAGATCGACTGACTTTTAAAAAGAACAGCACAGATTTAAGACCCAGATAGTGAAATGTCATCAGCAATCAATCCAACATACAATGTCAATGGATCATCAGTTTTGATTCAAAATGTCTCCTTGTATAGCTCAGAAGATAATGACAAAAATGAGGGCCAAAACACACACACACACACACACACAATAGTAAAAGTCTTTGTTGCCTCTGTAGATCTTAAGCTGTTTAGGGTTGTGAATGAATGTTTTAACTATACTGACATGTCGACATGTTCCGGTGGGGTGGTGATGGAGGAGATCTGACGGACGAATGTTTTGGAAATTTGTGGACACACTGAGTCTGAAATAAATGCAATAAAAAAAAATAAAAAAAAAGGTAAATATGAATTGGGCAAAACCGTCCCAACTTGATCTCCGCTAAATGGCTTTCAACTAAATCCATGATCTTGACTAGCAGATGGGGTTTGTCCCATTGACCAGCTATGACGTCATCATCAGCATAATAAGGACGTCTCGTCCACGTCGGCCTTTAAGTTAAGCATTGCCTTAAATTCACTGATGAAGACCATGTGAAAAGCTGGGAAACGCACATCGGGACAGAGGATGTGTACAGACCGTAAAGCCCTCCGAGGCTAATTTGTAATTTTGGGCTCTATGAAATAAAACCAATTGAATGTTGAGTCAGGATTGTTGTGCGAGTTCTGAAAAATATGTACATTTTGTATGTACTTGTGATACGTTAACAAATTAGTTCTGACGTCCCCGACTGTCTCAGGATGCACGAGTTGGGAAAAACAGAATTTGGCATAAGCTGAAGTCTCCCTTCATTGAAATTAAGCACAGTTAAACAGCATTGGAAAGGAGTCAGCTTCAGGTTTCACAAACAGTTGCAACACGGGCAGTAAATTCAACAGGTGTAATAAGCCTGCTTAAGAAAGAACAAGGACAAATGAAATGAACAGCTACTTTGACACCCAAAACAATTAGACATTTAGTCCATAAAAAGTTCATTCATTAGTCTGGAATGGAGTATTTACACTGTGCAAACAAAACATGGTGTACAAAGTGTCCCTGTACTGGGAGTTTGTTTCCTGTTGTGCTGGGAACAGCAGAAGCAGATGGGGAAGGCCGCAGCGTCACCTTCACCGTGTAATAAAAACCAGGCTGACCCCAGTCTCCAGTAAAAGAAAAAAAGAAACTCATTCTTTCGCATCGCTCCTTTCAGTCAAATCCCGTTCTGCTCGCACGGCCAATGTCTTTGGATTGGTGGAACTTAATTTAAACCTTTTTTTTCTTGTTCTTTCCTTCTCATACTTCTTGTCCTTGAGTTAAGAAACTAAACCAAGTTAAATAGAAAATGAAAATAGAAACTTAAAAAAACAAAGCATTTTCCTTTCTTCACGGGCCACCGGAGTGCTGAAAGGAGATCCGCTTCATGTCACAGATGCAACAGGTTTTTTTTTTTACCTCTCAAACCCTCTAAAACGCCACATTCAACCTACCATCGACATCTCCCTATCACACGAAGGCGGCTCCTTACAAACGGGACACGTTACACATCCGCAGACTGGACTTCAGAAGAAGATGACGTCCTCCTTGTTGAGATCTTCTGCGGCGCCCTTGTACGTCGGCGGCATGCTGTGGCTGTGCGTGAGCCCGTGAGCGTTTACCTGGACGCGGGCCGGCGCGCCCGGACCGAGGCCCTGCGGCTGCGGGTGGAGGCAGCCGGCGCTCTGGGAGTTGGCGGGGATGGCGGGAGGCTGCGTGGGGGCCGCGGGGTGGGACGGCGCCGGATGCATGGGAGGCTTCTGAAGGGTCTGAGGGTGGGAGAGGTTGACGGAGGAGGTGGGCTGGGCGTCTGCGCCGGCGTTGTCCGCGGGGCCGAGTTGATCTGGCACGGATAAACAAGAGAGGCTGTTAGAGAACAGGGGGGGCTGCTCAGACACATTAATCCTTTGTGCCCGTTTAATAAAGCTGGGCTTACACGGCCTTACTGGAAACCCATCACCTGAAATCCTGCCGGTGTTCCATTGCCACTGGTAATTGTGAGGGCGCAGGATTAAAGCGATAAAAGGCCCATGTCAGCAGCACAGCCTGCCCGTTAATCACAGCGCGCCGTGTGAAATTGATAGGTGTTTACACAGGGCGAGGCCTGCGCTGGGCTCTAAGAGAGGAACGCGGCGGGGTGGGGTCCGGCTTGCCCAGGTGGAGAATGTCATTGTGTCATTCGTGGCTCTGTGAGAACCAAACTGAATAATGCACTTGGCAAAGACAGACGAGAGTTTGGGGTTGGGCGGGACAAAAGGAGGAAGTGCGTGTGTGCACATAAAAACAACAAATAAATAAATAAATAAAAAGGTACCCGCGTGATGATGCAGGGGAAGAGGCTGAGGGGAGGGCGACAGCGGGAGCTGCTGGTGGGGGCTGACGGAGCGCTTGGCCTTCAGGGTGTTGTCATCTCGGGCAGACAGCTTCAGAGGCAGCATCTGTTTCATATCCACTGAGGCTAGCGGGGGGAGGGGCAGAGGACGCAGTAAAGACAAAAGGGGGATTTAATTGTAAGATTAAATTGCATTGGTGAACTAAAGCGAGCCGTCTCTCAGCCACTATTTGATAGAGGGGGCCGGCTAACCCAATTCAGACAGCTAATGTGATCCTGATGAGCCACCTAAGTCACGCTGATCGGGTCAAGCTCATGTCAGGGACAGATGGTGCGTGTATCGAGGAAGAGCGGGTGAGAAAATTCCTTTTTAAAAAGACAAACACCGATCACTTATGAAAGAGGAGAAAACCTCAATGGACTAAAAATATATTTTAGAAGTGACACACTCCCCTTTGCAAGAAGAGCATCTTTACATGTTTATCATACAAAACAAATCAGTTACAAGGCTACCATACCTGCACACATATGAAAGTAAAAAATAAACTATTACTAAAATATTCTGATATGTGAATGATTTTTGTTGCATTTGCATTACTGATTTAAATGATTCCATCTATTGAACTGTGGTATTTGCTGGTTTCTCTTTCCCACATTGCAGTAAAGACCTTTACGAAGTCACTCTTAAGCTGAAGTGAATCGAGTGCATTGTACAAAATAACATTACAGTCTATAAAATCACAACAAAGACGTGTGTGCACTTAAATTACTGTTGATGCTCATCATCGGGAGAAGCAACACGGACGCAACACGAAGCCGCGGGGAGAAACCTCCCGTCTCACCGGCGCTGTCGGTGCGATGCGAGGCTTTGCCGATCTTGCCTCCCTTCCCTTTGCCGCCGCTGAAGGCGGCCAACTTGGTGGGGATCTGCTGCTGCACCCCCACCGGCTTGTGCTGCTGGTTGGTGGTGCTGAACAGGTGAAGCGGCACCTCCGTCTTCGGCGGCAGGGTGGAGGGGCTCGCCTCCCGCCGCAGCATCACCTCGGGGCGCTCCAGGTAGTCGGCCGGCGCCACCGAGAGGCTGGCCCGCACCAGGGGCTTCTGGGGGAGCGGCAGGTCGGAGGCGCTGGGGAAGGTGGCGTTGAGGCCCGAGGACATGAGGAGCTCGCCGTTCAGACTGCCAGACAGAGGAGCCACCTGGAGGAGGAGGAAGAGGAGGAGGCCGGACGTTACTTCCCGAGAGGCGACTTAAGCCTCCTTCAGTTGTTGCAAATGTCGTCACGTAACACTTCATAAAAATTGGTATATTCAGTTCTAAAAAGGAACTTTGCACTGGAGTACCCATAATTGTGGTCATATGCGGTTTGGAATCAGGAGCTGTGGAACGTACACTTTGAATGTTGTGCGTGTGTGTGTGTGTACGCGTGCGTGCGTGCTGTTATGTACGAGAGAATACGTGTGCAGAACCAAACCAAATTGAAGACACACGCGCCTAAACAGATGCCCACTATAAATGGTCTGTGCGACACTGTCATTACAGCATCGCAATCTGCTAAGCAGCACGGTATTCATGGGCTACAGAGGGAATCAGAAACACATGCAACCGCTTCTGCTGAGCACACAGTTATTCTAAAAGGCTTTTGATGTGTTCCAAGAGACTCAAGGACAATGCGCACACGCAGACACACACACACACACACACACACACACACACACAAAACATAAAACCCTTAATAATCCCTGTGCACATAAAGGCGGGTCTAACAAAACAGGCTGTTAGACATGAAGAGTAACAAGAAAATGACTCAAGACATCAGTGGATAGAAGGCGCTGAGCACGCTGTCCACTTAATGACTGGACTGAGGGGAAACAGGTTCATTATTACCATACAAGTAGCATTCACTCACTCAGACTAACCAGGCTGGTTCCTGCTACAATGGAGCTGTGTGGGGTTGGTTTGTGTTAATAATACCGCATGTGTTGCATAACATGCATCTCTTCAGTGTTGTTATAATTGGAGGTTTTAAAGCCTGTGTGTGAAGAATCGCCTTCGGCTCACAATCATTCAAAACGTCAATACAAAAAAAAGGTAACAAGGACAATTCTCTATTCATTTATGATCTACTGTGTTCTGGTTTGCTTGAATGAAAGACCATGTTATTCCCCCCGTGCCAATGTTAGCTATGCTATTAGAAAGATTAATACATGATAAAATTAGGTTGATGACCTATTGTCATCTGCAGAGCTTTTTGAAATCCTCTAAACATGTAATAGTGTCCACTAAAAAGACAGGACGAATAATACATATTAATTCATTATAGGGAATCACATGTTGGTGTTCCTTTAAAATGTAAAAGTTTGTATTAACTGTGAGGAATTTTTAACTGCTTATGAACCCCCTTAATTGAATCCTGCTGCGTCTCTATAACCCTGCATAAATAAAAGAGAGGCTATTTCCATAAAGCTTTTGCGAATGCTTTACATTAGCGCCACACGGTGTCAGATTCCATTCTAAATCAGACGTAATGAGACTCGCGGAGCTGCTGGAGGAAAGGGGACGCTCGGGATCAGAGAGCTAACGACACAACGGAACTCGATCCGGCATATCAAAATAAAAAAGGAGACCTGCCAATAACACGAGTGCACCACCGGCTTTAACTGCAGTGTGTTCAAGTCTGACAAAAGCCCGTTACTGCTCCGTTCGGTATGCAGGACACATGCTACATGATTGATGAAGATGCCGGACAAAGTGGCCATTGTCAATGCATGAGGACAGTATTCCACAAGGCATAAAAGGCAGACATGTGTGTGTGTGTGTGTGTGTGTGAGAGACTGGGTCTGTGTTGTAACAGCAGAGCATGACGAGACCAGAGGCAGAGAGGGGCCCAGCAAAGGGGAAGACTCTGCACCTCCTTCCCCAGAAGCACCTTTTCTTCTTCTTCTCCCCCCTGCATCCTCCCCTCCCTCATCGTGGCACACAGATGTTGCATTGTTCCCGGAACGAGGTGGCCGGCCGCCTCCAAGCGGCAGGTTTCCAGGTCAGTGAACTGTGCGGAAGCTGCAGAGCCCAACAGGCCGAGACTGACAGCACATTAACAATTAAGCACTGGCTGCCGTCCAGAGGCTTCTGTTAATGACAGGCTTGGACGAGCCGATTACCCCAAAAAACTGCATGGATACTAACAATATGTGAGCAGCGTTACAGCGGTGGGAAGACGACTCCGGATATTCAATCTCACCTGCACTCGAGAACACACGGCGCGGTAACGTGGGTGAGATGCTGACCTGAGCGCTTGTATGTGTGCAGCTCTGATCAAGGGTGAACGGGTGCGAAACCAGCAAAACGGTTTCCCTTAAACCGGTTTAATTCGAATGATGTTACATATAAATATAAGCCCAGACTATGCGGGTGTGAGGAGCAGCGATGATCCACAGTGACGCGGATGTGTTGCAAGGATCGCCTGATCGGCAGATGGCGTGAACAGAAAATACCTTCCCTCAAGCGGAGATTCTACTTTAGCCTATTAAGTGGTTATAGAACAACTGAGTCACGGGGATCTAGCTGCGTGTGTATGTGGTTAGGGTTTGGCTGTTACTCTTCGGGGGCCTTTCACACCACATGAACACACACAGGGGGAAGAGCTGACTGTGTGTTAAAAAACACTGCTAGGGGGTAACGGGTTTCACGGCTAATTTATAAAAAAAGTCATTTCTATGAGTTATGCAAGAGGCCTTGAACCTTTGGTGTTTGTGTCCATTGACTCTGGCTATAGATTCTTTTGGGGGGGGGGATACGTTTCTTTTATTAGCATTCGATGGCCAACTTCCTCTATATCCTTTATTATTAACAAACTTCATGACTTAGAATTCATAAGGACTTTAGAGCAATCAGACACGAGGCTCTATGGCAACAGATCCCATGAAATAAAAAAAAAATAAAGACCAGAGCACAATTCATTCCATACGGGAGTGTGATTATACGAGAACACATGAAATAGAAGTTCCTCTCGAGGCAGGACATGCTGCGACTTGCACCAGGTCTTACACCCACACCCACACACCCACACACACACACACACACACCTCTTTCTTCATGAGGCCTAATCATAGCGCTCCTGGTTTGCTGATGCGTCCTAATGTCAGCGGGTGGTCATTAAATACAATCAGGCTGGCGCGAAGCCTGGATCAAAATCCTGAGATCACGGCCGATGAAAAGACTGTTGGTTGTGTTTGACGCATGGCGGGGCGGGGAGTGTGAAACCAACCACTTCCAAATCTCCCATGACCGCAGTCAAGAAATTCCAACAGCACTGGCAACAGTATGGAACCCATACAGGAGCAAGTTGCTACAAAAAAACAAAAAAACGTACCGTTAAACAAACATCACGAGATGATTTGCTGTGATGCCGGACCGATAGGGGCTGGATCTGATTTGCTCGGGCTCTTATCTTGCAGCCAATGCAACAAAATGCAACAAAACAAACCACACAATCTTCCTAACGATCTGCTGTTCCAGCGAAGGCTTCCGTTTTACCTCGGCCTCTGCATTACTCAGCAGAGCACATGAGGTCAATGTCTTCTGCAGCCAGTGATGAGATGAGAAATGCAGTAACTCATGTCAGTTGTCCTTGAATGATTTTGTTACCATGACATCCGTTGGAAGCTCGATGGGCAGTCAAGATGTCTGAGGGTGTAACGCTACCGTAGACGAATAACAATAAATCTTTGTTTTTGTGGCAGGGGATTCAAGCGAGGACTTGAATGTTTGGCATCGTTTCATCCTTCAGTTATTGCGCTCGGTATGCAGGATGACGAGACGTTAAACGCAGGTAGGAATGTCACACAGCAGAGAGGGACTGGTGACATCACAGGAGACAAGCTTCAATTAGAGAAACGTCTCTAGCCATCACGACATGTCTACTGGGGATTGGTCCGACTTCCAGGGAAGTCAGTGAGCCTGTACAGAAGAAACTAGGCGAGATTCAGAAGGACACGCCCACTCATCCGGCATTCTTAAATGAGTCATTGATCCGATCATTGGGTGTGTTTTACGTGGCCTCATTGTCACGCGCCTCTGCAAACCTGGGTCGCTTGTTTCAAAACATCAACATACCAATTTAAAAGACTGGTTATTAGTGTACATCATACAGGAACATTACCCCTCAACAGCTTTGACCGGATGAACCGAGACTCTGGTGTCTCAAACAGCTGGCAATCTACCAGATAAGAAGACTTCACCATTAACAAGAACTCTATGGGGAAGGTTTAGGATGATGATAGAAATTTTGGGAAATAAGGACGAGAAATTTTGCCTAAAAATAATACTTTTATAGTAATTCTATTAAGTATTTCATCACGTCAGGTCATTTTCTGGAATAGTTGCCAAAAAGCTGAAATAGTTTTTAAAAAGATAGCCGATTTAAGTGAGGAAGAACTGCCACTGTTTGTTTGAATAAAAGTTCCCATGCTTTAGTAACCCTTCCCCCTCCGCTTGATGTATCACCATCACATAAAAGTGCCTTTGAGAACTTTGTTGGGTTGATATTAAGTAGCATTAGTGTAGCTCCAGGACGGATCTATTGGCGCCGGGCATCATATTACAGTCAGTGGATTTTCTCCCAGCTTCCCTCCCATGAAACTTCCAACAACGACCCCCGTTGTACTCTGATAGCACACGGAGGCGAGAGGAGAAACGAGGCTCCCTGCGCATGTGTTCATTATTCATCCATGAATCGGGCTGTGGAAGCTGAAACCAGTTTCACCTTGAATGACTTGTTATTAGTCACCTGCTAGCGAACAAGAGAATAATGCCTAAAAGCTGCCGGGTGTCGACACCGTAAAAACCCAGAAACAAGGATTTACAAGCTGCCAAAATAAACAACTATAAAGGAACCAGGCGGTGATACCAGAGTTCACTAAAAACTATGCGAAAGTATCTGAGATAAACAACATAGTAGCTTTTAAATTTCCATGCGTGTGTGTGGGGCTGCCAACATGCTGACCGGACACTGAGACACGCCCCTACATGCAAACACCTGATGTCAAAAATCTCAATATTGTCTTTTTCTTTCTACAGACAGAGAAATTGTGCTTCCCCCACCTCAATAGTCTTCCTCTTAATCTTCTTCTGGTGTTCCAGGCGTTCCTTCTCCTTCTCCACAGCTCTGGTGGACTCTCTCAGCCTCTCCAGGTCCTGCTGGTACTTCTCCCTCTGACTCTCCAGCTCCCTCCTCTCTTCTGCCAGATGCTCCTGTATCAATAGAACAAGCGACGTTCAGTTTGTGTGGAATATTGTCAATATCTAAATACAACATGTACTATTAAAAAAAAAAAAAAAAAAAAAATGTTCACCGTTTTTATAGCTTGCACATGTACATGAGTCAATGTTTTTAAAACAATTGGAAGCTATTTGTATTCGAGTCGACTCGTCAAACTCTAAACCTTAAATGCAAAGCAGAGCAGTGGGATTCATTCAGCCTTTCACCTCCAGCCGCCTGCACTCCTCCTCCCTTTGTCGGAGTCGAGCCTCGGTGGCCTCGACCTGTTGCCGGTGTCTCTCCCGCTCCCTCTCCCAGCGATGCTGCTCCTGCCGGTGCTGAGCCTGCAGCTTGTGGAAGCTGGCCAGCTCTTCCCTCTGCAGGGCCAGAGTCCGCTGCTTCTCCTGCTCCAGGAGCACGTTCCCTCTGTGGCGGCCGGGCAGGGCGGCCCGCTCCGTCAGTGAGGCCCGCTGCAGCTCGATGTGGCTGTCCTGCAGGGAAATGATGGCCTGACGACAGAGACGGGGGTCAGTTCCAAGACGATGTTTATGTGCTATGCAGTGAAGCAGACGTTCCACGCCATTCAAAGTTATCAAGTTGAAGTGAGCCAAACTGCAAAAACACAAACGCTAAATTACGACAACAAGTTTAACAGAAGGGATGGCGTTACCTGCAGACTATAGAGCCTTTGGGAGAGCATCAGCACTCTGTCGAAGAACTAGAGACAAAAAGAGACAACGGCAGGCTTATCACAACCAAAGAACTACCAGAATCTCCAGATCGACGCAGCATTTATAATGTGCCAACTTATCGCGGGCACATCCTTGAAGTTCCGAAGGCACGGCTGTGAGTGGGAAGCTCAAGGTGACGGATCAGATCAGGGAAGGAGAGTTTACCTCGGCCTCGGGGAAGGAGTTGGACCAGATGCGGTTCCATCTGGCAGGAGAGCAGCAGCTCTCATCAACCTGAGCAACGACACACAGCAGGTCAAAAGAACATCCCAAAACCTTTAAGGTGTGTATGGAGTACAATTTACAACAACAACAAAAAAAAAGAAAACATTTAAAACATGATAAAAAGCCACTATGATAAAATAATAAAAACATTACTGCGACAAATAATGTTTACAAACCGGTTTCTAGAGATGAGCATTGCAAGATATAAGTATTGATCAAATATTTGTGAGCAAACCAACCAGAACAATTTGTCTGTTTCCCTTAGAGTGAAACAAAGGGAGACTGTTCAGGATAGCTTGAATGTTAAAAAAATAAAACAATAGGAGAAATCTATTTAAGTGTAATGACAACTGATCCCGTGACCGTGTCGTTAAATGCTGCATTGCCAAACATTCTCCTCCTTGTTTTGTCCAGGCCTCATCGATTCATGAATCACTATCACGTGGAATCTCCAGACGACTTGGTCTGGTCATTACTGTTTTCAGGAAACAACGCTGTGACTCATCCCGAGATGTGTGCGGAGTGTGTGTGTGCGTGTGTGTAGCTCCTACCGTCTGCTCCAGGGCGTGGCTGCCACAAAGGTCTTTGAGCTGAGGGTCAGAGCTGGCTCTCTGGCTTCTATCTCGGTTTCTGGTCTCGCCAGAAAACTTCTTCACGCTGCCATCTGGCAGAGACGCACGAGGAAAGGGACACGGTGACCAAAGCGCACAAAGCAAAACAGAAATGGGGGCCACTCACAAACACCACGTGAATTAAACCAAGAAATGACATTTGTTGACAATTAATGGCATAAAAAGCCACTGAAATACAACTGCAAATCTATTGGATCCATTCGGAGGTAGACTTCGTCGGGGCACCAATAGTGCTGCACTCACTCTTGCTGATGATGGCGGGGCTGCTGTCGTAGCCGCCGAAGGTGTCCGCTCGCCTGGGCAGAACCCCAGAACCGCTGCCCTCTTCCAGCCGAGGGCTCGGGGAGTCCTCCCTCACTCCGGACTGCAGCAGGTTCTGGAGGTTCTCCACTGAAGTGGAAGAGATGGCAAATAATGGTTGGAAAGAGGGAGATGTGCAAACTCAACAATACCGCTAATAAAACATCAATAGCAAAGGGCTGCGCATGTTTATCAAAGTGACCAGATGTCCAGCCCTTTATCTAAAGCATGCAACACATAATGCTGCATCGTCGTACCCTCGGTGAGAGCTCCTTTGAGCAGGGCCTCGCCCTGCTGGAGGTCCGACGCGTCGCCTCGTAGCAGCAGTCTGGAACGAGACGCCGTGTCCTCTAGACCTGCCACGGACTCCGCCATGTCTGCAAACAGCTGCAGCTTGTCAGTGAGCGCTTGGGCGACCACGGCATCCTTCTGGCTCAGCCGCTCTGCGAGGACAAGTTAACGGCAGAAAAAGATAAGGACAGGAGCTAAACCTGACAAAGCAAAACCGGTGGCAATGCAGGTGTTGTCACATGATCACTCCTGCACGTGTAGACACAACCCTTATGCTTTACCAAATTTAAATCTCACTAAGAGATGAGATTTGCAGAAAATGTGAAGACAACTTCTAACAATTCTAAGTTGATACGATGCTTGAGCACCACCTTGTGGCCTACTACTTCAACTGTATGATTTTCCAGAGGGTTTCTTAATGAATGCATTTCTCACTTAAACTCCAGTTACCTTGAAATTCTTTGAACCTGAAAGCCCGCGCCTCCTCCTCCTCACTGAACAGCCTCTCTTCTGTATGAGGACAGCTAACAGGGGACAGAACCAAAGGCATTACAGGTGGGGAGAGGTGAGTTTCCGTCACATTTCTATGCGGTCTTTAGAAATGTTCTTAGAATGTAAACAACAGTTAACAAACGGTTACGCGTTTCTCCTCTACCAGCTACCTCTCGACAGCTTGCCGTATGTGCGTCATCCAGGTGTTGCGGTCCTCCTTGCCGGCAGTGTGGATCTCGTACATCTCTGGCTCGTTGGAGGAGGCGCAGATGAGAAACATGGCTTTCTCCTCGTGGGCCACTTCCCTGACAATCAGTTTCTGAAGGGAGATCACTGACGGCTTGTTATCCTGAATGGACGACAACAGGGAAAGAGACAGAAACGTTTTCGGTTAACGGTGCTCAATATAACACAATTTGAATTAATGATATTCGTGAGTATTTGATTCAAATCTGCTCCCACTAACTTGTAACTGCACACCACACAAAATTGTTTTTGCTAGATAGTGTCGGCCAAATCCCTCACCACTGTAGCAAATACATATCTCTGATCCTTCTCTTGCAGCAGGAGCAACACATCAGACAGGAGCACCGCAAGAATATCTGGAAGGACAAAATGGCATGTGCATGCAAATTTACAAAAAACGCTTCAGACAGGACAGAAATTATATAAATACAAATATACATCTAAAACGTATTACACACAAAACATTTGAGATTTTACGACACCTTTGAGCCTGCCAGAAGCAGCTTTCCAGTTGACTGTGCCCTCGTGCAGCAGGCGTCTCCGGCCCGGTGCCAAGTCCTCTCTGCGAAACACGCGGCCATCTTTGATCTTTCCCTGCGCCTTTGGCTCCATCTTGATGTTTATGTCCCGCAGTCGAGAGTTCTTCTCGTGGAGATTAACCAGCGTGTCGACCTGACCGATGGTGTCTTTAATCAGACCCAGTGCCCGAGTCAGGTCCTCATGCTCGTCTGTCCCCGCTACAGAGAGAGAGAAAAAGAAGAAAAAAATACTTTATTAATACTAAAAATCAATGTTTTTTATGCTCCTCAATGCTCATTTATTTAACTACTGGACCTTCAGTGTTGTGCAGAATGCGCTCCACTAGCACAGGGTACTTGGTGATGCGCTGCGTCACCAACAGAATACACTCGCTCACTCCTAACCGCCGCACAATGGAGAGGTTGTTGATTTTCTGGAGGAGGAAACAGGGAAATTCAATGTAACGTTGCGCTCGGCTGCAGACGTAGAGGGGATCAAACCGGGCGTCAAAGAGCCGTCTTACCCGTATGAGGTTTTGGAATTTTTTGTTGTTGTGCATCTGTTCTTTGTAATAGCTGACAGCCTCCGTGTGGTGACTGCAGAAATCCCCGTAACTCTCCTTCATCCTTTCTCCGATCTCCCCGGAGAACTGCAGAACAAAGACAACCGTTCCGTTTTGGGCAGTTGGTGCCACATGCACTGTGCAATTTACAACTCGCGTCAGGTCACGCGGTCCGAGGCCCCGCGTCTCACCCGCCTACCTGAGAAATCAGAATGTCCGCCAGTCTGTTGATGGCGTAGTTCCTGTCGCTGGGCGAAACAAAGCTTTCTCGTTGCCGCTCTTTGAGACGAGACAGGAATTGCGTGTGGAGCTCAAGGAGGTTTTCCAACTGGGGGAACAGACAGTCCAGCTTGCCGGGGTCCATCTGGAGCTTGTCCTTCAACTCTTGGACGTAGACGCGCAGCATTATCTTCAGAGTACGCACATGGTGCATCTCCGTCTGCATGAGCTCTGTGTGATGACGTGAAGTAATGCGTTGCAATGACATGAACTGGCTGAAAACAGGTGCTTTATGACATCCAAGCCTTTGCTCAAATTATTACCTCATTTTATTTCCATGTTTAATATCAGTCCCAGAACTTAAGAACTCTTTTTACAGGTCTTATGGGATGTAACTGAATATGTGCAAAAGTTGTATTTAGAATTTTGAGCCAGGAAAACAGATCCCCCAAATGTATCCAATCAGTGAGCGACGACGCCTCAGGTGTAAAGACAAGCCAAGAATCACACTCACCGTAAATCACATCCTGTCTCTTCACGCTTTCTTTAGAGTGCCTCTTGACAAACTGCTGGTCAACCGCCAAACTCCATGATTCTACCTCCAGGTCCTGGGCATCGGACTCCAGGTCAGCCCGCACTGCTGCATAGTGAGCATCTGACAAGAGGAGAGTAGGGATTCCAAAAAAAATAATCACAACATTACAGTATAAGAGTACAGGGGTTGGGCGGTAAATTGTAGTTGGGGGTCCAGGTTTAGGTCAGTGTGTTAACTGGACAAATAACGATGAATAGGTTAGAGGAAGCGGAACAGCAGCGCTGCAGGAAAATAGTCTGGAATTAACAAGGCTTGTTTCCTTTAAAAAGACAAAAGTAACCAATTCCCTACGTTTCCTAGCATTCGTAAATGGACAACGGTGTTCAAGAGACGATGCTCTTATAAATAGCTCTCCATTTACCAGCTGTGAATCCTTCGAGTAATGTCTCCGTGTTTTGACAGGGCTGAAAATTGGTCAAAACATGAATAGATATAATCTTGATCCAATAACAATTTGTCCGTACTACTTTTTATTTTTTTACTGAATAAAGTCAGTTGAGCAGCTCAAAAGGATTCGGGATAAAGGCTCATTCAGACATTGCCACGTTATTATTATTCAATAATAATAATAATAATTCACGTGCTCCTAAGTGAGTACTGTACTACTAGTCTGGCACGCTGCAGTAGCTCTTTGTTCGTAGTAAACTAGTGCCCACTTAGCAGTGTTCCTCTCCCACACACTACAACTTAATGAGACGGGCTAAGGTCAAGCCTGACTCCACAAAACACACTCCACACACCCTGACCCCCTCCCCCCCACCAGAATTCAAGAAAGCTCCCTTTAGACAAGCTTTAACTCCTCAGCTGAGCGTGCAATCACAACCAAGTGTGGAGAAGTGGGACTTTGGAGGCGGACGTTCGATCCCGTCCTCGGAGAGTCCACCCACCTTCGACGACGATGGACTCGGTGGTGGAGGGAGCGAGGGAGATGGCGTCGTCGTTGCAGCGTTTGGGGCGGAGAGCATCCGTCTCATCCATCTCCCCGGGGAGGGATCTGAGGAACGACAACCACAAGTCCAAGGTGGCATACATGCTGACGCCAAAAACAAACGTAATCCCAGTAGCTTGCGCTAGCCTGAACCCAAATCAGTGCCCAACAATGACATTGGTTTTATTTCAATTAACCACAAAAAAAGAACGACGCAGGGAGCGTCGTTTTTTCTGTTTTTCTTCCCCATCTAAGATACGCCGTCTTCTGCTCCTGTCTACAACTCCCCTATGCCTCCAGCTCCCTCTCCCCATCGCCTTCCCGTCTCCTTACATATCGTCCTGCCGGCTTGCCTTGATATGTCAACTATAAATATGCATCTTATGATGCATATTTGACACAGAGAAAATAGGTTTTTCAACATCAAACAATATAAAAAATATCCATTATTAACATACAGCAGGTCCTGTAGACATTGACAAACGTTTGTGTCGGACTGATGCTCTTGATTTCAGATAAAATGATTTTAAACTCTAGGTAGAGATAAATCCTGCCGTTACAGAACAATTTCGTTTAAGACAAATAAAAAAAAAAATGATTCCACAATAAACAAATTCTCTCCACGTCCAACACAGGTGTGACAGAAATACTCACCCTGAGCTGTTGTTGTGACGGAGGCTGTGACCAAAGCTGCAAGTTGCGGTGGAGCTGACGCTATGGGTGCTTGATCCCCACAAACTAACGGTCATGCCTGGGGAGCCATGAAGTCCTGGGTGGCCATCCAGGGCCTGTGATGAGGCTAGCCCCGATTGCTCCCGCTCCCTGTCCCGGTCCTTCAACGCTGGGGGGGAAAAACACAGAGTCACGGGTGAAAGGAGAAAACGAGAGCATCCGGAGGAAGGAGACGCGGGGGAACGGATCGAGGGCGGCGAGCGAGACGACGGACGAGGGGAAGGAGAGGATGCCGAGGCCGGCGGCTTTCCGTTTGGCTTCTTTCCCGGGCGAGCCCAGTATTTTCGGAGCCACGATCCAGGCAGGGAGCGGAGGAATCGGGAGGTGGTCAGGTCGCGGTGCAGCAACACGCGCACACCGACATGTCTGGACAGACCCCAGGATGAGGAGGTGAAGGAAGAAGAGGAGCGACGCTCGGAGGCCCCCGTGGTTTGGGCAGTGGCTTTGCTAACTGCTGCTAGCTCCATTG
Organism: Apeltes quadracus; assembly: GCA_021346845.1. Taxonomy (NCBI): domain Eukaryota; kingdom Metazoa; phylum Chordata; class Actinopteri; order Perciformes; family Gasterosteidae; genus Apeltes; species Apeltes quadracus. The sequence continues at coordinate 5,849,641 of CM037924.1, read as the reverse complement.
GAAACCTCTCTAACCGGGAGTGGCAGAATAAGCTCTGCAACAATCCAAACTCCAAGGTGAAAATCAATCTCAGTTATCGGTAGCAGGTGATGTGCCTTTACTGGTGGAACCTAGGAGAAGCAGAGGATGCCACACGCCTGGTTTATATGCGACCCGCCCAGACCCTTAGTGACTCATTTCTCACTCTTGTTCTCGAAAATTCACTCATCCTGAATTCGTCTCTCCCCGACACCCTGAACGAGCCACTGATTGAGCCGAGCGGAGCCAGAGGAGCAATCGGTTGAGGCTGACAGGACTCCAGCTGCTCAGAGTGGAATAACAGCCGCGACAGGAGATTAACTTTAGCAGCTGCGCTCGTCCCCCGGTAGGTTCAACCGCATGTAGCGGGGGCCTGCTGAATGTTACAAATCGACGGGCCACTTAGCGATAATGAATGAGAGCACGTTGCACATTTAGCAGGTCAAATTACCCCCAATCTAATCTTTTATTACAAGAGCAATTGTCGGGATAGATCTGACACAAAGATGCCATTCTAGTTTAGTTTATCTTCATGTATACAAACGTAACTAACTTCAGCGGCCCTGTATAAAATCCATCTGTATACTAGTGTGGAGAGTTGGTACAAAACAACTAAATCCATGTTGCCTTTAGACAATTGAAAGTTCCTGACTTTTTTCAACCACTACCAATCATCACCTTCACCTGCAATCTGCTGGATGCCAATCACCCCCTTTGCACTCAGCGTGTAGGCAGACACACAACGCACCGAGACCCACACGTGCAGTTGGGAGAAAGTCCATCTACAGATTTTTTTTTTCATCCTCTGCAAACCACCGGAGCGGAATCCTGCTTTTTAATATGCAACAAGGGAGCTAAACGGCGATCGGTTCATTTCATTACTTTAATCGATACTGTGAGGAGCACGTGCACGTTCTGCTTACCGAGATTCAGAGATCCTGATGGGTGAGGCCTCTGCGAAGAATCTCTCTGTGAAGGCAAATGAGGAATTTAGAAAATAGCGCAAAATATTTTGAGCCCAAATACATCATACATCAAATATTAGGTCCAAAAATGTTAGGTTAAAAATGATCACAGAAGTCAAAAAAAAAAAAAAAAAAAAACCTTGGTCAAAAAACATTATGCGAAAGGAGCTGAAAACAACTCTTGGAAGACAAGTTTGTTTACTAAACTGAAGACGGAGGAAAAATACAGACATAACAAAAAAAACAGACATGGGCTTTGCAACACGACAAAATGTATTCACCTGTGGCAGTCACGCATTAAAAAAGGACCATAAAAGTAATGCATGATGTCTGCTATGGGCAATGTTTAATTTCACCTTTAGCTCTAGCGAACTAGGGAGACTTCATTACAGCCAGCGTCTCTGTTTTTCTCTGCGCAGCGCAGTGTTTACCTTGTTTCTGCTGCTGGTGCACTCACCAAGCAGAGACTTGCAGCTCTTGTGAACGTTCACAGCACAATCTGAAAAACAGCAGGACGGGAACACAGAGTCAGGGTTAGCATTAGCCACTGCGGCGGCTTCTGGATCGAATACGTGCTGAAAAAATAACGTTAAGAGATTTAAAAAACCAGTCCAACCTTAAAGGTGAAAGAGCTGAAACTTGAACTAAACACTGCAATGGTGCTGAAATAAAAGCTTGATGGTGGCTTGGCCTTTACACCGGTCACTATCAGCCATCACAAAGTCAAGGATTTGTCTTCAGACATGTTCTCTTATCAGAAGTCATAGAATCTCTTCCAGCTTTGCGAGAGTGGTTCCGCTGCACCAGTAACTCGGTGGCATCAGGTTTGTTTACACAAAAAACACACACAAAGTCGCTCTGTCGAAAGGCCCGGAACTCCCGTCATCCGTTTGTCTCTTTGTCCACTTTTCTCCCCCAACGGAAAAAACAAAGCTCCTGGATCTCTGATCTGTATCGGGGGTTAACCAGCAAAGACGTTTGGGAGGAAAAACATGCCGCAGAGGCCTTGAGTTTTCCACTCGGTGTTCTACTGCAAAGACAAAACATCCTTCAGCCTGACTACATACTGTATAAGGCGATCAGCAGAGGCCCTTCATCGAGGGCCCGCGGCTGGCCAAACGGAGGAACTATCACTATGCAAAGCCTCATCCCAGCCATGTAAAACCAGGCCGACGTGGACGACACAAACATGGGCTCAATGCAAAACATATACAGATGCATACGGGCGAACCAATACATATGCACGTGAAAAACCGGGACGACTGCTTCTCCGTATCGGCCATCGGCAGAAACTGCGGCGGCCTGATCTAATGGAGCCATTAGTGGAAAGCTGCAAGCAGGTCACTCACTTACCGGAATTACCAAAAAAAAGCCTGAAACTAGAATCAGAATCGGTGATTTTGTGCGTTTCTCTTTGGCTGGTATCCTCAGTTTAAACAGCAGTGGCGGCAGCGGCCTTAATGTTGTCCGCATATTTCTCGTGAAATGATTGGGGAGTCAAAAGTAAGTCTCCTTTTACATCTGCCGTGTCACGTGGGGCCGGGGCAGTGTCTGTGAATCTGGCCGCAGAGCTTATTGTGAAAGGTGACACTCCTGTGAACAAAAGAGCTCAAAACGTGATCCATACTAGCAACTTCCACTAGCTAGAATAGGTGCACATACAAATGTTAGTTCTTGATATAGGAGAGTATTATTTGAATCTAGCGGTTGCTTTCAGAGCGAGCCCTAAAGACTTTATTATTTCACTGCATTCATAACCTCAAACACGCCCCCTCCGTCTCTCTAGTAATACCTCAACAACTGCTGGCTGAGCTTTTGACCTTTGGAGGCAGGATACCGGCACAGAAGCAGGAGAGCCAGCAAACTCAGCAGCAGCCTCCAACTGATGTGCTTCCTTCAAGGGCTAATAAAGTCTATTAGAGTCTAACATCTTAACAAAAGCCCTAAACTCGACTGGGCCAAGCCTAAAAACAAAAGTAGTGGCTAAAAAACAAAAAAAGAGATGCGATAAAACATTAAGTAATATCCAGACCACTGCAAAAAAACAATGACTTTTAAGTCATCACTGAGGAACCGAAACGTGAGCTCTTTGATTTAATCGTGTTATGGTGTTAAAAAAAAGGAAATGAAAAAAAAAGGGAAGCTAGAACACTGTTTTCCGCTCACTGATATCACACACCTTATCGGCAATGACTCAGTGCAGCCACACCACGGACAGCCTTGCCATTTGGCAATCGCACAATACCAAACAAACGCAACACCAGATTCACAACCAGCAAATCAAAGGGCGCTGTGTGCCGTCGCAGTGGGCAAGTGTGAACCGGGTCTGCCGCCCTGCGACGGGTTCCAGTGACTCGCTCGCTGTCAGCAGTGCCGTGGTTTGCGGCGTGGTTCCCTCGGGACACTCGACCCGCCACCAAAAGCCGCCGGCGCCGCACCCAACATCTGCTGACTGCAGACCAGCGCCCGTCACTATAGAGAAGCAGCCTAGAAATGCAAACAAGAACTCTGTGGTGATAAGTGAGCAGAACGGTCTTCCCAGAGGAAGTTAACCATTGAAAAGATGAAAATAAATTATTGACACAAGTTACCACCTGTGCTACAATCGTACCTCTACAAAGACTGAATGTTTTGTCTCGTGTTATCTATCAAAAGATACTGGAATCAGTATTAATTGCTCTGGGTGGGCTGTTCCAGGGAAACATCAACTCATACAACAGGATACTGAGAATAATATTTTATCATATTCCTTTGAAGACGGCAAGTGTGTTTGGAATTGTAGTTTCCGAGAGTTTATCTGTACAAATTATTGTGCACAAGGATTATTTACATGAAAGAATCCCTCCACAGGTTTTCGTACTTTCTAAATGCTGGAATTGACCCTTCACGCGTCGCTGTTGGCAGATGGCACTCTGTCAAGCCAGCGAAGCTGTGATGGCAGCCAGAATGTTACCAGCAGCCCTCCCTGAAGAATTATCTATAGATATCGATAGGACCACAGTGTGGCGCGCGGTATACAAGATGTGCTGTACAACTCAGTGGGAACCATCACACCTGCCCCAAACCACCAATGAAGCCTAATGTTTGTAAAACATCCGTCCATGACTAATCACCCAAACTGATCTATTACACACGCCAAAATATAGTATTTTTTTACAGCTTCTTTAAAAAATAAAAATAAAAACCTGTTTACCCATTAGCCTAAGTGTGACATCCCCTGCCTCCTCTGTGGGTGAGAGGTCACTCTTGATTCCCCGAGACAATAGAGACAGACAACACAACACTTGGGGCTGACCCTTTAATGGCCAGCCAAACCATGACGTCATGGGGTGAGAGGAGAAACGGGCGCTCCGTGGGCCGAAAACGTCTCCACCAGTCACACAGGACCATAAAAACCACAGTACAAACCGGTAATACTAGATAGAAGCTTGGGTAAAAAGCGACAGCAAAAACCGCATCTCGATGACAATAAACATTGTATTCTTCCAAATGAAAGTCCCACATTAGTCACAAGCTCTTAAAAAGATGCATATGAAGTACTCAAAAAGGGAGCTATGCAGGACAGGAGAAGTAATAAAACACGGGCAGAGAGTGAGGCTGCATGCTGGCGGGCGAAGCAGTGATGCGTGGAGAAGTGGTGCGCTAACCGGGGGAGATGGGTGAGACCCGGAGTCGGTGGGAGTGGGGAGGCTGTCATGCACCGGCAGACCTGCCAAGCGCAATTAGCAGCATGTGACCCGGAGGGAAGGCTCCGGCAGCTACATCGAGGTATAGAGGGAGAAAGAAACTGAAGGTCAAGAATAACATCGTTCATCACACCGATATAGTTTCATAAGCACAGAGAGCCAGTTAGCGGCCACAGTCTGGACTCAGAGCCAACTCCAACCGGGAGTAAGAGAACGAAGAGACACTACAAAAAGTGCACTTTTGGATAGCTTGTACTGACCGACGCACACTTGGGCGGGCTAGTAACGTCACGTTTCAACAGCCGACCTCGGGTAAAAATAACAGAATTTATCATGGAAGCTAACGTGCGCTAGCTCACGTTAGCTTCCATGATAACTCAACAGGTGATCGGCTAGCTAGCTGATCACCTGTTGAGTTGCGCGGCGAAGGCTGAAGTTACTTAACGTTAACTTCTCAAAAAAAGAGCCCCATTGAGTGATGTTGTGCGACAGTGACCCACGACACCGAGTTTATCGAAGCCAACTGCTCACCCAACTTACGTTAGCCCTGTTATTTTACAAACAGAAGCGATTGAATGCGGGCTAACGCGCTAGCATTACGTGGCTAACAGCAGGCGATCTTCAACGTTACGTCGAAACGTAACTGGGATTCAATTTCCACCGGTTTGTGATTAGTGAAACATGCAAGAAGTTTTCAGAAGTGATTCGCCCGGCGAATACACCGACTCAAGCCCGACGTAACACTCAAAGAGTATCAGGCGTTTGTTTGACCACGATTAGCATGTAGCCGCCTCGCTAGCGGCCAGTGTGCCCGAGAGGTCCATTGAGCGAAACAACGGGAGTCATCCACCTGATCCCGCTAGAGAACCATCGCTCCGGCAGGCGCCTCTTACCGTCGCAACGAGACCCGGGGGTCACCCGAAAGCAAATCTATCCCGTCCGCGAGAGAGATGAAGCCGCTCGGCCATTGAGATCAACAGCAACAAGTATCCCACATTTTTTCTTTCTTTTCTTGGTTTTGTCCAATTTTGTGTGCTTCTCTCCCTGGGAACAATCTCTGGCACACAAACGACGCATTCCACAGGCCGATTCTCGGCTGAATCCCCACGGGGCTTGGTTCAAATTAAAGGGACACTCACTTGTTTTCTCGTGCGTGTGGACCAGCAGCACATTAAAAGTTTCGAAATATAGGATTAGTAACGTCATCAACCTAAACGAGTCGCGCTTAACGAATGGGCAATTGCCTTGTCTTATATGCGTGTATGTGTTTTTGCTTTCTGGTTATTGTCCAAAAGAATCGGTGCAGTGTGAAGCGAGCTGGACTTCGCCTTGTGAAATGTGCCACAACAGTTTGGTTTAATTAGGCACATTATTAAAAAAAACAAAAAACAAACAGAACACCGCCTCATGTCACATGTCAGGATTTATGATGTTGTTGACAAAGCCTAACATGTATTATTTGAGATCAGGGTATGACGTTAAACGTTAACCATAATCACGTCCAAAAACTTTTTTTTAACGTTATAAGATAAATGTCTACATATATTCATTTTACTTCATGTATACAGCTCGATTTTTATAGTTATCTATAAAATACATGATCTATTTATACATTATGATGCATTGTTATTTACCTCAAGCGGTGGATTTCTGCAAAATAAGTACTTTAATATTCTGATTGATTTTTGTACTTATTTGGACCTTTATTAATGATGGATTTTCACTATTTTACCACATTACGGCAAAATAATCAGATTTGAGGAATTTTAGTTTTAGTGTGCTTTCATAACAATAGGATTCCTGTGAAACACAAACAGATCTGCTGTTAAATGACATTATTAACCGATGTTACAAAACTATTTTCTTAATCTCCACTAAAAATGGCCATTTCCCTTTTTGTTTATTTAGTTCATTTCTAACTTCATACTGCACTTTAGTGCAACCTTATGAAATAGATCTAATATCAAAAGCTGCGGGTAAGAATTTTTACACCATACATTTACCAGTTTAACATCTTTTGATTATTTCATCAATAAGCTTCTATTTCAAAAGTATCTTATAATTAAAACGTATTAGTAAAATTCCAGTCTGACTGTTTCCACTGTATTCTACTCACAAGCACACGTCTTTCATTAGCTATTGGATGCTTATCAGCTGCCCTGCAGAATGCATATGAATGTTATATGACCTGTGCAGGTCTACTCTACTAATGCACTCACCAAGTTGTTTTTTGTATGCTGCGTTGACAAAGCAACACAGGCATTCAAAAGACACAGAGGTTGTGAAGAATACGCCAAGGCAGCGCAACAAAGTACAGTCATGCTGTAGATTTCTACAAACACATGTCAGGTGATGGTGCTAATATATCAGAAAACCCATCCAAACAAGTGAGCTCAATTGTGTAAAATTAGAACCCACAGTAAGAAGACACAGTGGAAAAGTGTGAAGACGGGTGCTGTCAGTGTGTTAATGTTAAAGTGTGTCAGTGTTAAATACTTCAGAAGGTTGTAATACTGTTTAAAGAAGAACTGAAAGGGAACAACTTCTTCACAGCACAAACGTGCAAGAGAAAAGCCACAATCGATTACGTTGAATGACGTGTGCAGTGATTATATCTTTCTGGGTTAGTTGTGAAGACGAAGTGAAAACTTGTTATTTCATGCAGTGTATTTATAACAGAGCAAACTGCTTCTTAAAAAAACATGTCAACAAGACTATTTAAGGTGTAAAACACAAGATTGGGAGCACTCCAATTGCCTCTCGGTGGTTCTAAAAATGGCCATGGCCTGTAGCTCGCGCCGCTAACATCGTTATCAGTGGAAATAACGGTAGAATTGCTAACAGAGCTAACGGTGCTAAGGTTACCTAATGGGGTACTGTGAGTTGGCCCCGCAGCGCACGCTCACATGCACAAATCTGCTACAAATAGCAGCTCTGACGGCCCAGATACATCGACAAAGTGACAAAGAAGCCTGGGTAACAACGCGCACAGAGGGAGAGCGACTGCCTTCTCTGTCCGGGTGATATTACTCCACTCCATTAAGTCAGAAAAAAAGTATCATCTTATATCTCTTTTTGTGTTAGTGCTCCAACAAGTGGGCGAGCGAGCGTTCACGCAGTAGTTTGGGTGCAAGCAGGTGCGTTTGCGCGTGAGTGGACACCTGTGCGTTAGTGTGTCAGGCTGAGCGCAGGCGTGGGTGTGTTTACCCCCGTGGTTGTGGTGTTACTCACTCATGCATTGCAGGCCATGCTTCCTCTGCAGGGTCTTGCTGCACAGCGAGCAGGAGGCGCAGCTGGAGAAAGCGCCCGGCACCAAATAGTGCCCATTTCTGCTGCTGCTGCTGCTGCTGACACACACTTTGTCCTTTTCTTTGGACTCCTTCTCCTTCCCCCTCTCTTTCTGCTGCTCTTTTTCTCGGTTCTTACCCTGCAGAGGAACAAGAAAAGCAGAAATGTGTGTGTTCTCTTTCAGTCAGGCACACACTGCGTCGCCGGGTATGACATTGCATAACCGTGTCAGGATATATAACAGGGTTTGTGTAAGTGGATTACTGACTGTGTGTGTGTGTGTGTGCAGAGACATGCAGACCACGTAACTGTTTACACCTCAGTCATTGGTCTTTTACAATGACGACGCGTTGATCTATTCTATTGCGAGGTGACGTTGTTGCGCCTCGTGTCTTACCTTATCTTTGTTGAAGGAGCCGGTCACCCTGTTCCTCAGAGAGCTGAGAGTTCGCTTCACCTTGGTGCCTTTCTCCACCTTCTCTGCACGATCCTCCTCCTCTTCAGGCCTTGTCGAGGGAGCAGAAAACGCAATACACACCAAGAAATAAAGGAAATACAAACAGAGTCAGAGTATAATAATATTAATATTATATATATAGTAAAAAAAAATAGCATGAAAAATGGCTTTGTAATGTGGAATTTATGTGGTGTAAGTCACAATAGTGAAAGTCTTTTGTAAAATGTGAAAATTGTAAAGCTTACAGTACCAGTCAAACGTTTGGACATATTTTCTCATTCAATGAGATACGTATACATTTTCCTGAATAGTAACAGTTGCAGTGAAAGTAAATTAAGAATAAACCACTGCATAGAGCAGTTTTTGCTTTGACATAATAAACAGCTTCATGTAAATACACCAGAAACGTATTGACCTTATGTGGACGTTTCATTTTCCTCCAAAATGTCTGCACTTCAGTAATAAGGGAAGAACCATAAGGACAGTACTTACTCATGGGAGAGGAACTCGTACCAAGTGACATTTCCTGAAACTTTACTGTCTGATCTGTTGTTCCTCTCCTTCGCTCTGCGGAGGACAATGAGAAGGTTCTATTGCGGAGAGAGACTCACTTTCAGTGGCAACTGGCCAAAACTTCAACCATCAATAACCAAAGGAGGTAAAGTATTTCATGTGAGTCTACAATGTGCGAGAATAACACGGTGAAGCCAACGGTGCACTTTCAACTGGTGTGTTACACTCGGTCAGCTGGGTTGACTCTTTCAGGAGATGATGGAATACTGTGACAGGGCCCAAACAGGCACATGCAAATACACATGCCAAAAACATGCATGCACATACATGTGCAATGCAAGCACTCACACACACACACACACATACACATACACACACACACAGTGCAGTGCTCCCCCTGGACACAACCTGACTCTGCTGCTGTTCTCAACACGGGTCCCTCTCCTGTTTACTTACCCATGGTACAGCTTTAGCTCCTGCAGAACTTTCTGTACCATCAGCCTAAGACAAACAAGACACTGAGGTTGAGTGGGGGCCGCCAAATGGGAGGAGAGGAGAGGGGAGGAGAAGAGGAGAGGAGAGGACAGGAGAGGAGAGGAGAGGAGAGTGGAGGAGATGAGAGGGGAGGAGAAGAGGAGAGGAGAGGAGAGTGGAGGAGATGAGAGGGGAGGAGAAGATGAGAGGAGATAAGAGAAGAGGAGAGGAAAGGAGAGGAGAGGAGAGTGGAGGAGAGGAGAGGAGAGTGGAGGAGAAGAGGAGAGGAGAGGAGAGGAGAGGAGAGTGGAGGAGAGGAGATGAGAGGGGAGGAGAAGAGCGAGAGAAGAGAAGAGGAGAGGCGAGACTGCTGGGAGATGGGTGCAAACTCTGATTTAGGGAAGAATCCTCCCTTGTCTGCTGCATCCACACAATCACCAGAGCGCACATAAAGTACACACACACACACACGCACACACACATGCTCAGAGGCCATCTAGGGAGCAGGGCAACAAGACTGTGGGAGGAGGAGGTTGCAGACATATGACATTGAGCAGAAATGTCAGGAGGGAGTGGGGAAAGCCCCCCCCCACACACACGCACACACACACACCTCCCTTATGCGGGAGAACCAGACTGACAATTTACAACTACAGTGAACTATTGCACTGAGCCATTCAAACGTAATGAGTATAATTTAAAGGGAAACATTAAAAGTCTCCTCCTGTTGATTAAACCAGAGGAGTAACTTTATGTTCTTTCTTTTAAGCATCATTTAACCTGAGCTGCCAGTCTTTTGGAGAGGAAATCAATATTCCACCACACCTTGCGAGTCATAATGGCTGTGTAGCCATACTCAAGCTTGAGGTGCAATTGATTATTTACACTTACATATGGCTGTGTCCTTCAGTAGAATGTAAGTTCTCCTCAGGGTCAAACTCCTCCGCTGCAGAAGGAAAAAAAATGAAAAAGGTCAAACGTGAAAACGGCGGCCTGCGTAGTGCAAAACACACAAACTACGAGGAGCCTCATCTTGTATCAAATCTCCGCCCCACCTCCTGCTGCCCTTGCGGCCAGTTTGGATGTCTGCACGACGCGGGAAATGTGCGCGGCGCGGGAACATTCATCTGTGGCGAGGATCTCCGAGCGGGAGTACAGATGCCTTCTACGGCCGCCACCGGCCTGAAAGCATTGGAGGGTAAACACAGATGTACATAACGGGCCCATGTGATGAGTTTTACCTCCAGCCCCAAAATGTACAGTTGGAAAAAATGCATCATGAGGGCTTTTATCAATATCTTTGCAGAGAACAGAAAGTTTCTGCCCTCTGCGAATTAGTGTCAGGTATTCAAACCAGCAGAAGGCCATATCAGGAGATCATCTAGAGCTTTCTTGAACACCAACGACGACTTGATCTGCATCATCTGTTTAGCATTGGAGTTCGGTTGTTATTTAAAACATTCATCAATGAGCCAAACTGGCACCGGGTGCCATGATCATCCTTCCTCAATCCCACACAGACACACATGCACTGTTGCTGTAAATAATCACAAGAGAAATGTGGATTAATCCGCGGCTGCTAATAAACACCCAAACAAGTACACTATATCCTTTTATTCAGGCAACGTTTGCTGGATGTGTTTAGGCAATTACTGTTACTTTTTATTTAAATGTTTCAGGGTTTTATGAGTCATCAGTGGAAACCGCTGGCCATAGAACTGCCAGTTTGGTCTTGAGGTAAGATTTGTTGACAATAATCTGTTTAATGTGTCTCTGTTGCTTTATTACCATGCTGGTGAGTCTGGCTCTCTGACAGGGGACCATCGGCCTGGAGCCGTCTGTCTTCTCTCCAGGAGACGCTGTGCAGCCGGAGGACTGGAGGAGACCCTTTTCTCCCTCCTCCTCTTCGTCGTCCTCTCTCTCTCCATCGCTGTCCATAGCCGTGGTATCCAGACTCAGTCTGGCAGCACAGCAGCAGACACACACGCAGCACGGCGATCAGTGAACAGTACCTTTTAACCACACGCTTGAGCAAGACCCATTTATGCCCCAACTTTCTTTTGTTTTTCCCTTCGATGTCACTAAGTGTTTTGGTGCAGGGGTTGAAGGGTCCATATTATGGAAAAATTACCTTTTCTGGGATTTGGGGTGTTATTGTGTGTCTCTGGTGCTTCCACATGCATACAAACTTGGAAGAAAATCCATCCATGCTGTTTTGAGTGAGATACGGGTTTCTGAATGGATCCCGCCTTCAGCCTCTGAACGAGCTGTTCGAAATCCTCAAGGTTTTCTACGTCACAAACCGAGATATTTGAATAATCCAGTCCCGTTTTCCAATCACAGCTCGCCGGTGCCGCTACCACGCCCCCCCCCCCCCACCCTCTTCCCCCCGTCAGCCGACCGCTACCGCTGATTCTACAAGCTGTGGGCGTGGCCAAATGAGCTGCAGCTCATGAATATGTAATGAGCAGCAGAAAACGGCACACTCTGAAAGGGGCTGAAACAGAGGGGAGTAGAGGGAGGTAACAATCGTTTCCTACAAGCTATTTCCAGCAAACAACTTCAGAAACATGTTTTCTGGAACTCAAAGACCTATTTTAACTTGTTGAAAAATAATCAAAATATGGGCCCTTTAAACTCACCTAAAGGTGAAAGAACACTGAGAAACACTGAGCTCAGACATACGAAGGTCTGCCGACTTTGTAAGCTCGGGATGAGACGTTTCTATTCTTACGAGAATGTTGCGGTGAATTATCTTCATCCTTCACAACTACCTCTCCGTCTTACCTCCTCCCCAGGTTGACGGGGGACACGGGGACGCCCCAGCTGTGCCTCCTAGACGTTGACATGGATCTGACCAGAATGGGAAAGCTGTCCAGGTCCGGCTCTCCGTCCGGCTCCATGGTGGGTTGCTCCTTTACTTCTTCTTCTTCTTCTGCTCCTGTTATTCCTTTTGCGGTTTCCATTGATCCCAACAGTCCATTCAGATTAATCGTTAAGCTGAGCCCCACAGCAGGACCGGAGGAAGCGCCGCTGTCGATGATACAGCCCGGCAGCAATTTAGGGTTTAGCTGATTGACCACAAAGTTTTGATGGAGTTCCTCTGTGGGGCGTATGTAGAAGGGGGAAGAAGATGGCGTATGGATGTGAGTGGAGCGGCTGCTCAGAGAAGTTGGGCTACATTGGCTGAGAGCAGGACTCTCTGGGTTTAGCGCCACCTGGAGGCCAACACTTGGGGCTTGGCCTCGTGGGAGTATGGTCACCGTGGATGAGGTTGACTGTGCAGCCGGTATCCCTCCTTCCAGGTCTTTTAAGTACTCAGAGTCTCTGCTGAGCCCCAGCAAGTCCCCCAGACTGCTTCTCACCTCTGCACAGGGGAAGTCATAGTCGCTGACTACTGAACACGCGTCCTGCAAATCAGAGGAGACAGAGGAGATAAAGACTTTCTGAAACCAGCTCCAATCCACTACTTAAGTAACTATTGAAGTCTATTGCCATGCTAACATATGTTTTCAGCTTAATACAAGCTCATAATGACGACAGCTAACATTGCTAAGTGACCTGCACTAGTAATAAGCATTTAAGGTGAAGGTATCAAAGGTATTGAGAACCAATTCTTGCAGCAGTCAACTCAAATATTGAGTTGTTTTAATCCGACAGTTTTCCTTTCACAACAGCAATGCCGCTGAAAAATAATCAATGCTAAAAATAAGTATACATAAATGATCCAAAACTTTACCTGATCTTTATTGACGCTCCCAAAGAAGACATCCTCAGTGACCGAGGCAGGAGACACCGAGGAGGAGGAGCCTGTCCCACTCGTGGCAGTAGGCCGGACACCGAGCTGGGCACTGGGAGACCCACGGGGCCGACTGCATGGCTTGCACTCTGACGCTGAAAGGTAATGAACGAGATGTCAGGGAGTTCCCGGAAACTGTACCATGAGGGAGGAAAGTACGCCAGGAAAGGCTGACGTGGCTGATTTTCAGCAGCTGCCATGACACCTGTGTGATCAACTTCGGTGGTGGGAGACGAGCTCCGTGAAAGCTCATTGCTCCGTCCGCTCACCGAAAGCTCCTTCAAGCTTGCCACTGCGCGAACACATTCCTGGATTCACATGATGCCACAAAAAGCGCTGCCGTCGCTGCAAACTGCACGATGAGCCAGCGGCAGTTTCCATATCGGTGGTTAGAGAGCTGGAGATTATTGTCTTACTGTGCTTTCAGCAGCTTAATGTAACATTAGACACGTGCTTTATGAAGGAACTGTACAGTGTGCAGCTTGGTGTCACATGTTTGAGGTAAGAGGGGAAGAGACACAGCTACGACCAGTTACATCAGCCCAGTGCCTCTTGGGGGGCCCTAAGCAGGATTTGATATTTGATTTGGGGGCCCACCACGCAGAATCACCTGTGCTTATTATTGGCACAAATGTCACGCTATAATGTTATAGCGAAAATTATAAACAAATACAGTGAGGTTATAATACAAAACTAGGGCTGCTTGCAGCACTGAACGGGCCTTGCATGTCGGGGGGGCAGCGGTCAGCCAGACACGTGGTCAAAAAGTGAAAAGAGAAAACTAACTGGTGGCCAGGGGGCCCTAAGCAGCCGCTTAGTTCGCTTATGCCTCGGGCCGGCCCTGCTGATTTCATAACGGTTCCTGTGAAGCTGAGCTTTACGATGATGCGTGCCAACAGGTGAACTGCGGCTGCTCTCGTCATGTTTCCTCTGAGGCGCTGCTCCGTCTCTGGAGAACAGGTCAGAAACAAAAACACGCCGGTAGCAAAAAAAAATTGCTGTGAAACACCACAATGGAATATTAGCTTTAAAATGTTCCACTGATTTTAAATTTGATCAAGCTTAAAAAAAAGCATACAAATATATGATATATATCCGTGGTGCAATGTACCTGGCATTGGATTATATACACCTTTACCCATCCTGGTGGGCTCTGTGAAGACACACCAGCTTTTGCTTATTTCCAAAACCCAGGAACACTTTTCGAGTCACCTTTTTGAGTCGTCAACCTCCGGTTGCGTTTTGCAGCGAGATGAAATGAAGTGCAGCAGCATCCAGCCCAAGCCAAAGATGCCCTCAGATAAACACGCAGAGGAACGCACTGTGGGTCTATAATAGTAAATCACCCCTTGAGGCAGGCGGGGTGGCAGCGAAGGATTTAGTTTGGGTCCAAACTGGTGTTACGTGTAAACTCAAACACTCTGTACGGAGCGCTGCAGCTGCCTGATGTTGTGCAGTTGTGCTGCCGCAGCCTTTTATGGTTGGCCTCTCGTATCTGCTTATGTATCACGCCGAGGACGAAACACAAGCGTGTGCCATTGTGTGCGAGCGAGTGTGTGTCTGCTCAGGTGTGTGTGTGTGTGTGTGTGTGTGTGTGTGGCACGGTCATGGTCAGCTGTTCCCCCCCCCCCCCACAGTATGTCTCCACATAACAGGGTGCCCTGCTAGTTACAACAAATGATTGTTATCAAATAATAAACTCGTCACTTAATATCTAATTAATCAAATACTTCAAGTATACGTTTCATTACTTTAATATTGTTTCTTTTTCAAGATCATTTGTTGACTTTTTTCTTTACTGATCTCTAATATACGGGTCATTTCTGTATACGGTTCCAATCATTTCAAGCATTGTTATAACCAAAACAGAGGATTTTGCGCATTTCCTGTTCAGAGAGGAGAGGAGACAAGCGAGGCGACGCACACATTGCCACATTTCCACATTGCGGGGAAATACACCAACATGACTGTACATCCTTCCACACTGACACAGACGCTCATGTGCTGCAGGTTCTTTCGATTTCGTCCTTAAAGTAAAATTGACCTGACTCGTTGTTGACGCGTCATACAAGGATCGCACTGAAAAAGTACAACTTTAAGAGTATATATGTATAATAATTCATTAATTCATCCAACTGAGGGGAGAGCAGTGATTCCAACCAGAAGTGAACGTAACTAATTCTACAAAAAATACCACGGATAAAAGAAAAGTACGTAAGGGGGTAGCTTTAAGGGGGTCGTCCCTGTTTGTGTTGGATGAGCTCTTTTTACGTTTAAGCAAATGTGAGAAAGAAGGAAACGAGGGCACGTGTTCCCCACAGAGCTTATGCGCATACCTTTGAAAAGCTACATGACAATCACAAGAGGAACTCTTGTGATTGTCATGTTGGCATCATATGATACAGTCAGTCGATTATTTGCAATTAGCCTGGTGAGACTATGACCAAGCGCAGAGATTTAAAAAGAAAGTGTACTTGACCACAGATGTTTTTTAACACAGACATTAGTACAATAAGCAACTTATAATTCATAGCTAAGGTCATTGTGAGGATGCTCACACAGACTGAGCCCATAAATGGCCAAACATAAACATATTAAATCGATAAATAGCAGGTGAAGTGTTTGTGTTAAGGTTCTAACGACCGTTCAGTACCCGGATGAGTCACCAACTGCGGCGCCGTGTGTGTGTGTGTGCCTGCGTGTGTGTGTGTGTGTGTGTGTGACAGATGTGGTGTCTGTTAAAAACAGAACACGGAGGCTGTTAGATCTGAGGTCAAAGTGCACATCCAAACACCATCTCACATACTCGGCTTTGATCACGAAATTCGCCCGACTACTGTTTCCATCTACAAAGACGCCGCGGCTCAAGCTGAATGCAAGCGTGTGCACGGCTTCGTGAGGTCTCACAGAACAAGTCCTGCTCCTCTGAGAATAACAGTCAGCAGACAGTTACGGAGAAGCAAAGGATGAGTCGTTGCGTGTATATAAAACGCCACTCGTCAGTCATTTTTCTCGTGGACTTTATTATTTATTTCTAATGGATTTGGTTGGAAAGCTGTAAACTCACACCAAACGTAGGCTGTTAACTCGACATTTCATGCTGAAGCGTCAGAACACCAAAGGATTAGACGCCGATGCTGTTTGCAGGCGCGACGCGTCATTTCTGCAATGCAGGGATCAAAATGAGTCACCGAACTTCTGTCACTCACCACATGCCCCAATCAGGTAACACACACGCCTATCCTAAGGGTCACCTCCCGTCCACGACCCCGGCTTCATCCAACAACCCCAATAAGCGGTGAAAGTGCGACCACACGTAGAACCACTACCTCTCTTGAAGGACCATCTCTTCATCCAGAGTTTGGAGAAGGAAGGCCAGGAGTTGTTGAGAGAAGAGTCCGCCATTCGAGCAGGCAAAGTGGGGAGGCCAGTTGGAACTGGAGCTCTCTCACACTGGAGCTCCTGCACCAAGCGAGAGGAAGAGAGAGGGAGAGAGAGAGAGAGAGAGAGAGAGAGAGCAGGAGGGGAGATGAGCCACAGAGGGAGGGGAAATGAAAACAGAGAGAGAGAGAGAGAGAGAGAGAGAGTCCAAAGCAAGGAATAGGGAACTGCTGGTTGGGGATTACCTCTCCAAAGACTCAAATGAAGACACAAAAAGAACAAGAAAGACAAAAAAAAAAAAAAAAAAGAGGTTCAGCCAGGCAAGTGAACAGAAGGCCTGGAGGTTTTCCTTTGGACCGGTTGAATTTGAATAATACTTTGTGATACAGGGTAAGAGACCAAGGAAGGTTTCAAGCTGTTGAAGCTGATAAAGTCTAAGACACAAAGTTTAGACATCTTATAAGATGATTGCTGGTTTAAAAGAGAGAGCGTGACGGTGTTTGGGGGTTGAATGCTTAAATATGTCATTGTTTTGGGGAAATAGAGAAAAAGAGAAGGAAATATACGCAATAGGAGCGGGGCAATGATACATTTCTTAGTCAAAGTCACAGGCTCATGAAAAGCCACATTTTCTTGAAAGAATAAAAGCAAGATAGGTCTTTTAAAAGGCCCCGGGAAAGTGTGAGGTAGAACCGTCGCCGGACGGCGGCAAAGAGAGAGAAAGAGAGAGAGAGACTCTCCGACTGCTTCAGCTGCGAGACACAGAGCCTGACAAACCGTTTCAAACCACGGTGCTTCTTAACTCTCCCAAGTGTAACTACGGATGACCGTCAAGTTCAGCTCGCTGCACATCAAGCGGAAAAAGTCTCTCGCTTTCCCACAGACGGAGGAGAGCGAAGGGGCGAGTAGAAATGCACCGAAACACAACAACTCCCCTGCAGGAAAACACTCTTCACGTTTCAGGCGACGAAACGTGAAGTTAGATGAAGAACCTGGGCCGCTGCCGCAGGTGTCTGTTCGAAACTCCGAAAAAATGACACTCTACTTACATTTGATGATGTGGGTGACAAATGGCAGCACGTTACTCCTCTGTGTTCAGCCAGGCAATGAGAGGGGAAACAAGCCGGTTGTGGGTGTGTGTGTGTGTGTGTGTGTGTGTGTGTGTGTGTGTGTGTGTGTGTGTGTGTGTGTGTGTGTGAACGTCGGGCTCGCCCTCTCACCGACTGCAGAAAGCCTGCAGCAGGCCGCAGGCTCTCAGGCCCGCTTCCTCTTTCTGTCATTCTGTCATTCTACAGAGTTCATTCTGCAGAACCACACATGGCCGCCGCTTTAAAACGGGTTACGGCAGCTCACGTTTCTGTCTGTGATTGGCACTGGTTGTTGGCGAGGCTGTTGACGGGAAACCTGGTGACTCTTGAGATGATTTCATTGTGACGGGTAGATGGAACTACCCCCCCCCCCAAAAAAACCCACAGAGGCGGTGCATTCGCGATTCAGTGCACACACATATCCATCCGTTGTTGCGCTGTGGCCTCTCTCTGATGACCTCTATTAGTCCAATTTCTATTCTGCCGTTGTGCAAGTTCATGTTTTGCAGCTTCGACGCTCCGTGTGAAAGTGGGTTGGGAGGAACTAGCTGCGTTTGTGGCGGTTTGAGTGTTTCTTCATCAAAGTCGCGCCTCGTTGCACCCAGTGCCACTTGCTCGTGATCTTTCACTTTGAGAACTGTGTGTGTGTGTGTGTGTGTGTGTGTGTGTGTGTGTGTGTGTGTATGCACACGCAGGCTCACGTGAATTCGCTGCCAGTCGCGAGGATATAAAAATGCACAAACAGCGAGCAGATCAGGGAAAACTTTTACATGGTAGAACAGACATTGTGCAATAAATGCAAGTGACTCAAATGGAAAAAAATTTCACTCTTTATTTTGCAACTGCATTTTAAGGTGAAACAATCAAATCAGTCAAACGCGGTGCAAGAAGTCTTGTGATTTCACCATTAATAGCCATACAGGCTTAAAAACAGCTGAATAGAAAACTTCGATGATAAGGGACATATTTGAGACACAAAGGCTTTACGGGTGATTTTGTGTAAAGCAATAAATGTATCATAGTGTAACGGATTGTTGAGCACAAGTTACGCTTTACGGAGTTCAGAAGTTCCGTGAAGGGCTCACGTCAATCATCCCAGTGCCACCTATGGGGGCGGGCTGCGCTGAGGTTTGGCGGGTGTTTTGTTCGGCGCAAGAAGAGCACGTTGTTCAGAACTTTAGCTCCACCGCACACGTGCAGCGGAGTGAAAGCACAGAGCAGCATGAAACGGAAATACTCAAACATTGTACACAAGTACAGTACTTGGGAACACGTACTTTGCTCCATGGGTGCAATCCACATAAAAGCCACACAAAGACGCATATTCTCAAATAATTTTATTCATAATTTTAATATAAACAGTTAATTGTTGAATAATTTACACACAGCAAGATTTTTATTTTCATATCATTGCAACATTATCTGTACATGTCACTACTTGGCTCTCCTTTGAAAACATAGAAAAAATAAATTGTCAAGCGCTCATTTAGTCATGGCACATTTTTGATCCTGTACAATATGCATGTATCTGTGTGTGTGTGTGTGTGTGTGTTTAACCTGTTGATATCTGTGATACAGAAAGATAATGGCACATTTGGATCCAGTGTGAGGGATGAAGCAATCTCTGTGGGTTTGGTTTCTTTTGGACTGTACATAAGACATATTCCTGCTGTCTGCACAGGCATCGATGTCTCAACATAATGTATACACAAAATATCCCAAAAATTAATACATCAGCATATTCATCGGCAATAAACGACATTGATGAAAGAGGTATCCTGCAAGACTACACAGAGCGTTCTGGGGGCCACCTATGTGCACTGTGGAGAGAGAGAAGGACTCGAAAAGGACACAGAGAGGAAGAGCAGCAATCGGAGACAGAGAAAGCCGTGGTGGAGACTTCATCAGAGGACGACACAGACACAAACCCATCGATTCAAACGACGTACAGCACAGGAAACAGGACAGAGATAAATAGAAGGTATTGGTGTATAAACTGGAGCAGACCACTGGACCGACAGGTGACTCTTAAAACTAAGGAAGCCGCTTTTCCTCACCCCCCCTACCCCTCCTTTCCACAGCGGCGGATCTCTCCCTGATCAATGGCAGAAATAAGAAGAACACACCTGTCAGACAGCACCGAACTCCATCACAGCTGACGGTGCTTCACCTTTGTGCTGAGGCTTACTCAAAGGAGGCTAACGCTAAGGTGAGCTTAGCATAGCAGGGAGGGTAGGTGGGTAGTATTAACACCCCCTCCGGCCCGTAAAATGTACATCTAGGATTTGTCATTTGTCGATGGTGATCTTGTTAGCCGTGCTGAACTGATGACTGGATGCGATCCACCTTCTCATCTCACGTGTTCCTTCAACACCTCCAGCTTTACAGTCTGAACTCTAAAGTCGTACGGTTTGTTTTTAGCTTATTCAGGATTTTATCATCCTCCTATTCAAAAGGATGTGCAGTGGTCTTTTCCAGTTTGTTTTTTTTTCTTTCTTTTTTTTTTTTTTAACATACAAAAAGAAAACACACCCAACAATAAAACAAACTCAACATCCGTTTTGTTAGAAATTTCACACACAACATGTGTGTTAGGTGACATGTTTTTGTGACTCAAGAGGCTTCACGGGTGACGTGCTATTGTGGCGGTGTGGCGTGGCTGAAAGGATGCGTGTGTGCGTGCATCGAGACACGTTTCGGGTCGCACACAGTTTGTGTCTGGTGACACGGGGGGTTTAAGCCCTCAGACTGGAGTTGTGCTGCTCCTGGTAAATAGTAGTGGGTTGTCGTCATGAAAATAAAAACAAAAATCTCTTTTTAAATTTAGAAAAAAAAAAAAAAAAGTTATATACACCTTGATAGCATCGTTAAATTCATACTGTACAAGAGTCGTTAAAGTTTAGTCAGAAAAAGGTCATTGTGTTCGCCGTCCATTCTTTGGCCAAAAAAAAATATATATAGAAAACAACTATCTCTAAAATGTAATACTTTTCTTTCTTTTAAAACAAACCAATAATACATACAATGCTTTGTTCTCGCCCTGCGCTGCGTCCGTGCTCTGTCCAAGCGCTTTTTAGGTCAGAGTTCAACAAAACAAACCTAAACTTCCTCAAAAAATTAAGTACTTTTGTCTTCAGGGTGGGTCGGGGGAATTTGGCGCTATTTACATTGGGGGATTATTAATTTGTGTCTTTCATTTATTTGTTGTGAAATAACAAAATGCACTAATGGAACCCCCCCCCCAAGTTGTATTGCATTCACTTGATGCTAGTCGTGGGTTTTAGAGTGTTTTTTGGGGCCGAGCTGTCAAAACATACTAAATCGCATGAAGCAAAAATCAGTAAGACTCAAATTGTCAGCTGACAACGGCGACTCTTTTTTTCTATGGACAAAGCAAGCTAGATCTGAGCAGGTCAACTGTCACTAAATCCAAATTACAGCATTTTCCAACCAAGCGGTGAGAATATTTTCTCTGCAGTTACAACTAAAGAACACAGAATCCAAAAAAACCCACAATTCCCATGTTTTTCATACCATGTTTGAGAAACTCCATAGTGATTGCTGGGGCCACGTTTTCTGCTCTGGGGGGAGTGGAACGCTGGGATGAGGGATGAGAGGGGTGAGGGGAGTGTGTCGGGGTGAGGGCATTTGCCTGAGCAGAGAGCTGTGGGCCCCGTCTGCCCCGACCTGCAATGCTCCCATCCGACCGCCAGAGGGCGGTCCAAACCACGTCACACCAGAGAGGAGGATTCCTAATCATCTTCAGAAGGCCAGAAGTTTTTCAGGTTTATGAAAAAAGGGAGTTTGGGGTTTTTGTTTGTTGTCCCTGGAGTTACCCTCTCCTCTTTGATTGATGCAAGGATGCTGTGAACTTTTGATTCAGATAAAAGGTGGGTAGCTGTTCTTCCTCCTTGTCCTCTTTATCCTCCAACCACAAAGCATCAGGCGGCCTCCCTGAGACGAAAAGTTACAATCTAGATTTCATGTCTGAAATCTATGAGCCAAAACAGACCAAATCCATGGCATTGACAGGAAATAAAAGGTATTCACAGTAGAAAAAAATATATATACATACGAAACAAAAAATGAGCACAGAGAAACAGACAAATCAACGGCTACGCGCTTTCGACCACAAAGAGACAGACTGGGGAAGAAGAGCTGGGCTTTATAGCAGACAGAGTAGCCTAGACGTTTTTTCTTAAAAGCATGAGGGTCATGGGGCTGAGCTCAGGTGGTCACAGGTAAGCATTCAGAGATTCATGTCAATGTCCAATCCACAGAAGCCAGTAGAGCCACTGGAACGTACGGTCCAGTATATAGGATTGGTGAACGTGGAAAAGGCCAATGGACACAATGAAGCCTCTTCTGAGTAACTTTAGAAGCTGTAGCAGCAGTTAAAATGACTGTCCATTAAGCCAATCAACGTTATACGTTCCACTTTGAGCAAGCGGAGGGATAAGAGGACAAAAAAATCCGGACATTTATAAAACAGAGCAGGGCCAAAATACCCCAAATATATCAACGCAGGAGACAAAGAAAGGGAAAAAGGAGGGAGAGGAATTCAACAGCAGTGTTGTACCATTAAGAGATATTATTTGAATTAATCGGATTTTGAGGAGCTGATGGGTGAAGATTTAGGCTCTTTAACTGATTCCTCCATATGCATTGAGGTAGACTCTGGCCAAACACAAAGACGACAACTACTTACTTACTCACAAACTAACTAACAAACTAGCACTCCTGCTGCTCACCACCTGTACAATAACAAACTAGGTTTTTACATCGTTTTACTCTCAAACACCGTAGAAATTCTCGACTAAAAAGCTAACTGTTCTTATTCATCGACAATGATCATAATAAAATAAATATCTGGTATTTCAAAGATATGGGCACAATCTTAATTAAAAATTGCATAAGCATGTGAACACCACCACAAGATAAGCAACCTAGACCAAGGTGGAGACGAGAGCAATGTCCCATTTCTATATAACATACTAATTCTCAGGGCCGGCCCAACGCATAAGCGAACTAAGCGGCTGCTTGGGGCCCCCTTTTTTCGCTATAACAGTATAGCGTGACATTTGTGCCAATAATCTTCTAGCACAGGTGACTGGGCCCCCAAATAAAATTCTGCTTAGGGCCCCCAAGAGGCTTGGGCTGGCACTGCTAATTCTAAGTGGGCTTACTGTATGTAGTGTATACAAGGAGGTACTAACTGCTCATTAAAACGATCCTTCAGTATTTTAGTATTAGTATGTAGTGTGGAAGTGTAACACAGCTGAGCTCCACCCCTTTTCTGTCATGTACGCAAAACCGACGCGGTGTCAGATCCTTTTTTTTATCTATCTTTTTTCAGCTTTTGTTTCCAAACTATGTCAGATTATTTACAAAGTACAAAAGCTCAGGATTGGAACTCCTCAGAGTAAGTAGCTAAAATCTACTTCTTGACCTCGGGGGCCCCCCTGTGAGCGCACCGCAGCCCGATACACAGTGTCAACGCTAAAGCACTAAGTGGACATGGGGCGTTCAGACCGTAACGCTGGCAACACGCTAAAACCAAAAATAGTACTTAACACTTAAAAACAGAACTGCGCCAGAGACAGCTTCCTCCCTTCCAGCAAAGAACAAAAAGATGCAACGCTACTGACATGAATGCAGGGCTGATGCCTCTGGCCTCTCCTGCCTCCAGAGAAGAGACGCACAAAGAGCACAGAATGTGTGTGTGTGTGTGTGTGTGTGTGTGTTTCTAGCAGACATACTGAGCCGGGACGGGGCTCTCTGTTTGAGAAAGGCACCGGTGAAACATGGAGGCAGCTTCCCCTGCTTTCTCACTCAGATTCTGTGGGTTCGCATTGTTCACAGAGAGCTGCCAACACTTTGGCTGTACTGTAAGTACAGCCAAAGTGTTCCAGAAAGGTGTCAAATATTTGATTGTTAGTGTAAGACCAAGTCTTGCTTGTGTATGCTCTGAATCCGATGGTATCAGCTCTACCAACCATGGGGCGTAAAGAAAATGTTTTTTAAAAAAGGAAGGCGGCGGGACGACAACGAGGGAACGAGCCGTTCCAACTTAATCGTGGAATGTCAGACCTGAGTGAAATAGCTGCTGCACGCCATGTCCTGGCGATAGCAGATAGAATAATAGGATTAACAATCGCCCTCCTCCCCTCCCTCCCCCTCAGAGAGACGGCCCCTCTCCCCCTCTCCTCACTGGCTGCTGTGGACTCTGAACACAGTGGGAACTTTCCGTGAATCTCTCCAGCCCCTCGACCACAAAACGTGGAAATTTCCAAGCCTGATTTTGAGCAGTGAGTTCAGCAGCCAATGGGAAGCCTCGGGAAGGCTCAGGAGGGAGAGCGTGCAGGAGGTGTGTGTGTGTGTGTGTGTGTGTGGGGTGCAGAGCAAAACCGAACGACAACGAGAGGGGAACATAATGCGTGAATTTAATAGCACCTTCCATTCAACACCGAGGTCCAGAACTGGAGCAGATCTCCGGCGAGGTGTAAGGGGGGAGGATACCGTTTCCGCTCATGGTTTCATTCACCTGTATTCACCTTGGCGACACCCTCCCACCCCTCCCCCACAAGGAAGTACAATTCACATGGAGGAAAGGGCGAGCTCGCCAAACTCTCTGACCTCAATGACAGTTGACAACCTGAACAACCAGCAGCGTCACGTGAAAAGGACATAATGAACCTGCGAAGCCCTCGGCTCCAGCGGGATCCGACCAGACGAAAAACAGCCGGTGCACTTCCACCTAGAAAGACCTCATACCCCTTTTATAAAGCTTTTTTGTTTTGGTTATTCCGTTGTTTTTTTTCATTGCTGCAGTACAGTTTGCTCCTCGGTTCTCAGAGGGAACGAGGTTTTAAAAAAAAAAAAAAGGATGCAGTGGGTTCACAATATTTCGTGGGCCGTCTCTCTCTTTCTTGCACTCATAGGGACTGGAGGCCTGCGGCACAGAGAGCACTGGTGGTAGTTTAGTGTGATTCCTTGGGCTATAAAAATACAAAAGAAAATTTTAAAAACCCAGAAAAAAAAACCTGGCAAAATAAAACCCCTGGCAAAGCTTCTGAGGAAAATATTACAATTATGAACTATTTACAAAAACATCAATATAGCATATATTATATATGAAATACCGGTAAATAAATACCACCATTCCATATATACTATATATATTATTATATATTTATATACCCACTAAAATATATCAAAGCAGCAACTATTGGTCAGTCCGAGGAACTCTTTTGTCAAATTCTTAATTGTTAAATTATCTTTTCAGCCTTATAGTGAGGACACAGAAACAAAAACTGAGAATGGAAAGAGGGAAAATAACATTAAAGCAAATAAATTATAACTGTTCACCAAACACCCGATGAATCTGTGTGTAGTTTGGAATTCTGCAGAACCGAACAAACAGGAAAAAAAAAAAAAATCATTCCTTTAGGAATAGACGTTTGTTCTACAAATCAAGTCTTTGAAAGTGATCCCGCTGTTCCAAACTGATTAAGTCCACGTTCAAAGGGAAATTAGTATGAGCACTGATATACACTTCTCTTTGTTTATAGGCCACATACAAAAAGGCCACTGTTTGAGTAAAAAAAATCCACTTAAAACAAAGCACAGAAATGTGGAAATGCAGATTGTAGGGGGGAGAAGGGAGGGTGAGGGGGAGGGGGGGCATAAGCAGCCTTCTTGGTTGTCTAAGGTTTGTCGTGTTCACAGTTTCATTTTTTTCTCTGTTTCCATCACAAGGGAGTCCCGGAAACGTGGCAATAGTGAAAAACAATAGATAGGTAACATGGTAATAGAAAGTCCGATGTGTAGGTTGAAGTAAAAAAAAAAAAAAAACACCGTGTTTGCATTCCTCGCCTGCCTGTGTGCGGCAGCCGCGTGGAAGAAAATAAAAAGTCCTGAGATCTGAGTGTCTTTTTTGAAGAAGAATACAAAAAAAAAAAAAAAAATTCAGAAACTGATGAGAGGAACATCAATGATACAGAAAACGAATCAACTGTAAGAGAAAGACAGGGGCGGGGGGTCAAACAGGGTCTTTATGAAACAGGAAATGTTAGGAAGGGCTGGATCTGGGCAACGATAAGATTCGTTCGTTTTTCTTGCTGCCGTTCATGTGTGTGTAAGGCACATGCTCCTCGTAGTTCCCCCTGCGGCCCACCGAGGGCCCGCTGTCCCTGACTAAGCTCTCCTCTCTCTGGGAGTACGAAGAGGGGTCCAGTGGGATGCTCTCCATGTTGTCCATGTCCAGGTCGTACTCCTCCGTGTCGGGGGCTTTGTTCTCCTCGCTGTAGAAGAAGGACAAATCCCGGAAAGACGGGTGCAGGTCCTCGCGCAACATCTCGATGATCTCTTGGAACAGCGGCCGCATCTTGGGGTTGTACTGCCAACACATCTGCATTATGCTGTGCCTGGAAAAGGGAGATCAGGGCATACAAAGCTTTACCCCTCTGAGACACGGCCCTCCACCCCCTCAAAGCCCCCAACTCATTCAATCAAGCAATCAACCCGCTCAAAAAGGAAAGCATTCTATTGAAAAAATTACTTGTCCAGAAACACACAATGAGAAACCAGTGTGCCTGTTGATACAACATTAAAGGTAAAAGGGGCCAATTCAAACCCCCACTAAGGCAGAGTAGCAGCAGGAAACTACTCCACACTTACACAATACTATGGTGTTCTGCCGAGAGATTAAAAAGAACTGTGGGCACAAAAAAAACTGCTCCTTGAAAGGTTTACAAGGATCCTCCATCTGAGACATTAAGTCAGAATATCCAGAGAAGACACAGTTTAAGGAGAAAGAGAGCGAGACCGGGTGTCCCAGGCGTGTGTCCTTTACTCACATCCTCTCCGGGCAGTTATCCGGCCGGTCCAGGTATCCTCCGTCCATGACAAACTTTAGAACCTGTTCGTTGGATAAACCCTGGTAGGGCTGCTCTGCCAGCGTAGTGATCTCCCACAGCACAACGCCAAACGACCTGCGGACGCACACACACAACCAAATGATGATCAAATGGCCCCCGGCAAAGTGGTCGGTTTTGGAAAGACAATAGAACGGGGGACTCGCCAGCAGTCGGAGTGGGCCGTGAAGACGCCGTCCTTCAGAGACTCTGGCGCCATCCACCTGACAGGAAGCAGGCCTTTACCCCCCTTACGGTAGTAATCAGTCTCGTAGATGTCTCGGGTCATACCAAAGTCTATGAGGAGGGTAGGGATAGAGAAAGAGAGAGGGATTTGTGATTCAATTTGACCTAAACACACAACTAAACAAGATCAAAACAAAAACGCAAGCAAAAAAACCTCCAATCTTGACGGTAAAGTCTTCCGCCACCATGCAGTTTCTGGCCGCCAGGTCCCTGTGGACAAACTTCTTGGCGTTGAGGTAGGCCATGCCATCCGAAATTTCTGCGGCCATCTGGATCATCTCCTTCAGCGTAGGCGGTGAACGGCCTGTGGGGTTGTGCTGCAAAAAAAAAAAAAAAAGAAAATACAGTCAGCGATGCGTTTGAATGACAGCACAGAGGAGGAGACGTCTGCGCTGCACACCTCAGAGTCCGGCCTGAGACCACGCAGGTAGCTCTTTAGGTCACCGTGGGTCATCAGCTCCATCACCACCAGGGTCGGCTGACCTTTGGACACCACGCCCAACAGACGCACCTACACGGAGGAAAAACAGGTCCGGTCAACCTTTCCTTTAAATGACGAGCAGTTAAAGGTATTTTATTTCTAATAAACCCATCAAAATTCAAGGAGTTCTCGAAGAGCTTTTCAAAGAGCTACATATGAAAATGACAACTACCACATTTCATCACCAAACGTGGTTTTAAAACTATTTGGTTTTGGCAATTCAGTACGTCATTTTACTTCCAAGTAAAAAAAAAAAGTGGGTAAATTGTAAATAACAGCACAAACAGTGGCAATTTAATTGGTGCTTAGGAGGCTGAGTGAAAATATTGCTCACAGAGTGTGAACATTTGATATTACAGTCAAACTGTGTGCCAATATGGCAGCATCAACACAACACACGACTCATGATTAAATGAGTCACACATGCTCACGCTGCTCTCAACCAGATGACGGAAAAGATGTGATGAAACTAATTCGCAGGCGTGGGGGGGATCGCTTCCCCGGTGTGCCCGTTTGCCTGTAATGACGCGGCGAGAGGAACAGTCTGAAAGGCGCCACGCGGCGGCGTACCACGTGGTGACAGCTGAAGGCCTTCATGACGGAGGCCTCGTTCAGGAACTCGATCCTCTCGCGCAGGCTGGCCGACTCGTTCACCGTCTTGACGGCCACTTGTGTGTCCGGGTCTCCTTTGATGATGTCCTTGGCGATCCCCTCGTACACCATGCCGAAGGAGCCTTGGCCGAGCTCCCTGAGCACTGTGATCTTGTCCCGTGGCACTTCCCACTCATCGGGGATGTACACTGCACACACGGAGGCAGAGGGCGGCGTTTCGATGAGGCGGCCGTTTACAAATGATCACTTTGTAGATACAGGAAGAAGCACCTGTTGTACTTCCCAATATCAGCGGTTGTGTGATGCTGTTCTTACCATCATTGGTGCTGATGTACTCTGGGTTTGAGGAGGCGATAAGAGGTCCGGTCGGGCCTTCGGTTTGCCTGTAGCACAACAACAGGAAGCATGAGACGCTGGACACGGTTAAAGAATGGAAACCTTCTCGAGTTGGTCTTTTTGCTTGTTAATTTCTCCCATCACACACTCAAGTGTTCAAATTCAACACTGTCTTCTTCAAGTCTCACTCAAGGTTTGTTAACAAAACAAGCACCGTTCCTTCTTTGATGTTATTTTAGTGTAATCTGTAATCTGCTCAGTTTGTAATTTCCAACTGGGTGGATCATCCCGACGCCACTCAAAGATTTATACCTCTTTTTGAGGATGAAAAAGACTCCACCTCCCACAAACAGCAGCAGGATGAAGCAGATGACTGGCCCCATCACAATCCAAATCAAACCTGGATCCGCTGTAACAGACACACAAGTCATCGGTCAGTTCGCAGAGTAGAAAAGAACGATCCGTATTAAAGGATGTTAATGTGTAAAACAGGCCAGACATAAAAGCCTGCGCTCTTACAATTTGGCATGTAGAAGTAAGTGGTTTCTGTGAAAGAGCCATTTCCTGCCAAGGAGGTGGCGCGGACCCTCACGCTGTAGTTCCCAGGATGCACAAGCGAAAGCTTTGTGCCACCTGACTTGAGGTAGGCCGGCCGTGACACACAAGCTGTGTGATCCTGGAAATAAACAGAAAGAGATACTTCACATGGTGTCTAAAAGGGATAACGAAGGAGGGCACACACAATTCCTTCGGTTAAGAGACATCTGGCACATGGGCTGATGCCTTAAGTCAACACTGAAAATGTCACTGAAAGGAACATTGAAAGGGAATAAGTTTGACTCAACGTCTTTATGAGATAATGGTTAATGGCTAATAAAGAATAGATCTTGTGTCTGGACCTAAGACGACACAAAGAGTCAAGACTGTCTCCATTAGTGCCTTCGTCTTTGCATAAGAATAACCTTAGAATGTGTAAAATGTGTAAACATTGTGATGACAATTAACTTACGTAAATGCAGAAACACTGTTGGTCCAACTCAGAATGTAAATGTGATACAACTTTCAATTTGTCAAACTGTTAATAAAACAGTCGGACTGATGCCTGCATGATGTGCATTCACAGTGTGCAATAAAACAAACTCAGTTTAAATGATTGGTGTGTTTTCGTAGCAGTGCAGATGTTGTTGTCTGAGATGCCATTCAATCCCTGCCACTGCATTAGACTCTTCCTTCCTGCCTCTGTCACTAGGGCAACAGAGCTGCTACTGACTCCTAGGGTCAGGCAGTGCCGCAACGAATAGCAACAAGAGACAAAGTCTCACTTTTACAGCAGCAAGTAAACAACAACAACGTGCACAGAATCACACTGTTAAGACACAAGCACCGATGTAGCAATACGCAAACACACACACAGCGGTAGCATGGGAAGAGAATTCCATGGTCGCTCTACGTGTTTTCTTTTGCACTGGTCAAAAGTTCAAGGGATGGTGGGTACTGACCTCCGAGTCTCCGACCTTCCTGTAGAACACCTCGTACAGGATGATGAGGCCGTTAGGGGAGCGAGGGGAATTCCATTTGACCAGCACGTAGGGAGACTCGGCCGTCACGATCTCATGGGTCACAGGGCCTGGGATGTCGTCTGCCTTCTCTGTGGGTACCACACGTTAAAGACAAGCGCTGAGCATGTGTGCAGCATGAAGCGTTGCACTTTCACAATGTTCCAGGTTGAAACGTTGTGCCCGATTGCCTCTGGGAAGAGATTGTTGGGTGCACATGTGCAAGTCCACGCAGGTTTTGTTTATTGTCACTGTGTGTGTTCTTGCAAGTTTGTCAAATGCATATATACTCAGTCCCCATATGACCAAACAACAACGTTCATTAAGTTCAAATTTGTCCGTGTTCTTACCCTCTGGCATAGTCCGAGCACTGACAAGAGAAGCAAAGCTGCACTGTTCCACGTCATTTACTATGTTGCAGGCTGTGATCTCTATCTTGTAACTGGTAAAGTGGTGCAGGTTGGAGATGACTGTTGACTCTTTTGAGGACACCTTTAGTTCCACCTGAGCAGAAAATATGAAAAAGAAGTAATTAGCTCAACGGCGTCAGTGACTTCAATGGAGAATACCCATCTTGCCATTCTGAGGATGAACTGAACAGGAATGAGACGTTCCTTTGCTCTCTTTCCAAAAACATAAATATGTCATCTGCTTCTAATGTTTTGGAACGTAACTTAGAGGCTCACAAAGTTAAAATAAATGTATAGAATTGAACACACATTTTTTCTCAGAGGAGAGTTTAACCGGTTTCACTTGAATTCGGGAGTTGCATGTAAGAAGATAAGCGATACACGTTTTCTTAGATTACATCAGCGTCTGTAATGCGGAACCGAAAAAACCATCGGAATGACAAATCGGTATAA
Organism: Apeltes quadracus; assembly: GCA_021346845.1. Taxonomy (NCBI): domain Eukaryota; kingdom Metazoa; phylum Chordata; class Actinopteri; order Perciformes; family Gasterosteidae; genus Apeltes; species Apeltes quadracus. The sequence goes on along the minus strand of CM037924.1, from coordinate 5,818,963 downwards.
AAATCTAAACAGCGGGCTACCTTGGATCCCTCCTCGTCCTCATCTTTGTCTTTGGGGGGGGCCGTCGTGGATCCGAAAGCCGGGCCGGGACCTGGAGGGAGGAAGAAAGGGGGCAGGGTGGCGTTGGCGACTCCCACCGAGCGCCGGCGTCGAGATGGCCTGGACAGACAGGACAGCAAAAAGTCAGATGAAATGCCCGCCGAAATCCTGAAGGAGGCAGTGTTCTTTTTAATAGCCTTTTACACGCAGTCCTCTAACACAAATGGCCCCCAAAAAAGGTACGGCATGTTATCAAAAAAAATAAAGTCAGAAGCATTCCATGTGAATTAGGAGCCGGCAGATGAAGCAGCAGTGTGGAGGAGGCCAGTAAAGACCTCTGCCCACACTAACTTTTACAGTGAGTAGCAAGTCGGACTGCATGACACATATTCACAAATACCATTCGAAGGCCCCGCTGGAAGGGCTACCGACTGCCACCCCTGGGTGGTGCCAACGAGCGGCGCCACCTCACTGCGAGTGGTTGTGAGTGTAGGTCCACCACAATGCCCATGAACCTCAACCAACCAACACACAGGACACCTGCAGTGCAACTCCGTGTAAAAGACACTGTCAATAAATCTTCCTTCCATCCAAGATCACCACCATTAAGTGTCCTTAAGTGGCGCACTTCACCCCGAGCTGCTGCTGCTGCTGCCGCCGCGAAGCCCCTCCTTCACTGTACCAGGAAGCATAGTTAATGTGGAACCGACGCTTGCTCATGCAGAAGAAAAATATGACCCTTCCTTCATCCATTAGCATGATGGAAAAAGAGAGCACGAGGATTTCCGTGTGTGCTACAGTGTATTGAGTTGACCGTGGCTGATTCAACAGCATGTGTTCGAAATCCAGCTGAGGAGTGTGCGAGTTTGAGTGTTTGTGTGAGCTTGAGTCCAAATGGCGGTCTGCATGACTGAGCTCCTGATTAACATGAACGATAATGGGCACAGTAATTACAGTGGAGGGAGAGACAGAGTGTGTGTGTGTCTGTGTGTCAGGGAGCGGGTAGGAGCACCACAATTCAGAGAATCACCCCCTCCCACCCTGAGCCCTCCCACAGTAGTGCCCTGTACAAAAACAAGTGTCCACATACACCACACACACACACACACACACACGCGCAAATGGACAAGACAGACTTGGTACAGAACTGCCCGGCGGCCATCGTGCAGGCTGATCGAGCCTGGCTGGACGGAGGAGCCCCGGTGTTGCTGCACTGCCACAAACAGCAAACACAAACACCATCAGCCCCCGTGCTGATGGTGTGATGCTAAATGTACAGTCTGAATGCACCATATCCAAGCACAGAGTTCAATAAAAGTGATCCCTTTGAATGTTGGTAAAAAAAAAAAAAGATTTTTCATGAACAATTTTTTTGGGTCATGACTTGCAACCCTCGATTAGAAACCCGGGTGCATACCTGCTCTCGAAGACTTCATTGTGGAGGTAGTTCTCGAAGGTCTTGCGATACTCGATCTCCTCCTGCTCCTTCTTCACCTGGTTGTCAGTCTTGGGGCAGGCGCAGCACCGGCCCCCCGAGGTGGGCTCGTCCGTGCGGTTCTGCTTCTGCTCGTCCTCGCTGTCCGGGGGGGTTGGAGTACGAGACGGCAGCTTCATCCCTGGGCAGGAGAAACGGGCGTGAGGGAAAGCCAAAAAGGAGCGGCAGCCCATTCGCTCGCAAAACAGCCACTCGGGGCGGATTTGAATGCATCGACAAAGTGGATACTGACCTTGGAGGCAGTAGTCAAACTTGTAGAGGTCACTGTCCTCCGACTGCTTACGGCAGATGACGCGGTAGTGGCTGATGTTGCCGTTGGGATTGGTGGGGGGTTTCCACTTCAGGATGATCTGAGAGGACGAGTTGGAGGAGGAAATGGGGTCCAGAGGTACCGAGGGTTCTGAGGAGGATGGAAGGGAAACAACCGTCAGCACCATGTTTGTGACAGATGGAATTTGGAGAGAAAAAAAAAGCTTTCCCCTCATTCATTTACTCCGCACACAGATTTTAGCATTGCTGGGAATTTTCTTTTAGGTACAAGCGCGACTAAAGAGTGGTCCAGATGTGTTTAGTCCGAGCTGAAGTTTTCTTTCGCTGATGGATTGTACAGTACCAGTAAAAAGTTCCCTTTCTCATTTAATTGAATCCAATTATTCATATAGTGTAAGATAACCCTATAATTTGAAGCTACTGTACCACAGTGCAAGATCCACATGAAAATCTACAGCTGCAAAAGGAATTCAATGATTTCCCCCTTCTCTCTTCAACTTTGAATATAAGATCAGAAATTGTGATTCCCCATTAATGCATTATCCAATTGTCAGAGTCAGAGTCAGTGAAAATTCCCATCAAAGTCTCTGAAAATGTAATTTCCTGAGCCTAACCAGACTCAAGTCTTTAGGTGGTGTAACCTACGGGACGCATCGGTGCGGACGTAGATGATCTCGCTCTTGGCTCCATGAACCTGGTGCTCGTCAGACGCAGATAGTTGGGTTTTGACCATGATGGCGTACTGGGTCCAGGCCTTCAGTGGTCGAATAAGGCACCCTGGCTCGTTCGCCTTCTTGCCTTCCGTGGGACGGGATGGAGGATCAACATCAGCTATCGCCCAGCTGTGGGAGCCGCATGCGTCCTCTCCATCGAACTCTGTCACGTTCCTGTACACCCTGGAGCAGATGGAAAGACGGAGATCAGAGAACACGGATAAACCGCTTCAAACTACACGGGTGGCACATCTTGGTAAAGGTATTGCGGGGAGACAGACAAGTCAGTGAGTTCAAGATTATGTAAAGCATTTTAATTGATTCTGTACTCATGTAGTTGACTGGTGCTTCCTGTTTGTTGGAGTACTGCATCAACCAGCCTCTCAGAATCTCAAGATCAGATACGTTTTTAAGGGAATAAAAGCCGTACTGGTCAAGTTACTGACGTGAGATTCAAACTGTAGTAAAAAACAACTCCTTGTGTGTTGCTTCTACTGTCGGAACGCTGACCGTAGGTGTGAATACCGGTTCCAATGTTGTGGGAACATTCAGGGATTTTTGCCAGATACTTACGCCTCTTTGTAGAAAACCATAAATCCCAGCAAATCTCTGAAGTCTGAAGGCCAGAAGGGCTCCCACCTCACCAAAATCATGGTAGATGAGGGCCTGACAAGGGTGATGTTCAGCAGCTTGGTGTCACCTAAGGGGGGGGGGGAGGAAACAGACCATCCTCAGAACATGCATCAAACATAGACAATCATAATCACGCCAAGATAGTTGGAAACAAAAGACATGAACCATGCCACCAAATTAGACCTGCAAAATAATAAGTGAATACAGTTTCCTATTTCATCCAAACAGTTTTTTTATGAGTAAATAAGTGATGTACTGTGAGCCCATCTTGAAAAAAAAGGCATTAGAATAATTGATTTCTTTGTGAACAAAATAAATAAACAAAGAACATTAAATGAAATGCCAACAGTAAGGTGGTGACCATCGGGTGGACATCTTAAGTCCGAGTGTCTTACAGGAGGCTTGGTCCCCGTTGGTGCGTAGAGCGATGTCGTTCTTTTGGTTGCGCTCCTTGGTTCCCGTCACCTCCTCAATCTTCTTGATTTCAGACATGCAGAGTTTGGGGTTGTAGTGGAAGAACATGCGACCACGATGGATGGTCAGGTTGTGCTTGGACCAATCCCACAGCTCTTGCAGGTTCTGGTTGTCCAGCGCGTAGAAGGCGAAGACACTGACAAGAGACAAGCGAGGAGACGGATACAGAACTGCACACAATGACCTGAACGGAGAGTAGAGGCACACGAGACTTACTCCAACTCGAGTTGCTCCCCCCTGATGACACGCAGTTTGCGGAGGAAGGACAGGGAGACCAGGGCGTGGGCTCTGCGAACAGTCAGGTACCCGGTGATCTCCTCCAGCTGGCCCAAACTGGCCTCCAGTTCAGCTGCAATATTATCTGCAGGGAGAAGGAGATTTGGTCTTAAAGATTTGGGCAGAAGACATTCAGAAGGTCATGCGATCAGACACACACAGTAGCGCTGGAGGTCCTCGACATGGACTGAGAAACCCGAGCGATAAAATGGGGAAGGAGACGGGAGACGCAGCAGCAGGACTCACTTCCTCCTTGAATCTTGATGATCATGTTGCCGTTGATAACGGTGCAGCCCCTCAAAGCCTGGGCTGAAGTTACAGAGTCGATGATCTTTCCCGCACACAGTTTAGGACACGGACCTGCACATGGAGAACAGATCAACCTGCACAGAGAGAGACGTACACAGATTAGAGTCAGCAACACAACAACGTCTATATCAATGCAGTGAATGCGTTTGCTGACGTGCCAGGTCAGAGAACTCCACTGAAGGAGATCAATGCAGACATTATTCAGCATTCAATCTGGGATTATTGTCCACAAAACTACAAAGGGCTGCAATGTTTTGGTGTGCACTTATTAGAAATGGAAAGGCGCATAATTGGATCAGGCTCAGTGACGTACTGGTGTGACATGAGCAGGGACTGGGGATGACGAGGCATTTTGAAAACAACGGGGGAATCTGTTTGAGGACATTAAGATGACGTACACTTACTCTGGTTGACACAATGAGTTTTATATACAGGCCTCCTTTGCACTTTTTGTTTGAGTTTGACCCAAATATTCTTTCCCATCCATATGCAGCAATTGTAAACAAGAATGCTCATTCAAGCACTTTAAACGTCTTCCATAAATATAATATTTAATAAAGACTGTTTAATAACCAAATGAATCCATAGGCTCTTAGTGGAATGAGATTAGGTGATCTGTCATCCAACACTCCTTTATATTTATTTGCACCGTATAATACAGGAGAGAGCTTCATCGTGCTTCGCTTTCATTTCTCCTGTCACATAAACACACAAAGACAAAATGACTGAAACACCATTTGCAGCTCCTGACAGGCATTCCCCCCTCTCAGCTTGCTGAGTGGCATTCTCTCCCCTGAAACATGCACTTGTGCACGGAACCGGAACCCACACACACACACACACACACACACACACACACACACACACACACACACACACACACACACACACACACACACACACACACACACAGCAATGAGGCCTTGATTGTGCTGCCTTTCGGTAAATTCATTCACAAAAAGGCAGGTCTTGTCCAGTGAGCCGGGTACACGCCACACAGAGAAAAGGCATCCGATGCTTCATTCACTAAAGAACACTTTTTTGAGAAGCCCTCTGGAAGCAACATAATCCCTCCCCTTTAACTCCACTTACAGCCTCGACAGCCCTCATCACAAAGGTCAGCCTGAGATGTTTGGTTGGTTGGCTCCAAAAACTTAAATATATAAGTGAGCTTCCCCCCACCCAACACGTTTGTGCGGACGTCAGGTTGCTGAGAAACAAAAAAAATACATCTACCAATCAAAAGAGAGCTGCAGGAGGCGATCAGATTTTGAAGCCGTCCGGTTTCAAAACCTAAAGAGGAGACAATGACATCCAACAGCAGCCTCAGCCGGCACCTTTTCAAAGCAGCCCCTGTGCCCGGGGAACCGCAAACAAAGGATGCTGTTGTTCGCTGCGGGGACCATGAGAGCTCTGCATGCACTGGCATTTGTAAGCTCACCCCGAGTTAATTCTATGTTTATGCAACTCTTATTATAATCCCCCTTTCCAGGAAGCAAGCACACACACAAGTACACATAGTCTCACCAAAACTGTGTGTAACAGAGAGAGAGAGATCCAATACACACCTGCCTTCTCCCAGTTTCCATCTTATCAGCCTCTTAATAATTTACATCAATCAAAGGATGAGTAATTGCTTCCCCTCCTAGACTTCGGGGAGAGTGGAAACCCACTGTAATTCCCTCTCAAAACAACAATAACAAAAATATACATATATTTTGAGCATCATAAAAATATATTTTTTTGTGATGCTCATTCCTTCTCCCACGTACAAAATGGTATAGATTCAACTTCAACCGTAAGGCTCCAGTTACAGTGTAGAAATGTTTTGGGCTGTTGTGCTGAAAAACACAGACACACGGGCAGACAGGCAGCCAGGCAGCCAGGGCCCAACGACAGCCCTTAAAGAGACAGTGTTTCTCTGTCCGGCTGAACTCCATGACTCGGACTGCAGGGTCTGCTAGAACCATCTGGAACGGAGGCCGCAGCCGCCGCTCAGGTTTGGTTTTGGGCCCGGCGGAACCAGACACGCACACTCAGACGCACGCGCGGCTGCAGAGGCAGTGGAAGGCAGGGAGAAAAAATATCCGACTGAAGGATGGATTGTAAACTCAAGATTTAAAGAGATGCTTCAGTGCGATTCTTATTAGGAGTTCAGTTGTTTTTTTAAACTCTCAATTGTGAAAATGTCTTTGTCAACTAAGATTTTCATTGAGCAAGGACAGCAACAAACCTTACTATTGATGCAGACATGTATTACAGAGGTAAATGTATTAATTCATAGAAAATTTAAAAAGCACAATTGACCCACAGCAAATGACAAGTATAAAAATAAATTGTTTTTTGACGTCACAAAAAAAATCAGGACGCCAACCATCTCGACTCTTTGTCAATCCTCATTGTTATGTGTGTGTGTACTCATATGTATAATGTTGCCGTTCTGTCTGTGTGTGTGTGTGTGTGTAACCAGGCTAAGCCGCTGTGATGATGACGCTTGTTCTCGTTATAACCAAACCATAGCAGCGAAACAGACACACCCACTGATGTTGCGTCAGATCGGCAATGAAAAGAAAAAGAAAAACAAGTTTGGCTTATCACATAATGTGTGCACACGTAGCCGACACAAACAAACACTCCCAAAGAATGCCATTCTGCCATAAAACTGCATGACTGTGTGTTAAAGCATTGTTATTTCCCGTCTAAGCCGCTGATAAGCGTACAAGGAAAAGTCCATCGCTCTTCCCTCGCCGCCTCCCAGCCTGCAACCTGGAAAAAGTCACCCGACCAAACGCTTTACTTGGGAACGAGCTAATGTAGTCGCCAACACGCTCGGCACACACAAACACTCAAATGCATGCACTCACAAATGTATACGCGAAACACTTGAATATTCAACAGGTACGCCAGATCCACAAACACCATCAATCACCCGGCCACCTACAGGCTTCGGGCGCTGCAGACATCTGCAGGTAACTCTCATTGGGGAAAAAAAAAAAAAACTCAGACGAATGCGGCACAGTGCTTCGTTTTCGATCAATGTGTCACTCTACGTCTTTGCACCCACAGAACTCCTTACTCTCTAAAGTCCTTTGTCACAGCTTGGAGTAACAAGTCTGCCACTTCCTGGTAGGCGACTTGGCTCATGATAGGCCACTCTTGTGAGAGGCGTTTAGTCAGATTTGCTTTGCCAAAAACAAACAGGAGTGTTTGCATATATACCGTTTCTGCTGAAATACGTTCTATTCCTCAGTGCGCCTTTACACCTGTCTGTGTGTAGGTTCTGAAAGCATGAAAACAGGAAAGGCCTCAAAACAAACACGTGTCCACTGTGTTTAACAGCTAACCAGCGCTAAACGAGGAAGCCAGCGATGTTCCTCTACCGACGTTTACTTCACGTGGGCTAAATAAGGTTGTGCCCTTGCTGGTTGCACATGCAGGCAAAGCGGTGTGCTAAACAGGAGCAGGTGAGGTCCAGAACGTTTTTGTTTTACGTTACTTTTTCGCTCATGGCACCTGGCTAACACTTGTATCCAGATTTACAATAAGGGATAATAGAGATCTAGACCGCTGATCTTTCACCTCAGTCCTTTTGACCAGCTACACTGCTGCTGCTACTACTACTACTGCAGCTCCTGGGTTTAAATACATCCACCAAGTCCTGACAATCAACTAGCAATCCTCATTACCATTTGCTAGTATTTCATATGAAGTAATCTCATGAGATTCACTTCATATGAAGTGAACAGGACCCAGACAGACCGTAAAAGGTTAGGTTCTGAATACTGAATAATAGGAAAATAATTGGCTATTAGGTGCTTAAAGACCTAGGCACATTATTTCACCGCAGTGCACCCTTCTACACCGTTTACAAAATAATCAGCACTTCAGCATGATTAGAAACATTGCTTATATTCTGTTGACAAAATGTTCTGTATTTTCTGTATAAAATTTCTGTATGCAACACAAAACCCAGTTTTAGCTAATTGAATTCACATATTAATTTTGCATGTGAAAAGTCCATAAGTCAAAATCTTTAACATAGTGTTGTGGATACCCTATTTGTTTTTTTATGTCAGCATGTGAACATTTTGACTTGATGCAGCTGTGTAATCATTGAGAACATGTGATGGAGGCTGTGAAAACACCATGAACCCATTCACAGCAACTGAGAATAGAGGATTTATTTTCATTTGACATGTAGCCTCGGGACCATATAGAAACTTTGTGTTTGGGGTCATTGTTTAACTTATTACTGTATTTTCATACAGTAACTGCATATACCCCACATGCTATCAATTGTATATGCATAATGTTTAGATCGCCTTATTTTATGAAATTGCACTTTGTTGTTTCTTGTTCTTCTGGGTTTGTATCCTTATGGTTGAAATGCACTTCTTGCAAGTCGCTTTGGATAACGACGTAATGTAATTGACACTGCACTTGCTCGTAAACCCTACAACCTGCACTCTCAAACAGCTAAACAACCCTGTTCCCGTTTGATACCGAGGCAAACAGAGAGACGCGGGTGACGTTTGGCCCGTCCACAATGTCCTGACTTCCCAGCAGCCCTGCTGCTTTTCCACAGGGGAGGCTTTCCATAGTGGAAAGATACTGCAGCCCTTTCTGTTTGATCAACTTCCAAACACAATCACCTTTTGTGTGCAAAGGTCATCGAATGTGTTGAGTGACTACAGTCCCCTGTCACAGGGGGATGACTTGTTGTGGGTGTAAGCTAAATCTCACGTCGCGTGATGATGGCCTCCATCAATAACCCGGCAGTGTTTGTGGTAGCATTAAAGGGTGTGTGTGTGTGCGTGTGCCGGACGTACGCAGTAGAGTTGATAGTGGTGAATCCTGACGGACACTCTGGAATACAGGCCCCATTGTGGATGACATATTCGTGGCAGCCCAACTCGCGGTCCTGGTTCAACGTCTTAGACTCCTTACACTTGTTGTGGAGCTCCTGGATTGAAAAATAAATATAAAAAAATGAATGAAACAAATGCTCACACACACACACGGCCTCTAGAGTCAACCGCAAGAATTTAAATTATTACCAACCTGGCAGAAGGAGAAGCTGACGCAGCGCCAGCCCCTGAAGACATAGTACCCAGGGGGACACTTTTCCATACAGTTATTCCCATGCTGGAGATTCCTGCAGGCCACACAGCTACTTGCATTACCTGGCTCAGAACAGCCGCCGAGGCACTGGTCATGGCAGCACTGGCCCTTGCGGTTACACGCATTGTGCTTACAGTTGTCCAGGCACACTGAGGAAAAACAGAGGAGAGGGGAGGAAACGTAAGGGCGACGATAACAATAGTACACATAGATTTAGCTTTTAACAGCTCGCAAAACGCTAAAACAAGAAGGGGCCAAATGAGCAGAACCCCTGTGGTCAGAACGGTCACCAAGTGGTGGTTGGCTCTGATCTGGGAGCAGCGAGGGAACCGCGTGCGTGTTTGCTGTGGAAGTACAAACACACAAACGTGGCTGCGTGAACCATAAACAGGTGTTCTCGCCGAGGCCTCGTGGTTCCTCGTTGCTGTGGCGGCTCAAAGAGAAAGTGGGAGCTGCCGTCAGAGGGGTTACAAACAGGGGACTGAGAAACCTTTTACCCTTAAGGAGAAAATTAACAAAAAGACAAAGCTTTGATTTATCAGTGATTCCCTTCGCTGGCTGATTGAGGGTTGCAGACTCAAGGACACAAACAGTCAACTTCCTGCTGACACGTGCTTGGACAACTAGTGATTGCAACGCGGGCGTCCACGAAGAGCGAGGGTCCACAATTCACACGGGACGACCAACAGCGATAGTCTGCACCACTACAGAAACCGCCGTAATTGCCGCTAGCTTTAACATTATAGGTCATTGGCTCACGTCAGGTTCCATTTGACACCGTTTGGAAACAGCATTTGGTGAAAGAGCTTTAGTGTCAATCGTGATTGGATTAGCCGTTAGGTTTGCCCCTTATACCCGGCGCTGGTCTTTGACGGCCACCACACATTACAGATGGGGACAAACAGAATAGGACATAACAATAAGCAGAGAGTTAACCGAGGCTGTCCCGTTCATTTCGGTCCAGAATACATAATGAAGACAAATCAGTGGTTTGTTAGTGGGTTTTTTTTTACCTCTCACCATGCTTCTCCTTATAATGTCAGCCTTGATATCACATGTGAATGGAACCAGAGAGCGTCAGGGCACAAAGCAGATCCAGGTCAAATAAAAGGCTGCAAACATGATTTGACTCACGCACGTACTTAAAAGGAAGATTCCGAATTCGTATTTCGGTTAGCTTTCAATAACAAAGTTATCCGCACTAGGACCACCGCCGACCCCTGTGTACAGGAGGGCTGCCCATTGTGGTGCCTGAGTAGGACGGGGTTGATACTGAGGTTAAAGAAAAGAACAATGACAAAAGGGACACAGGGCGGAAACTGAGGAAAAACGGGGGGATGACTAATAAAGAAGAAAAAAAACATTGGCTCATGCAGGAGTTGCTCAACTGCATTATATTTACTGCAACCTCGCAAACCCAACGCGGCACGCCGTCGTCTCTGACCCACAGGGGAAAATGCTCTTCTCCGACCCTCCCCCTCTCGTCTGTCTGCCGTGTGTGTGTGTGTGTGTGTGTGTGTGTGTGTACACGTGCTGCGACCACAGCGTCACACAACGCGGGAGGGAGGGCCGCGAGCTCGCAGATCCAGCTCCGGTCGAGGATCCATGCCTGAGTGCCGCTGCAGCCCCAGATCCACCCTCAGCTTCAGCCAATGCCTTTGCCGACTGGGGGAGGCAGCCATTCAATGGCCTTCCATGTTGGGGAGGAGAGAGACGCCCAGGGTTAACCCTGGCCTCGCTGGGGCAGACAGGGGGCAGACGCAGCCAAGCAGCCAGCGTGCCAGGGAAGGCTGCTGCTTTGGGTGAATTACAACCAGCCGGAAACCGAGATAGCCAGTCCCATCTGTTAGGGCGTCATGAGAAACAGTCCATGTTCCCCTTTTATATTCATTTGAGTCATTAGAATTTGCATTTACGATGCACTACCTTGGTATCTATTATATTGTATTGATCTGATCCATTTACCCTTTTTTTCCCTCTCACATCTCTACCAGAGCACAACACAGCCGTCTCAGTGGGGGGGTGCTATATTAGCGTAACACCAGAAGCTTTATTCTTCATTCAGCACTGGGCCACGCGAGCTAGCTGCTATGCCAAACATGCTCCAGTCAGCTCGCTCATTCATTCATTCATCCCCCTCCTCCTCCTCCTCCTCCTCCACCGTCCTCTTCTCTAACCTCACCCTGCACCACAATCTATCCCTCTATCTGCCTGCTTGCCTTTCTAGGCCACTCAAGCCCTCCCACTTTCATTCATACAACGCCTTGTTTTGTTTTGGGGCTGGCTGGATGGGGGGATGGAGGGAAGGAGGCATGGATGGACGGACGATTTCCCTCGTGCATCAACAACAAGAGGAGGAGGAGGAGGAGGAGGAGGAGGGGGGCGGTGGCATCCTGGAGAGCTAATCTCTCATTAAGCTTAACACACACACACACACACACACACATTTAAACCTTACAGTGTCATTCAATAATTCGCTTGCCGCTTCCTTACACACACAGACGCACACATTTCAAGTAAGGGCTTTAAATTCAAAGGCGTGTTGTGTTTACCTTCCATGTAGCCACGGCAGTAAAGAGCCCCGTCTGTACGGCGGCCCGGGGAAGGAACATGGGAAAGGCTGCGCAGCCAATAGCATGCAGCCACACACGGCAACACTTCCTGCTCTTAACACATAAAAACCTCCCCTTTAATTGGCGGTGTTGTCTACAGGCGATGTGCTGGGAACAATAACAAACACGTTTTTACCCCAGAGCCATTTACTCAGGAGAACACACGCACGCAGACGCACATCCAGATAGTTGCACACACACACACACACACACACACACACACACTTTACTATATTTGGCCACGGTGGGAGTCCTAAGCTTCAAAAGCTTTGCTGTAACGGCTGAGTGATCCGAGGTGAGACATTCACCCTTAAGAGAGTCGAAGAGGGAGACGGGGAGGAGGGGAAAGACTGTAAACAAAAAAAGGCGGATTGCCGGGAGGGAGAGAGTGATACTGTCATAAGAAGCGTCAACACACGCAAGCGCACTAATAGACAAATACACCGAGGCGAAGGTCTGTGTTTGTTCACCGATAGGGCCAAAAGCAGATTAACAGGGGAGAGTGAGTGGAGGGGCAATAAGGTACGTTGAGGAGCAGCGCCACGCTATGTGGAAATTTCCCTACTGACGATATTGCTTTATGGAAAACAATGACATGCAAAATCATGGTCGTAACAAAACTGAACTGAGGAAGGTACGTGGGTATAAATATGTATTAGCTGGAGGCGCTTGTGTCGAAAGTCCCTTTTATTCTACAAAATGGCATGCTGAGATCAATACTTTATTCTTTTTTTGCATTGTATACGTATACATAGTTATGGTCTGGCTGCCCTTTTGTTTCAATTAAAATAACTAGTTTAGTGGCGGAAGTCAGAACTGCAGGTTGTACGTGTGAAGTCCTCCAGACTTTTCATGATGGAGCTGAGGAGGCAGCATGAATGGTTTAAACAATAGCAGAGTGTAAAAAATAGCATAAAAAATGAAAGTAGTTTACATGAGCGCTTGATACAAGAAGCCAAGGCGTCATTCAACGTAAAAGTTCCAAGTCAAGTGAGTGCTGCTGTGTAGGAAAAGGAGTAATTCAGAGAGAGATTGTATACACAAACACAATTGAGTCAAACAACAAACGGATTTAAATGAAAGTCCTTAATGCTCACAAAATGCCTTGTTAACAGACATATCCTCCCCTTTCCCCTGCAACAGCCACTCCCTCTCAGGGTTGTTGACACACAGAAGAAGAGCCGCCATTGGTGCAAGCAACTTGCCAAACACAGGAAGCTGAGAAATGAGTTTACTCAAGTTTAGTTGCAAATAACAAGATATTTCACTGTGGTTAAAACCGGCGTGGGGAGAGAAACGCTGACACACTAACCATACAGGTACACTACGGGAGGTGGGATTTAAAATTCAGAATTTTAAGTAATTCTTTAGACGTCATCTTTTTTTGGATGTCTTCTATAGATGATAAGCCCAACATAACATGAGGTTAAAAAAAATAAACACTGGCAGATATATAAACAAACGCAAGATAATAAATTATTAATATAGTCATTTCTGGCGTGCGTAATTAATCCTTTAATCCTTTAAAAGGGGTATACAACTATTTAGTGTGGATCCTATGCATGATTTATACATTTTGGTAATTACACTGCTTACTGGGACTGGCTTAAAATTTTAAAAAAAGTTAGAGTACTGATAGTAAGCCCTACTTGTCACTCAGTAATGAAATTTGGTGGTTTACAGATAGTAACACACCAGCTTACAGACAACCGTAAGGGCATTTTACAGTTGCAGTGTAGTGTGTGTGTATGTGTATGTGGGTGTGTGTGTGTCTCTCACACACCCACACAAACACACATGCAGACTCCCTCCCCTCCAACACCAACTGAAACAACACGCCCTTTGTCGCTCATACTAGAGATTGTTTCGCTGATTTCAGTTTTGTTTCTACGAGTTGCCAAATTTCATTCAAATTCAGAGCAGTCTTTTCTCATGTCACACACATGCTCACAACACACACCCTTCCACAAATCTGCATACCTGCCTCTACACGTCGAAGTGTTCACTTAGGTTAACAGTAGCACTCCGTCTACGTCCGCATATCAAAGGGAGATTGTTGTTGTGACGCGTTAACGTCGGTAACGAGGCTCTTAAATGTACACCATCTGAAACAAAATCCAATAACCTCTTCTTCATTGCTGGGGACACTCATTAATAGGAGAAGACTTAAGCACTTTGCTACTAAAAATGCTTGATTAAATCAATTGGAGGTTTCTTGCCTTGCTGAAGGACAATTTCAGACTATTTGCTGAAGAGAGCAGAAACGTCTGCACCTTTACCGATTGCCGCAAGAGCCAAATGCAAGAGCAACCTTGCAATCTAATAAAGTATTATTAGTACTTTTCACAGCTACCACAGTGTCACATGTTAAGTCTGAATTTAGGGTCGGTTGGGCAGCCGCCCACACGGACGTGTAGACAAACTAAGCGGGTGAATCAGACGGTTTCTGCTCGCCGCCTTGTCTGTCTGCTCATTGATCCCCTCATCTGTCTTCCTGTGTGCCGGCCTCTCTTGTTACCATGGAGATGAGTCCAGACATACACTGTCTGCAGTAATTAGCTGCATGCTCCCAGCAGGCGCTTTCTTAGCTTCCCCTCTGGTCATCGCTTGCGTCTTGCCTTTTCATCAAGAGGCTGCGCGCTATCCGTCTCTCTGTCCCTTCAAGCCTTGCGCCTCCTCTCCCGAACGTATTCCCCGCCTCTCGTCTCCTCCTCCTCCTCCTCCTCCTCTGGAACCTCCCCTGGCAGTTTCCTTTCTCCCCCTGTCCCGCCCAGCTATGGTGTCTAGCCCCAGGTGACAAATTTGCTCCTCCGTGCAGCCACATCTAGTGGATCTCATTGCAGACGAGGGAGCTTCAATCAATACGTCCCGCTGACGGTTCCCTCCGCCACTCCTTTATTCTTCCCTCCTCCAAGAGCTTTTGAAACCACCCTCCACAATCCCCCATCCTTCATATCTCTCCCTCCATCCCAGTTCCACATCTTTCATTTTGTCACACTGTCACCAGCTGCTGCATTTGCTGTTGCATGCATTTATTTTTTTCTGACATCTAGGCGCAAACATAAAAAACACACACAAACCAAGACAAACGGGGGCCACACACACACACACACTCATACATACAATGCTGCAGTTAACACAAGTTCTCTCTCTCTCTCTCTCTCTCTCTCTCTTGCTCTCTCTCACACACAATTACTAAGACGAAACAGAGATCATCACGATGTCTCACACTGTCATCCAAAAATACACAGACACAAACACACACACACACACACACACACACACACACACAAACAGCAGGTCCAGCAGGTTTTGCTGACCAGACAGTTTGGTGTCAGTGGGAAGGTGATGGAGAGATGCGGCGCACGTGAACATCCATCTAAAGAGCAAGACACCTGCATCACTGGCCTTATGATGCTCCTTCACGTTACCACAAGCAGGAATAACTCATAAAACACACACACACACACACACACACACACACACAGACCACCACGGAAGCAGGCGTCTCTTCGTAAAATAGCTTCAGCCAGCAAAAGGATGCTACCGCTGTCAGATCCAGTGGTCAACGTCTAAAGACCGAGGCGTCCCTCGGGAGAGACACGCTTCAAACAACGTCGACTTCATCGGGAGGCAATCGGAGTTCAACATCTCATTCCAGGACGTATCAAATGCAGTTTGTTGGGGATTTGGGGTTTTCTGCTGCAGCATTACGGCCAACAAGCACCTCCTTCTGTGTCCCTTATAGTAAGTCAAATTAGAAGCAGTAGAGAAAAACCCAACAAAGCGCTGCCGACAGAGATCAAACATCTTAATTTTGGTAATTTAATCTGCGGTGCTGCGGGGCAGGCCAGTCATGACTAAGGTGCTTTTAAGCCTTCCCTCTCTACCTCAATGGCCCATTATCTCCTCATATTAACCGCGGAAAGAGAGACGGGGAGGAAGGTAAATCACTCTCTCTGTTTCACTTGGTCCTAAGTTGACACAGAAAATATGTTAATCAAAAGGCTGATTGTCAGGTTTCTCTTTCTACTCTCTTCTCCCCTTACTCCATCTTTCTTTCCTCTCCTCCCACCTCCACCTCTGGTTCTCTCTCTCTCTCTCTCTCTCTCTTTCCTGGCTTTCTTGTGTTTCAGGGGCTTTGAGTTCAGCCGCCCCTTCATGACCGGGGACAAGAACCCTGTGTGGCGGCTGCTGCAGGTCGATGCTTACACTTTAAAAAAAAAAAAATTAAATGACCGTAGATCTGCGATTCCATCGTGACTTTTTCCAAGAAAAACACCCCTGTGAACAAGGTGCTCTTCTTCATTTTATAAGGTGGGGAGCTGCCTCTTTAATCGGAGCCAGGGAAGAACCCTTTTTATATGTAATTATATTTGGAATATCTTTTCCTGAGAGACTAAATACAAGAGTTTTTCTTATAAATAAAAAATAAAATAAATTAGCAATTAGCAATGCAAATGCACGTGACAGATGAACGCAAAGCGCATCTTGGACGCAGGGATAAAAGGAACAAATATTCTTTGGGTGTACACAAACTCCGTGGAAACAAGGAGAATCACCCACACAAACGGACACGAGTGAACTTGAATCTCTTTGCAAAAAAAAAAAAAAAAAAAAAAAAGAAAAAGTGACACGCTCCTGTGTTTCTGCAGAATGGCCAGCTGCAGTGAGCAGTAGGCACAGTGTGAGGGGGGCTTGGGCGGGATGGCTGCAGTGCAGATGCTAGCTGCCCTATTTCATATTCACAGCGTAGCACGAGGCAGAGCTACAGAACACAGGCAAGCACACACACACACACACGCACACACACCTGCATTTGTGCACAGAGAGCAGAGGGCGTGATGGTTATTGGGAGAGAAAAAAAAAACAAGCTAATACTATAGTACTACTCGACATGTCGATTTGTACTATCGTATGAGGAGAACTCTGGACATTTTCTACAGAGAAATAAAATCAATACAATTAAATCGCAGACATCACTTCTGTTCTGAGTCACCGAGTTAAGAACACAAAGCGTTGGCCAGATGTCATTTGAAGTCATTTTAGTCATTTTAAGTGCCCTCCCTGCTGTTTGTATCAGACGAATTCGAGCACCCCATCCCGCCAGTCTCCTCCGTCCATTCGTATCCCACAAGGCCTCAGGAAGGCCACTTACTCTGGGAGGAAGCAGAGAGACTCTCCATCATTACTTAAAGAAACTTGTCACGATTGGGCCACATACGCACTTTGCGGCGAAAAATACAGCAGCACACAGGTCACATGTGTCAGACACGTGGAGTTCTAGTACCTTCTTCCATTGTTCATAGCAGCCCTCCCTTCTACACAGAACCCCCCCACCCCCTCTGACCTTAAGACTGGAGAATAACATCGCAGGCCCCGACTTTCACTGTACTCAAGGATTCTTATCATCTGCGTGAATTATTCATATATAGATATACAGACATTTTAATAAAGGGTTTTATACATCTTCTGACTAAGACTGCTTCGCCTTTCTGACGTCCATTTATTTTGTACAAAGCAGCAAAATGAACACGTTGGTCGTTTCGCGCTGGCTAAAGGAGACGCTGCCAAAACGTTTCAAGACAATTAAAACACACACCCCGTAGGAACCATCACAGGCTTGAGGAGCTGAAAAGCCCTTCAGAAGTTGGCAAAATGGTTGAATTGTCTAGCACATGGGTTTGGAGGGCCAGTGGTCATGAGAAGTACTCGGGATATTAAATCTAAAAACATAGTGGTCATAATGTCTTTCGCCCATCAAAAGCTCTGGAACCGTGGTCCTGATTCACATTCATCCCTCCAAGCCGCACTTCCAAGTTGCAGAAGCCTCCGCTTGACCTCAATGAGACTCATCTTTCCATCGGCAGAGGGAGAGGCCAAGGAAAACAGCCGAGAAGACCGACCAGGGGTCTCCTGGGCCGGTGCGCAGGGACAGATTATGGAGAGGGTTAGTCATAAGCAAAACAGTGTAAAGAATTCGGGGGGAAAATCGGGAGATGTCTGTGCTTCTGTGTGCTCTCACTTTGTTCATCCATCTGTCCGAGCACATCCCCATGTTGTGTGAACTTTATGGGAACCAAAATCGGGTTCTGCTGGTTTTGGGGAGAAAAGGTTCATTGTTCTAAAGTATGGAATAGAGAAGAGTAAAACTCCCAATGTCACTTCATTATTATTTGTGGACAAAAGTCCTTGAAACAAGGCCGTTAATCAGAAAGAAAACGTTAACTTTAACAAAGGCTGTAGATGAAAACAGAGGACACAAATTGATGTTTTCAGGTTCAAATGCAGATCAAATCTCATTCGACAGGCGCTGACATGATTCATCCCAACACCTATCCTCAAACACAGGGCAGATTTCTGGCAGCAATGTGTGCTAAAAACAAAGGACGCCTAAAATCTTCCAGTACAAATATCTGGGAGGTGAAACTCCCCAAAACCTAAAAATTAAAAACTAAACATTGCCTTCGGCATGGTCTGTGCTGCTCACTAGACAGGATTGGTATGTCTGTCAGCCAGTCGACCCATCAGACATGCTCCTGCAGCGATGCTAATGCATCGTCCGCCACTCTACAAACCGTGCCCAATTAAACCCTAGTTCCAATAATGAAGAATTTCCCATAAGCACACACGTTATCACCTGCTGATGCAGAGAATCAGGCGAGGTTGTGTGTTGTACACATGGCAATGAGAAGCACACGATGTCACAGAAAACGACAAAAATCCGGTATACGAGCAGATTTTTCTACGCCTCCGTGCGGCAGCGTCTGCAGTGAGCTGGGCGGCGCGCAGACAGACTCTTTCGACAGCCTATCCGCTCGCACCGCGCTCAGACATTCCCTCAGTCAATGTAGGAGGGAGGGATGGAGGCCGGCGCCAATGCAGCACGGGAAAAAAACGCGGCATGCAAGCAGAATGCATCGATTCAGATGCACAACTGAAGCGAGCGGTGTTTGGAGGTAGGATGTGGGGGGAGGGACGAAGCTTAAGGGTCGGGATGGAGGGATGGATCTGCAGAGAGCCGGAGCAAACGTCACTCACGACCGGTTCGCTTTGACAAACACCCCCCACCCCCCTCCCCAGGGTACAGGAATTGTCAGGGAGTCAACTCAATAACAGGATGGACACATTCGTTAACCAAGGAGGGCAATTAGCGATAGGAGTTATATTCGTGTATGGTTCACATTTCTAAAATGTTTCTAGCACATCATTAATATCCCTTAATGTTTATTTTAATATACATTTATCTTTCGCATCAAACAGCCAAACCCACTAGCCAACCTCTTCCTTTCTGTGGCCTCATCTGTGATACATAAAGCTTTGTTATGAAAGGGTCGATAAAGGAATCACGTGTCAAAGCTGTTACTCTTCTCAGCATTTGATGAACGACACGTGCATTAAATCAACATAATTACCTTCAAGGGAAAAA
Organism: Apeltes quadracus; assembly: GCA_021346845.1. Taxonomy (NCBI): domain Eukaryota; kingdom Metazoa; phylum Chordata; class Actinopteri; order Perciformes; family Gasterosteidae; genus Apeltes; species Apeltes quadracus. The sequence continues at coordinate 5,799,592 of CM037924.1, read as the reverse complement.
AATGAGAATAATTAAGACGTGGACAAGGGGGTAAAACTGCAGCTGGGGTCTTTGTAGCAATCACAAACGTAGGGAACGTGGTCTCGACATTGCAGGTCAACAGTTAATTTGAGAAGGTTCTGTGAATTTGATAGCATAGAAATAGGAACAAGTTTACAAAAGGGACTGTGTTATTCAGTTTGTGTTTGTTTAACCTTTAGCAAGTCACAGAAAAGAGGAAGTCAGATCCTTTAGGAGAACCACTGCTCGACACCGACGTGTGCAGTTCAAATTTGACAATAACATAGAAAGTAAATAGACAAACCAAAGACCGAAAACAAACGCACTGCAGACTCACCTCCTGCAACAAGTTTGGAAGGACCCTCACTCATGTGGGACACCACTTCCCGACTGAAACAGCTCAACCGCTACAGGATTCTGCACAGCGGGATTAGCACTGGAGAGGAGGGGTCCGTGTGTACGCACGCACATACATAATACATGTAGACCAGTGTGTAGAACAAAGACTAATACATTTAGGAAGGAGAAAGGGGCGTCGGGGGACTAGAGAGGCCCTGCTTATCCTTGGGGGGGGTGCAGGTGTTGTCAACAGAGGCCCCTCTAGCAAGGCAGGCAGCCTGGCTGAGTGACACACAAAGAGAAAAGCCTTTTCACATGGAAACACAGCAGCCAGGGGTAGCAAACAGAGGGCCGGCCTGACGCTACCTGCGCCTCGCTTTTCTTTAAACAACACTCGCCGGTGTGCTAACCAAAGCTACGCAGAAACCACACAGAAGTAGCCTTTGACAAGCCGATAAGAACGATATCGGACTGAGAACCACCAGCTGCTTTCTCATTGAGAAATCCTTTCAAATATGGGGCTTTCAAACATGTCGGCATCGTGCTACCAGCACTCCCAGCGCCGACGCAGCTCCTGGCCCGAGGACGGGAACTCTCAGCTGGAACTGCTGTTTGAGAGCAGTGGCGAGCAGAGCGGACCAGTGGGACGCCGACGAGAAGCATGAGCGGCCCGCCAGGCTGCGTCAATACAGTCGGGGTAAGCTCGGGTCACAACACACACAGGGGGAGACTTGTTGGAAACAGTTGTTTACTGCAACATTTTATTCTGACGGGCCAGTTGTGTAGATGTGTATGTAGAGGCTTTGTTCTCCGCAAAGCTTTCACCCTCAGCTCACCCTCAACAGCTGAATGAAAGGGACCTGAACAGAAGGTTTACTCTTGTGATTGAAGGGGGTCTATTATGAGAATTGTACTCTTGTGTGTGACCTGGCTCCTTTTGGGGATACGTTTAACTAGACTTTAAGATATGTGTGACAACGTGGTGGTCCTGCACCAACACAGCACTGACAACAAGTACGCTATGTACGTCGAGGGCAACATCAGAAATGTTGAATATATATTATATTATCCTTTTTAACATGCCGAACCAAAACAAACTCAAACTCTGGAAAGATTTTCCAGAGTGCAAGTTTCTGTGTTCAGAATCTAAATGATGATACTTCAACGTCACACCCCCATTGGAGAACAGATGTGGTTCTCTGCCACAGATTATTGGACAGGCAGAGGTACACAGGTGTGTGCGTGTGTGTGTGTGTGTGTGTGTGTGTGTGTGTGTGTGTGTGTGTGTGTGTGTGTGTGTGTGTGTCTGCGTTTGTAATGAGATTTTAAAAAGTAGAATGAGGGCTAAATGAAATCAGTGCTGAGGGAATAGCCTTTGCGTCAGGGGAGCAGTGGTTAACACATGACAGTAAACAGGTATTGGTGATTGATGCTATCAGCAGCTGCATCCATCCCTCCCTGAAGGAGCCGTTGACAGTGTGTTTAGTGCAAATATTACAGTACACAAGAGGAAGAAATCCAACTTCTACTTGGTTTAAATTTGGTCCCTTGCAGATATGATCATTTGTTTGTCTTGAATAAAAGGTTATTGATGTGAGCCGAGCTTACATTAATTAAACACTTTTACTGAAAGAGTTCATGAAAGCAATGTTAACCAGTTTCATTAACCTATTGGAAGTCTCATTTATTATCAGTAATCAGCAAATGTCTAACACGATACATGCTGAATATCTTCTGGATCGATCCAACTGTTGACAATAGTTAGGGAAAAGTGATTACGTATCCTTCTCCCATAAAGTTTAGTTTGTCAATTTATTCAGTGAAAAACAACAACCAACAAATCATGTAAATATCAAAACATCAAGCATATCTTCTTTCACACGGTCATCCAATCAGCAAGCGCAGGCTAAGAAGGCCACGTATAAACCTCAGCTATTTTTTCCTCAGTCCCGAAAAAGTACTATTGGCACATTTATCCTCGTCAGCCGTACACATGATATGAAGGGTCTGGAGCATCTGTCTCCATCTACACATGCACATACTGTCCACAGTATGGAGTTATGGAGCGCCAGACATCCCCCTCCTACAGACACACATCCCATCGAGCTGAACTGGGGCCTGGGTTTGTCATCCAAGCGGTTCTCTGCATCCATCACAGCTAACCAGCTCTCAGAGGGGCCACGCGGACACACACCCAGGTACTCACACACACGCACGCACACACACCCCAGAGTGCTGACTTTCCACTGCATTAACAGAACCATTAAAAGACAGGCGGAGTCGTTTTGAGAAGAAAAAAAAACAGGCACCGCCGGACACTCGCGCAATAAGTGAGCAATTAATTTACACATCAATACAGAAATCTGGGTAGTCATTCATCTGCCTGAACATGGCACGTATTCTAGAAAGGCCTTTCAATATAAACCAATAATATGGCATGACATCCAAAATGTCTTGGTATTGGATCAGTTTGAATAAGCTTTGTGTGGCAATTTGGTGCGGATAGCAGTTCATTTGTTCAGGGTGGCGTTGAAAGCTCTCTCATCATTCAGCAGATACTATTTAAAAAAAGAGATGTACTTTTAATATTTGCACAGTTTCAACTGGAACCAACATTCAATATCTGCCAATAAATGTGTTTTTCCACGCCCAGTTCCTCCTTTGGTGTTCCCATTCCTGCTCTGGGAGGAACTGAGTGATAAACACACAAGCACACTAAATAGGCCCCAACTCTGGCCTGCCTCCATGCACAGACGTACACAAACAGATATTCACCTGCTACCAGACTCCCGACAACCGACCCATTAGTTCAGCGGACTTGACCAGAGGGGCGCCCCTTTGCCCGGAGCGGTCAAGGCAGGCGGCAGGGGGAGAGATGGGGGGCGATAAGGGGGACGGACACCAGCATTCCTCCCGGGAGCTTTCATTTTATGTGGGTGACAAGCCAAGCCATTGGGTTTAATTCCATGACACAAACAAAAAGCCAAGATCAATAGGGGGGGAAACATTTTTTGTGACTGAAGAATTTACCTGAGAGTTACTATCCCTTTTAGAGTTTCTTCTTTGGGGAAAGAGATGCACCGAAATGGTTGTTTGTGTTCTGGGTTAGTTGGCTGGAGACAGATGGACTGGTCGTGCTGGTACAGTTAGGTACAAACTGGCAAACTAAAAGAGGAAAACCGGCAGCACATGACGGCAACATTTACGGTGAACATTCCTCACAGGAGAAAAAAAAAAACTCCACTCCACTCCATCTCTGTCGAGATAACAATCTCGGAAGCAGCGGTCTGATGATATACGGGTATACACACAGTGCGCGCACACAAGCGCAGGTGCACCGCAGCTCATCCGAAAACACCAGCAAAACATCGCTGCGAGGAGTCATGTGTGTGTGTGTGTGCGTGTGCGTGTCTCATGTGTCTGAGTGCGGAGTGCAGCGTGTCTGGCTGACAGACGGAGAGCGCAGCGCCAGAGCAGAACTTTATTTAGCTACAATGCTATTTAGCAACAATGCCATCACAAGGCCCACAGCAGCCGACACTGGAGACAGGAGGCAGCAGCCGAGGCATTTTAAATATTAGCTGGGCCGGACGTCATTCTGCCTGGTGACACACACACACACACGCGTCGTAAGTGACCGGTTCACTAGCTCATAGTCTATATTAAGGACGAGCTATGGGTGTTACACATATATTCGAAAGACGACCCTGAGTATCAGGAGGCGCAAATATTAGAAGCCGTCATCTTGATTGGAGTGGAGTTTCATGCGGAGCAACAAAACCATTATTAAGTCCATTGGCATGTAGTGAAATAGAGACGTTCATCTAAAAGGCTCCACCGTGTTTCTTCAGTCTCTGCCAGACCCTAATTTTAAGTGTAATTTTATATCAACTCCATCCTGCATTAGTTCATATGTTATAACTGAACAGGCTAAAGTGTATGGATCATGTTACGCATATTGCAGACATGTATGACGCATTTTACTTTCATTTAGGAATACGCACTACTGCATCTGCTCAGTAAGACCGAATGTTTTGTTTGGGTTTCTCGCTTCGCACCATCTTCATGATACCTCTACCTTAAATGATAATACCAAATATGACCTAGTTACACCTTCTAGTTACAACAGCTTTTTTTCGAACATTTTATGGACCAAACTCAAAATGAATCAGAAAAGAAATTGGGAGATTGATGAAATTAAAAACAAAAAAAATAAAAAACTCCTTTTTGCAGCCACACTCAAGCTACCGCCTTCGTCTCAAAGCAACACGCCCCTCATTCAAGACCAAAAGGACAAACACCGCAGCTTGCTGTAACACAAACGACTCAGAAGCAGAAAACGGAGAGAAAAAGCAGTCACATATTACAGACGAAAATTGCGCCTTATGCAAACAAAAAAAACCCGGAAATTTACGCTTTTGCCAAAAAACACGACGACTGTGGACAAACACGTTATAACCAATAGCATGGCGTGTAACTCCGGATTGCACCAATCACAAGCGCAGACACTGCCCGGCCGGCCATCTTTAGTAACGAGAGCCAAGGCTGAAAAGTTTGGTCTATCATTTTGAGGCCCAGAAATTCCTGCATGTCTGCATACCACAGTGAAAGGGGAAGTAGGGGAGGGGACGGGGGGGACAAAGTAAAGGAACAGAGGGACAGAGAGGAAATAAGGAGGAGGGAGTTAGGTGGAGCAACCGGGAAAAGAATTGGAGGGAGAAAAAGAAAGACGGGAAAAGGAAAAGACCATTACTTCTCTCTCTCTCATCGCGCTCTTTTAGTGGCGTCTGAAGCTTTTTGCGGGCTTAAGTTATCATCTGCATCTCCTGCATGTGCTACAATTTCTCTAATAGTGTTAAAAAAAAGACGTTGTACTGACTAATAGCCACTCGACAGCGTGTTCACATCAAGCAGCACCTGAAATGCTAAATGCTACATTTTGAGTGTTAAAACATTAAAGCTGTGACCTCCACTCAGCCTTTGTCCGATACGTAAACCCGGGTTCATATCTTCATTTCCTGTGTGACACACAAACACAACGTTGGCACAGAGATTTGTGCAATTTTTTTATCTGACAAGTGACCCCCCCCTCCCTCGTGCCACATTCTATAGTGTGCTTCGTTTTCAGCCTTTGTCATCCGGTTTGTTTCACTACAGAGCCCACAGATTCTGACTGGCACGCTACAAGTCTCAACACAGATGCCACAACAAGTAGTAAAAAGAGTGCAGGTCACAGGAAAGTACCTGCTTTGCAAATTGGCGCTACGCCACCGCGGTGTACTGATGCCAGCAGCGTAGAGGGGACGCAGCGTTCTCAGCATAACAAAAGAGATTCAGACCGAGTTTGGCCTCCAGTAAAAGAAAAAAACAAAACAAAAAGGCTTCATGACACCATCTTCCGTACTGGGATTTGATATTTGATATCTTTCCACAACAAGCTAATGACAAAAGCTCGCCCCAGGTGGTCCAGCTCTGGTAGAGACGAAGGAGAGAACAATATTCACACTCATCAAAACTTCATATCGGACTGGCTTCATAGCCAGACTTTGAGAATGCTTTAGCGAAGGAAGCCGGTCTTAAAGGGCCCATATATTATTTTTCAACAAGTTAAAATAGGTTTTTGAGTTCCAGAAAACATGTTTCTGAAGTTGTTTGCTGGAAATAGCTTGTAGGAACAGATTGTTACCTCCCTCTACACCCCTCTGTTTCAGCCCCTTTCAGAGTGTTCAGTTTTCTGCTGCTCATTACATATTCATGACCTGCAGCTCATTTGGCCACGCCCACAGCTTGTAGAATCGGCGGTAGCGGTCGGCGAGCCGGGGGGGGCGGCACCGGCCGGCTGTGATTGAAAAACGGGACTGGAGGGGGTGGGAATATTCAAATATCTAGTTTTGTGACGTAACAAATCTATCGACATAACGATTTTGAACCGCTCGTTCAGAGGCTGAAGACGGGATCAATTCAGAAACCTGTATCTCACTCAAAACAGCATGGATGGATTTTCTTCCAAGTTTGTATGCATGTGGAAGCACCAGAGACACACAATAACACCCCAAATCCCAGAAAAGGGGATTTTTCCATAATATGGGCCCTTTAAATGTGTCCCAGAGCTAAATCCGGGGGGAAAATGATGATTTGGGTTTTAAAGAGAAGGGAAAAGAAAAGGACACACAGACACACACACACATACACTCACACACACACCTGTTTGTGCTCCACAGTGGCACTTCCCCTCTTTGTGAGTCTTCCTGGAGTGTGTGCGCGCTTGCGTGCATGCGTGTGTGTGTGTTTGCGCGCATGTGCGTATGCATGTATGTGCTCATGTCATTGGCTCTAAACCTCCCTCGCCCTCATCCTCTACGTGCTCACCTCTGACCCGGGTGGGTCAACTCAGGGTCACATTCTCCCCCAATAACGCGCTGCTGCATCTGTCCAACCCCCCCTCCACATCCCAGCCAGCGCCCCCGAGCCCAGTGTCACAAGCATCGCCTTAAATAGACAGAGTTTCTCTGGACCGCACCATTAGAGCCGTCAAAGGGGTGGTGTTCACCATTAAAGCGCAGTTTACCAAGAATAAAGCGCTGTTCGCCGGCACTTATTAACGTATTCTGAGTAAGGGCCGACTCGATGACGGGTGCCTTTGCTATTTCTTCTTTTCCTTTGAAAAACCTGTTCAATGGTTCACGGAAAAGATACGTTTATTGGAATCCAAGGACGTGACATTCAGCTGAGTGAGCTGGGTTTTTACAGAACTACGTGGAGAGGGTTTGGTTTGGAAAAACAGCAGGAAGCGTGAAGAGGTCATATGAGGATTAACAAGTTCAATGCAGCGAGAAACAGTTTGGAAACACCGAGATCTTCAGCTGTGAGAGCTGCCTTTGGTACACGCGCGTCTTCAAAATTTAAACACGGTTTTAGGGCGTACAACATGGCGAAAACATGCAAGCCTGACAAAACAATGAGAGAACCAACTAATAATTTTCCATTTGTTGTCATGAGCACCAACGTGAAGACGTTTCCAACCTGTGGGAAAGTGATTCTTGAGAAATCCTTGAGAATCTCAAATAAAAACAATCCCCGTCCCCCAAGGAGAGGGCGGGTTGTGTTATCTTCCTCCCTCACACACACACACACACACACACACAACCAACCAACGCAATCCTCTCGTCTCGGCTGGCTGTCTTCTAATTTCTGACAAACTGATTTACAGCCCGGAGTTTTCTGTTTGCTGGAGGCTCGCAAAGAGATAATGGAATAATCATTTGTAGCACAGTCAGAGTTTGGCATTTCTTTTACGGGGTTAAGGATCTGCAGCGCTGTGATCCTTCTTCCCCCCCCCACACACCCACCCACAGGGCACAGTTGTACCGCTCGGCAGTCTGAAGTGTTTTGTACAAAGGCAGGAAGTAATGAGGAAGTGCTTTCAGACAGCTCGAGCTGCAAACAACTGCTCGCCCGTCAACACGCCTTCCTCTGCGGCTCACACACGTGGAGCCACTCGTCATCCTCAGTAGGAAGGAATATCAGCCCTCGTCTCAACATCCCACAAAAAGGGAAGTCTTAAAGAAAAAAAAAAGAAAAAAAAAGCAAAAGAACAGGTTATACGAGATGAGGAACGGCCCTCTCCTTCTGGATACGGCTCTTGTCCCTGCATGTCGGTACCGTCAGAAGCCCCCATCCCCTCTGCACTCACAGGCAACTTACACTGAGCAGCGGCGTCCGCATGCCCCACTTAGCCAAGTGTGTATTTTTGTGCTCAACTTGGCCCTTGTGTGCATTTGTTTTGCACGTTACCATTTGAAAGTGTACTGTTACTGTGTATGCGTGTGTGTCCGTGTGTGCGTGGAGCAGAATGTGGGAGTACCCGACCATAGATGAGCTGGCGGAAAGAGGAGAGAGACTTTTCCAGATCCCCCGGGGCACTCGGCTATCACTGCACTCGCTGCACAAATGGAGCGGGTGGGGGGTGGGGACGCACACACACACACACACACACACACACACGCACAGACACACATGCACGGCTACAGCTGATGCCAGCTTATCAAAGTTAATTTGGATTTGTTAACAAGGATACGAGCTGCCAGGAAGGAAAACACAAGAGCACAATTACCAACTCTCCCTCTCCATCTGTCCGTTTCCATGCTTCCTTCCCTCCTCTCCCACCCTCTCTTTCCGTGTCTGTCTCTCCCTCTCACTCCTTGTACCTTATAAGAGACCAGTGGTAATTCAAACACAGGTGAGTGAGCCTTTGTGAGCGTGTGTGTGTGTGTGTGTGTGTTGATCCAAGGCAAGCCACGGGGAAGCGATCACATCAAAGATGCTGTCAATTGTGTCTGTAGGGGGAAAAAAAAGAAAAGGACGAGAGATCTCACATCTCTATTCAGTGTTTATACCTTTCAGGGCCACATTACTTATAATTTACTTTACTCAGGACCAAGAACACAGAATGATATGGGAAAGAAATCCAACACTGTGAATCGAGTGCTTGCTCTTTGTAATGAACAGAACTTGTTTCTATTCATTACTGCAGGACGGCACGGTTTTCTTTTACTAAAATTTGCTGAAAAAAAAAAGAATTTTGAATGACTAATGATATAGCCTCGACCCCGATGCTGGTGGGACCTGTTTCAGACCTCTATGCCCCTAAAATGGCACATGGTAAAGAAATACCCGCACTTTATGTTCCCATATGTGTTTTGGTCCTAACTGTAAAGATAGGCTTCCAATTCCAGGCAGTGGCGTTAATTCCAGGATTCCAAGGATAGCATTTTTTAACAAAACTCTGTATTTCAATATCCGTGTCATTGTTGAGATCACCTTGAGATAATTTGATACAAACACAAATCAAGTTATTCAAGAAATATGGTACTTTTGGCTACAACATAACTTCTCAAAGTCGGTTGACGGCGCGTCCCTTCATGCAGACATGTTCCCTCCGTCACCGAGCACTAGATGGCTAATTAAGAGCAGCAGCTCCGGGAGAACTGTTTCCTTTACTTTTTTATTAGAAGCAACGGCAGAAACTGAACCAAAAAAAAGGAAGGGATCGGGTGAGAAGTGATGACAATTCACATTAAAACGTCACCGTGAATATCTCGTCTGGTTAACAGCGTAGTGATGACGTTAAGACGGAAAAATGAATAAAAGAAAGAAAGAACAGTTCCACATTCGGGAATTTAGTTATTGGCTTAGTTGTTCAGAGAAGATTAAATCAGGAGGATTGATAAGAGTCTCAAAGTGTTTTTTTTAATTATGAAGGTACAGCAAAGAAACTACCATAAAGACAGAGAGCGCAGGGGAAAGCCACAATATAATCTGTACAAAACATTAAAATAATTACTTCTGCTTTTACTAAGGGTGTATTTGACTTACTGAAGTCTTTAAAAATCTTTTAAATAAAGTCTGTTTTGAGATTCCGTTATGTAAAAAATAAAGTCTTCTTAACATGCGTGCTTTTTTTATGCTTTCATAAACTGCCAAACAGGTTTATCACCGCTCACGGATACATAGAGCTGTAGCTCCATGGAAATGAAGTTCCAGTACCTGAGAACTGCATACAGCAACGTTGTTTGCAATTCTCAACCGCTCTGCTGTACTTTCTGCATCCAACGGTTTTTTTTTTCTTCTTTTTTTCTCCTCACTATTGACTTCCGGGGATCCATGTGCCGCTCGAGGGGTAGATGGCAGATGGCGTCGCTCGTTGCTAAAAGAAACGCTAAGTGGCGAAGTCTTGTATGTAGATGAAAGAAAACTTGAAGTGCTTACAATTGGAGACACAAGACCTCTCCATGGAACACTTCCAAGAAGGCGTGTTGTCACATATCCGTATTCTCTTGGAGGCGTAAACGATAACGGCAAAAGGTTGGACCAATTTTGGTTTTTAACCACCACAATATACGTCAGAATGTCTATAATGTCATTCTCCACGGAGATAATAAACCAAAAAAAAAAAAAAGTAGAAGTTAGCTGAATCTTTTTCTATATAATCGCCCATGTGACGACCTTGTATTCCCGTCCCCGGTAGAGAAGCGTGCTCATAGCCGGGCCGCCCGACCCCTCCTCAGACTCACAGAGCCGTGCCAAATGACGCACGCTGCCCCATTTAGAAAGACCACCAGCGCAGGTTTGACCTGCTCGACTGCGACGGCCTGAAAGCGGCACGCGGAATTTTCCCCCCTCTCCGTGCCTTCCGCCACGGGGGAGGTGTGTGTGTGTGTGTGTGTGTGTGTGTGTGTGTGTGTGTGTGTGTGCGCGGCCTTAAAACAAAATCGCAGCAAGCGGAGAACGTTTGCCTTCTCTTCTCCGGGCATGTGTGTCTTTTTGTGTGTGTGTCGGGTTGTGCAAAGTGCTGGCTGGTGTCTTCCAGGCCGACAGACAGAGCCTTATCTAAACAGGAGAGCGAGTGTTTGCTCCCATTGCCTCGGCCTTTCTCTCATCTGTGAATGTCACCCATACTTACTTTCTATCTTTTTTTTCTCTCCTTTAATTCTCATTTGTTGATCCAATCCCAAGTCCTGTGTGCTTGCTTTCCAACTTTCCAATCTGCTTATGTATTTGTCTACTGTACTTCCGTCTCTCTTCTGTAAACACAGCTCTTTCTGGTCCATACGTCCAGTCTTGCGTCCTTTTTTTTTTTGTCTATTAGTTTTTGTTAACAGACTCTATGAAAAAAAACATTAATGAAATGTGCCACTGACAAAACAAACATCCAACCTTATGTTAAAAGGCCATTGTGATCATGAACAACCTATTTGAATAATGGGAATACAAAATACAGACAGCAAAGGAACAAAACCACAACCATCCAGGCCGACATCTCCATCACCCATCTTTTGGTCACTTAACAAAACCTGGGTGCATCGTGTGCATTTATGCGGATGCTGCTACATGCCTACACATTCGGTACGGCTCGTTTCAAGTTCTCCAACAACGTTAGAAGTGTTCCTTTTCTTGCCGATCCGGTAAGTTGTGTATAAACAATGAAGCGTTCATGTCATTCATGGTTGTCCGTGGGGACAACCATGTGGTCGTGTCAGCTGCAGAAAGGCACGTGTGGGACTGGTAAGAATTCAACACATTTCAGCTCATTCAGTCAACAGAACCGTCCTCACAGTAAAACTATCCCGTGACGGAGGAATTCCAATATAATGATGCTTTTAGAATATTTTATCCCAAATTAAAAAAAAATAAAAAAAAAATAAAAAACAATAACCAAGTAACCGCCAACTTTCAATCAGGCAACAAAGCCACAGCGACAACTTGTAAAAGTTGGGCGAATTGCAGCCTGAATGCACTTGACAAAACCCGCCGCTGGGCTGACTTCGACATTCGTGCATGAACGTAGAGGAGGCATGAAAACTAAATACACATGTGTAAAATAGCACCGGGCCTTGAATGTCACATTTCATACACTTCCCATGCCGTTTGGATTGCCAATAGGTTCCTTAAGAAGCGTTTAAGCACCCTGAAAGCTGTAAAAAATGATGAAGTCAAAACTTCATGCGATGTATGTGTAGAGAGAGACGCACAAAGAGAGACACCACCCAAATTACTTTTTCGAACAGTGCGACCTGGCAATATAGCAGCCGCCATCATTTTCTGGCTGCGACGGTCTGTGTTACAGTATAAACACGGCCGAGGTTGTAGTTCTTTGAATGCTTGACTTTCTGTCGCAGACAAAAAAAAAAAAAAAAAAACAGAAGCTATAATCGCCTTCAAAAAAATAATAACCATTCTCTGTGCGTCTCACAATAGAAGCCTTTCTCTATGTTTATGTTTGGAGAGAAACGACTGACTAGCCGACAAGCTGGAAGCCGGCTGCAGCGCCAAGCAAACCCGCAGCTCCTTTCTGTCAAAAAAGGAGAGAAAATCTGTCCAACATTTTAACAAACAAGTGTGCATTATGGTTTATTCCTGTCCATCAGCTCTCCCGCTCGAGCTCTCCTTTCTTTGCGCCATAACGCTCAACAACGCAGTCGAGTCATTCCACACACACCAAGCAGGTCCAAGCCCATAATTACAGAACACTTGCCCCCGACGCTCCAGTCAATGAATGCTAATCAGAGGCAGTCCGCGACCCCCGGCTGCTGGTATCAGGAGCAACCCTCCGCATCATAGGAATCATTATATAAACCATTTGCCACGAAAACATCAGTCTCAATTGATTTCTGGGAGGAAAAAACCTCCGGTGTATATTATCATTAAGTGTCTCAATGGACTACTTGCACTTGCAATAAGCGGCGTGATGGATCCTGGAAAGGTGCCACACTATCATCTCTGTACAAACCAGTCAGTCAATATTGAGATTTTTCCACTACTTCCTAGTACATAAACGTTATTTTTTCCCCTCTATTGGGCGAGTACCCGCCTGGTTTAAACACCTGACACCACCTATAACAACAATTACAGTACCACAGTTGGCGTGTGAGCTTCAGGCTACGACTCAGGGCCTGTTTTTTGTTTGTTTTTTACTCTATGTTGTTTTACATTATTTGGACAAATTAGACCCATTTAAAGTATCCCAAATTTTATATGGAACAGTTCCTGTTTGCAACAGGCAAATATCAATGGATTATTAAAACATGGTGACTCTCCTCGCAATTTCCACGGTTGAAGGAGCAACCTTTTCCCTGGCTTCTCTGAGGATTTATCAAAGATTAATGATCAGCTCTCCCCTGTTAAAAGGACATAAAGACACATATGCACTTACTTCTCTGGCAGTGGCTCTGCGACCAGCATCGCCCCCTAAAGTGTCCGTTGATGGTGTTCTGTGGACAGGTGGTCTGACCTTGAGCCGTCCCGGGACACACATCTCCACACTCTCGGTCATTCTTATTAGCCACGATGTAGTTGTCCTCCACGGAGTCCAGGATCTTGGACCAGTCCAGGGTGGCCAGGTAGCACAGGTCTGGGTTCTTCTCAATCCTCACAGCGCCCCGGGTGATATTCATGAGGCTGTGGAGGCCCACCTCCTTCAGCTGCAGCATCTCGAAAATCACCAGGGCGTAGTTGAAGAAGAGGTTGCTTCCGCGGATCACCGTCAGGTTGGGGAAGAGGTCGCCGAGGGCCTCGAGGCCATAGACCCTGAACAGCAGAACGTAGTCCGTCACCACTTGCAGCTTCGGGTAGCTGAGGCCCTGGAAGTCCTCCGTCTTGGTCTTAAACAGGAGCAGGATCTTCAGGTGGCCCTCGATGACGGTGCAGTTCTCCAACGACCTGAGGTTGGTCACATTGTTCCGGATGTCCTTACTCTGGCAGACTGGAGGGAGTAAGAGGGAGGGAGGTGTTAGAAACACTTCTTGGCTATAAAACAGTCTTTAAAAGCACTTTGAGCATTTCTCTGGCTCTCAATATTTATTATTATTTTTTGGGAATAACTCTCTAGAACCAATTGTTGATTTCCAGTTTGAATAACTGGGTGATTAACACATTTGTGTAATAGAGAAAGTGTGTCACTATGAGCACCATGAGTTATGTCGTTCCTTGGCTTTGGCTTACAACAACAGGCCAAACCAGAGTGTGTATCTAAATCTTTAAATGAAGGAAAGAGGAGCCTTGTATTTTCAACGGTATGAAAACACTCGGATATGAATTTAAACCTTCCCTTTTCCATTAAAGCCATGAAACCACTAGTGATCCGCGTTAAGTAGAGCAGAGCCATTCATGAAAGCGGCTCATTGAAGTCCCCTCTACAATCTGACTGACCTCAGGCGCTCTCTCTCTATCACACACTCACACACACACACACACACACACACACACACACACACACACACACACACACACACACACACACACACACACACACACACACACACACACACACACACACACACACACACACACACACACACACACACACATCCTCTCTCCCCTCATTGGCTCTAGAGAGGAAATTACAGTACGGCACAATGTGATCTGAATGAAGCAGACACGAAGGGGTTAACAGAAATGAAGCCTGGAAGCTAAATGCATATCCATGCTCATTCATACTCTTTAGCTGCTGAACACTGACACACTGGCACAAGCCCACATATAGACCAGCAAGTGCAGGCACACACATATTCACACACGCAAGTCCAGCAAGAAAAAAAGACTGCTATTTTGCTATAGCTGCTATCCCCTACTACAATTAATAAGATGCACATTGTATATGTATTACTTTGAAGAATAACGTTTCTAAAGTGTGACTTTATAGAAGAATACCTGATAGTTTAAACTGTGAAAACATTTTTTTGCCGTTAATTTGGTGCCAACGCGGTAAAGCTTGTTAAGATGAGGGAAACATTTGCATTAAATCTGCGGTGTCGACACACCCACACTCGGCGAACACACTCATTAACCATAATGGTAGAGGCGAGGCAGCCAACGCCGATTTAAAATTTAAGGATGAATGCACCGTATCAACCACACGACCAGCCATTACGGGCCAAAACAGATGGTTATGCTCAATAACCAACATGCAAAATTACCGGATTGCATTTAAATAAATACAATAAATGCATTGTATTACCGGATTGCATATTCGGTAATGGAACGTAAAAAGCGTTTCCACCACATGAAACAAAGACTTCTCTCGTTATTTGATTACCAGTTCAAATACTAAGAGCCGGAGAAGAACGGCCTGCAGGAACATATTCAACATAACAACCAAGAATTCAATCAAAAACATTGAAAGCAGCCCGAGGTCCCGGATGGAGGGTAAAATGAGCCACGTATCACACGGGTGATCTAATGGTCTCTATTTGCTCTGCTGCTTTCAAATCAATGACACAGACACATACCTACTAATCACACTCTAGTGTTTTCCATGCGTGTTGGTGGTGTGAACCTCCTCTGCTCGCCACCTTTCTTAATATTCCTCATTTATAATGCTGAATATTCCACTTCCCCTTTACACACACACACAAAATAAATCAATGGCACTACACAGCATCTTGAAATAGATAAAAAGCCAAAATTGATTGCAATGGACTACTTTCCATTGAGTTGTTATCGAGTGTCCTCATTTCCCAGTGGTGTAAGCTACCTATTAACTTCCCATTCTGTTAAAAGGTTAGCGAGACAAACATGTCAACAATCGAGGTACAAACTGATTGATGCAGCACATCAATGGAGTTTGAGGAACTGCTTATAAATGGATAGAAAGCCTCCAATCACTACACTGCCAAATGAAACCGCAGGCGTGTGAGAAGTCCAACTGCGATATTTGTATAAAAGGTCAGAAGGTGCCACTTGTTTCTACCAAGGAAAAACATGTCTGCATGGATATTACATTCTCAATTTGCCTTTTTTCTGATCTAAAATAACATTTTAAATAAGAAGATATACACATAATACTAAGACTGAATCACCTTGTCATTTGCTTCTGACGGCACCCAATAAAAGAGTAAAGAAACGCAGGCGGGCACGTCAATAGCAGCGATCCCATTTAACTTTTAGGATGAAAGAAATTGCTCAGTTGAGATTTTCAAACAAAACCTATTAACTTTGCGTCCATGTAAACAAGTGAAGCCATCCTGTTAATCATTCAGTTTGACCCCAAACAGCAAGTCGCCGCATGGATAACCGAATGAGTTTGTACTGTGCCACATGTGAACCCCACCTCACCCACAACTGGACCAGCCTGCATCAACAACAGCTGCCCACAGCAATATGTGAGCAGCAAAATGAAAAGGGCATTCGAATATTGACAAACAGCGTTACGAGATTTGACCAAATATCACGCCGACAGTACTATTTCACAAAATAAAGACGAACGGAACCATCCATTTATTGTCACAACGTCACGTACCATGTACCAAAACCACTCTTTCGACCGAAAACAATCCGACAACAGTTGTTTGCATACAAAACATTTACACAGGGCAACGGAAAGTACCCACACTAATGTGGACGTGGCCAATGGCAGCTCAACTTTGACCACTTCCGACTGCGTGGCCGGCAGCCAAAAACAACTCATAAAATAAGATAATAATCTGATCATCTGGTAAGGCCGGGTTAGAAACAACAGCTACTCATTCACACAATCTAGAAGCGTCGCCCTGGGCTGCGCCCTCTTTATTAGACACACACGGTGTCAGAAACCCAAAACACTGTTCTCCGTCCGCGACGCCTCAGGTCGGTGTCGTACCCGGGTGACAAGAGCAACCTCACACCTCGCGGCCCCTCCCGGCTTATCTCCGGGACACATCAAACAGGCCCACAGGCCACCCACTCGCCGCCAGCCTGCACAACCAACCGGATGCCTATTGTGCAACACGGCAGCATAACAAACCGCGTTACGCAACCGCAACAGGGCCAGGGTGCAACTCGCCTCGGCCCGCGACGATCTTCAAGAAAACACCAAGAGGACACAAACATGACCTTTCCAGTTCAACGGGGGGGGGGGGGGGGGGGGGGGGGCAGGGGGTTCCCCCTCGGTAAAGGGAGAGATGTGATACTGGAAAGGCTCACACACACTGTGGCGCGTCGGGAAAGCTTTGTTGACATAAAGAAATGTTCCCATGAGGGGAAGGCGTACGTGGTGCTGGTGTTTTTTTCGACATGAGAGAGGCGGGGGGGGGGGGGGATGTTTGTGTATGTGTGTATGTGTGTGTTATTGGAGGGTGGGGAGTGAGGGGAGGCTCCCTCTTTCCTCCCAGGTTTAGGAGCAGGGGGGCACAGGAGCAGCAAAGAGTGCTAATAGGGAGATTGGGTGGTTGGAGGGGGCGGGTCACAGGGAAAAAAAAGTTGGGGTTAAGGAGGGCAGCGGGATGATGGGAGGGGAGCGAGCGGGATGAAAGTGTAACCTGAGCCCAGGCAGGAGGAACGCGGGGTGACGAAAGGGACCTACAGGACGGTTGGTGATCACATGCATGAATGGAGGCCTGCTATGGACCACCGTTACATGACAAGCGACCCAAACACACACACATACACGAGAGGACAGTTTGCTACCTGTTGGCCATAATAGCAACATTAAGCCTTCAGCGTTTACTCAAAATGTTAAACAAACCAAGCGTTTGACTGGACCCACGGAGGAAGAACATGAGACTGAAAAAAAAAGACATTGAAAGAGGGAGACACCTGCTGCACAATATTCAAGTTCTGTCCTCTCAAAAGGGAGATTGCAAAACAAAATGCTTTGCCACAAAGACTCAACTCTAGGCTGCTATTTGGAACTGCATTTTTGAAATAAGAAGAGCTTCATATAAACAGAATATAAAAAAAAATAGATGTCTATAGTAGACATGGTGGGGGGGAGGGGGTGTGTTGGTGGACAATGGCCGTGACCCCAGTAGAAGCCCACCCTCCCACTGAGGACCACCCATGAGCAGACAGCCTGGTGCTCTCACTGGCTGCACAGGAGCTCTTAATTGCAACAACAACCCAATCAGACACTAATGAGCGGCAGGGTCGGGGTGGAGAGAGGGGAGGGGGGGGGGGGGGGGGGTTCAAGTTCTGTATCTAAGCAGAGAATGGAATAACAGAGCACGGGCTAGAACGTACTGTACCATACTGTGGATCTCTATAGGAGAAATGTGGGCCATCCACCCGCCTCCCCTGCCTTTTTGACACTTAATTTGGCAGCAGGAATGAGACGAGGAGGAGGGAGGAAAGTTGTCAGACCAACAGAAACGGCATTTTCTTAGGCATTAGCATAGTAGTAGTATAAAAGACCCTGTATAAAAACACCTCCCCATATGTATTCCTGATGCTGTAACAGTCATTAATCTATCTATTCAGTCCTTCTGCTTTATGCAATGTGAAATTTGAAGACGGCAAAACAAGTTTTACGTCTCAAAACATTCCCGTACAATCTACTCAGCAGGCTGTGGCAACAGAACAGATTTTTGACTACAGGGGCCATTCTGATAAAAGAGATCCACCCAATACCCGTATAGCGCATTTCAAACCTGCAAGCCTGACCTAATAAAAAAACAACCTAAACGCCGTGGACACATTCCAGCCACAGTGTAAGGAAGCAGCACGGTGAGAAAAGCGTGATGAGGCGATTCAGATTTGACTACAAGGCAAAACGGTGCTCCAGGGAATGAGAGACTGGGTGCTCGCAACAGTGGGCTCATCCGTGTAACCTCGCTCCTTTGACTCTGACTCCTCCTACAGATATCACAAGCCTGCTCTAAATCTCCAGTTTTTGTTTTTTTTCTAAATCACGCCCATTCTGACGACTGTCTCAAGACATCTGTCAAGCAAGAAAAACATCGCTTTCGCGCGTCGTTGTCATCAAATATGAAACGGACTTAGCTCACAGGAAAAAATAGCTAGAGAATGACTTGAGCACGACCGGCGTGACCGAGGTCGTATCGATGCAACGACTTTCGATGACAGAAACTGCCATCTCCACTATTCGGTGAGCACCCACCGCTGCAGCCCTCCCTTATAGCGGAGCTACAGTTTCAGACAGACTTCTTCTCTTATTTTTAGAGTTGTGCTCCCTGCAGAGAATTTAATATGCATCAACACCGGGTAGCTTGGCTGGCAGGGACACAGTGGATCACGCTGGCTGCTTTAGATGGTGAGAATGCGGCCCGGGTACCCCCCCCCCCCACTCTCCCACCGGCCTTTCACTGTGGCAGCGGGCGCCTTTGCGTTAGCTTAGCGGGAAACCAGACCCCGTCCACCGGGAGAAGTTTCCCCTCGCTGTCAGGTTAGACACATGTTGCCTCTGATGAGGTGATCTGCTGATTATAGATTTGTCAACAGATCAGTGGCTGAACGAACCCCAGGAGAGAGAGAATATGCGGCCGCAGCGCCAAGTGGACCGGCAGTGGAAAAGTGCATTTGTTTGTTGATATAGCTGTGGAAAGTCCTGCGAAGTGAAGCCAGCGCCGCGCGCGCGTCCGCTGCCAAGCTGCGGCTTTTTACAGAGAAAAATGATGCTGAGAAATTGCATGAGAGGCATTTTGTTTGACATGTACCAACTTGTACCTCCAAAACAAAGAGAGTTAAGGACCAAAATAACAGTGCGAGAGCCAAAGACGGAGAAGAGGGGGGAGTGGGGGGGGGGGGGGGCAGTTTGGAGAGTGGAAATAATCCCACCGTGCCATTAAGTTAAACCGCACATGAAACGTTTCTAGGAGGACGTCTTCTCTTAACAAGGGGAGGGGGGAAATGGCCGAGGGACACCACGAGCCGGCAGAGCGAAAACACGCGCAGAGGGGGCGTCAGATAAAAGGGGGGGCCGCGGGGGAGCTCGGAAGGGGAGAATGGGAGTGTGTGGGCTAGAGCACCTGTTCCTCCATTGCCTCAGCTTCCCATTGAGGAGCATGGCGGGGGGGGTGGGGGAGCTGGCCGAGCCTATTTATACACAGCCCTGGGTCCCGTTACAGCTGTGGCACCGGGCCAGGCTGTGTGGCAGATTGAAGCGGGTAGAAAAGAGCAACATGCTGGCCCGGCGCTCTCAGATGGTTGGCCAAGAAAAGAAAAGGGGCTTAAAATCAGATCACACTGGTGACTTCGGCTCACCTCCATCTACCTTCCGGCATTGGCAAAGGGGAGAGGACGGGAGGGGTAGGGAGGGGAAGGATAGGTACAGGCAGAGGGAGACAAAGAGACGGAATATAAACAGAGAGGAAGAGGAAATAAAACGAGGGAGGTCACTTGTTTTTAAAGAGGGACTCAATATGTTCTATATCTGCCGATTGGACTCAAAGCTGCGAAGAGACCAACCCAAACACTAAATATCCTGCTGCATGCACACAGAGCAACATGTCTCCATGCAAGCTGGACGCGAGACCAGACTGGCTCGCATTCAAACTCAAAAGCAGGTCAAATTTGTCCCTATTTTTCAAGACAACTCCAATAAAGAATCTATATCTCCAGCATACTGCTACTCCGCACTCAAAACCAACAAAGGCCAAAAATGTAGAACCGTCAGTCCATCTGTGAAGCAGATAAGATTGTCCTTGTCTTTGAGGTTTGACCTTATTGCCAAGTTCCTCATTCCTCTCTCCCCTTCTCCTTCCCTCTGCCTCGCGTCTCCGCAGGGCAATTTCAACCTTTTGAGAATGTATGGGGCAACCCGGCATGTTTTTCTATGGACACATAAATCACACAGATTTAGAGCCGTCTTTCTGCTTTGACTCCGTGACCGGCTGCATCCAACGCGTTTCCCGTCTGGAAAACAATTGGGACAGCTGGCCATACACAGACCTAGTAAAGAAAAATCTCAAAAATTCTGGCCACGCCTGACTAAACAGCTAAACCAGGTGGTGCTCCAACAAATAAAAAGCAAGTTGTGAGGAGGAGGGGGGGGGGGGGGGGGGGGGGCGTGGCAGAATTCCTGACATACTCAAAGCTGTTGCAAACAGACTTTGAAACAAGGGCAGGTAATCGAATGGGCGGGGGGGGGGGGGGGGGGGTGATAAAGAAATAGACCCGAGTGAGTAATAGAGAAAACATCTGATGTTCCTTTTCATCTTCCCACGTTAGCGAGCGGCGTCTTGGTGTGGTGAGCCTCGGCCCGGGAGAGGGAGGCCGCCGGTGGGATCGGCTCCTCCGCTTGACTGGCAGCCGCACAGCAGCAGCTGCACGGACCGGCCCCACCACCACCACCACCACCACCACGACCACGAGCTACGCCTGCCTGGTGGCGGGGGGCCAAGAAAAACCAGACTCCGTCGATCCCACGTGGCTTCCGTTCGGCCCGCCCGCTTCAGACCCCCGACGCCTGAGCGACGGCCGCGGAGCTGCATTCCCAAGGCGGCCCTTCGGTTCTCGTGGAACTGTAGAGTGTAGCTTTTATCTCCAGCTAAAACAGTTTAGGGGGTCTGGTGGAGGTATTCCCTGTGTGGGGGGGAACAGACGAGTGAGCTCACCCCGAGCTGATTTGGATTGCCGCAAGCCTGCCAACTTTGGGGCTGCAGCGAAATCCAAAAGATTTTGATGCAAACAACGAGAAACACGCAGAGCGGAGGATATAAAATCAGACTGTAACTTCTTAAATATTTTGTTTGCGTGCGTAAATATGACAGCAAGAAAGAAAGAAACATTTGAAAACAGGTAGAATGAGAAAGGCAAAGCGGCACAGGAGCAAACAGAAGCAAGTGTTGACAAACTAAGTGGAGAGGACGCTGGAGGGATGGAAAGCAGAGGGGCCGCGTGGGTTTAATGGCCCGTTTGTCTGCAGTGTGAGACCACCGGCTCCGAGTGGCTGCTGCAGGAAACACACACACACTTCCTTTTTTCCATATCTCTTCTACTTTAAACTTTAGGCCATATGGAAATTAATTTGTACACTTTTGGTATATAAATCTGTTCTGTTAAATGCGTCAATACATCAGGAGAAATGTATATTGTTATTTGTTTGACTTGTTCTCATTACGCCCGAGTTCTCTTCGCAGATTCCCAAAGACTCAAGATCACTTGCCCTCCTCTGTTAGTCATCAAGTACAGGATATCCTTGAGCGCGCTAGGTAGGAACGGAATACTGACGTTATGTTAACGGTCAAAAGCCCCCCAGGTCAACAAATCACTGCCTGTTACCTAGCCTCTGACAGACAAGTCCCTGGAGGGGGCGGGGCCTGTGGCCACAGCGGTATTGTAAAATGACGTCCATTCATTACGCTGTCATTTAACAGCACGGCATGATTCAATATGGGCCCTCTTTAACTGTAAGTGAATTAGGAATACCCGATGCAGGCTCATAAAATAGGCACAAGCTCTTAATCTCTCTGTCCCTTTTCACTTGGCCCGAGTCCCTACGGTCTTCTGCCGGATGGAGGGTACACTTGGACACTTGGACACTTTCTACACTCTAGTCTGGCATTGAGGGTGGGTTTTTCTCACTTCCTTCAAGAGCCAGATGCAGAACGGCCAGTAAAACACTGTTAAAAGAAAAAGGCACGTGATGGATGGACACACACACACACACTTAAAGGACGTGTCAACGACATACAAAATTAGGTCTGACCTGTTTTGCAATAACTTATGCTTTTACATCTCTAGTAAGAAGCGTTCTTTTATTCCCAGAACATAGACCCTCAGAAGAAGGATAGATATCACAGCAGCGCTTTTTACTCAAAGGAGAACTAGTGAAGTGCATTGAAGAGTCCTAAAGGCTTATTTCAGTGACAATGTTGATATGTATTTTGGGGGGTATCGTGTCTGCAAATACATTAGCCTGTAATCTCCGTTGGGGAAATTCCAATCTGCTTGTCTCCAAAAGTGAATTGTATTGCACAGTAGCCATTTAAAAAACATTTTTATTTCCATTGGTAAATAATCTATTCAGATCAGTTTGTGAAGCGGTTGATTGTCCCAATACAAAGTAGCTCAACTGATTTGAACCAAATACTTTCCAGTTTGAATAAAAACTGAACTTGGGAGATGTACTCTGGCGTGTGTCAAGCGGTCAGCGGGTTTGTTATTCCATGTCTCCCTGCCAAGGTAAGCCACCGTTCAAAAGATAAGTCTCCCAGAGAGCAGAAACAAACCCGCAAAAAATAATAATAATTAAAAAAACAATGAACTGTTAACAATAAAAATCATACAAGCACACAATGTGTAATCAAGTGATTCCATTTTACGACTTGGCCGGTGGTTTTGTGGGGCATGGCCAGATTCTCGCCCATCTGGTTTCAGGGCTACGCTGGTGTGACGGAGCAGTGCAGCGAGAAGGGAGGTGCTTCGTGTACCCTCGATCGGTGATGCGGGTGGATTCCATCTCCCTCCCCATCGGCAGAAGATAAACACTAAACGCTCGTCGGTTATTGTTTACAGTGGACACTGCTGGGTGGGTCGAAGGAGGGAACACATAATAGACCCACAGAGAAGCACCCAAATAGTATGCCTCTGTAGACCGGACTATTCACTGCAAGACAACTATGCACAGAATAAGGATCCCTCATCCTGTAATTGCACATTAAAACGGCGTAGATGACAATTAAATGCAGTGAATCTAGAATTAGTATTTATACAGGGAGGAGAGGGAGCACTGCCCTTCCAGCACATCAAGTGCAGTCACCATAGTAACCCAAGTCAGGCTAGTTCATCAGCACAAAAACAGAGCCCCCACCCCTACACACACACACACCTCCACTGAACACATTACACATACAAACAGGAGTGATCATAAAAAGGACACACACAACACAATCAGAGCGGCCCATGTGACGTGGGGGTTTCACAATGTGCAGGTGTGCATGCTAAGCATCACTTAGGCCCAGCCGCAGCCTGATAAGAGGGGAGAAAGCTAAAAACAAAAAACAGGGTGGGAGAGAGAGAGAGGTGTCAAATGGATTGTGTTCACACCTTTAAGAGGTTCGAAAGAGGAGGCTTTCCCACCCCATACAGAGCAGGATTAGTGTGTGTGTGGAGGACAGGTCTGCAGACTGAGCGCATCTGCAGTGTGAAAGAAAAACAAATCAGTGGATGAGAGAGTGAACCCTCTTACCCCGGAACGTAAAAGCAACGGAGGGAGGGAGGGAGAATGAGAGAGAGAGAGAGAGAGAGAGCTATCCAGCTGGGAGAGAAACGGACTGGAAAGGGGAAGAAGGAGAGCGAGTAGAAGGAGCAATGGTGCTGCATGGAGTAGAGAGGGTGTGCTGTGAACTGCAAAGGTGGGTGGTTTGAATCCTGGCTGCCCCATGTCGAAGTGTGTCCTTGAGCAAGACACCTAACCCCTAATTGCTCCCCAGGCGGAATGTATAAGCCACAGGTTAAATGTGCAATGCAAGTCGCCTTGGACAAAAGCGTCAGCTAAATGACATGGAAGTGAATACTTCTACATTACACTGATTTAATTCACTCATCAAATCTGGTGCACTTTTCTTAGCCAGAATGTTTAAGGGACATGAAAAATATGGCAGCGTGGCAGACAAAGGAATGATGAATGACAGCTCAAGAAAACAAAAAGAGGCAAAAAGCTTATGTCTACTAATGACGTTTGTCATAACCTCAATGGGAGGTGTGGGGGGGTGAAAATAACTGTACATGCGGACTTGCGAAAAAATGTATCTGTCCGGAGCATCTTTTCCACAGCTCTGTTACACTGTAAACAGGAAGCGGTCCTTGTAGGAAACAATGGTACATACGTATTAGCTTTCGTCGGTGAGGTCAGAAAACAGCTATAAGATCAGTGTCCGACAGACGGAGGTGGACACATTGACTTCTGCGACCGTTGCCGTCAAATTACAGGATGGTTTTGTAAAGCGTAAACCACCCGAGGCCCGGAGACGGATTCCCTCGTGACAAAAACATTTAGCCTCCCTCTTCAAACGAACGCAGACAGATGTGGAAACACTGTTTTAAATGTCCAAAGTGTTCTTTGCAACCGCTGACATAAAAAGTCTGCTGGCCACTTCACTGCCCCCCCCCCAAAAAAAAACATCTGCACTGGGCAGGCGGCGGCTAACTGAGGCAGCAGTTGGACATCGTTTCTAGCAACGGTGGTTTACTAAGCAAAGAAGGAACAAGCAACTGGGAAGGGAGGCATTTTGGGATAACTGAAGCCTGGATCCCGTGTCCATATATGCGCGCAGCACCAATGAGGTTCAACACCATCAGGTGTTAATGAATACATAAAAAAAGGGATGGTTGACTGAGGACGCAAAGCCCAAATGAAGACAATGGTCTCGGCCGGTGTCTGTTCCAGCCGGCAAAAGCCCCCCCCCCCCCCCCCCCCCCCCCCCCTGCTCCCAAAAAAAGATCCCTTTTCTAATTCTTCAAATTACAGCAACACGGATTTCAACGTGTGACGTCACCCACAGTCAAAATAGGGCAGATCCAAACAGCAACACGTACTATCAAATGAGATTGTGGATTGGGGCATGGTGGTGCATGGAGAGGGTGTGCCGGGAACCAAAGGGTTGGTGGTTTGTGCCATATCGAAGTGTCCTTGAGCAAGATGTGTGTGTGTGTGTGCGTGTGTGAGATCATCGACTCAGATTTCTGTGCAGTGAGAAGATGTTTACAATAACAGCCTGAGCTGTGTGTAGGAATGTCAAGGAGGAGGGAATCTGCTAATCTACACACAAGAATGAGAGAGTTCCCAGAATAAGAATGAATCAACTGGGAGGCCAGTGGCTGAAGTTTTCTCCATATCTATACACACACGTAGGCTTACGTGTTGTGTCGTATGGACACAAAAAACAAAAACAACTGAGTGAAGGATTTTTAAATGACTTCTCTACTTACTTTTCTATGTCTGTATACTAAAGTCTAATGTCTCTGACTTCCAATAAGCTGAATTCAAATGATCCTTTCAGACTTAAAAAAAAAATGATTATAAAATGAAAACAACTTTGCTCTGGAGCACCGGTCAAAAGCCGACAAATGTAGACACATAAGCAAACAAAGTAGAGTGTATTTACTTGACGACTGACAAAAATGTGAATTGTCAGGGTCAGAAGGTGAGGTTTTGTTTTTTTTCTTCCTCCAGTTGTGTTGTTGGAAAACACCATACACACATTAGGCACAAACATATAAAACACACACACACAATGCAAGAAGAAGAAAAAATGCAGGGGCAAGTTAAGAGCAGGGGAGGAAGCACTCAGGAAAGGTCCCCCAACAGTTCATTTCCTTTAGCACTACATATCGCCTTCCGGGCCAACACTGAAAAACGCAGCACACAGCTGCCGGAGTCCTCAGTTCACGGCCCCCATTGTCTGCAGGCTGTGTGCACAAGGACTACACAGACGCACAACGGCGACCTGCGTTCTGCCGCATTGTGAAAGCCGCCGTTCCCCCTGAGGCCTGTTGAACAACCAGCGAAGGCGGCTCCATGAGCAGATGAAATGGACCTCTGTCAATCTAGCAAAACTTAAATAATTACACTTGTTTAAAGGAGATTTTGTCACAGAAATATATAATGAGCCTCATAGAGAGCTTTAATCATTTGAATATCGAATACAGCTGGTAATAAAAAAATACAGTACCTTACGGTGTGGAGGGAGCTACAGAAAGTGAATATTGTGTGACGTTTTTGTGTGCAAAATATATTAAAAGACGTCCCATCTAAAATTAAATTCGATCATTTGGCGTGTGGTGGCGAACATTTCTGAGTGACAGAGCACAAGAAATAATAATCATAATAATAATTGGCGCGGGTTCATTTCCGACCCTGCAATGTATCATTATCTGCTGCATGATGTGAATTCCCAAGTACCAATGTGAACTCCAAAATGCAACAAAAAGCCATAAAAAAACTGAAATGACTTTACTGCGGGTTTGACCGACTTTAAATAAACTTCTAGAAATTGAATAATTATTCAAATACTCCCTTTTCTTCTGTGCTGCTCACTGGCCAGCCCTTTGAGGTGTCCCTAAATAAATCATTGGGTTGAGGAGAGGGATTGCTACTCTCCAAAACATCAACGGATGCTCATTTATTTTAAACACACATACAATTTGTCCATTTGATGACTTTCATGTGTTGCGGGTCAAAGGGGGCCACGAGGAGCTCGTGCTAACATGCAGCTCACTCTTGAGCATTCCGGTACACACTGTTTTCATGCATACCACACACACACACACACACACACACACACACACACACACACATTGCCCAGAAGTGGGCATGTCTGGAGCTGAGATCCTGTGGACAGCACAGAGTGGCCGGGGTGTGTACACACACACACACACACACCTACATGGTGGGCCACTTCAAACACATTCCACAGCATGCACAGCATTGTCGGAAAGTGCCACTGTGCACTCCGGCTGAGAGAGCCTGAGAATCCGAATGGACCACAGACAAACTCACAATGGCATCTTTAGTCGTCCTGATCAGGAGCAACTGATCTAACAGTTGCTCCTGGACAAACGAGGCGTTTCTCTCACGTCGTCGGGGCGGGAGATTCTTTAAAGGTCTTCGCTGCTGCCTGTGTGACTCACGCGATGTAAGAAAGCACACAGACTGTGGAAGGCGTACGTAACAACACGCATGCACACTGCCCCCTTTTCAGAGCTGTGCTTACAAGCCCGAGAGGAACGAGAAGGGGGAAAGGCAGCCGGTTGCACAACTATTTTTTTTTTTTTTTTTGCGAGTTGTACCGAGAAGTACCTACTTCAGAAGGCGTCCAATAACCGCGACAAACTGAAGCCACCCCGTCCAAAGAGATCAACAAACAGCAGTGCTGTGTGAAAAGGCTTCATTACTCTCTGCAGAGAGCCTTCAGCCGCCACAGCAGGGTTTAGATGTCAATATGGCTTCCTCTTTCCCATGACTGAGGGGTAGATGTCAGGCAGCGTGTGGCTTCAGAGTGAAAAATGTTAAGTATTTTAGATGTAAACAACTCAAGAGTTCCCAAATATGGTCACTTCCCAGAGAATTGAGTAAATCAGTAACCAGAAACAGCCAATGCCTCAGACCCCTACTCCAAGAGGGAGAGGGGGAGAGAGAGAAGGCTGGTCTCATAAGACCCCCTCTCAGGGGCCCTTTGCTCTGTCTACATATACGACCTGTGTAAAGGAGCCACATTTCCTTCCAACCTGTGCCGCTAGGGGACATTTTTAAGTGATACAACTCAAAGCTGAGACAGCCTTAAACTTAAAATAACAAACGGGAGTTTATTAATGCTTCCATTACACTGACTTGTTCCATAATGTTAGTCTGTGTAATGGCTCTCTTGTTCTGCCCACGTGCACTGCAACATTTTTTGGGCTTGTGCGACACATCGTCAAAAAACACTGACCACAAGTCTCAAACGGTGGGTCAAAGGTTTAACCGCTGATCAACCTGGTTAAATGCGTTAATGTGTTTTCAGTTTCAGCGTTGCATTATTTGAGCTGGTTTAACAGTAAGTTACCACTTGGGTCAAATAGAGTTTACTACCGTACACATTAATTAAAAAGGGAGTTTTTTTCCACACAACCAAACGCAACGATAACAATAACAAACAGCGTCACAGAAAACACCTCCACGATCCGCTCTGGAGCCCCGCGCGTTAATCCAGCGCCTAGAAAAGACACTTCTTAGCGCCGGCGGCTAATTTGTTTACGTTCGGGATGCAGCAGCAGCAGCAGCAGCAGAGTGGGTGGGTGCGTGCGTGCGTGCGCGTGTGCATGCGCGCGTCGTTTCTGAAGCGTGTCTGTCGCCATAAGAGGGCCAGTGGCGCGCACGGGGCCGATCCTGCTGCTCCCGGTTTAGACCCGCCGCAGCGGACCACACTGGTCCGGTTCCAGCGACTAATCGGGCGCATCCGACACAGGCCGCTGAAATGCGCACCTCCGCAGGGACGGCGCGTGGAGGTTAAAACCGTGCATGTTCCCGAGAAATGCCAATTGTATTTTGCGCAGCCAACGCGCACGCAACGAGTGGAATTACTCGCCCTTTAATTAGACCCTGCATGCGACGATGCGCATGCGCACGATTGAAGGCGAGAGCCTCGTGACTCGCATCGCAAATCTTAATTGAGGAAATAAAGAATAATAATAATGTAAGCAGCGACATTAGCCGTAGAATGTTCAACGGGGGATTTAAAAAGGTGTAAGTGGGAAGACAAGCTTACTTTAATTTGGTTAACAACTGTAAAAAATATATATATATATTTCTATTTGAATAACAGCAGATGTCTTGGTATGTTTATGTTACCAATGTCTTACTTAATGGTAGTTTATCTTCCAACAAAGATACTGTAATCATGTACATGTGTAAGATCTCATGGGATCCTTTTGAGTAGGAAACCATTCAAATGCCCTTTCTTCTGTATGTGCAAACACATGTTTATATAACAAAACAGAAAATAAATAAACATCCATACAGCAACGTTTGTTATGAAGAATTTTAAAAAAGCATTACTTACTTTCTCCGTTTATTAGTCCACACTGGAATATAATGCAGGTGCCGACGATAAAAAACACAACTTGTGCTCGCAGCCTTAGCGTCCACCGTCTCATTTTGACTTGGAGACCTCACCTCTCAATAAAAACACTCCAACGAGGGAGAAAAGTTGATCTCAACACGCGGGTGTCAAAAAAATGCCGTGGACAAATTCCTAAAAATGAAGGTCGACTTTAGCCAACTGCTTCCACGTCGCCCCCCGTAAGCCGGGGGGAGTTGAACATTTATGAGGATCTTCCCAGCAGACTTTGTGATGTCGGCTCGGTGAGCCCTGGAGAAAAATGCAGACCACTAAATTACGTGATCTTGGGTTCTGGCAACACACGTGCGGGTAAAGATCTTCATTTTCCATAAGTGAAGGCGACAGTCCACGTTCATTTGTTTAATGTTGGTGCTGCGCTTAACGAAGGAAGAAATTACTATTATTATTTATATCCCACACGCAGGAGGAAGAGGAGGAGGAGGAGCGGGTGGGGGCTAGTTTGGAGGTCCCCGAAGGAGGACCAATGGCCCCGGGCTCATTTCTCCGTAATACTCCCACTTAAAAATAAAGAAAATAAACAATGGGTACGAAATGTGTCTCCAGTTGTATCTTCCGTTTCCTCAGCAATAAAAAAAATAATAAATAAAAAAAACACAGATGACCAGCCGAAGTTGTGGATCTCGCGTATGACTAGGAGCCGGAAGGCTACTCTCTCTGAAGTCCACAGGTTCGAGCACCACCCAACCCGGTTTTCGCTGGTGTCTTCTCGGAACCCTTCTCAAGCCGAACCGGAGCTCATCCCGGGGAAACTCCTTCGGAGCCGAGCTACGTGCGAGGAGAAAAAATAATAAATAAAATAACGCGCAGCGAGGCAGCTCCTTTTCCCTGCGACGACCTTCCTCTGAACTCCTTCACCTCCGCTGACCACCTCGCCCGCAGACACCCGTAAAACGAACCGAACGTGGAGGGAGGAAAACAACGAAGAAGGGAAGAAGGGTGGGGGGCTTGGACGGTTAAACGTTACTTGTTTCTCGTCTACAACGAAAGTAGGTGGAGGTGTGGGTGGAGGGGGGAAAACGGCTACGTTGAACCCGCACGTTGCTGTGTGAATTGAGAAAACTACGCCGCGCTTTTCTCAGATTAACGTTGGCAGATGGAGGGACGGAGGGGGGAGCTAACGTTAGCTAACGCTAGCTAACCCAAAACAAACGAGGCGAGAGTAAAAATAAAATAAAAACACACACACGCGCGCGCGCTTTGATTAAAGTCAGTGTCCCGTCCTCGAGAGTAAAAAAAACGATGAGGTCAACACACGTGAAAAGACTTTTAAAAAAAGGGGGAAAAAAGAAGAAGAAGCAAGTGTTTAAAAAAAAAACTTGGATTCGCGTTCCGTTTTAGCGGTTGCTCTCCCTCAGGTTCCCCCTCTTTCCGTCTCTCTTTCTGCGAGTCTCTCCACCAGTAAACAAGTCCTGCCAGTCACCTCAGCTGGGCCGCACGTGGTTTGTGGGGAAACCCGGAGCGGAGCAGCCTCAGATCTGGATCTGGACTCAGGCCAGCGCGGCCGCTATAGCGTCAATACACCGCTGCTCTTTGTCGGGGGAGAAAAGGGAGGGGAGGGGCGGTTCACACGTGCTTGTGGAGTATAATACTTATTATAAATGTCTTTATATATGTTTAATGATTTCATAGGAAAAATAATCACGTCGAGCAGCATATTTCCTTTCTTTTTTTTGTTCAAATGGAAAATCACGCGCTGAATTGTTGTTAATATTCCCCACTGTGGGTTGTTGAATCTCAATTATGTAGTCTATTCGTAGTCTTTTCTTTTTAATTCGCATGTTTAAGAGAAATAACGCCATAAAGATGGTCTTTCTTAACCAAATAACTAATTAACCTGCATGATTTATCATTTGAAGCCTAGAATTTATTTAGGTTCACAATGTTTTTGCGGATTCACTGACTGAACAAGACTTCATTCAAACATATCTTAAGCCTTCTCAATACATCAATGTTTTGCTTAACAACCAAGAGAGGTGTCAAAATCAATGTCGTTTACATTTTTACAGAAATCAAAATGAAAAATGTATATTTTCAGCTGAATTTGAAACAGTATAGAAGCACAGAGCTTTGTGGCAGCCTGTCTCCGTGTCATGGAGCGTTGTAAACATCACACACTGCCTCGGCCCGACGGCCAGGAGGCAAAGAGACAGATCCCGACCATTCCCCCAGATTTGCACAGTATCCTTAAAACGAATCCCGACGTATTAATACTTAACAGCACGCGGTACGTGGGGATCCTTGCTACTACCTGCACACTGCCTGTCGGTGGCCGAATCACTTCTCACCTTAACGTGGGACCAATGAGAGATAACAGAACAGAATGCAGTAAAGAACATTTGCCTCTTTTTAATGGCTGGTGCGCTTGGATGGATACACGCTGGCCTGCTTCGCCTGGAGCTTGAGGAGCAGGCTGCTTAATCTGAGGAATGTTGTTACCCGGTGAACAGAGTAAATGAGGTCTTAGGGAGATTATATGTCACAGGTCTGAAGGACTAAGGGTTGTGGAATCTAGTCAAAACAGATCTCTTTGTGGTAGTCACGCTGTCTGACGCCAAACTGGAGGCGCACACATACATGCAGCCTCCCTCCCTCCCTCTCTCTCTCTCCCGGCGTTCTCTTCACACACACATGCTCTCGGGCCGCTGTGCTTTTGCACCACTTTCTTTTCCTTTTCAGTAGAGGAAGTCAAGTGAGCAGCCTTTTCATCCCACAAGTCCAACTGGAGTGCTGTTTTGAGTCTGCACATGCAGCCGCCGTGCTGCCGTCGTTTCAGTAGGTGGCACTAAAAATAACTGCAGCCAATTCACTTACTGCAAACGGCAAACAGGGACAAAGGGATGCAACGGTTTAAATAAATGGGATTAACTCCGGCCGTAATCATAATGTGGATCTGTTAGCATGGATGCAATTCTCGGGGGGTTGTGGAGGTTCACGGCTTCATGTAATGACTGCAAATGATGAATTTACAATATAGCACCGGTGTCGGGTCATTCATGAACAGCTTTTTTTTTTTTGTAATCGATCTGCACTGGGAACAGGGAAGCATGGCAGATTTGGAAAGTTTCCGTTTGGCAGGGCCGGCCCAAGGCATAAGCGAACTAAGCGGCTGCTTGAAAAAAAAAAAAACACCCCGCCTGGATTATCCTCTTCAAACGGCTCCCTGTGTTAGTGATTCACGCTTTTAAGCGCTTGCTCTTCCTACACTTCAGCCCCCCCATGGGCACTAGCGGAGACAAACAGACAAACAGCGGAACACGTCTCTCGCTGTCTCTCGTTCCCCTCTCCTCAGCGTGTGCTGTCCCTACCTGTCCCTCGGGAAAAAGAGAGACAACAGAAGAACACACAACACGGCACGTGCCATTTTGACATATAGGCTATTTATAATATCCTCATCAAATCAATGGATTCCCTCTGCGTCTTTCATAAGTAAAACGAAGTTTGGATGTACTCAGTAACCCAGAACTCCTACTGCAGGAGGCCTTTGTTGTGGAACTCTTCTTCCTGAACAGGTGCAGTGTGTGTGTGGGGGCGAATGAAAGGCGTTTCACAATGTCAGCTGAGTCGAGCTGCTTAATATGATAAACAGCGTACCTGCAAAAGATCACTGTCATTGTGAGCCTGTTGTTGGCTTTTAGGCAGCTGGAGTAGCTATAGGGCGGCTCAACCCCTTTCATGGTCTGTACAATGCATCTTGTACTACTGCTTCTGTGACTCCTCTGTTTACTTGCACTTTTTTTGTTCTTCCTATTTGTGTGTCCGGCCTCTTGGACGACAACGTTTCCCATATAGGATGACCGACCTCCATGCATGCGTTTGTTCCAATGGGAACCAGGGGGGGATCCGGCTGGACTGGAAGTGAAGCGGCAGCAGACCCGTTCGCTGTGCGTGAAATCGCTTATCCGAAAACAGCAACAGCAACAGCAAGGAAGACGAAGAGAAGCTGCTGACTGTAACTAGACGTCAGACTAAGCCGTTGATGAGGAAGACTAAAGCTTTCGGAAAGAACACCTTGGCCGCCTCAACACTGTGATTATGCGGCCTGTGATGCGTTCGGTGATCCGATAAATCTCCCACACAGACCACACAGCTCTCGCTAATAATCCGCGGTGATAGCGGCTGCCTCCCCGGTCGGCGGCTTGTTTCCAGTCTCTCTCTGTCAGTCTCCGTTAGTCCGTCTCGGTTTAATCAATCACCACCTTCATTAAGGAGAGTGAAACCCGGGGTACACGCCGCCGTCGGTAAAGCAGCTTAAGGTGCATTAATCTGGATTTATGAAACACAGAATGCTGTATATCAATCGGCCTTTTCAGAGTGTCTTCCTCTGCAGCAGATTCAAAACACAAATCACACGTGGACATATCGTAGGATATTTAAAGCACACTATCTGCTTTTTCTCATCTTATTCCTTATCGATGCTCCTCAGGGTTTAACATTTTATTGATTTATTACCATAAGAAGAGGTAGTAAACGAATACAGTGAGGTTATAATACAAAACTAGGGCTGCTTGCAGCATAAGCAAACTAAGCGAACTAAGCGAACCTGGCCAGGGGGCCCCAAGCAGCCGCTTAGTTCGCTTATGCCTTGGGCCGGCCCTGATATTATGCTTGCAGGGTAGATGGAAAGCTATTTATTTGATACGATGGGATGCTTTAAAACACTTTTATGAAGAACATGTGCAGCTCGAAATCTAAAGTAAAAGGAAGTAAACTCAGTTTTGTCACGGTTTGGTCTCGTCCATGTCTTATTGTGAAGTTTCGTGTTTCTGGTTTCCCTGGTTAACTTCACTTCCTGCCTTGTCCCGTCTCCCCTTGTGATTGTCTAAGTGATTCCACCTGTTTCCAATCACCTGCCCCTCCCTTGTGTATTTAAGTCATGTGTGTCGCTTGTCTTGTGTGGGATCATTGTTTGTCAAATGTCAGTGGCGGTGAGTGGCTTGATCCTCGTTCAGGCTGTTTTATGTCGTTCCGACGCACGCACGCACGCACGCACGCACGCAGCCAAGAACACGAATACCAAGAAAGGACATGAAATGGAAACCATTACAATCATATCACGCATTGTGTACTTTATATTCTGTGTCCTCTGTTACTAATGTTTCTACTTTGTTTCCTTATCTTTTTTTCAGCCCATTCCACAAAATCGCCTGACCACCGCCGACACGTTTCACTGAGGTAATTTCTCTGGCTCTAGTTCCTTACGTGTCAGTCGTCAATATTAAACTAAACGCGTTGTTTTTTTTACTGTTAGGCAAACAAAAAGGGAGAATATTCACAGGTTAGCTTAGCGTCATAACAGACTGGTGCTCGTTATGGTGGTAAAGGGTTCTTACATAAGCCTCGTCTGTTTTAAAATTAGTAGTAGTTAAAACAAACGTGACGGAGGCCACTAATTTCATCACACAGCCCCGTTCCTGACACGTACTTCCTTCGATCCCACGTCACGCTCGACAAACGGATCCTCCGACCGCTCTGAAGATAACGTGAGACATACAGCCGTTTATTTTCCAAAGGGAAATGTTTGACTTCCTCCCTGAGACAACTCTGTCAGTGTCCTGAACCGGAGGACCCTTCAGTAAACCCGCTCCATCGTGTGCGGCGCTGTGCGTCCACGCCAGTTCACCCCCGGCCTTTGTGTGAGGCACTTAACCCTGGGTCACACACACACGCACACACACACGCACACACGCACATCCCACAGAGCCTTGTTTTCCCACACATGGACAGCGACACACTTATCTAAGAACAGATTAGACAAGGTCGCCTCCGCTGTCTGTCTGTCTGTCTGTCTGTGTGCTAACTCTGCTCCTCTTCCCCACACTCCAACCTTATGAATCTGTATTTGTATCACTTCAGCTTTCTGTGTCCTCTTTTGCCTCCTCTATTAGTTTTTTTGTTTTCTTCCCACGCTGATGGGCGGGTCCGGGGGTCCATGAAGCCGTGCTAAAGGATTAGCTTTATCATCGATAAGTGTCGCATTGCTCGCTCGAACCGGAGTGCCCTTTCCCCGAGAGGACGTGTCCGTGTGACGGCCCTGTCCACATATGGCAACGCGTCCAGCGAGAGCGCGAATGCACAAGACAGTCAAGGTCAGGTCAATGTCGCAGGGCTGGAGAAGTGCATCGGCTCCGGGACGATGGTGTGTGCTGCACAGCATCAAAGTGTGGCTCTCCCACTCGCCCCCCCGACACACTGTGACGCCGCTTCCTTTCAGGCGTGAACGAGCGCAGGAGCACGAGCGTCGGACATTTGCACGTTACAGGCTCAGCGGTTTTACAGTGTGACTCGAGGGCCGGAGGTCAATTTGGACGTGGCTGTAACAACAGCAGATTGTTTTGTTTATGGTAGCTTTGGTGTTTCCTGCGCTTATCCACTATACCACAAGAACCTAAACAGTTGCTGCAGTCAAATTGTCGTACGGTGTGGAAAGTGGAAACTCGATACACAACGCACAGAAATTGCATTGCGTTACAAAAGCAAAGGGACTGTTACTATTGGGACATTACTTTTTTTCTATTGCTTTTAGGATTTTATAAAGAATCCTTTACTATAGATGCGGAAGTTTAATCTTTTGACTAATGTGCTTTCCTTTGATTATATCTCTAATATTATTAATCTAATCTCATTTCAACGATGTAATTTGAAGTAAGTCAGATTCATTATCAATTTTTAGTTTTTCATACCTGAATCCGTTCTTACCTGCATGTAAAAAAAAAAACAACCACATGGTGACTTGTATCTGGTGCTCTGAGAGTTCATCAATACACCTCAAGTCCAAGAGCGAGAATTTGTCAGTTATCAAATTCAAAACATGCAATTGAAATGTAACTGCTACAACTTCTAAGTCGAGTGAATAGAGATGTATCATAAAGGGGTGAAAGTAGTACAAAATGTAGTTTGCCTTCCAAAATAACACCGATGGGCTGATGCCGAGTGTTTTTTCACAGCCTCCTGCCAGATGGAAGGGGCCCAAACCGCTTTGGTCCAGGGGGAGAGGGGCACTTGGTGACGTCCACCTCCCGCCACGTGAACCCCGTCTCTGTCGTTTGACTTTGTCAGGACAAACCGCCTGAATCCCTGAATCAGTCACCTCTCCCGCCTGCCTCCTGCTATCGTCAATGACCCTGCGGCCCAGAGAGCTTTGTGTGTGTGTGTGTGTGTGTGTGTGTGTGTGTGTGTGTGTGTGTGTGTGTGTGTGTGTGTGTGTGGCCTGTTCTTTTCCGTCCCGCAGGAACAGACTCAAGGAAGTCTTTAACTATTCGCTCTTCCCGAGTCCTATTTGTAGCCACAGCTCAGGGGCTCATGCTCCCGTAGCATCCGGAGACTCAGGCCTGACTGACCGCCGCCTTGTTCTGTGACCCCCCCCTACTCCCCTCCCTGCTCACTGAGAATGGGAGTAACCGGGGGGGGGGGCGCTGCGTTGTGTCTTAAAAGTTCCCAGATTGACAATAATAAAAACAATGTTTGTTTATGTTGAGTGTAAAAGTTCAGCGAGGGGTCTGGGAGTCCAAAACAAACTGTCGCTTTGGAATTATGCGAGCTGGAATTATTGTAATGTGGTGACATTTACTGGACCAAGTGTCTGTGTGTGTGTGTGTGTGTGTGTGTGTGTGTGTGTGTGTGTGTGTGTGTGTGTGTGTGTGCGAGTAATGATTGCGTGCCTGAAACAGGCCGTCTGTGTGAGAGTTCAGTATGTGTCTAGTCACTATAAATAACCCCCGAGTTTGACAAGATGTGGAGAAAATAGTCCAAATTAGGACATCATTTGAGACTGTGTGCAAAAATAACCAATTTGCAACAGGCAAGCAGGCTGAGAATAGCCAGATGATGATTGGGAACGTGATGTCACTGCATCAGCATGACATGGCCCTGCATTCATTTAAGTGTACTCGGTTTAAATGTTTTCTGTAGTAAAACGAAAAAAGTTTGCTTTTTGAGGCAAAAAGCAACGGGAGGAGTTTTAAAATGTCATGAACTTTTTTTGCTCTTTTGTTGCTGTCAGTAAATTATCCTAAATAGAAAAAATAAAACTGTTACACTTTTCTTTGAGACAAAACTCCCCACAAACACATCGGTCACGATGTGGAAGCTGCTCGAATGCGAGTAAACACACACAGCAACAATTACAACTCACTAACGCAATGTCAGACGACGTTTTAACCCTTTTTAATCATCGCAGTAAGCGGCGTCGTGAATAAGTTGTGGTTGTGGTGACATCAGGCGCTCTGGGATGTTTCGCATCACCAGGCGAGTTTGTCAATTAACGAAGAAGACAGATTCATCTTGAGCTCTGCGGGTCAAAGTTACAGAGTTAAATCTAAGTTCATGTTATTTGGTGGTTTGGGGATGTCTGAATTAAGCTCAAATCAAGTCTCATGAGCGGTTTCCCCTGAACTCCACCATCCTGAATACATGTGAACTGCCATTAGAAGTTTTTCCAGATTTTGCCGGACACATGTTGATGGTAAAAAAGCCATTAAGGACATGCAAACAAAAGCTAACTATTATTTTATAATGCTTGTAATTTATAATCAAGGTGCCAAAACTCCTCCCTTGCAAGAATAATTCGTTTTTGACTTCACTCTTCAGCGCTCTTCAACCTTTCAGTCTTCTGTCGTTGTGATTGGAGTGGATCGGCTGATAAGGATCGTTGCCTTTGTTGGACAATCCTGAACAAAATGATCGGTAGCTCCGTCGGTGTTTGTCCCCCCCCACCCCCATCAGCTGGGCCAGGAGGGTCGGCATCAATCGGCAAACCGGTGCTGAACGTTACAGGCCACAGAATGAAAAAGCGAAGGAAAACACAGAAGATGTTCTCACTCTCCCTTAGCAACAGCGCAGTTTGTGCCTAATTTATCCTCCTGACTCGCTGCAGTCACGAAGAGGCTTCAGCCGAGAGCTCTGCGAGCTACTAAATAAAAGCCCCCTCCAACGCTGAGCTCCGGCACGCACGACAACCGCAGGTCAAGGCTTCTCACGAGCGCCTCCGCGGCGCCGTGATGTTTAATTCAGCGGTCGCCGGCGTCGCTGCTCGTGCTGCAGACGCATCGAGGGGAGAATAAGATGTCAATATGTGTTAAGGCAGCAGTGCTTAAGGTGAGTGGTGCATCTACTGAGAAGTGCAATGTTCACACCGTGACTGAGCAGGGAAAGGCCCGAAAAAGGTAACGACTTGTGGTCACCCGAATATGATGGATGTGATTTGAGAGCAGTGTCTGCTCCACTTCTACCCTTGTGGTGCACTTACAAAACGGGTTTGGGAATATGATCAAACCCAATATATTATGTTTTAAAAATGAAATCCTTTGCAGCAGTAAGAATCTCTGTTATTGAAATCAGAACATTCACTGTTTGCGCTGCATTTTCTCATTAAACAAGATCCATCTGGCTGGCCTTGACATACCATCTGAGTGGACAAAACATGAGCTGAATGACGTTGAAACTATCCTTGAACAAAACCTTGGTCTCAAACATCCTCACAATAACAGCTCAGCCAAGGATTCAGGCCCTTCATCAACACACGCACACACACACACAACATTTGATTATGTCCATATTAAACTCAAAAAGCAGTTCAATAGACTTTGTGGTTGCAGAGTTGTTTTTTTTAATTCAAGTTTAGAAGGAAACTAAAGAGAAACCCAGCAGATTGAAAGCAACAACAGGGGCGATTTTAGACACAAACACACACATGCGCACACACACACACACACACCTCAAATCTGCCACCCCGAGGAGCCTCCCTTTTTCCAGGAGGGGCCTTGCACCTGCCGGGGCAGTTCGGGGCCTCCCGAGGGGGGGGGGGGGGAGAACGCCGAGGAGGCCCCTCCGAGGTGGCGCGCTGTTTCAACTCATCACCTTAGTTAAACAAGGCGTCATCGCCAGGATGAACCCCCCCCGGCCCAGCGCTCGCGCCCCCCCAGGACACGTCTCAGTAGCGGCTCCATTATGAGGCGGAGCCCAGAGCATCAAATGCTCCCACTTCATCTCGTCTGCAGCACCTTCACGTCCTTGACAGTTTTCGCCCCCCGAGGCCTCCTCGGCGTCGGCGTAGCGACTCCCAGTCAGAGACTCCACTCAGACCAAAACAAAAAAAAAAACAGCGCTGGGTCCGAGTCGCCCTCGACGTGAAAGCCGGTAACAGTTGGATATTTTAGCAAATACGTGGACTTGCTTTCTTCCTGAGAGTTGGATGGGGATGGGATCAATATCGCTCTCAATTAAATAACAAGATGTAATCAGCAGGCGTCAGCTCGGCTTAACGTAACGACCCAAAATTGAGGAAAGCTGGTGTCCAGGCGACCTAAAATTTCCTTGAGACCAGTCTGATGTTTTTTAATTACTTGTTTTGTCGAAACAAAAAATGTAAAATAACTCTGAATAATCCAAAGTGGAAGCTTAGCCCACAGGCCGGGTGGCAGTTATGTTTGAAAAAATGTTCATCGATCGTGAAAATGATTCGCTGCATCTCTGAAAACTAAAGTGTAAAGCAGAGGTTTTTGTGCCGGACTGTTTCTTGGCCTGGAGCAGAAAACCTCCTGCTGTCTGTGCTGCAAAAGCGTCTTTGTTAATGAGCTCGTCCCCTTGTCTATGCTACGTTGAATGAACTTGATCCAGCTATCCAACTCTTGGCAATAATAAAACACACATGTGACTATTCCGTTGTAGCCAAGCAAGAGGTGCACAAGCTTTTCTTTTCTTCTCCTCGACACTAAGCTACGATGCCTGGTGTCGGAGCGGCCCGGGAAAAAGGTGAATAAGCAAAGATCCCAGAAATTAAATCTCTCAGCAGCAGCAGCAGCGATACCTGGAAGCTCGAGCAGAAGCCGGCGGCGAGATTGTTTCTTTCGCTGCGGACTCTTTCGGCGCCGTAGCTGGCCTGAGACCGAGCAGCAGGCCGGACGGTTCAGCGCGTTAACCCACGTGTTGACACTAGGACAACAGTGGGCTGACATACGGGTCTTTGGGGTGCAGTAAACACACAGGAATGTACAAACACACACGCGCACACGCACACACACACACACACACACACACAGTGTTTCGGTGGTTTGTTAATCCGTGATCTGCTTCCTGGTGGATTTTCTCAGAAATCAACCTGCGATTCTGCGGCTACTAGAGAGAGCAGTGCCGGCTCGAGCCTCTTGGGGGCCCTAAGCAGAATTTTATTTGGGGCCCCCCCCTCCCACCACGCACAGTCACCTGTGCTAGAAGATTATTGGCACAAATGTCACGCTATATTAACGAATACACTGAGGTTGTAATACAAAACTAGGGCTGCTTGGGGCCCCCTGGCCCCCTGGCCCCCCGGCCCCAAGCAGCTGCTTAGTTCGCTTATGCCTTGGGCCGGCCCTGAGAGACAGTGTGAGGGAGCTTTGAGATGAGGCCTTTAAGCAGACAGAAGAAGAACCAGGAACCCAACGCAACCACACACAGAGACCCACAGAAACAGCTTCCCACACACACACACACACACACACACACACACACACACACAGGGAGGCGGAGAGGAAAACCGTAACGGTAAAATGGAAACAAAATGAAACTTCCACAGCAGCACCTGTGTAGACGAGAGAGATTAGGAGTGTGAGAAAGGATTCTGGGTGTTGTTGCAGATGCAGAAGTGCCTTGTGAACTCTAACCGATGAAGGTTAACTGTTAACCTGAGTCGGTTTGATTTAGTGACAACTTTCAGTATTTTTTTGCGTGGGATAGAACAGTCAAATTTGAATTTTTGATTCCATCCACAGCTGACCAAATGAATTTTAAACTAAAACCTGGAAAATGTCACCATAAAAGCAGTTTTCCAATAAAAGGAAATCGAGGAGTTTATTGACTGGAGGAGATTTAGCTTTTAATTGTATAAACTGTTTTTACGTGCCTGAAAAAAGAGCCGGAGGCAGATCAGCTCTGTTTTCCATGAATCAGAGTACGTGTGTCTGAG
Organism: Apeltes quadracus; assembly: GCA_021346845.1. Classification (NCBI taxonomy): domain Eukaryota; kingdom Metazoa; phylum Chordata; class Actinopteri; order Perciformes; family Gasterosteidae; genus Apeltes; species Apeltes quadracus. Next base: position 5,758,477 of record CM037924.1, on the reverse strand, counting down.
ATAGTGAGTCACAGGGTAAGCCTAATAAGTGCAGCTTTTTATGCTCCCATTAGGTCATTAACATTACAGCTCATTCTGAACTTTGGCAAGGAGAAGGAAAAAAAAAATCCTCTTTAGCCCTGTGCTCCCTAAAGAAAGTGCATGGAAAGAAAGGAGAATGAAAGGAAAATCTCCTTCATCTCTGCAGGCAACCCAAATCCTCACTGTGGCCGCAGCCAAAAACAAATTAAAAAGACTGCCGTGTTGGTGTTTAGCAGCCGCGGCGCTGCTCTGAGAGCGGATGGAAGTCCTCTCGTGCTTTTAACAATTTATCAAATCGATTTAAAACATGCTCGCAGACACACACGCCCAAATAGTTTGCTACTCCTAAACGATGCTTTCATCCAACCAATCGACTTTTGTCACAACAGGTTTGTTTGTTGCTCTTCATCCGTTAAACAAAAAGTGTTCTCAGCCATGACTGTCCTCACTGCATTTACAATTTTACATAAATACAAAAAACTTGGTGTTATAGAATTCAAATTATTACAATGAATTACGTGTGTAGTTTTAACTTTGTATAGCAGTTTTGATGCTCATACAACAATGACTCAAATCATATAAGCTAATCATATGTTTTTATATATAGAATCGTATTGTCAAAGTGAAGTCAAAGTCCTTTTTTGAAATAGCCGATTTTACATCGGAATGCAATTCAAACCCCCCTGATAAGAGCTCTTATTTCACAACAGCACTGAATAAATTGGGTTCATTTGACAATTACGGACAGTCCAGCACTATTTTCAGGGTGTCCCTGTGGAAAAACAGTGCAGGAAGGAGCCCACTCAGGTTCCTGGGGTCAGAGGTTAAAGCCATTATTGGGCTCCACACATCTACAGGCCTTTGCTGATTATAAGAACACGTACTTAACGCGTCCCAGACGCTGGATTCTGTGTGGGGGGAAACCTTGAAGAAGGTCTGTTTCAGCTCACGGAATACGAGAACCACAGCGATCACGAGAGGGCAAAACGCTGATGGTAGTCACGTAGCGTCGCCGCGTTGCCTCCGAGAGCCAATCGCACGGCCGGAGACCAGCCGAGGCCTGAGACCAGCAGAGGCCTGAGACCAGCCGAGGCCTGAGAACGGAGGCGCAAACAGCTGTAAATCAACCGAGGGGGATGATGATCCTCCGCTGTGACACAACCTCATTTGGTCTCCTGGTGGCCTGCATACCTCCGCTTCCAGCAGGCAAAATACCCCCCCCCACCAGGGATCCTAAAATACACGGCAGGCCACGAGAAAGGGGGGGGGGGAGGGCAGAGAGGAGCTGCGAGTCTGGACAAGCTAGTCAGCGCACAAGCCTCAGACCGACAACACGGCAGGAATGTTCACCTCAGGGCTTCGTTCAGTTCGCCTGATCGCATGAAAAATCACTGATCTCCAGACGTCAACAGGCTCAATCCAGCAGATTTGAGTCTTAAGTCACCGTGTGGTTCGCTGGGGTTTGTTTCAGATCGCTTCTAAATGAGCAGTCGGGGCTCATCGGGCCACACGGGGTCAGGGAGGGCATTTCTCTGTTCGCGTGTGGAAGGATGTGACTGACGCTCTCTGGCCACGTCGAGTCACTGCGTCCGGCATTCATCCAACGGAGGGCGCAATTCCATCTGAGGGAAAAGTCATGCACAGCTCCCGCTGCAGACAGCCATCGCAGTTATTATGCCAGAACATTTACAGAGCGGCCCGAATTGAGATGCTTTATACTTTGTTGGAATTAATTCCATGAGACTGTGTGCACTAATAAACACTCTGAACGACACGCGGTTACAGTCATTTTAATGAGAACAACGTCGACAGCTGCAGTCATCATCAACAACAACACACACACCCCCACCTCCTGGGCATTTGTGGAGTAAACCACCAACACACACACACAGACTCGTAAACAGACATGAATGAGCGGATCACATGGTGAGGAGTTCTGAACTGAACTGAAATCCAACGGCACAAATCTCCAAACGTTAACGTTGAAGATGACAAATGAAACTGATCATGCGAATCTGGTTTGCAATTTTTAGTGTAACATTTTAATAAAATGGGTCCACTTCCCTATTTAGCAGTCACTACAGAAGACATTTAATGAGTGGAGCATAGCACTATAGACAGAGAGCGAATGACAATTTAGGAAATATGTCTTCATGGAACTGTTGAAAAACCCTTGCAATCATCATTGCAGCAGTAGAGTGGTATAAACCATTTACTAAACATTTTTATTGTGCTCAGAAATGCCGAATAGGGGCAGTTTGTCAAGAGTTGTCCACATTTCTACAACTCAGTATAGCGTTGAAACCGTAGCTAATATACACTAGATGCCGGACTGCTGGTTAACCCTTTAAGACAAAATGCATGGTGACATTTATTTTTCTATAAAAAGATTATTTAGGTTGCGCTAAAGTACATATGTGTACTGAATGGCCAACAGCCTACCTGATAAGGGATTAAAACTATTAAGGCTCAGCCCCCGCTGTCTGGCTATTAAGACATGTTGCTGCTTGCAAAAACCCTCCAACAAGCTCTTCTTGAATCACGTTAAAACCACATTTTTTTACTTCCATCAGCTTGTTTAGAGGAAGAACTGCCGTTTTAAAAGTGCAAATGTTTTATTTGGTTCTGATCACTACCGCTCTGCGTATCTCTCTCTCCCCCTCACAGACACACACACACACACACACACAGGTGATGTGAGCAGGTCCATGTACAGTAGGTACTTCTCTGTAAACACAGGAGGACGCGGCGCTAATAGTTCGGGATTGCGGACGGTCATCATCGAAGTCTGGGAAAGATTCTGATGAAGAGGATCATGCTAATGAAGCTGAAGGAGACCAGGATGAGCATCAGCCACAGCAGCCAGTTGACTGACTTCTTTGTGTGCTGCTCCAGTCGCTCCGACTCCGTCTTCAGCTTCTCAAAGTTCACGTCGGCCTGACGCATGGACTGGCTCAGGGTCTGGGAGGGAACAGGAACACACAATTGCTGGGGGAGACGCACAGAGAGGTTGAGCAATCACACCTACAACTAAAAAAAAAAAAAAACATATGGAGAACTTTGACAAAACGCCTCCTTCTCATCTTGCCTTAATACAAGCAGTTGGCCTATTACGAGTTACCTTTTTCCTTACTGATGCTGTTCTGAGAGACTTGAACCTATGCGACGCGAGTATAAGGATTCTTCTATTATTTCAGTGTTTCTCAACAGCATCAACACAAGTCCCTCATTGGCTAACTCACCGGCTCGTCAGGCAGCTGCCATCATCCCCTGGTTTACCCCCCATTAATTCATTTCCTCTGCTTTGGTCTCACATTACACTTTTTCATGGGCTCAATAGCTCAGATCTTAGAAGCCTGATGAATACTGCGATACTAGCAGGTGTCGACCAAGTTACCTGGTTGTCCTGTTTGATGATGCTCTGCGCTGCCAGAGTGTTGTTCTTCAGGTTGCGGGCCAGGTTGAGCATGTCCTCGGCGAGTTTCTCCTGCAGGTTGTGGTGGTGCTGCATGACGGCCTCGAGCTCGGCGGCAGACTGACGCTCGTCCATAGGAAGGCCTCTGCACGACAACACGTTTTGGATTCGTAGGCAGTCAAAAACAAATGCGATGATTCACAGTTTGCCATCTTTCAGAAGCCTTTGACGGTGAGTGATTTATGATTAAACAGATCTGGAAATGAGCCCAAGCTTGTTAGAAGCTACCTTTTTTTACTGTTGTATATAAACAAGTAAATAATAATAGAATGCAATTGATGTTAAATCATTAGGACAAGAAGTGATGCTACTTTACTTTCTGTTTCGCAAGTCTGTTTCCAACGTGCCTGTAGAGAGGAGGGGAGAGGAACGTCATCATTCCATAATATTGTTGGTATACTGAATTCAAGATCATTTTAAATATGAAATAAATAATCATTACCTTTGCCTGACTTCCCCTGTCATGAAACAAACAGAACATGTATGAATTTCATTGAACGGGGCCTACAGCATTTCTTTCTCAGTTTAGTTTTGAATATTCAATTTGAAGACTAAATTACAGTCCTGCCAAAAGGTAAAATGTCCAACTTTTAAAATGATAAACAAATTGTAAATGAGTGATAGATGGGGGTGGAATAAGTAATAAAAAATGCAGATGTCATCTAACAGCCGTTATTCAAATCAGCATTTTAGCGCAGGAGTCTATATCTCAACCTACCGTGCCAAGCAGCTCGTCCCTCATCTCTCCTGTACACCGGGCCTTCGTCTGCATGTGGACAGTTTTTGAGGCAGGCATCCTCTCATTGCCTATTGTGGGTGTTCGCCCGGGGGCGAGGAACTGATTAGCCAAAGCTTTTTCTGATGGTGAAGGCTGTGAACAGGAACAGGAGAGAGATCAGAAAACAGTCAAAACAGGAAATGACTGTTTCAGTTTGTGAGATGCACAGTTCATACAACAGATTTATAAAACGTTGGCACCGACCAGTTTCTCTGCCTCAAGAAGTCCTTTCAGAAAATCGACTTTTCTTGAATATTCAGTCATAATTTCTGCTGTTGGTTTGCTGTAATAATAATAAAAAAAAAAAAAAAAAAGATTGTCATTGACATGCGTGTTATAAATTGGAAGAAAATTAAAACAACTTTAAGATACATTAGTGTACGAAGCGAACACAGCGATGGTACCTAAGGCTTTTCCTTAGAGCCACCAGCATCTCCTCCAGGGCACCAACATACTAGAGGACAGAACACATGGATGTGGGTTTGGTAACATCTGTCTGGATGGTTATATAGACATAACATGGATTTGAGGAGTTGATTCAAGTTCAAACTCGATGTGGAGGCTGACGTTAGCAAAATTAATTCAGTGAATTCACATCGATATAAAATAGTGTAGACAAAAGGAAATACCTCCTGTAAAACTACATCACAAAGTGTTCCTCCGAATCTCAATGCAAAGTTAAATGAACGCCTAATAGCGGTTAGCCATAACAGTTTTAACATAACCTGATTATAACCTTCCTAAAGAGAGGATTTGTTGGAGGAATGTTGACATTTGATAAGATTTACCGAAAAAACAATGTCTGAACATGAAGTTGTTAGTTTTTCTTTGTAACCGTAGGTGTGATATTTATGCGACTGTTGTCTGCCATTAATATAGCAAGGAAACACGCTAACGGCAGTTAGCAACCTGCAAGTCCGTAACACTGACTACAAAATGTTAACGTGTAAAGTGTATTGCAGATGTAAACGACAGAAACGTATCATCAGGTAAAATCCCGTTAGTGGGTTCAGTGACGACGTGGCGAACAGACCCGGCGGTTTGCAGCTGCTGCAGCTAACAACAACACCAGTCATGCTAACTCAAACGTTAGCGGTTGAAGGTCAGAGCTAACCGGATCAATGACTTATGACGTAGTGACGCCGTCTCACCTTTTCTAACCTCCATTCGGTTTCCCCTCTTTTCTCAGAAGCTATAGATTCACAGCGGGACAATAGTCGGATAAAATTGATTTCTAATCTTGAAGCCATGTTTGAAGCTGAAGCACCGTCGCAGCATTTCGACATCACCAGTTCAGCGATGACGCAGCGGGAGCGTCACAGTAAACTGTCCAACCAGCGTTCAAAATGTTTTTCGGGACGTCATATTTGTCCGACAGTTCGGCTTGCGTTTTTACCGCTGTAAGGATTCCTAAATTGATTTATACATTTCTCAATAAAGCTTTCCTCCGAAACGCTTGATTTAGTGTCCTTTCTTAGCCATCAAACCTTTAAGGTTAACATTTTTTCAGCAGAAAATAATCAAAATAATATTAATATGATCCTTCAAAGGAACGGTGTAAGTAAGGCCTCCTTTGGTGTGGTTTATGATTTTAGATTATAAAACTCAAATGGCCCAGAGTTTTTGAATACTTTGCTTTTTTCTTTTTATGCCCGTTTATGTATCATTTCCTATAAATACCCTTTTCATTTTTTATTGGATCGATTCCCTGAGATATATTTTATTTACCATACTTATAAAATGTTCAATAAAATAGGAAAAAGAATCCAATTGAGAAAAGGTTTCTACAAAAACCTATAAAAAATATGCCATGTTTTTCTGCTCCGATGTCCACACTTTGTATTATTAAGCAATATCAGGGTCTGAGAATCCTGTTACATATCATCACGGTTATTTGGTGCTCATCCATTTTATGTATCCCTTACAAAAGGTGCCAAGTATTGTGTATAATTATGCATTTCATTTTCATCTATTGAGAACTACAATGAAATCATATCAACATTGGAATAATATGATTGGACAAAAGCTTACTGTATCTGTGCCACTTTTCTCAGCAAGTCTGAGTTATAATTCCAACCTCGAGTCAGTCCTGTTAATCCTTCACGGTAGGGCCATCTTGTGTGCTGCCAAAATTCTTCCAAATTTAAAGCCACATTTCTTCCGCTTATGGAGGACACTTAAAACTTATTTTCTTCGTCCGTTTCTCCATCAGAACATTCTCAAGCTGGCGCACAAATTCAAAATGGCTGATGGTCTGCATAACGACCTACGACAATGTGGGAATTACATCGTCTACCATAAACTCCTTTAACTGTGGTGTTAAAACACAGCCCTCTACTTACCTTTGACCACTTCTGCTTCATCAACTTCGACTGTTACAGTAAATCTGCAGACTAAGTGAACATTTAAAACAGCCCAACCTCATTTTAAGTTTAACCTAATACAAGAGAACAACCTTTTGGTTTTGAAGAAAAAACACATTGTGATGTGAATAGTAACAATGTTTTACATTGGAGTCATTTGAACCCAGAGTTAATGTCAAATTGAAAGGACGTAGATGTCCAAGGTCTTCTTTTCTCATCTCTGAGTAGACACTTTCGATGACACCATTTGCGTACTACCATGTGAACATTATTCACAATTAATTTGTGACCGTTACCTACTACATTCCTGTTTTTGTGGTAAGTAAATATTAGTTCATCCGTCAACCATTGATAAACGACACATAGCTGGAGAGTTCATTGACAGCAGCAGACGTAACAAGCATCACATTCTGTATTGTCATGTTAATACTAATAACCATTGCAGTTCACGTCATTCAGTCCCAACCACACACTGTTACATTACTCCTCATAATCCAGACAAACTAACAGAAATCACTCAACAGCAGTCATAGGAGAATTAGTATCACGTGTTAAACTAAGTGGGCCAAAGTTTTGCTTTAGCAGAACCTGTTCCATACATATGTCATGTTTATTTTGAATTGCAGGTACGATGGTGAGTTCAAGGACTTTGAGCTTTAAAAAGACATTGTGGCACTGCTTGTCGCATCATGGCTGGGTTTGTGTTTTTGCTTTTTCAAAAAGGATAAAAGTGGCGTGTGCGGCTCCCATTTCCCTTTGCTGTGCGAGACAATGAATTCCTATCTGGGCTTTGTTGTCCTGTAGGTGGGAAGATAATATTGATCATTGCAACCGTTCTGACCAGGGGCCGATACAATAGTCCCAACGTGCACGTTAACGTCCTTGTTTCACACGCGCCACGCGTTGGTTGAGTACAATAAACGCAAGGGACCCTCTCCCTTCCGTTGGGAACACTATCCATGACATAACAGAGTTTTTTGTCAACCTACTGTACAATTAGAAGGCACTAGCTAACATATCAGTATGAATGTTTCGCCAATTCAGACAATTACGACAGGAAAAGTGCGGGCGGAACCAGCAATATTTCCTTGCATTAGCACAAGTGTGTAAAAAAAAAAAAAAGAAAAAGGAAATGCTGGTCCATCATAATAATGCGTCAGAGAACACAGCTTTTGTCCCAACTCAACAGTAACCACAATATATTAAAATGATAGAAAAGGTGCTTGGCAACATCTTGTCCCGGTATTTTTACTATCATGGCGGACACATTTGCAGTTCCTTGATTAGTTCCCACTGATCACAGTGAATGGAACAGCCTTGATTTTGTGTCGCTCAGGTCCTGTGTGGGCTTCTGCACATCTAGTCACATTTGCGTTTTCTGCAATTTGGGATTCTTGTCCTCCCCTGGCTCTTTGCGATCCATCGCTGTCATCCGTGGCCAGACGAAGACTGCCTGTCCTTTTTGTTGTGCCCTGCTCAGACGTCATCATCATCTATAAAAGGTATGTCTGGGTCAGAAAAACGTCTCTGGCCCCCCGTGGCTTGAGTGTGGAGGTGCTGGTGCTGGGAAGGTGGTGTCACAATGGCGGAGGAAAAACTCAGATCGGACTCAGAGCTGTCAATGTACATGGACTGAGTGCTGTCTTTGCGGCGACCTGGGTGCTCTCTCCTCCTGGCCAAGAACTTTGAGGCGCGATACTCGGGTGGGGTATAATTCGCCGCTGCTTTGAAGGTTGCAGACTGGGAGAAGACGCCGTGCGGGAGCTTAACTGTGGCAGGGATGATGGGGTTGCGGCGTTGCAGCAGATTCCGGATGGAGACGCTGGGGGAGTAGGAGGCTGGAGACACGCAGCTAGACACGGAGGACGTAGAGCTAGCAGAGGTGAACTTTGGCCGAGAGTCGGGTCCACCGGGAACGTGAGGTTGCTGGGCCAGCTCTGGTGGTTTGGGTGGACAAACTGGCCTGTGTCTCCTCAGCGACGTGCCACCTCGTCCTGGCAAGGAGAGAGAGGACAGAGGAAGAGTTGAGGAAGAGGAAGATTAACAGGTTTTACCTTAGAACTGGTGTCAGTTCAAACGGGAGTCCTGAGAGGGATGGGGAGCAATGGAAGAGCATGCAACCATGTTGTTATCTGCCCCAAGGGATGTTTGTTAAGGCACAAACAGGCAAACATCTGCTTTGAGACGTTGTGTCGAATTTCCAATTGAATAATTTGGATCACGTTTGAGCATGCTTCTGTGGTACCCATGCATAATTATGCATACATGCGTTTGCAGATGTTTGCACACAAACACGCAGACAAAAAGACACACAAACACGGTTGCTGTTCCTCCAACCTGCTTCGTTACAGAGCAGACGTCAACGCCCCCATCACCATCACTGGTCCTGACCTGCACCACAAAAAACAGGTCTGGTCTGGTCAGGAACCCACAGGTTAGTGTGTGAGACAGGTAGAAGGAAGGAAGGACCGGTCGCACGGCGAGTACGGACCTTCAGGCTCCGAGCAGGGAACAGAAGAGCGCTGCTGCTCGTCCAGAAGGCTCTCGGAGCTCTGCGAGGCCTCAGAGTCCAAGTTCTCCTGGTCGGAACCAGGCTGCTCCATCTCTGGCAGTCTGCAGGCCAGATCCTCTCTGCAGAGTGATAAGGAGGGCAAGGACATCAGAGAGATGAGAGACTGGAGGAGGATGGGACACCATGGCGAGCAGAGAAATAATTTGGAAAGCATCCCTACTTCTCCTGTTTGATGGACTTGATGCGCTCCATCAGGTTCTTCTCGGCCTCTGCGTCCGAGTCCAGAGGCTCGTTCTCAGGGACCACGCTGAGATCGGAACTCCCCTTTTCGTGCACCTGCAGAGCACGACACAAAGCACGACAAGCTGAAACCTCAACATTGTACATTGTGTAATTACAAAAATGAAATATTTTGTACTACACAATAGATATCAAAGGCCACAGAATACACACAGCTTTGACCCAAATCTGAAACTTTAGTTAGTGAGGAAAAGAGAAGAGGATGGATTAACGCATCCGCATAGAATTCCTTCAGCCCTGCTGTGAAACACAATCACTTAAATGCTGTGATGCAATAGAAGCTGGTTTACATCCATAATGCAGTTTAGTTGGTCTGCGATAAACTTGAAAGATACAGCACCACGATACAGAAACAACTCAACAGCAAACACAACAAGACTTTGAATGCTTCATACATTCCACAATGTTGTACAGCTATTGTTTTCCATCAAGACAACCAGTATTATCCCAAAACGGACCCAAAACCATCTCGTACTCTCTTAAAGAGAACACGAATAACAAACAGTAACATGCAAACTACTACCAGTTAGTAAGGAAGAATAAACAGGATTACGTGAAGAAGTATAAAAAAAATAGAAAAATAAAAACAGCCAGAGCATCACCCATCTAACATGCCATGCATGGGTGCCTTCTACGTGGCACACTTCTACACACACCAAAACTGATAGGTCTACTGCACTAGGAGAGCTCGATGATACATACCACCACTCCTTTGTGAGGAGCTGAGAACCTGAGAGGTAAATCCCAGTAGTGCTAAAGAGAAACAAGGAACATTGGCCGTGTTACCCCATGTAATGCCTTTACATCCAGGCAAGAGGATGATCCAGGAATTACAACGATATGTCGTTGCCATGGTGTTAAGTGATCATAAAGAGTCAAACAAGGGCGAATCACAACATCACGGGGTCCGCTTCTCACCGTGTTCTGTCTCTTGAGCTTCAGCTGGTTAACTGCCAGAGCCTCGTCGTACTCCAGCTGCTCAATCTCCTCCATCTTCTCGTTGTAGCGTCGGATTTGCTCGTTGATGATCATTTCCACGCACCTACAGGGAGACGAGGAAGCGGGATGTCAGACGGTATTTATTTTTAGGGATTTCGATCAATTGTCGATGCAAAGCAGAACAAAAAATGTATTCATAGTGTGGAAAGTGAAAAGCCCAGATTTTATTTATTGTTCTTACATGGTGGTCTTGGCAACATCCTTCATGCTAAGCAGTGGGTCAGCGTTGTCTGGGCAGCGCAAGATACACGGGGCAAAAACTATGGCCAGTGAGTTCGGAGACATGCGGTTGTGAGCCTCCTCTTTACACACCCTGCAACAGAATTCATTAGGTCTTAGCATTTTGTCGGGTTAAACGTTGAACACTGTATAACAAGTTACTACTTAACTGAAGTAAATTAATTTGTGATGAAGGACAGAAAAAAAGTCAACATTGAAAATCAATTGGAGGCGTTACGTCAGACGACAACGAGAGAAATCCTACCTGACGAGGTGAAAGACGAGTCTCTCCAACGTGTTGTAGTTTGCCGTCGGGAGCTCCTCCAGCCCTTTGTATACGGCCTGAAGCTGCTCCTGCTTCTCTGGCAGTTCTAGAGGAGAAAACATACCATAAAGCAAACCCCACAATTTAGCATGAACACTTTAAAATTCACAGTTTCAGTTTTAATATTTCTTATATCGTTTCCAACTTAAGTCAATCTTCATTTGAGCAAATGATTCGCTATTGTGAAAAAGTATTTAACAACTAAAACTTTAACAACCCGTCAGGAACGTCATCCTCACCCGCTGCACGCAGGAAATCGCTGTAATGGGTGAAGGTCATGAGGGGATCCGGCAGCTCCCTCAACCACTGCTTCACCAGGCCTGTCACTGTGTGGATGGGATAGTCTTCGAGGCAGACCTGGTGCGGGTCTAATCGAGCCACCAATGTAACAACAGAAAAATCGTTAAGGGAGCCACGACAAAGCCTGTGTTATTGAGCTATAGATGTCAATCAGAAGGCGTCTCACCGGTCTCCAGCCGCTGGTGCAGCTCTTTCATGCGATTGGCAGAGCCGGACTTGCGGTAGATGCCCTCGGTGTAGAGGCCCTGCATCTCCACGTGCTCCAGCATCATCTCCAGCACCATGGGAACAGGATTCTTATCGCTGACCAGGACACCCACGCGCACGCCGAAGTGCAGACCTCCTGATTCTTCGTCACCCTGTGGATTTAGATGGACAGCAGCGGTTAGTAAAATGTCTACTTATTTAGTCCACTCGCCTCAGTCTATCTTCATCGTTCCTGAAAAATGTACACATTGCTTCACTACAGTGAAGTGCACGGTCAGATGTTTAAATATAATAGAGATAAAGGAATCTATTGAATCGATTGGTGATGATAATTCTAGATTGCTTAGATGCTGATGAGGGCGAAGGCCCTACGAGCTCCTGCCCCACATGTTAGTGTGCTGCTGCGGTCCTCGTCATGAAAGGTTTTTTCTATAAATCATTAAAAAGAACAAAACAAAACATCATTTTAACAATAATAAAAGCCTAATTTTCTTGATTGAATTTAACAAGTACTGTAATAGTGATAAAAGTCTACCGTGTTTCAGACTAAAATATAATTGTCCTAATTTCAAATTGTCTTGTTCGCTCAATGACCTGTCTTTGTGAATCCCGGCCTGTACACATAATAAACTCAGGATTAATCTAGGCCAGTGATTTCTAAAAAAAGACCTACCTTTTTGGCACAGAAGGTGGAGCAGTCAGTGACTATTTTGAAGAGGCATTTCTTGTGACACACCATTTTACAATCTGTAAGACATGGTAAAACATGGTTTTATTTCTAATCGTAATATTAAGACATAATCAAAAATAAGTGTTTATTGTTAACTCACAGCTGCACATATAGGCCTTCTCCATGCCCCATATGTAATAACTACACTGGTCACATGACTGCACAATGTTGACCTGATAGTTGACGAAAACATGATCCAGAGGGCTTTCCATCTAACAAGGCGACAGTCACTCGATTAGAAACCAGAATCAACATTAAATTACAAATGATTATTAAATTAACTTTTGACTGTATACTTACACTCTTATCTTTTTTCCTCCTCTTCTTCCTCACTTTAGCAGGCTGAAAAACACACAGAAAGCACTAATGAGAAAGGTGTCATAGGATTCCTGTTCGTCTGAGGGACACATTAAATATCTGAACTTATTCAAACTTCTGCTCAACTGGTGTTTTACAGTATCCCCTTTTACAACATATATTGCTTTAACTACTACTGCTCATTGGTTTAGTGATGTTTAGAATTCCTTATGTTTATTATAAAATGAATATGTATTTGAATCATTTCTGCAACATGATTTGCATGTATTGTACATATTTTACATCAGGGTGTAAGGATTTCTGTCCAGTCCTTCAACGGATTACTTCCTTATTGGGAGAAAAATCCCCAATTAAAGTTTTTTTTTTTTTTTTAAGGGAGTTTTTTTTCTGTGTCAGGTACGAGGGAACTAACTTCCGCTGAACCGGTGTCATTTGATTCCCTTTGCGCCAAAGAGGCATATTTTCACTATTGGTTCTGCTTTACTAATAGTATTAGTTCCAGCTAAGAATCTGCATTCAACTTGGAAAGTCCCACCAACTGAAATACCCGTCTGTACATGTCTGCATATAAAAATTCTGTTCAGGAAGCCCTCTGATTCCAGGGTAGTTGCTTATAAATTTAAGTTTTTTACCTTTGCTGGCTCAGCCTCCTCCTTCTTCATCTCTCCTCTGATGAAGCCATCCAGAACCGATTGGAATAGATTGACCACTAGTTGGACTTCTCCCTTCTGCTTATCGTCCGCGAGGTGGATCACTTTCGTCTGGTAGCCCGTCATCAGACCTTTGTAACCAATGGTGGGTTTCTGGAAAAGTACAGCAGACAGGAAACAGAATGAGGAAGAGGGGAGGACGGTGAGGAAGAGCTCTGATCAGCGCGTATTATGTGTGTGTTATGCGCCTGTAGACAAACTCACCGGGAGGGAATACATAGCTTTGATACTCTCCCTGAACTGCATGGTGGCTGTGACGAAGATGGCCTCCGTGGCTGAAAGAGACTTCCCTCTGGAGCGGAAATCATTGACCTGTCAGGAGACACAAACAAAAACAGTGATTTGCGGGTAAATAAGAAAGTAATCATTGAGTAAATATCTTCAAATATCTTCATTTTCACTTACCTGGTTTCCCAGAAACTCATCGAGGTGCCGCAGCTCATTGGCGTTGGTGATTTCCCGATCCAGCGAGGCGTTCCACTGCTCAGAGACCCGTGTGGCACGACTGATCTTTATGGTGGGGTTGCGGCTTAAACTTTTACCAGCATGATCGCCATATCGCTGAGAAAGAGGCCGGGACAGATGTGTAGACTTTGGGCCTGAAAGAGAGGAATTATATTCATCATCAGCCAATAATATCTAATGGAGGGAGGTAACGGTGAAAGACATGGTCAGATCATTTCTCTTTCCTCAAACTAAACTGAAACTGCTAATGCACAATGGAAAGTACATACGAGTACCCTAGAGGAATCAAAACCCTGAACAAAGTTATCCTGTTTGCACTGAGCGCAATCCTGCACAGGGCGAAAAGCGGCAGGATACGTTAAGGCATATAGAATTCTAGTGATATTGAACTTGTGTTTTCTTTCCATTTCTCACTTCATGAGGTCATGAAGGTGGACTGAGTAGTCCAGCACTTGGTGCTGGATGGTAAAACAGCAACATTTGGTCTAAAAATAAGCTTTGGGAAAGTGAACACAAAAAAAAAAAAAAAAAAAGATATGAATGCAATTTCCATAATTCTTCTGAAACATGACAAGCACAAAATGAATAGTTTGTATTAATTACCTTCCCCTCCGGTTGCTCGCTCATTGAGAGTTTGAGCAAATGTCAGCTCTGCGTTGTCAGGGGTCAGGGCCTCCTTACGTTTTTTCAAAATCTTGCTGAAGAAACCACCTGACCTGCAGGACACAGAAAAACGGAAGCTCTAAAAAACATTCATTGATATTGTTGAGCACAGGAGTTGTGTGGCTAAAACCACACACTGTTTCATTCAGGTTAAAGAGGTTTCTCAGTGTGTTCATAAAAATCAACTCACAAGTCTCACAACATTTTAAAAACCTTTTCCTCTCCCTTGCCTCTGCGCTAAAACACTATATATTCCAGCTTTCCTAATAATAATACAGACAGCTTAGTGCAGTTTAGTACTTGTCTGGTGTGGACGGGATGAAGTGTGCAGAGTCTTGGTGACCAGAATCTTGGTGTTTCCTTCTGAAGGAGCTTCCCTTCCCCTCCACATCCGATGGGGAGATCATCTGCAGAACAACCAAAACAATTTACAAGTGATGAAACATGTGCAGAATACCTGCACCAGAGTCAGCTCAAAAGTTTATACCTGAATTTTTTTGAATAACAAGTGAACATTAACAATACCTCTTTGGCTGAAAAAGCACCGGCAAGTTCAAATCCTGAAGGCAAACTATCGATTGAGGACGTTTCACTCCTGCAGATAGATGAAAAATATATAAATTTCTGTTGACAACAACTAAGAAGTTCTCCAACTACATAAACATTATGATGATATGATATATGATACATGATATGATGAGCAGATAATGTTGATTTCTTTGCTTAGTGAAAGGCATAATGTCTTAGGATGTTTTTACATATTAGACAATTTGAACAGAACACCTACATCGACTTTTTTCCCCTTTCCTCCTTGTTACGAGTTGGAGAAGAGCCGTCTGGGTATTCGCCGTTACTCTTCCTGCCCTTCCACTTCTCCGGCTTCTCCTTAAACGCCCCATGCCGGCGTTGCAGGTTTGTTGATCCGTTGCCCTCACCTACGCCGTTTTTCTCGGACACGGCGTCAGTTGAGTGCAGGGGTAACGAAGAGGGACGAACAGGACTGACAGATGGAGGAGACTGTTTTGCCTCCTTCTTCATACCTTTGTCTTCTTTCACTTTCCTAACCACAAAGGTGTACTGGTCTAGCTCTTTGCTGTCTGCTCGCTCTTTTAGCTTCGAGGGATCCTGGCTTTCGCTCTTCAGCGGGGACGTTTGATCGTTGTTGCTGGATGGGGTCGAAGAAGAGGAGGCGGCTCGTTCGGTCTCCCTCTGGTTGTGCTCCAGCCCTCTTCGCCTCCTCAGCTCTCTCTTCTCCTGGCTCCTGGATGACGGGGCCCTGCTAATAGCTGCAGCTCGCGCTCTCTTCTCACTGGAAGCAGACGTGGCATCATCTGGAAGTGTGGGTGCGAGTGCGTTGGCCCTACCGAAGGGATGTGTAGAGTCTGGCCGTCCCAAATCCTCATTATTTTCTTTCTCGTCTAGCTGAGTCCCAGCCTCAGCCAGTGTACCGTTATTCTCATAATCAAACTCCTCGTCTTCATCCTCCAGCTCTTTATCCTTGCCCTGCTCCACATCTGTAGACGAGCTTGTATTAACCTCTCTGTCCTCCTCTGCCTTCTGGACAGGGAGAATGTCATCCAGCATCTCCTCTGTGACCAGCTCCAAATCGGTATTCTCTCTTGTTAGAGGCTCACTTCTCAGTCTCTTTTCTGCCTCCTCTGTCTTTTTCTGTGCTTCCAGCACTTTTCTGGTGGCCTCTTCTTGCACTGCTCTCCTCCTCACCGCCTCCTCTTCTGCCTTTCTCCTTGATGCTTCTTCCTCAATTCTCCTTTCTTCCTCCTTGGCGGCTCTTCTTCTTGCCTCCTCCTCTTCTTCTTCTTGCCTTTTCCTTCTTTCCTCTTCTTCTGTCCTCTTCTGAGCCGCCTTTTCCTCCTCCTTTCTCCGTTTTTCCTCACGGATGGAGTGGCACCTGCGACACAGAAAACATCAACGTAACAATTTGATGAAAAATGGAGGGAAACCATTATTAAGCATCTGTGGTCCAGCAGACTTCCAAGCTGTTACCTTCTGCGTGCCGAATGTCCTCTGACCAGGGCTTGTATTTTGGTAGCGCCTTGTCTTTGGCGGGAGTACGCTGATCTTTGTCTGTGCCCCCTCCACGCAGCCTGGATCAGAGCGGCTGCCCGGCACCTGCGCTCCTTTATGCAGTACCTGCGCCACGAAAGCTAAGCAAGACAGAACCAAACAGGATCAGTATCACACTTATCACAATAAACTACAAAAATAAACCTAGAGGACTGCCTCAAAAATCTAAATTTGTATTTACCTGAATCAAGAGGGCAGCTTGTTTCATGTCCAGAAACTCTTTCCTCTGCAGGCGACCTCTGAACCATTGCTGAAGGAAAATTATCTTATGAATCACATCCTTGTGGAGCATGTCCTGCAGCTGCTGTCGCTCCAGCTCCTTTAGGAACACCTGAATTGAGAGAGGACACACAAGGAATTACATGCACAAAAGGGAATAGTGGCAAACCATTAGAAGAACGCAGGTTTATAAAGATGCATTGAAAGAATAAAACTGACAGGAGCCAAGTGGTGTACCTTAGTTTTGCCTATCTGGTACGTGGTGGGGTCCAGGCCCATCTTCTTCTCAAGCAGCGCTGCAATGTCCTCTTTAGTGGAATCTGCATTCATTGGCAGCAAAACTCTAAACTGCTTTATGAACTCCTGATGGTGAAAGACAACAACAACAACAAAACAAATCAGAAATATTTAGACATTTTTGGTTCAAAAGCTTTGGTAAGAAGTTTACTCTACCTGGAATGTGTACTTGGCTCCGTAGCCGGACCTCCTAATGCGAACCGTTTCCAGCATTCCTGTGTATCGCAGCTGCTGAACCACCAAGGCCTCGTCCAGATACATCTCCTTCTGCTCGTATGCAAGGATACCAGACGCACATTCACTTTCAGATATTTACCAATTACACAATTGTCATCATTTCTTTGATTTTCTTAGAAATTTGATGATTTCTATTCAAGAAAAAGCGAAGATTTTATTTCACAAAGCTTTATCACATGTGATTACAACTGTTTATGCTTAACATTTTCGCTGAGTCTTTATATTGGAAGAAAATGTCAGTATTCATGAATAGGCCGAGAAAAAAATGACAAAAAATCACAAATAAACAGCAATGGCAACGTCTTACCTTCTCAGCATTGGAGCGGATGCAACGGATGAAGTAAGGCTCTGCTCTGTTCAGTGTCTCCAAGAGTTTGGTCAGAGAGGTCTGAAATAAAAAAAAAGTGGTTCATGAATGGCCAGGACTGCTGCCGTTGGGCTTGTTTCATCTTCACACGTTCATACTGGCGGCATTACCTGAAACTGGGCACTGATGCTGGGGGGCTTCTTTTTTTTCTTGTGTACGTGGAGCAGAGACTTGGCGGTACGATCATGCAGCGTCAGGCTGACAATGAACTTCAGAGACTGAGAATCCAGCAAACTCTGCATAACAGTAATACAATAAATCCATTTTCTGCTTAAACTCAATATATTGATGGTTAAAACTGAAAATCACGTCAACCGGCGAACCAAAAATTGGGTTCTTCGGTCGTTAGTTAAGTTTACCTTGGGGATGACCTGCCTCTGTTTGGTGAGCTTGTGTTTCCTGTGAAAACGGGAGAGGGAAGATGAAAAGTGAGTTTGAGAGACCGCAGCGTTTTAAAAGGCGTGACGATGGAACAAGTCGTAGGAGGGAATGTGAGAAGTCGGGTTAGTATGGAAGGCTGACGCCTTCATGCGCAGTCAGTGATGACATCAAAGGTGGCACCTGAAGGATGGGATGAACAATGGGTTGAGTGAGAAGGTGAGGATGACAGAGAGGGAGAGGAGGGAGTCTCCTGCAGGGGATGGAATGCAACACAAAACCCATCAGGTCAGACAGACGTGCTTTCATCATCACCTCCAATCCATGTTCTAGTTAAAACGGCAAAACGTTCTGTAGATTCTAAAATGCAGCTCGGACATACTTTCACAAGACCTCACATGCCAGCAGTCTTCTGATGGTGGTCATGCAGAAATAGGTATTCAAGGCATTTCAGCTTCAGCCTTCATGAAAACTAGATAGCATCTACGAACGGAGCTAATGTCGCCTGATGAAGCAGGGGTGTGTGTGATGTTTGTAATAGATTAGATCCCAAATCATCAATGATTCATTGGAAAAGTGGATATAAATGCTGAGAATAGTCTATATTGCTGTTGGTGGGAAACAAAACTTCGATAGGAGCGTGTTCTGCCCGAGTCAACTAGAACTGACGCCAGGTCTGTCTGCAGACTCACTGGAGGATGTGTCGAGGGAAGCGCAGGCGACCCCAGGACTGCAGCAGCTTGCGAGGGTCCTCACCATCCAATGGCAAGTTCTTAATGGAGCTGATGATCTCTGCATGCATGTCTCTGATTAGACGCGCACACACACACACACACACACACAAAATGTGGAGAGGGAATGATTGGGGAGTAAGGGGAGCAGGGGAAGGGAGAAAAAAACCCCAAAAGAAACACAAGAAACGGAGGAAGGACAAGAAAAAAACAAAACAAAGTACGGCGTGACAGAACATCACTTACAGGACACCTTCAAATAAAAACACACCGCCACAGTGGCTAAAGACGAGAGCACACACTGACTGCAGTAGGTCTGATATCGAGAAGAACTTCATGCTGTGCTCATCCATGAACAATAACCCACAAAATGCATTTTCCCACTGTCCATCATTATGGAAAACACAACACACTCTAGGCCACCCAACCATGCCGCCATATCCCCTTTAAGAAAAGAAAAAGACAATGAGAGGGAGAGAGTGGTGCAAGTAGGGTTGCATTCACTCTCTATTCCTGCCGCTGTGGAAGTTAACATGCAGAGTGGAGCTGGCGCTGTGGTTGGCTGTCGGTTTTCCATGCCGCGGTGGTTACTGGCTGTGTGACTGCAAGTTGTTACTAGTGAGACTGGTTGATTCACGGCCCTTTAAATGTTTCCGATGTTATGCTGGTTCTGGTGAGGTTAATATGGAATCTTTATTTTATCCATGCAATCGTTTTCTATACTTACCATGACTGACCTCAGAAACACAGGTCAGGCAGTGAAGGAATGGGGAAGATATAAAGCCAACAAGTCACAATGAATTTGAGCCTCTACACCTCCTTGTTTGCACATCTGTTAGAAGTGGATGATTGTATAAGTAGCAATGTGCTGGGAGGTTAAACTCATTCAGGTATTATCCCATATTTTTAGATCCATAAGGAGGAGGTAGAGGGTCAAGATTCAGAGGGCCAGACAAGGCAAAAAGATCCCCATTGTTTGGTTCCATTTTGAGAAAGCTCCCCTAATCATTTTTATTCTATTAGATTTAGTGCCTCGGTCTGTGTGAATGCTTGTGTGCTTCATAAGCTCCACAGCTGACAAAAGTAATCCGGGTGGCTAATCAGTGTGGGCTAGTACAAAGACCTTCCTATGCACTATAGCTAGAATAATAAACGTGAGGAAGGAGAGATTATTACAGGATTTCAATGCAGCAAAGTAAGGGGAAACTTTTCTGTAATATGCGTTTTATCGGCCTACTAAATTTCATTCACTGCTTTCCTATTTAGCGAAGCGTCACAAAACCAACCATCTGTGAAAAAAAAAGATTCTTTAAAAGGGAGCAAACTCTAAAAATGGAGCAAACTGGTTACTATTTCTCAAAACAAAACCCATTTCCTTCCTGCGTTGCCTTATTGCTTCATTCCTTGTTCCTGCCCACCAAATTCACTTACTTCTTACTCTCATAGCTAGCAAAGATGTCTTCAAAGGCCTCTAGAGGGCGCTCCTCTGAGTGATCAAAGTAGAAATCAAGCATAGAAGCTCGTCTGTGGAGGGGAGAGGAGAGAACCGCACATAGTGGGGTCACCAAAAGGTGGAGAAGATATGGATGACTGAGCTGTGGTGAAGAAGGATTCAACCGTCTGGGTGACGTGTAAAAAAAAAAAAAAAAAAAAAAGACTGATTTTGTAAGCTGCAGTAACTGAACGCAGTTTACGTGTCTTGACATTGTCCTTCCTGATCTCATCCAGGCCCAAAAGGATGAATGAGGAGGTCCACAGTTCACCAACCATTGGAAACATTTCCTTCACCTTCAGCAAGGAGCATCAAACGGAAAACATGTTGTAGTGTGGTCTACAGGTCCACAGGCATTATAGCAGACAGGTTCCTCCAAAGGAAACAGACCTGACAGTTGGAAAACGAATCCAAATCCAACAAAGACCCAACCAGTTTATACATTACTTACTTGTACATTCTGTCTATCGGGGCATTGGATTGCTGAAGCTCTCCTAAAGGAGTTCTGGAGATTGGACGGACGACACCTAAAACAAAAAAAGTTAATATGGATTTAACGAGTGAAACTATGTATTGATCACAATACTGTTTATTTTAATGTTTGTATTAAGTTTATTTTATTTTGTTAATCCACATAAAAAGGCTCCCACCTCTATGGGCTAGCCCTGAGGGCAGCAAAAAGGATTACGCAGAGAATATCAAAATCTCCTACAGCTCTCCATTTTCCAAGATTTCTCCATTTTCCTCTCTGTACTGACTAATTACAGATCAGAGAAACGGCATTGCTCCAAAGTTGTGGTATAAGCTTCACAGAAGGAGAGCAGTCAAACATTTGGAAATGTAATACAATATATTGACCTTGAAAGAAACCACTGTCCTTTCATGGATATTCGTTTTTGTTCTACCATAATAAACCTTGCTTTGTTTGGTGGAGGTCTGCGCCCTTAATGTGCCCTTCTATCCATCAGCTACAAAACAACGAATGCTAAGAAAGATTTATCCCGCCCCTGGAGGGAGTGACACTGTCACACCACTTCTAGTACCTGACGTTTTGGCGGCCCAGGAGCGGCCGGCTTCATTGAAAGCAGCAATGCCTCTGATGGTGGCGCGCAGGATGCCCCATCGAAACATGGCCACCGGGTCCATGCCGATGAGTTTCCGCACATACGCGCGGTCGCTGCTCCGCAGCAACGCCACAATGTCTGGACGCATGTGGTCGGTGTTCTTCTCCCGGAAATCCTGGCGAGGTCATTTATTTCATTAAAAACGGCACCATATAATTGTTATCGGTCATATGCAGGCAGAACAAAGTATAATTGAATCCCTTTTGAAGGTGTAACCTCGTCTTTTTGCTATGTCCTCCTTACCTTGATTTGATATTTGACTTTCCCAGCAAAATGTTGAATGACAAAGGCAGGCTCCATGACCGGTGTGGACACAAAGTAATTATTCCCCTGGTGCTGTTGCTTGAATTTGGCTAATAATGTCTCATCTGTGGCATGAGGAAAGCTGCAGGACAGCCAGAGAGAGAGAGACGGGAAAATACATGTGACTAATGGATTTATAGCTTCAAATGGCCATGGGGCATCGTCTGCAGCGGTTCTTACTTGCTCTCCTCATCCAGCAGGTAAAGCAGGCCGGTGGGCTTCTTGCTGATCAGATGGATACAGCCCACATTGTCTGTGTAATCAATGTTGTGCCAGGTGATGCCCTCCGCCTGGTACTCCTCCTGGTTGAGGCAGGACAGAACATTTTGGATTGAAATCAAGTCACTTTAAAGTTCAAACCAAATGCAATAAAATACAAATACTCTATATATACTAAATATCCAAACCTGAAGGATACTATATTTTCTAGTTTGGCTAAATAAATGTTTTGACAATAAATTAAACATTCGTAAAGTTCTAAAAGGAGAAGATAAACTAGCATGACTTGTCATGTAACCGTTTCTCCCTTCAGAGAGGGAATGTTTGGATGAGTCAACATGCAAGTACTCATTATTATAAACACATAGCAGGGTCAAGGGTGGTGAATTTTAAATCTTCTGATGGTGTGCTGTTAGGTGCGTCATGTCCAAAGATTTCAAGGGGAGGCAAACTAAATAGCACCACTCACCTGCTCCAGGTTGAAGATGTGATTGTTGAAGTAGTACTGCAGCTGCTCGTTTGCATAGTTGATACAGAACTGCTCAAAGCTGTTGGTCTCGAAGTCCTCAAACCCGAAAATGTCCAGGACACCGATGGACAAACACTGGAAAAGAGAGGCGACAGAAGACAAGTGAGGAGAAGGAAGGGGAACGCATCGCAATTCCCATCAAATCAAACATGCAATTCTGTTTCAGGTGAACAAGGGGAGAATCTTTCATTTGTACCGTTTGTAATACTTGTGTGCGAGTGTTTTTGTGTCTTACTGGGACAGACTCCTCCATATCCTTCTTGTTGAGCAGTGAGTGATTTATGCGAAGGACAATCCAGTCAAACAAGGCGCTGTACAGAGATTTGGCCATGGAGTCTCTTGCTGTGATAGCCTGATAGGAAGAAGAGGGGACAATGAGTACTGTAACAAAAACTTTAAGATACCTAAAAGAACAGCTGCAAGGTGCCGTCATCAATGATGGTTAAAGCGATACCACCCAGCAGAAATAATTGGCAAAGGCCTTGCATTCTAAAATGACATTTATGCATGTCAATTTGAAAAGTATATTATTTTATTGGTGGTGCATTGATGTGACCATCACTCAAGGAAGCTGCATTTAATTACTTCATAAATTGCTTATTAATAGCTCTAGGAAAATCATAGTACATTTAATAAAAATATCCTTAGAGATGTAGTAGAAGTACACAAGTACAGGTTCCTCAAAGTTGTACTATAGTACTTGAGCTAATGTATTTTATAGTATGTGTTAAACAGAATTACAACAGAAGTATCACAGAGGCCATCAGAAAAGAAAGCAAAAAGAATAGGAGAACATTGATAGGGAGAAGAGATCTACTTTTGTGCGTGCACTAAAGAAGGAAAAAGCAGACGCACGAGGCCACCAATTAGTCCACGGCTGGACTCCATTATAGTGATAACAGGTTGCAGAGACGTCTCCGTGGCTGGTGCCTACCTCAGAGTGGCTGTACGGGAGGATCAGCTTGTCGTTGACTGTCACCGTTTTCCTCTTCGTCAGAGCTTCAACTAGCAGCTCCTCTTTGACCTGAGAGGGAGTCCACACAAGTTAATGCCGAAAGTCCCGGTCCCCCGGAGAACGGAGCCTCAATGAAACAAAAAGGGCAAACGTTACCTTCAGCAGGTCAGAGAGCGTAGCCAGGACCTCTGGCGGCCCTACTTCCAACCCCTCGTCTCTTCCCGTCGACTTAGACCTGTACGTCACGTTGCCCAGATACAAGATGGCCGATAGCACCAAAAAAATCCTGCAACACAGTGACAAAGCCTGCGTAAGCCAAAAGCCACAGTGACAATGCAGTCACATGACACATCCAAGAACAGAGCTTTGCATGCTGTTCTAGTGTTAACATCCGTTTATGTTCCCAAACTAATCAAATGATTAGAAGCATTGTATGGGGGCTCTGTTTTTAATAAACACTAGCCAATTAGATGCAATTGTTATTGAGCTCTAAACGGTCTCCTCTGTTATTTATATTTTTGGTTATGTGACTAAACACTCAGACCAAAATGTATTTGTTTTTTAGGACTGGGTGGAAAAACGCTTCAGAGTCAATTTAACCCATGTCTGGAAGAACATTATGTCTCTTTTGTGCACTAGATGCAACATATTAACATTATTCACTTACTGTTTCTTGGTAGCAGGAAGGAAGCCGACCATCTCCATTGCCTGCTGCAGCCTTTCAAAGTCATGTCGCAGGTCTTCCTCATCCTCTATCTTAAAGTTTTGCTACAGGAGAAGACACACAGCGTATGGCAATGAGAACCCCTGAGAGCACAGTATTGACAGACAGGTGAAGGAAGAGGTAATGGAGGGGAATAAAAACCAAGCGAGCGAACAAAGACTGCTTCATTAACATGCAGAGCACGCACGGCAGCTTATTCAGCAGCCTGACAGTCTTCATGAATACAGAGTCGGCTCCATGGCAAATACAGGGTTTCCTTATAAAGGTCAAATTGCCCACAACAACGGATTATACGTCAATTGAAATCTGAAGGTTATTTGCTAAGGGTGCGCAAACAAGGTGGAATAACAGTAAATGAGGATTTTCGCCGTTGTTCTTGTTGAATGTAAAGACAATAAACTGCTGGGTGTGATGGGATAGTGGAGCAGTACTGTACCTGCTTGAGGTAGAAGAAGTCTTCAGGCGGCAGTAGCTTGAACTCCTTCCTCTCCTCCTCTGAAGCTCCCAACAGCAGGTAGTAAAACACATGGTAGTTCCTGTAAAGGCAACACACAGCTTCCTTGAGGCATGTACAACCCAAACACACACTTTACTTAGAGCAAGTTATTGCATCAAGGAAATATTCTTCCAACTGCTCTTCAAAGGGATACATTTGCTATCATCTGCATCCACAATTTATTGGTTTTATTACCTAGTGAGCGGTTATAAGGACATGAGCTTTGTTATGGCCAAAAAGCATCAACTGCTTCCCCGGTGGTAGGTTGTGGTTTTAAAAACTGTTTAAAGACATTGGTGCTCGTCGGTATGCGTATAAATCTAAAAAAGGACATTGTAAAACACGACTACAGTAACAGTGAGATCAACATCACATTTAAATTAAACTGTGGCGTTCCTACAGAAAGATTCGTATTAAAAAGGCAGGCAGGCAAGCTTTATATTTGTTTAATTAAGATAACAATTTAACTGCAGTTGATCAAAAATCCAGCCGATTTCTTCTTTTGACTCATTCATGAGTAACATAAAAAGTAAAGGAACAGTGGGGAATTTGCTCAGTCCCCCAATGCGCTGACTGTTCTTCTCAATAACTAAAGTCCAAGTATTTGTTTGCACATTAATCACCCAAGTAGCAGCCAAACTGTAGTCTAGCCTGTAGTGAATGCCACAGTGAGTAAGACAGGCCAACAAAGGAAAAATGAGCAGTGAGTGAGTGAGGATAGGAAACTGATATTTTCTAGTTTATATCTCTGTTTATGCAAACCATTTAATCTTATCTCACACAACTCACTGAGGGTCACATTACCAAAGTATGTGAATATGAGCCATCACGGCTACATTCAAATTCCAACCAAGTCTACAATCCGTCTACTACAGACGCAACACACAGCTGAGGAGCTTTACCAAGAACTTAGGAAACCAATCTCCCGATCTAGAGTGGATATCCAAGTACATGCATGTGGGGGTTTAAGCGTTCAGTCAGATGGAAATCAAGTGAAGTCAAAGACTGGAGGCTTCGGCTGGACTTTATAGCCAACCATCAGAGGCTTTCCATGTTTGTACAGACGGCCCCATGAAGGTCAGCGGGGATGAAGGCTTGTGACCCCTGCTCACCTCTCGTTCTTCTCTCTGGAGACCAGACGAGACTTCTCCAGGAGATACTTCTCCACCACAGCGCTGCAAAACAGAGAGGACAAGAGGGGAGGGGGAAGTAGAAGAGGATGAGAAAAAAAGGGGGGGAAGAAGAAGAAGAAACAATCAGCATGAATCCCAAAACACAAAAGGTCACTCGGCCCTTTCCGTCGCTGTGCGTTTTTAGGTCATTTGTGAAAGAGGGCTGGTAATAAAAAATGAGAGGAGGAGCAAGAGGGGAAGTGAGGACAGATGGTCGACACAATCAAAGAGTGAACAAAGCATTCAGATACGGTCAGATGGATTGTAGCACATCACATAGCGACACACACACACACAGCATTAATTCATTGCATTTTATTGTATACTATAGAGGGCTATGGAGACTGAAAGGCTCCATCGGGGGCTTTCAGACCATTGCAGTCATGAGATATGCACTAAAAGCAGTGGTATTTATGCACTGGATCTAGCCAAGGCCATAAAATTCTCTCAATCAGATTTTATAAGGAACAGTTGTTTTTTGTACAGCTGGGAGAAAACAACACTGACGCCAGCCCTCACGGCACACTAAGAATAGAGCTGTGATGTGAGAAGCAAGCTTATTCATGGCCAGGTTAGTTTTTCTCAAAATAGTCGGCAATGCAACTCCTATGCAAAAAAAAAACCCTACTTAACTGGACACTATAGAAATAGTTGCTGCGTGATTTGTTTTAGTGTCATGGTCAAGGTTACATTATTTAACCTCAACTCACAATGGGTGTCCTGTAATTCAATTGTTCGGTTTTTGTGGAGGGAATTCGATTTTCATCTTCTTACTCGTTTCATACCTCTTCCTGCTCCAGGTTATGATGGAGTTGGACTCATTGTCTATATGACATATGCCTGTTCCAATAGGTTTATAGACTTATTTGTGGGGCTTCTGAACATTAAGGGCGACACAAGACTATGTTAGCTTCTTAAAATGAGTCCTTGTCTGTTCATGTGAAATGATCTAATGGAGAAGCTGCATAGAGCCAGTTGAGAAAAGCACAGCCCAACATACAGGCCATGCAGGCCAAAGAGGAGGAACTCTCCCGACACACATCTAAAAATACATAAGGCTCACAGCTCAGACATCCTTCACTGACACGCCTCCTTCCTTTTTTTTTTTATTGTTCTGCCCCATTTTGCTCAGATCGCAGTGAGACGGATTAACCGGACCGAGACCCCAAAAGGACTCCGTGAGCGGCAGAGAGAGAGAGAAAGAATAAAAAGAAAAAACATCCCGTCTGTCAATCGGTCCGCTCAGAAAGCAGAGCGTAGCAGAACAGCAGCCTTCCCTTTGTTGATCTCCTCTATTGACTGTCTGAATGGCTGCCACCAAGGATGGAGGGATAGACAGCTAGCCATTGTGAGGACTACACGAGCTGTGATGTCGCTCTGACACCTTACTGGTGCAAAGCATAAGGCTACACCAACGAGTACGGTGATGGTAGACTATGGACGTGTTTTTGGGTTTACTACAATAACAGTTTTCAGCATTCCCGTGTTTAAGATGGTCAACATTTTCCAGACAGGAAAGACAGAAAACAGAAAAGCAGCCAGCTAAAATCGCTTCCACTGATGGATTATTAACCCTCAAAATTCAATAGAGCACAACGACACCAGGTGCCATTAGAGGATAATCAGGTTGGGGTTTCCCACAGGCATTTAACGAGGTGGGAAATAAAATGATATTTCTCGTATGAAAATCCTCTTTTCTCATAAACCTGTAGTCAGACAAACAAAATGTACATGACACCCCTCTCTTTTTTCTTTATTCGTCTTTGTGTAGTAGATCCACGAACAATGGCCTCAGCCAAGCTTTCTATAGCATTCTTCTCACATCACAGCTCAGCTTGATACACAATATGTTTCTCTTTTTTAAAGAAACTGTACCGAGCCGCTGTTCCCTTCTCTTGATGAGGAAGTCACACAGCTGACCAGACTCTGATACCGCTCCTGAACAGAGTCTGACTGCTGAGATAAAAAGGAAGCACGCGCGGTTGAATGTTAGTCTACACACGCACACACACACACACACATACGCAGAGGAGGATGCACATTACCGGCCAGAAAAAGAGCGAAGATGAAAACATTGGGTTTTAAGAGGTGGAAGACCCTGCCGTGCTACAGAGCATACTGAAACCACCGTTTCCCCGTCCCTGTATGCTGCGGTACTGCAGATTAAAGCCCTGTTGCAAAAGCAGCACACACCAAAATACAAAAACACATGCACCCGCTGTTACTCACCCTCTGACTACTCCAGTCTCCAGGTAATTCACCTGGATGAATTTGCCAAAGCGGCTTGAGTTGTTGTTGTGCGCGGTCTTTGCGTTCCCAAAAGCCTGCAGAGACAAAAGAAGACAGAAACACAAGGTATGAAGTCAAAAAATAAAACATCAACTCTGTACTCTTCAATATGAAATTCATGAAACACACAGTTGCCTTTGTTGCGCTTCCTCAACATTAGTTTTATTTTCGTCAAATTCACGCAAGTCAACTGGTTTATATGTAAAATACTTTTCCAAATCTGCTGCAACCACCACGGTCTGCAAACGTTTTAAAATTTCCCTCCTGCTCATTAATTATGGTTTGAAACTCAACTTTGACCTCTTGAGCTTCAAACATGAAATATTGGAGGTGGCAGCAGATGCACTACACACAACAATAACAACCAAGATGGTCAAGGGTTACTTTTTTTTTTTTAAAGCAGAGATGAAAGACGGGGGTTGGAATACGTATGTGCGTGTGGGTGTGTGCATGTTGGGGTTCTTAGGAGGGGGCAAGCGTTTGTTACGGGTTGTCCCTTCTTGCCCTCCTCTCACTTTTTTTCCATCCAGCTTTTTCTCGTCTTCCCAAAGTCAAGAACATTTTTCCTGTGTGTGTGTATGTGTGCATTTGATCGAAAGAGCACAGGTCAGTGATGATAAATGAGGTTGGGACAGCAGTGTCAGAAAGGACCCGGACCGCCAGGGGCCCACTGAGCCCAGCTAGCAGGCCTCTCTGAGGCTGGGCCCTGTTAACTGCATTGATATGGTACCAGAATAGCACTCTCTTCATCATGATGCACAGGCTCACATGGTAACAGATATACACAGACACACACACAGACGCACACAGACACAAACAGACACAAACAGACACACACACTAAGGGCCACCACAGGGGAAGTTGACTCAGTGCATGCTAAATAGAAGCCACATTGTATTTTCGGAAGCAGTTGGAGAGGGAGAATTTGACACAGTGGTGTCGAAGCCGAATGGACTGGAGGGCACCAACACACACCTCCAGGGTCCGATTGAGATTCCTCAGCATGAACCGTTAACCTTTTCTTCAAATCTTTTTTTCTGCTGCTGAAGAAGCGTTGCATCTCTTTTTACTGATTGTTCAGAGCTCTACAAGCGGATATACATTTCTATAGTGAGTATACTATAGTAGTGGAGTATGTGGCAAGAGTTGCTGGCTGTTGGATGATGCAACAGACATTTACTTGTGACCAGAATTATACATCTTCAGCCTCACATGGACTTGCTCAGACAAGACTTGTACCCACCGACCTACCCACCCGCTCACTCACTAGGCTAACACACAGACGCTCGCTTTTCGTGTCACATTCTGCGATGATGGTGCATGGAGTAGAGGAGGGTGTGCTGGGAACCGCAAGGTTGGTGGTTTGAATCCATAGCAATGTGTCCTTGAGCAAGGTTCCTAACCCCTAATTGCTCCCCAGGCAAATAGTATGAGTCATTGGTTAAAAATGCAATGCAAGTCGCATTGGATAAAAGTGTCAGCTAAATGACATGTAATGTTCCGTTATGTGGATATGTGCATGTGTCAAAAAATGAACCAACTTAAATTATTCCTCCCTGACCCTCCCCCACAAACCTTGCAGCCAACAGCAACAAACACCCTGGGAAATCGCTGCAAGGCCCACGAGGGGGCTGCTAAACATGTCACAGCATCATTCGTATTCAAACTTGCCCATAGGCTCAAAGATGTGATTGGCTGCAAGGCACAGCAGGTATGGGGAAGGCGTGGAAACGTCTAATATGCAAATAGAGGTTGCTTTCAAGGAGTTCGTAGATAGGTATAAAAGGATAAGAGAACACAGTGTGTACATGTCTGGATGTTGCCTGTATGCAGATCCAGTAACCATTTCATGACAGGTCTCTCCCAGCAGCCCACTCCACTGCATGTTTTCACTTCAACAGAGCCAGACTTATGGCTCACATCCCCATTCAGCCACCCACACGCAAACTCACTCATTCACTCGCACTTCTCCTTACAAATCAAACTAGGGAAGTGTCCGTGACACTGTCTGATGTCTGTCGTGTTCGGGATGAGACGTTGCCATTGACCCCTTGGACACTACTTTTCACACATACTTCCCTCAACCTGTGTGCGGTTGGTTCTTTAAAGGCACTTCTGTGTTGAGCTTCCACATGACTCCAAAGGGAGAGAAGAGACAAAACACTGGTGCTTCGGTACGCAACCTTATTAGTATGACACAGGGGCACTGCTGAATCCTTTAAAGTTGGCCGCTCAAAAAAAAGCTTCAGTTTAGACAGTAATTACATTCTTTGAAGAGAGATTCAAGCTCTTTATATAATATAATTCAATTACAGATAAACTAAATAACCAAGCAACAAAGATATGAACTATATAATCACCAGGGCCTTCGGTAAAATCACATGATGTCAGCGGTGAATGCAACCACGTCTCTGCACAGTTCCTCCTCTCGGTTTGAAACTGCTCTTAAACCCCCAAGCTCAACTCTACTTGTAACAAAGAATGGATTCTTTGACGTTCCATGAAGCTGTCAATAGCGCTCAGAGGGGAAGCTCATTTGTTTCAATGTTCCAGTGGAAGTGGTTATAATGAACTAGAGTGTAGAGTATTCTGAGGTGACTACTTTGCTCTGTATTCACTTTACAGGGCAAATAGAACCACCTCATGTACCCACTCTACTAACATTTAGTTTTTTTTTAAACTAATACATACATAGATCAAAAACTAAGTTAATTGACAAAGAAGAGCAGTTGACACATGACACTGATTCTTCATTTTGTAAAGTGCACATTGCAATCTGTGTTGAACCGGAGCACACAGCACACTTAGGGATTTATTTAAAAAGTACTGCATTCCTCAGTGTTTAAACGTAGTCAGTATATTCAGTCAAATTATATCTTTTCTGCAGCATCAACATTTTAGCTGCAACTCTGTTACGCCTTTGACAAAAGTCTAAAATAACTGCCATTTGCAACTGTACGATACCATTAGCCGTGTTTGTTCGCGTTAAAACGTTATTAATGGAATCCAACAGATTAAGTCAGTGTGGAATAGGAACACCTCTGTCTGGGCAAAACCAAGATTTTGTAAGAGCTAAAATGATTGCTGTACCCCCTGCGTGCGTACATAATCTTGGGTAAAGCTATGAAGTTGTCTGAGGTAAGAGGCTGGAAAAGCTAGAATACGGTTTTGGTCTGGTGTTGTACCAGATTGGAGTCATTACAAGCAACTCCACCCATGTCTCGATGGGTACCACATCAAACCTTGGCTTGTGGTGTGGTCAGAGTGCCATGAATAGACCCTGAAGTTGCCTGGGGCGTGCTGCTACATGTATGCTGCATTTGGCCTGCAAGGATAGCATATTCCACTCTTCAATAGGATTCTAACTAGTATGATTACAGTTAGGCCTTTGTATATTGTGCGTGCGTGAAATGAATTGTGTGCATGACGCAGCGACTCAATCAGTAATGGCAGCTTTTCCCAGACTCGTACACAATGAAACCCAGCCTGACCAAATATAAAAGGAGGTGCAACCAATATGCAAGAGACAAACAATGGCTCAGCTGACAGAATGGCCGGCTATTCCCCTGCACTTCCTGAGCAACAATACAATACCTCGGTGTAACCACACCCCTCAGAGTCTGAGGCCAACAGCAGAGAGAACTACAGCAGTTACTTCCTGTGTCGTAGCTGCTTCCTTAAAAAAAAAAAAAAAGGGGGGGGGGGGTTCCAGACGATAGGAACTTCCTGTCTGAGGCAAAGTGGCATGGAGGACAAATCTGTAAACCCCACATACTACATCTTATTCATCTTAAGATTGGGGTCATCTTTATTTATTTCATCTTTGGAGGATCCTGGAATTGTATGTTGAGCGTTTGTCACCCAAAAGCTGTTTGAGTGAATACACTACTTGCTTATGATACAATAATGATATGTTCTTGAACTTTTACACCGGTCTATTCCACATGGTAATTTGGACAAAGCAGGTTGAAGGGTGAGGAACACTTATTTCAATAGCGACATCTCCATATGACCTACATAAGTAAACGGGACAATCGACCAGAGGATTGGATCGTTCTATATAGTTATTTTTAATGCTCATCATCGGTGCCAACGGGTCAGATGCTGAGCAAAATCAGGTGCAATCATAAAAGGTTTACAAAGTACGGCTGTAGTAAAAATGGGGTTTTCTAAAACGGGACTAGGACGACACTAGCCACGCAAAATGATAGTTGTTTGTAGAAGATTGAGTATCTCTTAACTCTCTAAGTTCTGAAGTTGCCAACTAGCCAATGATCATTGTTAAAAGGATCATGGATTGTTGGCCTCATGGCAAAAATCTAAATCTTAACTAAATCTAGTCTCTGTCAAACAGGTTTTAAGAAATAGGAAAATTAGGCTGAACAGCCTCCAGATAAATACACTGGGACAAGAAAATCTTGATCCGTGGTTCTCTATGATTAACAAATAACTCCCAACGTATTGCCTGCAATGTTTCATTCAACTTTACAACAGAGGAGGGCCCAGAGGCATTTGGAATACAGAGAACAGAGAAGGCAAAAGAACCATGCAAGAGGATTAACTAGTTGGACCAGTTTAGAAATTGTATATAGCTGGCAAGCTGCTAAGTCTTAGGACTTAACTGGCATTATCTGACGACAAAGGCGGAAAATGAACAGGAATGTAAGACACAAAACAAAATAAAATTGAATAAAGTAGGACAGTGGCTTTTCCCACATGGTTTCAGGGGGGGGGGGGCATTTATTCTGCTCCAACACAGCGCACAGTCTGTTCAACTCCATTAACTATGATCTCATCTCCCCAAAATGTATGACCGGGGCCTAAAGACCTTCACTGTAGCTCTAAGACACACAGAGGAGTGCCATAGCGTCTGAAGTGTATTTATTTATTATAAGCCATCTTAGCCTTCTGCCTCAGTTGGCGAGTGACATCAAAACTAGGGCAGTCTGAAAAACCATTTACTGCAGCTTCCACGGAAAATGGATAAAACATTTTTTTTATAAACTTCAAAAATCCAACCTCCACAGCAAGGACCAAGCTCGTCTCCATACGCAACTACCAGGTTAAAACCCACACACACACACTTATATATATATATATATAAAATCGTGCGTCCACTTTTCTCAATCAGCTGCCAGGAATCAAAGCTGCACTTATTCAGATGGCTCTGAAAGCAGCAGCAGTCCTGAGACGACGTGCCTGCAAGCTATTGTGGCGCCCCAGCATGTATTCTTTCCAATGGGCCGTGGCTAGTTCGGTTTCGTTCTGCTCCTGAGTATTGTGTGTTTCACTTCTCTGCACCGTTTGGTACTTTCAATAAGCTGCATTCCGTATACAGCTTTGAGAAATGTAGGCGATTTACTTCAAGAAGAACACTGAAATTATTATGTCCCAGCACCAGATTACATTGCAGATGGGAAGTTCTCAAAAATGATATGATGCACGGTTATACACACGACACCGAGTACAAGACACATACAAGTAGGAGTGATGCCGATGCTCAACACAATATCAGGGTAACGAGCCTGCTTCAGGTCTGACCAGCGCTAAATTGTTCCACATGTGAAAGTGGAGGAGAATCCGTTTCCAATTGCAGGAATGAAAAATAAAGTAAATGAAGTCAACTCTGTTCTTTGCCATGTAGCAAAAGGATTAAACTCAAAACCCATACTGGGCCATAACTTAGCCTTAAGTGATGTAATGCTTTTGGTTCAACAAGGTAAAAGCTAACAGATGTCTACTGGTCTGCATGTTTGGGTTTGTGCCTCTTTTGTGTGCAAACACTGGGAGCTATACTTTTCACCAGCCCTGGATGTTTCACCTTCTGCTGCATGAAGATAGAATCAGCAGCCCTCACATTAGACTTCCCTCCCTGATGGCGTCCGATATACCCTCTCAAAGCGTAATTATTCAAGTTACTCACTTTGGAATAAAAGAAAAGAAAGTTAAAACGGCTGATGGAGGGCAGAGCGAATAAAAATAACTGGGAAGTTCTAAACCCATATTGAATGCAAATGTTTGGGAGAGAAAAGATGTGCATCCTGGCGGACATTTCGTCTGATTGCCGTGGCCTTTCCCACACGCATCGTTGAGGTAAACTAACCAAAGGAGACGCTCCATCCATCCACAGGACTCCAGTTCAGACAGTTGGTCCGTTAAATGCTGGGTCCCACTATTAAACTCGTAGATGGCCTGGCTCATATGTATTCAACACTGCACTGACAAATAATTATTCATGTTAAACTTACTTAATGTCTTTTCATAATTTGTTAAATATTCTGCCACTGGCTATCAAACTGAGTAGCTTACAAAAAGTTTGGATTCAAATCGGTGAGCAAGTCAGTACAGGCACGTCACTCCTCAAAAACCACAGGAGCAGGAAGGAAGAGCATTCACCGGACCCAAAACAGCAACAAGAAGAAACATTTGCTTCCAAAAATGCTGTGAATATTACAATAGTCAAAAACAGAACTCCTGACGTTGCGCAATCCGTGACCCAAAAAGTGCAAGATTGCATGCTGCAATGCGGTGGAGATAGGAAACAAACAAACCGCACTATCTTGACTGGATTCCCACAGCATGTTCAAAAGGCAAAGGGTCCCATGACAGGTTCACAAAGCAACTTCCCATCCTCTTTTTCATTTCTTCTTTCCGAGTAAACTATAATCGTTGTATTAAGGTCTTTTACACTGCACACAGACTGCCATACGTGTCATCATGTCAGCCCACGCAGGGAAGGGCCACAGCCTAAAAATACATTTACTGAGTGCTGCATGGGAAATACTTTCAAGTAATGTTTTATCATTCATAACCACTAAACTGGAAATAAATATTGTCAAATAATGTTTGTGTTAGCAATGTGTTTCAGCATGCCATAGCAACATGAGTCACTTTTAAGGAAGCAATGTCACAGTCGGATATGACGTCATTTGAAGAGCAGAGCGTTTCACACTTTGCGGAGGACAGTGCAGAAGTAGGGTAGAGAAATCAAATGTAGAACTTGTTAACAGTTAAATCATTTTGTCACAAATTACTTTCATGTGACGGACAAGAGGAGAAGTTTGGAAACTAACAGGCTCTGACGGAAGTGTTTTCTATTCTATTTTCTGTTGCGCCCATTATCAAAACAGACACTGGCTTCTACTTAATCTTATTTATTAATTAACCCATTACCTGAATATAAACCTCAACCCGGGGTGGTTGTCAGCGAAGGGGACTGGTGGAGTACACACAAACCCAGCTGGCACTGATAACATCTTACCTCCAGAACCGGTCCGGCTCCCAGTATGGTCCTTTCGACTCCGCTGGCATAGCCCTTCTGGCTGAGCGCAGTAAGACAGTGGATCAGGAAGTTGGTGCTCTGGGTCTTGCCCGAGCCACTTTCCCCAGAAATGACGATGCACTGGTTGACCCTCTTCCTGAGCATGGCGTAGTAAGCCACATCTGCAATAGCAAAAATATGAGGCTCCAGTTTTCCCAGCTGGTGGTTCTCGTACATCTTGACGTACTTGGGGTTGTAGATGGGTAGGAACTTGAAAGGGTTGATGGCTATAAGGATGCTGCCTGCATAGGTATAGATCTTTTTCTTATGAAAGCGCGTGCGCAGGTTGTTTAATATACTGTCCTCATTGAGGACGGGGAGGTTGCAGAGGTCTGCAAAATCGTCCTGTGGAGGGGGAAGGAAGCCCCTGGCTGCTAGTTGGGCTTCTTGCTCCTTAGTCACAGGTGGGAGGTGAACATAGCGAATAGTGCCATCGTGGTTCCTCTCCTGGAACAGAGAAAGGAACAGAAATAGAATAAATGCATTATATCATCCAGACGGTTGACTGTGTCCATATTCAGGGCTGCTGATTTTTAAAAACTAGTAAAAACGGTTAAGCAGTCCAAATTGTCATTAAACTAACCCATAGGGAAAGAGACTAGGAAACACATTGCATGTTAACAATTCAACTGCGTTAACGTTGTATTTATTTCAGCATTTGTGTGCAACTTGTTATTTGGGGTTTTCTAAAAGGTGAATTGTACGCTGTCAACTCTACCTGTAGTAGGAAGTAAAAGCCGAGGCTTCGAGGATGTTGCTCCTGGGCTTTCCGAGGCCACAGCAAAAACCTCTGTGCCGGCAGGTCTCCAGCCTCCAGCACCCACTCCTCGCCGCCACATTCCTTCACCTCTGCAAGCACATACATGCGCCCTGGGTCCAGCCCGAGGGCCGCGGCAGCGTCCACGATTACGCGGGCCGCGGTTGCGTCCTTCTGCACTCTGATGAGTCAGGAAAAAGCAATGACAAAGTTAGATAGATGTTGGCTTAGCAGTGGTTCCTTACATTATTTTAACCACATAAACTCAGACTTCTGCTTGTACTGCTGTGTCACACTCACCGAAGGCTGCAGCAGGTGGTGGACTGGGCCGCCAACCGCGGGTAGATCTGGAGCAGGTATGAGCGGCCATCATAATCGTTAGGGCCAGCTGGCCCGCCTACCCCCCCTCCTCCTCCTCCTCCTCCGTCGCCTGCGTTCGTTGCCATGGTGGCAGCGCCATCTCTGACACTCATCCTGGGCCAGGGGGAGTGGCCTCAGCATGCCGCACCCACCGCTTCCCTCTCACCACGCAGCACCTAGAAATGACAGGTTGACATTTATTTATTTTTACAGTGATACATGGAAAAGAAAATTATGCCTGACAATTTAATATATTTACACTGGAGCATAATAAACAAGGCTGTACGAGGCCTCAACAGAAACCTGTGTAGCAACAACGTTTGGGATGAAAGAGGTGTGACTCTCAGACCAACAATGAGCTATCATATTCCAATAAACACTCTACACTGGTGTAGAAGAAACAGACAGTAAACGGTTGCAAAATGCAGGATTGCAGCATTTCAAACCAAAGAGTTCTAGGCAGAAGGGGAGGTAGTAGTCGGGCTCTCTGCCTCGCTGCTGCGAGCTCACACGCACTTTTGACACACATATTCATGTCAGTGTTGAACTGCCGTGCGTGGAAAAATAACAATAAGAAAAAAAGATATTGGACTGAGAAAGAGAATGTAGCTCCTTTCCTAGTTGTGGCTTTCCTCAAATCTAAAAATATAGTTCAGTCATCGCAATGGATCGAACAAAAATCTAACTGCACTTCCATGCCAAACTCAATGAAGAGAGGAATATTCCCATGGCTGGGGGCAGGGCTCAGACATGTCCATTATTATGTGTTGACTTCAAGTTAATAACACTGCAGTACATGGTTATCATGGTTATCATCGTGTCACGCGTCAAGAAAGTGCCTCTGAAACTTTACTCTGAGCTGCAGCTGCAGAAGCTTCACTGAAATACAAGCCTTCCGCTCAATGAGAGCAACAAGATACAAAAACAGCAAACCACAACAGGAGCGCGTTCGGCACGCTCTCAGACGGGACTCCTACGTTGATCTCTTCTGCCCTGCATTGTCCCAACATAAAAACCCGATCACAGTGCACTGAGCAGGCATTAAACCAACCATTAAACTCAGTCAATGAGGTCTGGCACCAATTTCATGGTGTTTTTTCAACCCTTTTGTGTAACTGCATTTGTTTTTAAAAGTTCTCGGCATAGTGAATATCTATATTTAAATAGACATAGCTATCTGCAACCTGCACGTAAAGGAGAGAGAAACATTGAGTTCATTCGTCTACTGGCAACCGTTTTCCGCACCACAATCTAGTTTACAGTAGTTAACGCCGATACAAAACCATGGGATAAAAACACTACAATGTAATTAGCCCTAAAATCATTCTTTTGTACCTGCAGGTTAATTTCACTCGACACCCCAAATGATTGACAGGGCTGTTGCTGTGGTTACTTCACAAGACTGACATGATGGCAGCTTCACATCAAAGCGGGTGAAGGGAAAGCCCGGGTGACAATGGGCGAGTCATTAAAAGGAAACTTTTTAAAGTGATGCTGAGGCGTTTCAGGGCAGAGTAGGTGACTACTTTAGAATGATATTCCATGTCATTTATATGACAATGTTAGTCAAACGCTGATTTTCATTAGCCACGTGTAGCTATGTTAGCCATGTGCGGGCAAAGACTGAATATCTGGTGCATGTAAACAAAGTTTTGTAATATCCATCTGGATCACAGATAAATATGATGCAGGGCAAAACGGTCTTTACCAAAAATGAATGCAGTTAGTAATAAATAAATACAGTCACACACAGCGGCTGGCTGAAGTTGAATCTAATGATGGCTCATGTAGTGGGCTTCTGCATCAGTTGTGTATTCCGTGTACTCTGCATGTCCCCCCAGGGAAACGGGAACCTGGTTTAAATCACTGGATGGCAGCCAGACTGGTAACCTGATCCCAGGTCAAGTCCTGAGAGCGCAGAGTCCTGCAGTTTTCCGCTTTCATCATTCGAGCGGAGAGTGTTTATTTTCTAAAAAAGACTAAACTAAAAAATATTAAATATTATGAAAGCAAAAAAGCTAAAAAAGCTAAAAAAATAAAATAAAAAAAAGCAGGCTGGTGGGAAAAGAGGCTCTCACAGATGTTTGCATGAGTTATGGCTTTACTGAAAGATAATAGCTCATTTAAATGATTACATTTATATATATATAGTTTCGTGATGTAGCAAAGAAAATATCTATTCTGTCTCTAGTGTACAACAATGGGCTCTTCTCTTTTGTCAAGATGATAATGACATCATCATCACCACCATCATCATCATCATCATTAATAATAATAATTCTAAACCAAAAGCTCTACCCGATGACCTGTATTACACATACAAGTACATTACATTCGTACATCCATGAAAGTTGACCTCTGCATTTAACCCAGGGGCTATGGTCTGCTGTAAAGCTCTGGGGAGAAACTTGGGTTCAGTGTCTTGCTCAATGGCAGTTCAACATGCGGGCAGAGGGAGCTTGGGATCAAACCTTGTGGTTAATGTACGACTACCACAACCCACTTAGACCACCCGACCATCGACGCAGATATTTTGTAAAAAAGCCAACCGTGGAACCATTTAGGTCATAGAAGAGCAGCTTGAGTCACAAGCTTCTACTTGTGCCAGGCTCACTGACCACAGTCACAAAAAAAAAACAGGCAGGCCCGTAAAACACCACGGCGTGCAAAACTGAAGAGGCCACAAAAGACAGCATCGTTATAATCTCCCCATCACGAGTCCGGTCTGGTTTTAATTGGTTACTTCAACTCTGGAGCTGTTCGCCCTCTCAACTGGCTTCTAAAGAGGTACTATAAAAGTACAGAAGACGTGTGGAAGACGTTCAGCGTTTCATCTCAGTTTCTGTGGCTTTGCCGAGAGCAAAGAGGCCAGGAGAAAAGAGGGAGGTAAACATCTAAAAAGGGAGATACAGAAAAGAGAGCGGTCTCGGGGGACAATCACAAGGAGACAGAGGCTCTGAGATAATGCAGCTTCCTCCCTGCGGAGGAGATCCTGGCAAGGATGCCCAGCATTCCTCAGATAAGATCCAAGGTTGCCTGCTTTGCAAAGGCTTAGCCTGGCACTTCAGCTGCTTACTGAGGGCTGATGGGAATGACACTAGAGCACAAAACCACAACTGAGGGTAGAGAGGGGCTGTCCATCTGTTGACTGCAGGCAGGATGGGGTATTAACCACTAACAAGCTCCTTAAACGACTTGGAAAATACCACTCATCTCAACTGAACTCACTCCTGTTATTCCACCTAACCCCTTGTTATCCAGGCAAGAAGAATAGGCTTAACGTGAATTAATTTCACTGTGGATTCATCAGGATGAATGAAGATCGCACTACACACAGATGGCTGATTAACCAAAACATCAGAAAAGAAATCTGTACAATCAAATTAATGGTTGGTTAAGTAAAACTACTAAATTAGACCGTGCATGGATATGTCTTGAGTGCTGCGCTGATTTTCAACCTTTAGTCAGAGGGGACCCGATAGAGACAGAAGTCTGGGGGATTATGTTCTCAAAAGTGAGAACTAGTGTAAACATTAAGGTTGTTGTCTGTAAGCTGCACCTGACAGGAGCAACGCAAAACAGTCATTGACAAACTGGAAAGATCCATAAAAGAAGACTGAAGAGAAAGAGCGACAGTGTGACTTGACAGCCAATTAGTGAAGAGAGAAAAGACATGTTCTGCCTTTATATGGCCAGCTATTGTAGTGTTTATGATCTCACTTGGTGATGCGAGAGAACCTTAAGTGTTATGCTCTTAGTCTTTACCACGGGAAGTTCATTTTCTACATAATAGCCCTCCAATGACTAGAACAGTCACACACATTTATATATACAGATTTATAACGTGCGAAAAGAGAAGCCAGTAGGTGCGGAGACATCACCAGCGGACTATGATCTGGCAGGAAGAGAATGACCCAGCTGTGACACATCAATGAGCTACAGCCAAATAATCAATATGCTTTTCTCCATGTTTACTCTCACGCCTTCCGTCTCTCTCTCCTTGCGTGTCTCACATTCCAATAAACACATGCAAACCAAAAAGAAAGCAAGTTATGACATCAGCTGTGAGTGTAGAGTCAAGATATAGTCACTCCCAGTGTTTCACTTTAGGATGTCGGGTGAGTCTCTAGTGACTCACAACACGATGACTGCACCCAGAAGGCTGTAGACAAGCAGACCAGTATATTGAGCCACTAACCCCATATGGTTGATGGTCAACCCACCCATACTGCTCCATTTTCCAATATGAATTTAGTTAGAAATCATTACGGTGGTCAAGTGGGAGAAAATCCACAGGAATTCTCAGCCCTGATGAGCGAACGCAAGGCTACACACTTCCCACCGGGACTTTAGTAAAGTATCGTACACAGGAAGGGTGAGAAACTTGCTGCTGCTGAGGAATCCGTCACCACTACAACACTCTCTGCATGACCTAATAGAGATGAGATGGCCAAACTGTGTGCCAAAGTGGTGCATTGTACCCTTTACACAATGAGAAGGTGAAGCAAAAGAAGTACAGATTCATTGTTTGTGTGTGTGAGAGAGATCTGTTAGACATGCAGACAGGACTTGTGGGCTTGAGAGAGACAGAGAGAGAAATCGCTCCTGTTGCTGCTGAGTGGTGCTAAAT
Source organism: Apeltes quadracus (assembly GCA_021346845.1). Lineage (NCBI taxonomy): Eukaryota > Metazoa > Chordata > Actinopteri > Perciformes > Gasterosteidae > Apeltes > Apeltes quadracus. The sequence continues at coordinate 5,717,407 of CM037924.1, read as the reverse complement.
CTGCCTCACAGTTGAGGAAGTGCAGATGCAACCAAAATGGCTGTGAATGGATCCAAGCGCTCCCACTGGCCATGTGGCCCATTCAAAGTGCGGCCTTTTGTTAAAAAAAAAAGTGACCTAAACCTCAGAGTAAGTAACTCATCCAGCAGACAGCAACGGCTCAATAAGAAAATACGGATAGGGAAGAAGCTACAAAAAGACAGAGAGAGAGTGAAGGAAAAGGAAGAAAAGGGGGCACTAAATCTCCTCCCCCCACCACCCAGTTTTAAGTCAGCTGCTAGGCTGGTCAGCCACGAACAATAAAACTAGAGCTGAGGAGCATCTGCTGCCTACGTCTAGAGAAGAGGATAAAGGAGAGAGGAGCCGCAGGGATCCAGCCTTTGACTTGTTGATATGATCCGATCCTATTCATTCGGCAGAGAGCCCAAGCTCATGGTCACATTCCTCTCCTCTGCCACAAGTAAGTAAAAGCACGGAGCAGCGCGGAGAAAGACGTTGCACAAGCAATTCGTTCTTTGAGAGGGATAAACAATTTAATATCTCATCACAACGACTGCTTTTTAAAGTGTTTTTTTTTTTTAACTAAAGACTCAAGCTAGTCTGCTGTCTGTCACAATGAATAAATCACCCTCAATGCCATGGAAAATGCTAAGCAATCACAACATGGTCATTTGAGTGCATGCCTCTCCCAACATAATGTGTGAGTCACTCGCAGCGCTCTGAGGAAGCTATGACCCCACTTCACGCACGGTGCACTCATAATAGGCCGGCTGTAAACAAACCGGACAGGTTGCTATTGAACAACGTTATTTCTCCAAGGCCTCCTGCTGTAAGCCCGTTTTGCAGTTGCTCACGGCAACCCCAACAGTTTGTTGCAGCCCCAGCTTTATGAACTCTAAATGTATGTACATTTCACAGCGGGTGAGCAATCTGAGAGGCACGAGTACGGCTTTACACCTCCCCCGTGTCTCGCTACCGGTCCGCCCTCAGCTGGATGATCTTGTTCCACCGCTTCCTTAACTGAGCCTTCCTTCCTTCCCTCCCTCCATCTTTCCTGCCGCCATTAACAGAATCACCCCAATGCCTTCCACCACTCCCTGGACCTCCTGCTGGTCACCCCCTTCTGCTCCTTGCTGCAGAACATTTGGCACTGCTGATTCAACTCATTCCAGATGCAGAACCACACCGAGTGGAGGAATTGTGAGGAGATGAAACTGGAGATGCAAAGCAGCAGCGTCCACATGAAACACGGTGGACCAGCAAGGCCGTAGCCAGTCTGACTTAATGCAACCCAGAAGGTCTCTGCGGAGTCGGATTGGCTGTTTGGGGATTCAATGCTTGTTGGTGGTGACAGGGATTTCCGGAGAAATTCCTGGACCAGTCATCAAAGCCATGTTGGACTAATAACGGGAATGTTCTTAATTAGTCAACGAAATAACACACCCACTACATGCAGTTACACTAGCTGTCAGTGGTTGCGTGTTATTAACATAGTTAATTTCCATAATAGCCAGCCGAAAGAAGTCTGTGAAGATGGCTATATAGCGGTTTGCCTAACATTCAAGGCGCAAATAGAACAATTTCAAAGTTCAATTTCAAACAAGCTTTCATTATCTTTAAAATCAATTATCATCATCATCATCATTTAAATGAAATTACCAAATCCTTAGTTTAATTTGATCAAATTCATATCCATAGTGTTTTCTGAGAGTAATATATTTGGAGTTTGTTGAATAATGGTGTATGAACTTTCAAAATACAATCCTCGAATAAAATGTTCATTAAACTTGATAGCTATTTGCAGGGTACCTGAAATGAGCTATAAAAATGCCAATATTTGCACAACGCATTTAATGGGTTTAGACGAAGGATGCCTTCCCCTTGATCTCAACAAAGCATGCACGCGCAAACACACAAACATAGCATAGCTTCCGTAGATGTGGGGCAGCTGCAGGCAGAAACCAGAAAAGGGAAGCAGAGGGAAGTGGGCAGACAGAGGGGATTATTGTAGACGCTCGCTCATGGGGGCTACCCTGCTCTAAAAACATTTCCCGAACACATGACTCTATTGTAGCACTAGAATAGTTCCTGCACCGCGCCAAGTTTATAGGTACATGCCACACACTTAAGTATTCCTGAGAGACAAAGAAAAAGTTCAGACAGCAGGGTCCAATGCCAACATATCTGTAAGCCTCGGTTCCGTCTACTAGGACACAGGGATTTGAACTCACTTTCAACTTCAAAGTGGGGCATAAAGCAGCATGGGGGGGCTCATAATGATATAATGGTGTGTAATAAAAGGACAGTAACAAAAAACGGGGGAAAGCTTAATCTCAGACATCACAACGTACTACAGATTATGTGCAGCTATCATAGTCTCTTTGAATTATCTTCCCTGTGGTTTGTCCCGAATGCCATTTGGGTGGCCCGGCAGATCAAACACACCATCAAGTGGATAATAAACACTAGAGGAACAGTAATAGCACTAACATCTAGGCCCCAAGGCGACCGGTCCTAAAATATTATCAACCCCTTAAGAAGAAATTATTTTGTGCAAGTGAAAAGTAAAAAGACAACACCACTAAAGCTGGATTGCCAAGCTTTCCTCCTCTTCAGATCTCATTATGTCTTTTAACGCTTCCACCTAGGCCAAACTTCCTGATTTCGTCCAGGTGAAATGGATCCAACATGTGGAGCCATTCATCGGTCACCGGTCAGACTGCACAGTAAAAATAGAGCATAAACAAACAGAGCAGAGCTCAGCTAACGTAGGGCAACCAGCCATGGTCTCCTGCTGCGTCCTCCCTGACCTTGTCCGCCCCATCCCATCTTTACCCCATTGTCTGTACTCTTCTAGGCTTTGCTTTCTCTCTTGTACATCCCTTCAGACATCCAGCAGTACAACTTGGCTGCAGTAAGAAGGCTAGGGCACGTAGAACAAATCTTGGCAGTGCATTAACGGCTAACATGAATGTTTTATTATATTTTCCAAAAGGCATTCAAGTATTCCAAAACTCATGGGCCTCTGTAAACCTGCTGGCCTTCTTCTGCCCTGCAATATATAAAAATGATGCATCACCTCTGCTGCTTCTTCTTCAGGTTTCCAAAGGAGCGATCAACAGAATGACATTAGAAATATGACTATACTGGACAATTTCATTTCTGTCAATGTACTTAGATCTTTGAAATTTATATTTGTGGACTATGTATTACATTGGGGACCGAATCAGATCCAAAGGACGTCAGGTTCATTTTTAAACTTCCTTGCTCGTATGGATTTGCATATCCACAATACGTCGTTCAGTACATCAAGGTTCCGGGTGTGTTTTAATAAACCACAAAAAAAGACATATTGAAATCCCACAACTCCATGGTCATTGAATATCCTGCAATTTATCAGGCAGGAGTCTATGTTTTTCAGAATGTCACTTCTGCAATGCTTCATGTGCTGTATGAAACCACCCAAACAAATCATAACAGATTTAGTCACACATTCCAATTGTGCGACTTCTGTGCATGGACATAGTGACATTGAGAGAAAGTCAATGAAAGTCACGTTATACCAAACCGATTTTTCCTGTCTAGTTTCCGTCCTCCAAGTTAGTAACAACTGATAAATGTAATCAGATTTCTAGGTAAATAAACAATGATAATGACACTCAAGGCCGTCCACCACTGTGGCTCTTTTTCAGCTAACGAGCCAATTTGGACACTTAGTGCGGCTCTCTGGTGCAGAGTCACAGCCCATAGAGCCTCAGGGTGTGCCCTCTCTCTGCCCATAATCCAGAGCCAAGGGACAGGATCAGTGACCGCAGAGAGGATGAAGGGGGGGATGTTATAGCACAGACCACAGACATCGACAAGTCAGGCAGTCTGCGCACACACAGACACACAACAGTCCCCTTCCTGGGGGTGACCTCTGCAGCGGAGGGGGCGGGGAGCGAATGAAAAAACTCCAGTCAATATTTCAGACTTCAAACGACAGAAGCATTGGGTTGGTTTTTCCATATAGTTTTTTGCGTAAGGTTACATTAGTGGTTGAGGAGCTGGATGCATTTTCCAGATGGAAAAGAAGAGGAAAAAAATAAATTACGAAAAAGATATTTCATAATCTATTGTGGACTGTTCAATGCTTTTTGTGTGCTTTTGTAGTTGAAATGTTTTTCCTTGCCGACTCCGCTGTTCCTCTGTTGCCGGCTCTCCCTGGGTGACGACCCAGTTGAGTAGCTGAACCGCATGCATCAAATTAACAGAGAGAAGCAACTCATACCACCTGATATTAAAAAAAAGCAAACTATCGTAACAGTGAAAGTGGTTGAATCAGGTCTTCGATGATGTTAACAGACCAGCTTTCACTTCGCTGTGGAAAGTCTGAGTTAGATATTTTAGTTCAGCTTTTGCTTGTAACCATGGCTATAATCAGAAATGCTGACTTTGTGAATACTGCAGCACAACTAAACAAATGCACTGCAAGTAGGCCATCTCTAAACAGTCAGCCCCCCTTTTCCTCACTTCTACCCCATCATTACAGCTGGCTCTATTTATAAAGCCCATAAATTCATCTTCGCCACAATGGAAGCGCCAAGTTACCAAGGAGTTTGTGGAAATGGATGAGATTATATATTTATTCCTTTCTCGCTCTCTCACTGACTGACTGACTTTCTTTCCGCCTGCTTCTCCATCTGGTGGTCCGGTCTCCATAAAATACAGGTCATTGCCAACTCACACTGCATAAGATTAGTGAGCAGCGTTCTGGTGAAAAACAAAGCATGGCTGTTTTTTTTTTCCTCTCGGTCTATTGCCACAGAAAGGCAGACCCAAGAGCATTCTGTTGACATTATTGACTCATTTTATGTACACAAAAGCAAACAAATATACGCACAGATAACGGTATCCCAATTCTCCCTTATGCCTGACGTTCCTAGATTCCTTCTCCACATAGGTAGAAACTGATGGGAATCATCAGAGTTTGTCCTCTTTGCCCGTGGAAGCTTGTTCAAATTACCAGTCAACATCTGTGACACCATATGGCGACGCAGCTCTTTCAAAAAGGGCTGAGTGACAAAAGATCTTACATTCAGCTCTCTTGTATCCACCCAAAAGGGAGAATGACAGGCACCCCATCCGGAGTGTTCTTGAAAAGCAGTGGAAATCACAAGCAATGCAGACGCGATGAGCGTGTACACACACACACACAGATATGCGTCTGACTCTGCTGCCGAGCCCTTGACAGTGAGCCCGGGCTTGTATTTTAACGAAGTAGCAAACAGATTGCAGGTGTCTGCGTCACAGCCCAGGAGGCCGACATCAGCCGCAGAGGGACTCATTAGAAATTACTCTCCTGCCACAGCAAACCACAGTTCCACCCGTTTCTGGTCTGGAACCTAAAATTGTCAAAATATTATAAATAAAAAAAAAAAGAGGAACCCTGCAACCAAATAGTCAACTCCCACAGACAGGATTCAAATAAAGTACAAACAGTGTCTTTGCTTTAAACTAGGCAAACAGACGTGATCCATAAAAGGTGTGTGTGTGTGTGTGTGTGTTTTCATACTGATTTGAAAGAGGAGAATGTGAGCCGACCTCATAATTTGCACATTCTAAAACACATGCACCAAACCAGACTGCAATGCCAGAGTGGTTGATAATGACGACTTTTGGATATATTCTACTGCAGACAACCTGGGTTTAATTTCGCACACTCATCAGGATTGACAGGACAGTTGTGACAAACAAAGTGGTTTCCCAGCTGTTCTGGAAACAACAAGACAAAATAAACAGTAGACACAGCACTTGAGAGATTACTAGCAATTTACACTTACTAGCAACAAGGTAACAGCAGCACCCTCGAACCCTCTAGTCACTAGCTAACAATAAAATGCTCACATGTAGCTGACAAAAAAAAAAAAGTCTACATTTTTAAATGAACCATCTTGCTGGCTGACAGGAGATAGCAGCTTGATGAGAAACCAAATACACAAGCAGAGTTTGAGGGCAGAAACGCTCAAATTTCTTCCCGAAAAGAGTCCTCTGAGAAGAATTGGCAGCGCTACAACCGAGGCAAATATCTTTTCATCTGCAGTCTCACAAATTGCATCCAGCAGTATCTGTGGACCAATTACAACTTGAGGCTGAGCTGGAGATCCAATTGGTGTTCCCTCCCCCACCTTCTCCTCGTGGTCCACCACTGTCAGCTTTGCTGTAGGGCTTGAAGAGTGCAACCATTAGCGGGAGGAGGGGGGCCTATGTGGTCGCCCTCCTACAAAGACGGCAGAGAGCCGCTCTTTGGACTGCCTCTGTATTAAGAGGCACTTTAGGGAGCTAGGGAATAAACTAGCTGTGTATTGCAACATAATTTGGGGGGGGGGGTTGGTTTTAAAATAATTTGAAGATGTTGGGACAGGTGGGAAAAGATAAAGTGGACCTTAACATTAGAGCTTCAGTTTAAATGCTATTTGTGCAAGAATAGACAGACTCATGTGTTCGTATCTGAACAATATTGGTTACATCTCTTCCCCTTTTTTTATTTCCAAAGACAAACTACAATGGACAGTAGAAGACAGGAAGTCATTTAATAAATGAGATCTGACTCTCCTTCAGGGGTTTGTCTCAGAGATTGGGTTGTTAATTAGATTTGGAGTACGACAGATGGGAACATTGAATGTCTTGAATTTGCTGATGGCTGACCCTGAGCATAGTGTTTTTTTGGCCCGACACAACCAGTCAGCTTACAGATGCAGCCCACATACAGACCACGCCTCCTGTGTCGCTAGATTCCCTTCAACCGAATCATAGCGTATTCTGAATTATTATTTTAACGGCAATATTTAATAGCTTTATTATCCAAGATTACATTAAAAAAAGAAATGAAAGACATGTTGTGGTCAAATACGGTGTACAGCATAAATTAAATGTAATCTACATTTTCTTCAAAGTCACCTCCAGAGTTTGGTCTTGAAGAATTAATTTGAGGTGCTGCCTGGAATCGCTCATGTTTTAATGGATGCCTTTTTAATGAGATGTCATTTCCAATCTACACAGAATCTTTGTAATTCAATGATGAACTGTGGTGACCAAAACATCCAATTGAAATTGTGTTATGGTTATTGTATATTCAGTTCTGGCAAATAATACATGTGGGATAAAGAAATGATTTCGGAATTTCAACAGAGTAATAAGACGAACCTTTAAAGCAGGGCCAGCCCGAGGCATAAGCGAACTAAGCGGCTGCTTAGGGCCCCCAGGGCTAATCAGACGGCTCACGTGCATACATCAACAAGCAGAGATCTGGGTTCAAGTCCTGCCTGGCACCAGCCTTTTTTTTCCACTTTTTGACTACGTGTCTGGCTGACCGCTGCCCCCCCGACATGCAAGGGGAGGCGAAGGCCCATTCAGTGCTGCAAGCAGCCCTACTTTTGTATTATAACCTCACTGTATTCGTTTATAATTTTCACAATAACATTATAGCGTGACATTTGTGCCAATAATCTTCTAGCACAGGTGACTCTGCGTGGTGGGAGGGGGGCCCTCCAAATCAAATTCTGCTTAGGGCCCCCAAGAGGCTCGGGCCGGCACTGCTTTAAAGAACATTTATCAGATAAATTAAGTGTGCAACACTCAAGTTTATTCCTCATTCAGGAGGTTAATTCCATCCTGTATAGGTTGATGCTCTACCTACTCGTACAGTTTTACAGGATGACATCACCTAACCCTGCGCTCCGCAGTCCAAGAGCGTTTATCAAGGCCTGGGTCACAACTTGTGGCTTATTATACACGGATAACTAGAAGAACACAGCGCTTTTCAGACTAAAGTAAATCATGGAAATGGAAAAAGAGAGGAACTTCCAAGTAAAGCGCATGTGTGATATTCCTATGTGTGATTGTTTTTTTCCACCAGACGTTAGTCATGTAGAGAGCTGGGTCCTGCAGCTTGTGTGGCAGATGTTGTTGCCATGTGTAAGAAACAGCTCCAAAACTTCAAATACCGTCTCTTAATGTGATTTTGAATAGACGTGGCATCAATTTCAAACCTTTCTGCCAATTGTTGAACTCTACATTAATATGGTGGCAGTAATTTCCCAGGTTCACAGACATGAAATGGTGGGCGGTATTAAAATGAGTTTATAATGACATGAGGCAAGTAGAGGCAGACACCAGACCGGGGATAAATTCAGTTTGCAAAGCATGCGTAACACATGTCATGATATATATTTAGAATTGTATATTTAAAAAGAAAAAAAGCCACAGACAGCATACGAGATTACAATAGCAATAGTATTTCATCTATCAAACAACGCTGTACTGTCTCCCTAACATTTTCCACCACCATTGAGGGCACATAATAAACTGTGGCCGCCTTCTTCTCTTTCTTTAGTCTGCACACACAACAACTATATATACTTTTTGTGTTGTTTGCTGAAGTACAGGTAAGCTTCGTTGACTGAAATTACACAACACAACCCGGCTCTCTGAAGGTTGCTCTCATCGCGAACTCGCTCCCAAACAACTCACGTCAACAACTAACGTTAACTACGCTTCTGTGGCACTAACGGGCGACATGTTGACACACCAACGGCTATCGTGACGGGGCGCGTGCGGGTGGCGAGCGGGGGGGAAGTTAGCCGGTAAAACCTCCATTTTGTCAAAAAAAATGGAGAAAAACCGTTGGACTAAGAATGGCAAAACACCCAACTGAGCTTCTTCACGTTAACTTTCTATGAGCTGGTCTAGTCAAGTTGGTGTCCGGTAGCACCGAAGAACGAACCACGCACAAAAACCCTCGACCGAAGTTGACCTTAGGTTAAATGTAGTATTTAGAAAATGAGCATTCGGCGTAACGTTACCTGCGCCGGCTGCTGTTCTCATCGTCTCGGTGTGGTCCTGGATTGCCTTCAACCGTGTGGTCAAATAATTTAAAGAAAGAAAAGAAAGGCTTGTGTTCTCCGCTGGCGAGACGAAGACCCGACTCGTATACACCACCGGGGCTAACAGCGGTGCAGTCCGTTTTGAAAGATCATGAATCCGGGTTAGCTATATGGAGTGGGGGGGGGGGGCGGAATTAACCGAGAAAAAAATGTGCCGCGTATATTTTACAAAGAAACCGGGGCAGTCTCCTAGATAAAAAACGGCCCACTCTTTCCTGGGAAGACGGTGTGGGCTCGGACCGGCTAGCCACGCTAGCTTGTCGCTACTTCCCTTTTCTCTCTTACTAAATAACACAAGGCTGCCTGGGCGGTGAGAGAAAAAAAAAGTTCAGGAAAAAAGGCACAAGCAAGACTGCACGCTAAAGGCACCCTGTTGCTCACGGATATTTACGACGCAGCAGCGCCCCCTGCCGGATGCAGGCGGTGGTACTGCATGGTGAAACGAGGGGGGCGGAGGCGGGGGCCGCTCAGGTGATGCAGCAAGGTACGCAATTACGCAGTTTACTGCTGTTTAACTTTTGCTATCAAATGCTACTCTTGGGTTGTGCCGTTATTTTCTGATTTTTTCTTAGATTTCATCTTTGCTTCTATACAAACGTCAAAGGTTACCTTTTATATGAGAAATTGGGAATTTTTGCAAATTTTGGTATGTTAAATATATAGTTAAATGTATGTTAAATATAGAGTTGATATTGGGATGTTAAGCTGCGTCTGTATTTATTGTAACTGCAACTTCACTGATACTTCAGGATTTTACTGAGCTTCAAGCAGTGGTGCGCCATGTTTTCTTCTCTGCGGGAACATTATTGTAATACTGCTTTGTGGCCACCAGATGTTGACTGGTCAACACCATACAAGAACTGTATCAATTAAAAAATTGGACTGAACGGCCAGATGGTGTCACCATAAAAATAAAAAAAGCTCTGTATTGTGAAAAATGCCTTCTGAAACAACAGACTGCTTTTATTTATTGCTAACTTTAAACTGTCTCCATCGAAGGGGCATCTAACCACTAATGGCACACTATCGGTTCATGGCATGCAGACCTCCATAGCGCTGCTCCTCATCTCCGTTTAAAGCTTGTGGCTCAAAAACCAAACCGTGGGATTTGCATGTCAGCAGGAGCATTTTTTACTCATATTTAATTTCTTTATGGACATTTTTCCAAATACATTGATGGGAAAATAGAATCCCAGCACTGACTTCTGGTCACACGGGCAATCTTGTTAAGAGCCACAACCGCTAAATCTACACTTCTCGCTCTTGTTATCAGTTGAAATACAGACCAACACTTGTGGTTACTAGCTTATATGCGCACTTTGTAGTAACTGTGCTGTTTGTGGTTATATTTTCACGGGCGTTTTCAACAGTCGTGGGTGTTGTTTACACCTCGGGTTGCAGCAGCTTGCTGTGAATTCAGTGGCGTTTTTCAAATTTAAAATCAGCCAAAACATGTTTGCCACGGTGTCATCAGATGTAGGTATGCAAATCTATATCATCCTATATCAAAATTCTCACTATATGGCTCAGTGATGCGCGTCTATATTTGTTTTTACTCAGAACTAAAAAGGAGAAGTTGTGAGAAATTAGGTATTTTGGTTAAGGGGGGAAGGCCTCCGAATGTCACTCCTCCTCACCAGTTTTTGAAGGATTTGATAAATAAGTATAGTGCACTGGTACAATTAGAGACGTTGCTAATAGCTTGAACTATATAATCGTAAGTCTTTGAACACTCCACAAGGACAAATGTGTTCAGCCACGGGTTCTGGTTTCGCTCATATTTGAAAGTGGTCTCTTGATTGTGTGGTCTGGCATTATTTTTTTTATTTTTTTGTTGCTTTTCATGCATGCCGGTTCTCAGCATATTACTTGATCACGGTTGACTTGAAAGTGTCCCGGTCTCAATGCCACTGCCTGTCTTATGGCATGTGGTTATGGCCCGCTGGTGCTGAAGTCAAGTGTGCTGTGTGCACGGATGACAGCGAGAGCGCGGAGCGAATAGTGCGGCTGTGGCTCAAAGCCACAGCTGTGTGTGGAAACGTATGAAACCCTCCATCAGCAGGGTGGGGCACTTTTGCCATCCGATAGGGAGTTCCTGTTTCTCTACTTTCTGAGAAATAATCAGAAAAAAATAAAACTCTTATTTGAGGCTTTTGTTTTGTAATAACCCCCATATGGTCTTGTAAATGCAAGTGAGATTCTTGCCACACATCCTGAAAATGTGTTGAGTTATGTTAGATTTACAAAACATCTACAACTTTGTTAGTTTGCCGGAGCCTTTTCTGTAGAAGTCATTGCGAGGGCAACTTGAGCAATATGACTCGATGTGTTGTTGTAGTAAACTCTGTACAGGTTCGTGGGAAAACTTGTTGATCTTGATGAAAAGGTTGTGGAGAATTCTTAAATATCTGTAAATGTAAATTAATTTTTGTGAAATAGATCAAATATACGTGGCCAACAATTTTAACCTTTCAGACTGAGAAATTGTATATTTGTAGGCAAATGTGAAATTCTGACGAAGTTTCTTTGTCTCTTTTCAAGGTGATGGAAGAGAAGTGACGGCAATCTCTCTCTTGCATGTTTGTGTGTGTGTGTGTGTGTGTGTGTGTGTGTGTGCGTTTTTTGGGTGTGGTGGACCTAAAAATTTACTTCCCCATCAAAAACGTGCTGCCAAAATTTCTTCAGTCACTCAGCATCTCTCCGCCAACAGACACAGTAAGTTCTCGCCACTCACGTTACTCTAGAACTACGATAATAACTTTAATTAATTTCATCAACGTATGTAATTGATGAGAATGCAATATGAATATATTTGCGAATTCCTACTAAAATCTTCTCACTGAAGGTAAAAGTATGCTTTTGTCATTTTTGCATTCAGTTATCATTAATATATTTATTATTTTAGCATGAAAAATTTGTTGTGGGAATTTCATTGAAGTATTTTCCAGCATTCTTAAAAGAAAATGTGTGCATTTCTTTCACGTGGTGATTTAAATGTCCTCTGCAGCTGCTCACTCATCCTGTGCAAACCGCAGCAAGGTGGATTGTTGTTGCACACGAGGGAAGCCTTTTAATGATGCCTTTTAAATTGATTGGACCGCCTGAATGAGGATCCACAGTCGTGAGAGCGAGGGGAAATATTTTTTTTTGTTTTTTTATGTTCAGATCATTGCTGTGAGTAAATTGTTCTTAACTCCTCTTCCTTTGTCCCCTCAGGTTCGGGTGGTGTACACAGGCAGAGCTGCAGTGGTTAGAGTGTGATAGCCTGTTCGACAACAGGAGTTCCACACTAATTCCCCTGCAGCACGTACCTTCTCGACTGAGCCCCTTTTGGACCGGCGCATCTGCCGCTATGAGTGTCTTCTCCTCCTTAACCTCCTCCTCTTCCTGCCCCCAATTGTACCACTTACCCAGTTACACCGGCAACACCACCACATCAAACGCCACCGCCGCAGCCAACGAGATCAACCATGTGATCCTGCGTCATTACAACCACACCGGGCGCCTGCAGAACAGGACCACCTCGGACGTGCACAACCGCATCAGTGCCTCCACGGCCGTCTTCCTCTTCTTCAGCATCTTCATCGTCCTGGAGAACCTCCTGGTGCTGGCGGCCGTCATCTCCCGCATCCGCCACAGCCGGCGCTGGGTTTACGTCTGCATTGCCAACATCACGCTTAGTGACCTCCTCACCGGCACCGCCTACCTGCTCAACATCTGCATGTCCGGCAGCCAGACGTTTCGCCTCACCCCCGCCTTGTGGCTCTTCAGGGAAGGGGTGCTGTTTGTGGCCCTGGCTGCGTCCATATTCAGTCTGCTGCTGATTGCGGTGGAGCGTTACACCACCATGATAAAGCCCCTGCCCCAGAAGTCGGCGAGGAAGACCTACTGCAGGATCTACGGCTTGGTGGCGCTGTGCTGGATTCTGGCGATGGTGATCGGCTTCCTCCCCTTGTTACGGCTGGAACTGCGTGTGCAGCCTGGACGGATGCTCCACCCTACTTCCTCTTTACTCCAAGTCCTACATCTTTTTCTCTCTCATCATCTTTTTCCTCATCCTCCTGGCCATCGGCGTGCTCTACGGGGCCATCTACTGCCACGTGCACAAGAGTGCACAGCTGGGCTCCCAGCGCAGTCGCAAACGCTCTCTGGATCTGCTCAGGACTGTGATCACTATAGTGGGAGTCTTCTTGCTGTGCTGGGGGCCGTTGTTCCTGCTGTTACTGGTGGATTTCTTCTGCGCGTCCCGGCAGTGTGCGCTGCTGTTCAGCGCCGACTTCTGCATCTCCCTGGCGGTGTTAAACTCTGGCCTGAACCCAATCATCTACGCCCTGGGCAGCAGCGACATGAGGAAGGCCATCGCTGAGCTGCTGTGCTTTCTGCTGCCTGAAGGCCGGCCTCTGTCACCCGGACACGTTCACATCCAAGGAGACCAGCAGCACCTCAGGGAGCAGGAGGGACAGTCTGAGGAACAGTTTCAACAAGGTCAGGAACCTGAGCGTGGCCTCCCCACCACCGACTCCGAGCAAGCCTCGCAAGGCACCTAAAAAATATAGGTTGAGCTCCACCACCAGCTGCCTGTCAGTTTCAAGCGGTTAAACCACAACGTGCTCCCCGCCCAGGCAAACCAGACCTGTGCGCACTGATACACATCCAACCGTTTCCTCTTAGTTTTGGTTTGAATGTTGAGTGCTTGGCCCAGAGGTACTTGCAATGATGACACACAGATGACATATAAAAAAACGAGTTTAGCCTGGCAATTTAAACAGTTCTTTGGCCTCCCAATTGATGCACTCTACCGCACACACCAGGACTTTGGTACGCTGCAAATGCAGTGAGCTTGGCGTCGGTCATTACTGTGCTTACAAGTAGGAGTAATGACTGGGTACATTGTCAAAAAAACAACAACCATTAAAAATGTTTTTTTTGCATGTAAATATAAAATATGCAGACTAGACAGACTTGTATTGCATTGTGCAGAATGTACGTTTTACTGTATAGTGAAAATATAAATAAAGTTTATTTCGCTTTATGCATGAGTGCATGCTGTGTTTCAGTACGTTTTCCTCTGCATTCCTCTGGAGGGAGACACATCGTCAAAGCCATAACTTGCTCCTGCGGATGCGTCAGATGCCAATGCTCCTGCCTTGATAATAAACATCACAGTAACCTGAGCAAACGATGGCTTTCTTCATCTATAATTCCTAAATATTACTCATCCCAATACATTAAAATGACCTATTTTAATCTCTGCCAAAAACATTTTTGTTCACTCAGCAGTTTCATGCAAGCTTTGCAAAGCACTAATGGGTAAACATGTTTTTACATAGGTTTTAAAGGCTATTCTTTCTGTTGACTCCTCAATGCGAGGATGCTCTCTCCCCTCCATCCTTTTCAGACAGGATGAGGGATTGAAGTTCAGTTCGGAGGAGGTGAGGGCCGAGCATGCCGCCCCAAGGACACACACAGCCAGGGCTAATTGATAAATGCGTCATGACTCTCTTGCACAATAAATAAATGAGGTTTAGCAGAGAGTATCCGCCTGTGAATTATACAGGTTTCTGTACTATATTCATGCTTCTGTATAATGGAACAACTGGTAAAGTATTTTCTTCAAAATACACAACCAACGATATGCCCTTCTGTGTTGTGAGCTCTTTTCGCAGTTTTGCAGTCATTGTAATAGATCTCAGCTCCGATATGTACTATCACTTGCTGTGTTGTTTCCTCTTTCAGTATTTCTTGTTTGCTTTACATTGTGAAATATCTATTTTTACACTTGGGCCAAGTTCCCATCACATTGCATCGTACAGGAATGACCATTTACGTCTTAAAGCCTGATTTCTCGATAAGATTAATAAGGTAAAAGTTAGTAAAGTATCATTTGTAAAGCTTAACTAGGAATCTAAGCTTCTTTGTTGCCGGATGTTGTGGTCTTATCACCGAAGAACCCACCAGCTGAATTCTGATTGGTTCTCAGAGGTGAATGATATCACCATTTTAAAACTACTGTAAACACCAGTCTCTCATATAGAATATCAAAAAGTGTATGTTGAGTAAGAAGCTGTGTTTCTTTCTCAACATACACTAATAAACATGTTATCTGTTGAGGCCTGTTTATCTGATATGGCCTTTAAACTACGATGGATCAGTTTTATACATACGTTTGTTTTTACTAAGAGGCCATTAAAATACAATCATTCGTTGCAAAAGTTAGACCAAATTACAAATCCTTTCAACAACATGCTAAAAATGGATGCACGTTAACAGGTTTATGGCTTTAATCTGTTAGTATTACAAATTACAGCTGATATCAATATGCTGATAAGACTTTTTTTGTGGGTGTGTATTACTCTGTTGTGGAGACATAAATCTGTTTACTCGCCTTACTTTTGGGGACAAGATAGACGTCCTTCTAATTTAAATCGTTACATTAACAGTGAGATTAGGATTAGGCAAGTAGCAGTTGTGGTAAGGGCTAGTGTGTAAGTCTCCAGGAAATGAATGTAACTCAATGTACTGTCCTCTAAAGGCATGGAGACACAGCGTGTGCACATGTGTGTGTGTGTGTGTGTGTGTGTGGCGGTCACGAACCCATGCTGACAATGAAAGAATGAATTAAGCAAGAGCATAAAATGATGAAAATATCTTTTCTCAGGCAGAATCTGCAGCATTTAGTTTGAATACCTCGGTGTCTCTGTAGACCGCGCCGCTGAAACCCCATCCCCTTTTTAAGTTAGCATCTGTTCCATTAGCCTCCCCCCTAGTCCATTTCCTCTTGTGAGGTCTTCTTAAAAATAAGCTATGCCATGATACCAGGATTTTCTGTCCATTGTCTAATGGATACTGATTTTCTTTACTTTTCTAACCAGAAAACTGGGATTACAGTGCTTTGTTGTTTTTGCCGTTGCGATTAAACAGCTAAATATCTTATTAAATAACAACATGCCCCCAAAACCTTTTGTAAGTTGTGTTCAGTGCGGATGAAAGAAATTGAGTGTTTGCTTATTCAACATAAATAAAGACACGAAAACCCCTCATATACAACAAAGAGTAAATCACACTAGAATAGAGACGAGTATGATAAAGATAAGGAACTTCAGCTCCACAGTGAATATCTATAGAATTAACAGTAAAACCACTTCAATCAATAGGAGATTTAACATCCTTCTGGCAGCCTGTCACACATTCCCCCCCCCAACCTTACACACACACAGACACACAAACCCACGTATACACAGGCGTTGTCATGATTTATATATATTTACACATGTGACTACATAATGGATGGCTAATGTCTACCTGCACTCACTCGTAGACAAACATGTTCATAAACACACATTCATACACAAACTGTAAATCCGGTCTCTGTAGTTGTTTAGGAGGTTTCTAAAGCTGGCTCTCCTCAAAAAAATTCTTGGTATTTTTTTGGGCTGGCGAAGCAAACAAGTCACTGCTGGTTTTATGTTTGTGTGTGTGTGTGTGTGGTTTTGTGCGTTCCCGTCTCATGAATTCCTGCATCCTCACAGTTAGGAGTAAGGGATAAGCCTCTCTCATCCTCGGTGCTGGCGACGCTCCAAGTCCGGTGCCTGATGAAAAAACAACAGCAAATTCCAGGCTTTATTAGCTGTGGCCTCGGAGGCGTTTGTTGTATCATGTCATGTCAGGGGCCGATCAGCACCGCACGCTGTTCTCCGCTTACAACAACAAGACCTTTTCTTTGCTCTAAATGAGGTACGATGGGTTAATGACGGTTGCGTGCAGACGCGGCTGTGCCCCCAATAATTACCTCGCTGGCTTCGCCTCCAGGTGTTCAGCAGACAGCTAATGATGTAGTGTCGGTGAAGCTATACGAGGGGGGGGGGGGGGGGGGGGGGGTGGGGGGGTGGGTTGAGTAGGGGCATCAGCACTGCGATAGCGTGGTAGCGCGTGTGCTGCACAAAAAACTGTACATAAAACAACTACAAATGGAAAAAACAAGTTGTGGTGTATATGGAATCTGTTTATTATGTGTGCTAAAGGAACCGATACACAAGGCATAAGTCTCATGAGTATTAAACACATCAACACTTGAAGTGGGGGTTTGACTTTGAGGCGCTCTCAAGGCAGAGGTCACAATGTTTTTCATGGCAGTTATCAAGGGACAGAACATAGATCTAGTACGTCTCTTGAACCTCCTCCTGCAGCATCATTTACTTCCATGTGATCCAGCTGCGGGCCCAAATATGGCTAAATCCACACGAGTCTCAAAACTCATAAACAAACCACTCAAGCAAGTGCTTGTATGGGTTTGTGGGCATGCAGCACAGGGGCTTGGACACCTTTTCTAAAATCTATTCATGTGATGTTCCAGGGACATTCGTCATTCTCTTGGCCCCCAAAAAATCTTTGGTGAAACACTGCTGGTAAAAAAGCAACATGCTGTAAAACTAACATGAGACGCTTTGTCTCAGTCTTCACGGTTGAAAGAACTGATCCCATAAGAATCATCCACAGGCGAGGCATCTTTTCGAGACGAAAGAAAGAAGTCTGGTGCTGTTGACTCACCTGATCCCAAAGGGATTGTGAGCCTTGTCTTGTTGACATGTTGTAATGCATTCATTATACGTGGCACGGTAATGGAAAACTATAAAAGAGCTTGTGACATCTTTCTTTGTTCTGTACTTATGATTTACAAAAAGCGTGTTTTCCACTCCCTGAAGGTCCTTTTGATATGAGATTATTTGCATAATCCACAACCTCAATGTCTCGGACTGCAGAATGTGCATGTAGCCAAACATAAGCACTTCCTAATGTAATGGGAATTATGCAAGTTTCTACTGAATAACTACACAACAATGGATTTAATGAGATCCAAATTGTCGATGTTTCCGGATAATTCACTTATCAGAATTTTAAGGAAGCACAACAACACCTTTGTTTAAGTGAACTTGTGTTGCCTTGATGTGTGTGTACATAAACATATGTCTACGTGTGCATTCACGTACACACTTGACCCCTGCACCTGTGTGCTCATGGAGAAGCAGTAAATGTGTTTGCGCGGGGACATGAAGCAGACGCTCACAGCCAGGTGTCCGCTGGGTCAGACGGGAGTTACAGTATCTGGTCTTTGTCATTCACGTGCGCAGCCAACAGACACACAAACACACGTTGTCAGAGCCGGGACAAATCTCTCTTTATTCAACTAGAGCGGACTCGCTCCGGCTCAAAAGCGCCGTTAACCCGACGCACGTCCAGAGAAAATTAAAATTCGAAACACTAAGTTAAACTGTTGCGCACAAGAACCTTTTCTTGCGCGTCGGTTTCTGTCATCTGCACAGGGCCTCTTCTTCTCCCGTGCTTGTGGATCTAATTAAAGATGTATTCGCTTTTCTAATCATTAGTTTAAAGTTATGCGTCCCACTACAGTTGTGCGAAAACATGTGATTCCATACAAACACAACAGGTCTCTAAACTGGAAAAGGAGGATTTTCTGTTCCTTTCCACGTTGCCTTTGGTCTGTGTTTTCTTTCCTCTGCCGCTTAACAAAAGAGCCCGTTCTGTGAAGATTTATTCCGATGCCAGTGTGAGTGCATGTGGAGGAGGAAGGCCTCTCTGAGTCTACGCCGTCCCCGGACCCAGCTGCTTCCTCTTTATCAGATACTAGATTGTGGGACAGTGGATACAAAGGCCAGACGTCATGAGTTTTTTTTAAATGATGGAGGCAAAAAACACCAGCAAAGTTGCCACGAGCACATGGACGTGGTTTCCACTGAGCGCAAAGACGAGACGTTTTCTCTTGAGGGCTGGATGTTGGCCATGTGCTTTGACCTTGGATATGTCTGTGAGCAAGACTTCCCTCTTCTCCTAATCCCCTCGCTCATTCTTTTGTGCTTTGGCTGAGCACCGTGACCACTTAACTAATTGTTTTGTGAAAGATGTTCCAAAGGTGATGATTCAGCTTCGGTTTTACAAAAGTTTCTTTACTGAGGATGCAGGTTTTGTCTGCGAGGAATTTGTCTGAAAAAAAAAAAAAAAGAAAGACTGCAGCTGCAAGCGGCACCGTAAGATTGTGGACTACTTAGGGAAAAACGGTGCAATTAAATGCTGACATAATTATGCTACCATGCTCACATGACGACGTTGACGTGGTGAACATATATGTAGTATTATCGTGTAAGCGTGGCCAGACTTGCTCGTATAAACCAGCTCCAATAACACATATTATATTACCAGTACATCACTTATATTCACAAACTAAATATTTTCCATCTGAGTCATCTGACTGAATGAAACACTTTGTCTCACAGTTTAAAAAATCAACCCGCTGCACGTATGAAATCGATAAAACACACTCAGTCACCGCCAGTCCACCTTTAAATCCCACACCACATCACACGTTGGTCTCAGAGCCCCGTCGCTCTTCTGCGCTCACTATTGAGATCACCCTCGGGAGGGTTTGGACGGGGGAGGCTGCGGCGGCGTGCTGGTTTGGATGTCCTGTGATGCAGCGGCGGCGGCTCTCCGCCACCGGCCGTGTTCTTTTTTTCCATGAGGCCCGAGGAGTGGAAGGAGCCGGGGCTTTGGAGAACAGATGTTCCCGCTCAGCTCTCAACCAAATTACGTAGTCAAGCTCACAGCCACAGGCCAGAACCGCACGGATGCTGATTGATTGCCAAAAAGGTGGGGGGGGAGGGGCAACAAAAGCAGATCAGGCTCAATAAAGCAGCCACATCATGAAATCTGGTCAGCCCTTGAGGCCTGATGGCAAAAGGGATACAGACATCGCTATGGAGACCGAAAGGAGAGCTCGCGGCTTCGGTTTGGGTGCCATTCTAAGGCTGTTGGGAAGCATGCGTCTGCTTTCATAAGGAGTCAATGCTGTCTATTGTCGTGTTTTTTGCATTAAACAGGCAGCAACTGGTTTGTCTCAAACAGAAACTTCAACCTTTGACCTTGGGCAGTATGATGCAAATTGTCTGCTGAAACTGACACAAAGAAACCCCACTGTGAGATCACTCAAGCGCCCCCAGAACATTTTGACTAATACAAAATACTCTATATCTTAAAATTTGGATTTTTTTTATTGTTTCAGCAGTATTATCTATGAACTGGATTTTCTAAATAAGTTTGAAAGGGTTACAAATGTACGTTTTGTAGCCGGAGAGAAGGGTGCTTGCCAGGCTTCATTTTTTTGCTTGAGGCTAAAAGATTAAGGCTACATGGACCGAGCCTAGCATAACAAACCTGATATCTGACTCAACTAAACATAAGACCGGCACATATGGGTACTACTTACCAAATTCTCAACGTTTAATCATATTCATTTTTAGCTCTTGATTGAAAAATAAACAGGATTCAAGTTCCTAAAGCTTCCAAATGACCTCATAGTCTAAGTTTACTCAGCTTGGGTAAATATCTAAAGATGTTCTTTCTTGTAACACTTTTCAGTCACTTGGATAATTTATGTAATTGTATGATATCGAATCCAGAAAAACAATGCTAGAACTCTTTTTAGGGCACTTTAAAACTTTATTAAATTGGATTCTCAATGAAATGGAACAGTGGTTGCACCTGTAACATCAAAATAAATCATGTTCCAAATCAGAGTAGAAACGTTCTGACATTTAGAATAATGCTTCTTATGCAATCATGTAGATGAAGGTAGATGAAATGCCCTGTGGATAAAATCACATCAATCAATGAAAAATACTTGCCTACCTTTCTAATCTCAAGTTTGAATCAAACATTCATCTGCGACTTGTTCAAATGTTCCAACCACGCTGAGAGGAGTTGCTGGTTAAGAGCGGATTCTTGGTAATAAGCGCTCGACTCCCCCGCGGGTACGAGACTTCAGGATGATGCACTTTTCCTTCGGTGGCTGCACAATTTCTCTGTGGAATGCAGAAGAAGCAGCGTTGCTCACATCCCCGATTACTAGTAATGGAGGCTGCTGGGTGCCATACATTACACAGACATAGCAGACATTTAACTGGGATTAGTCACTACCCCCCCACCTGTACTCAACTGACACCTGCAAATCCCTGATGCTGTTCTTCAATGAGAAAATCCGCAATATCCACCAGCATCTATGTCCTAACCCTCTGCCTCTCCCCCCACCTGAACCTCTCCCACACAGTCAGCCCTTCTCCTGTTTTCAACTCCCTGACGCCTCCGAAATCTCTGACCTCATCCAGAAATCCAAGCCCTCCACATGTCAGCTTGATCCCTTGCCCACATCCTTGGTCAGATCCTGCCTCCCCTCTCTGCTTCCGCTCATATCTGCCATCATTCACGCCTCCCTCACCACTGGAATTGTTCCCTCACTGTTCAAAACTGCAGCTGTCACTCCGATACTGAAAAAACCTGGTTTGGATCCTAACAACTTTAATAACCTCCGCCCCATTTCCAACTTACCCTTCATCTCCAAAATTCTGGAAAAAACAGTCGCCACCCAGCTACACTCGCATTTAACTCTAAACAGCCTCTATGAGCCCTTCCAGTCCTGTTTCCGTCCCCGTCACAGTACAGAAACTGCTCTATTAAAAATCACCAACGATCTCCTCATTGCTTCTGACTCTGGCCTGCTTTCCATCCTCATCCTTCTTGACTTGAGTGCGGGCCTTTGACACCATCTCACACCCCATCCTCCTCAGTAGACTCTCCTCCATTGGCATCTCTCACACCCCCCTTGCCTGGTTCCTTTCTTATCTCTCAGGCCGCACTCAGTTCATACAGCTGAGATCTTTTAAAGCCCGCTCCCTCAGATCGTCCTCCTCCATCCACCTCACTGTGCCCTCTGCACGCCTCAGCACCATGGGGGGCAGAGCTTTCAGCCGCTCCGCTCCCCAGCTCTGGAACTCTCTGCCACCGGACATACGCAACATTGACTCTCTCCCCATCTTCAAATCCAGACTCAAAACCCACCTGTTCAAGATCGCCTTCTCTCTCTAATTATATCACTGCAAATTACTCTGTCCGTCACACTCCATTTTATTTTCGATTTTTATTTTTCATATATTTTTCATACTGATGATTATAGTTTTTAAATGTTATTGTGGTTTTTAAATATTGATTGTGTACAGTGTCCTTGGGTGTTCTGAAAGGCGCTTTTAAATAAAATGTATTATTATTATTATTACCAGACAATAACCTCCGGTCACAGTCTGGCCTTTGACAGCACAAAAAGGCAGAAAAAAAGCGAGTCGGAGATACATGGGCTGAGAGTGCGGCGTGTTTTCAGCTTTTTCAAGGGAAGAATAATGAAATAAACATGAAGGTTGAGCACAACACCAAGATCGACAGCGTCCGTATGTAATAGTATTCACACAACGGCTGAGGACGCCAGGGCCCACCTATCAAGCAAGAAATGGTAAATCTGCTGATGAAATATTCATGCTTTCGCAGAGAAAGGGACGGCCGTCTGAAACTCGAGCTGCAGCGCCCTTGCAGACACTTCGGGGTTCGGTGCCGTCGTCTGACAGGCCGGAGGGCCCGGGGTCTGATTTTCATCAAGGCCAATGAATTGAAGCAAATTCAATGCATTGGTTAAGGTCAACTCAACGCAAGAGCACTGCAAAGTGCTGGCTCTAAGTCGGCGACTGTCTCGCTGCGTGTTTAGTGGACGTGTGGAGAGGTTACAAGTCCCCGGGGGGGGGGGGGGGGGGGGGGGGGGGGGGGGGGGAGGAATGTGCTGTGCAAATAGTGAAGCCGAAAGCTGAGTCCAGTTTTCATTATGCATCCATTGTGTGACATACTCGGTCAATCCGGATCGTTAATGGACTCCACTCCTGTTCCTGCTGAACTGAGCCAGTTTTTAGAAAAAAGCACTGATACCAGTTCAGTAGGCACGGGAGGGAAATGCAGGGTGCTGCCTGGCCTCGGCCTGAATGGAAGGTGTTTCTTTAAATCCAACAAAAAGGATATTGTGATATGCAGCACGCAGAGAACAATGAAAAGAAAAAGCTAAGCACTAAGCAAATTCACAAAGCACAGCAGTTGCAACAACTCCTGTTGTGCGTTGTGTTCTTGGGCAGTGGCAGAATTGCACTGTAGTAGGTAAATGCAGCTTTACGTTACTAAAAAGTGAACTGCAGATACTGCAGAAACACCATTGCCGCATTTCATCTCCCAAATGATTAGGCCAAGGTTTATAACATTGCTGACTTTTTAAAATGTGTGCGAGGCAATTTTGAAATGTAACTCTTGAAATGAACCCAGTTTACAGGCCTGCTGTGGGTGGCAACAGTTGCTGTGCTCTGAACTAATCACTGGAAAGGGTTATCAAACTGTGAACTCGGGTTTCCCCTCCGACACAAAGGTCCAGGCTGCCGTTTGGCACCAACAAACCGGGACACTCGCCCTGAGCAAACACAGTTGGACATGAACTGGGCACGCCCGGACGGATCTGACATTTAGCACCACATTCCTCAAAGACAACCTGTGGAGCTGTTAATTCCCCATTAAACCCGGGCAAAACTGTCTAAGTGATGCGCTGTCAAACATATTTGGCATGCATGCAAGTCGAAGATTCGTGTCCGTGGTTATAGCTCAGGTCAAATAAGACAGTTGTTGTTTTAGGCAAACAGTAAAGAAAACGATAAAGCTTGTCTGGACTGTATTGCTCAGTTAAACCCACAGACGCTCACATTGCTCTTTCTCAGGACCACAATCTTTACTATTCTTTACTCTTTTTTTTCTCTCGCATGCCTCAATCTCCTCCTGCTTTTCTCTCGCCCGCCCGTCTTCCTCCCTCCTCCCGCCTTCATATCCGAGATCATCAGGAACTTTCCATTCAGCGGAACGAATGGCCGCGCTCGTCGAATCCGCCTATTTCACCTCAGGCACTGAACTTAGCCACTGTGAACAACACATAGCAGGGATCACTGCTCACCAATTAGCTAAGCTCTGTGCCTTCAGCAAGCGGGTGGCTGGCTTTGGAGGGAATTGAGGTTCGGGCCGACCTTTAAGCGACTGCTCAGTAGTTCATTTTTGCGTGTTTCAGGGCCTGTAATGCTCACAATGGTGAGGTCGTGATATGTGTAGAGTGTTTTGCCAGCGGAAGGATCCTCGCCTTCATTTTAATCCTGAAAATTGTCTCACTGTTTATGAATCTGCTGTAGATTCCAAGAGCCGAAACTTGATCCGCCCCCCGAAAATGTGTTCTGTTGTGTGAAGCTGTATAATTGCGGGCTCTTATGTGCATTTACATTGAGTGGTCGACGTGGAATGTGAGAATAGTGAAGACAGTTAAATCTTTAGACAGCTGCACATTCAAATGCGGCCTTTAAACGAGCCCTTTTCTTTAACCTCTTTAAAGCGGATCACAAAACCCGCTCAAACCCCTCCAGTATTTACTCCTTCTGAATCCTAAGCAACATCCAGCCTTCAGATAACACAAGGTGCATCCCGCGGTGGAAACACCACGCGGGCGGGTCACCCGCTGGGCCGTGAAGGAGTGGAAATCCCTGGCAATGTGATTTTGTTTTTCTTTGTGCATCAAATCACGGTGCCAGGAACCCTCCCCACCGCGGCCGTGACAAAGCCCCGGCTCCCGGTGCACCCAGCCGCATATTTTCCCGGCTCCGACTTCCCCCACGGGCTCGAGGTGCCATCCTCCTCCGCATCTGCGGCGCACCTGAGACCTGAAACAAAAGAGAGAGAGAGAGAGAGAGAGAGACGTGGGGGCACATTACTCGTCTGAACAAAAGCTTTAGAGCAGAACCTGGAAACTGATCCGAAGGCATTCGATGATGCACTTTAAACCAGCCGTGAAACCTTCGGGAAACAAGATGATACGTGCGATCCATGGAATATTAGATTTGAGGAATGACTCTGCAGATTCCAACCCGGGTTGGAATCTGCAGAGTTAGCCATCCGGTCGGGGTTGTTAAGCCACTCCGATGCTTTGAAATTGGCAGAAGACGGAGCGAAAGCGTCTGGTGGGGCTCCCGGAAACCAAACACACACACAGCAAACATGTCGGCCGGGGAGAATGTGCATCTTCAGGAGATCTGTGTCTTGTTTTTGAAAATACAGTGTGACAAAAAAACGGTTGTTTTTCAGGTTGGAGGCCGGTTCGACTCTTTTGACAACATCCCTCTTGTACTGTCGCAAAGTCACCGCGTATAATTATCTTTTGTTCTTTTGTTTATGCTGTTTCACGCGGAAAAATCCAAGCCCACCCTGCCAGGAAAGGAATAATGACAGTATTGTTGAGGAGGAGGAGGTTATGGCTCAACATTCTGTCCTTCACAGCTTTTGTCAGTGTCTTGTCACAAAAATAAATAGTGGATTGTTGCTATTATGATCCTGTTGTGTACAAATAAAACTTGTTTGAATCTTTGGAGAGCGTTGAGGATGACATTTGGGACATTTGGGAGCTTTTGCTATGGAACCATGTACATTTTTTACCTTGTCTTGTCTCCGCCTCAAGACAAAGAGGACTTTGTGATTTTACTTCAACGATGGTCAAAACCGCAACTGCAAGACAAACAAACAAAGGAAAATTCCAACTCATAAAATCCCCCTCTGCAAAGCCATTTGATTATGTTGTAAAGATATTTTTGTCTGGTCCCACAGTATAGACGGCAATGGAGGACGTGAACGAACGTAACTCGTTTATCTGTGTGTCTTTCTGATGCCGAGGGGGTCATGTGGTGAGGGCTTCACACCGGCCTTGGTCATGATCTTAAACCGGCACTGCAACGCTCTCGGACAGCTTATTTCCCGTCTCCAGACGTCGTGCTCTACGCGCCAGCTGGATTAAGCTCGATAATTACTAAGAAACTTCATAAGACCCTTCTTTAAAAGGTCTACTCTTGTCTACACTTGCAGGTAGATAATAAACATCACAATATCTGCTGACAGAACCTCACTCAAGACGTGTGCAAACGTTTTAAAGCGACTGCGTCGCTGCTCACGGCGTGTGCAAAGCGCACAGTACACGTTGTACAACCTAATGAAGGCGCGAAAACTCCTTCCAGACAGAGAAACGTGTCGGTCCCGTCAGCCGGTCCGCCCCTCGTTGGACAGGAATCATGAATAAATATGTTTGTCTTGGTTGTAAGATGTGGAAGGTTTAGCTGTGCTTCACTGCACAGTTGTAGTAAAGTGGAATGAGGGGTGCGTGTATGTGTGCGAGTGTGTTTGTGAGTCTGTTCATTTGCATGTATGGGTTAGATTAAGTGTGAGAGAAAAGAAGAAAATGGTGAGAGTGTGAGCGCATGAAATGGGAGTGGTACGGCACTCAACATGAACGTGAGTCAGTGTTGGTTTTCCGGGTGTGAAAACTTGATGGAAAATGAGCGATACGGTTTAAATAAATGGTGTGTTGATGTAGAGCTTGGATGCGGTAACATATGTGGATGAGAACATGACTTAGATTCATTTAATCACCAGGTAAATGTCAATCCTTTTTTAATTAATTTTATTTTTCACAAATAGTGAAAAAGTGAACAAAACCCAAAGATTCAAACTGTATTCTCAAATATGAGAGAAAAAGCAACATATCCTCACATTTGAGAAGATGGAACCTACAAATGTTACAAATAACTGAAAAAAAGAGCTTCATTTTTGGGTTAACTTACTTATACCTCCATTTGAGACAAATGATCCACTGCAGAAATACGAATATTGTTTTATAAAAATTTATTTTCGTGAGGACGAGATGATTGTTCTCTGCCAGCGTTAAGCTTTGTTCGAACTTCACCGTGTCGTGTGTGAGCCCAAATGAAGACATTTTACAGTGTGATGGAAGTTTGTATTTCACACCAGGCTGAAGGTGTGAGCAAGTCACCAAATGTTTAGGGCTCAACGTTTGCACACTCAGCCGAACAAAATGACCTCACTCCCGCCGCAACTGCTCGCCGGGCGAAACAGCAAAAGGGTGGGATGGGAAAAAACACGACGCTCAAGCGGTTAGCAACCGAATGAACTGCAACGTGTGCGTTCACATACAAATCCACAAGAATCAATCCTTCTTTAGCTTCCTCCTAAATGTCCTTTTTTTTTAAAAAAGGACATTTAGGAGACAAAAAAGGACAAAAAAAAAAGGTGCAAAAAAAGCTGTTTGTCTTTCTATTCCAGGCAGTTGGAAGTGTTTTCACGGGAGATGTTGTGATGTGCCTGCTGGTGTCCACGGGCGTGAGATTCACATCTGAGCGCCGGCGCTCAGCGCTGACGTCAGCCTGCATCTCGCACGCCGCTGCCACTGGGATTGTTTTCGGCCCGCTCTCACAGAAACGTGTTGAGAGAGAGACGGTTTAAATGAGAGAGAAGAATATAAAAAAGAATGTGGGAATGTGTGCGTGTGAGGAAAGAGTCAAACGAGTCAAATTGCATTAGAGGAGCTTTGATTTATGGATGCTTCAAAGAAATACTCTCAGAGAGCTGCTAACTTCAGTTAAATCCTTTTTAACATGAGTCTCAGCTTGGCAGTGACTTAGGAGACTTCTCAAAGACAAACTGAGCAAGAATAGAAACTCTCTTTTAAGGGCCAGGATATATATGTATATTAAAAGCAATGGAATGAGGACGGAACGGACTCTGAAGTCATCCCATTTCCCTCTTTATAACAAAGGCTTTTCACCCCGTCTTCACTGACTGATTCTTCTCAGCTACACCGCTGCCTTGTATGCTTCAAACAAAGTGCTTAACTAACTACGAGCAGTTTCTGAGAAAAAAGGAATTTTAGAGCTTTAGACGCGGACAACTTCGATATGAAGTTCAGAGAAAGACACGACTGTGCAGGTGGAAAAGGTTTGCTCAATGCATCTGCATCTGGAGGAAAACCGCATAAAGCAATGGAGCTCCTGCTGTTTTCAGATTAAAATTGATTAGAGAAAAAAAATGGGCGACCCTGTCGCAACCAATAACGCATTTTTAGGTTACTAAAGAGCCTGTGAGCATTAAAAAGTCATTACCAGAGCTTGTCGGGTCCGTGTTCCATAATTTAGCTCATTAGATCACTCAATCCCAATAAACCAGTCGTGCCACGTGACTGATGAAGAGAGCAGGCGAGCAGGAGTTTTTTTTTTTCTTGTGTCCCATTAACAATAATCCACTTTGCATTTTGTTAATGCAATTTTGGCGGGGATGTTATTTCATGCAGAATCAATCATAACCAGCCTTTCATACGGAATAAGACATGTGAGACGGAACAGATTTGGTCATTTTATGCCAAAGGGTACTTGAAGCTAAACCATCTGAATGATCTTTACAAAGGCACCGTCTCACCTCTCAATGGAACCACGGAGAAAAGAAAAAAATACTCTGGGTTCTGTGTGCTGACAGAAATGTGATCCATTGTGGTCCACGAGAGGAAATGGCATAGCTGTATTACATCCCGGCATCTTTGAATCTGTCTCAGCTATTAGCTAATAGCCGTGGATAAGCTGATAACACTATGACTGGAAGGGGATGGGCTCTCAAAAAACACACTGAGAATAAAGGGAGGCAGAGTAGCGCTAAAAGTGGAGCATAAAAGATGGAGAGAAGAGGGAGGATGAAAGCGATAAATGTGTTGCTGTGTGAGAGTGCGTGACAGTGACGCAGCGGTGGAGGAAATACACTCAGACTCAACGACATCAGACCTTCTGGTTCATTTGAGGACACCGGAGTGCATCTAGCGGAGACACTCGTGCCCGGCTGAACTAAACCAACGTCCTCTCAACATTTACCGAAACTTCGAGTCGTTCCCTTCTCGCCAATAAAATTCGTTAAATCGTAATAAGTTCACGACGAAGGTAAGGAGGAACTGAAGGGGGACTATGCGACGCAATCGTCAGCGTGCCGTGTGAGAAGGCCAAGAGGAGTTGGTGTGTTCGGATCGTGACCTCAATGACCGGCAGGCTCCCTCCCTTTGCAAGCATGCAATCTCTCCACAAACCGAGGCCTGTTTTTCCACAGCACATGGCTTCAATTGGAGGCTACTGCTGCTGCTGCAAAAAGAAAAGGAAAAAAAAAAAAAAAAAAATCTGATCTGAAATCTGAAACTGGCAAACAGATCGAGCTGGCAGAGCCGCTCGATTGTAGATATCTAGGGTTGTTTGCTAAATTGACAGAAGAAGACGTTTTTGTCTGTTTGCGCGTGTGTGTTAGGGTGTGTGCGTGTGCGTAAACAGGCCCGTATTGAAAGTCTCGCTCGCGCCGAGCTGTTTACTACTTGGTTGGTCGTAAAAAGTAAATACGCGTCAGTCAGGGGGGCCTATCAAAGGCTCCTTCATTTGCCTCCTGGCGAAGATGGCTTTGGATGTGTGCTGTAAGGGCCTCGGCTCAGACAGAACTTCTCTGCGGTGGGCGCGTGACCGGGCTGAAAGCGCTGGGCGGGAAACCTCGCTGTCCTGTACACTTAAGCGCCCGGCTGATCTGAGGGGGAACCCGGCAAACCAAAAAAAACGCAGGGAAATCTGGGAAAAAAAAAGAGGAGAGTCTTGCACGCAAGACACCGAAAGCTCAGGAAAGTACAGCAAATCCCACAGGTGGTGCGCCTGGTGGTGGAGGAGGACACGCGCGCGCGCGCCGCACACACAGGCATCTCCTCACACTCACAGCAACCCGAACATGTCACGTGTCAACATCTGCCATGGATAGTGAGAATGCAATGCAACACTCTGAGCTGGATTGAGTTCAGGTGGACAGCTGGATGAACTGGTGTTTGATCAAAGGGGGCAGAAAGACTCAGTTAGAAATCAGTTAAAGGTTCAACACGTTATCATCGCCTCCTCAAACACAGCAGTGGCATTGCATGTGGTTAATCATCTGCAAAACTCTTTATGGGAATGTCAGCTACGGTTTGGAGGAAGTATTTGTTAATTTGATGAATTACTTTCTTCAGTCGGAAGTGCTTTACTTTAGCGCTTTGTATTTTTGTGTTTGTATTGTGCTGTTCTGTTTGTACTGTTGTGTTGTGATTCATGTTCATTTGGTCGCTGTAAACTTCTCTGGAAGCGTCGGCTTTGTCCGTGTGAAACACTCTCACACACATGGGAACCACTCACCGATCTAGATAAAGCCCTGGAGCACGTTCAAATATTTGAACAATTTGTCCAGAAATGTTCCGTGCTTCAGAGTTTATCAAATCAAACTTTCCAAACAGTGCCGAGATTATTTCATTGTACAAAAAAAACAAAACACAGTCATGAGTTTGCTGAGAAAAAGTGCTGGTGCAGCAGAAGGCGTGCAGGTGTGTGTGTGTGTGTGTGTGTGTGTATGTGTGACACACTTCTGTATCTGCGTTTCTGTTCCAGGTTCATTCTAACTTTTTTAACGGTCTTCTTTGATTTGATATCAACCAACACACCTTGTTACGCTGTAAACTAGCAGCTATTGGATGGCAGTTCTATTTTTCCATTGATCCACACACGCAACCGGATGAGCTGAGTCTCTCACAGAGACGCTCACTCTCTTCCCATCACAAAGAGATCAGAGCTAGACTATGACAACTGATTAACCTCCATAACATCGAAACCAAAGCTTTGGTCATGTCTGCTGTCTTGTGTTGTGTCAGCTGCCGAAGGAAGAAAAAAAAAAAAATAAGGAGAGGCACATCGACACAGCAAAGCTAATAAAATAATAATAAAATCCACCCACAAAGGCAAACGAGTGGAAGGGAAAGCTTTTGAGAGACAGAGAGGGGTGTCTGTGCACTTACCAAGCCCACGGGTCCGTTTTTTTCCGCCACCTCAAGAGGTCAGGCGATGCCATCCACAAAGTTGAAGAGTCGGGACCCACTGATCGATTCCCCCTGACTTGTAAACTCTAACTCACTGACTCCCTGATGGCAAGACGACTGCGTGGCCGCCGACTGTGCCAACTGTGCCATTTCAGATCCAAGAATCGGTCCTCAGTGGGTCTGCCGACGAGGTCTGGCTGCCAAAGCTGTCCATGTCATGTCCCGCTCCGTCCCCGAGCTCGACACGCCAGCAAGAGGCAGAGAGAGGAGGAGAGAGAGAGAGAGAGAGAGAGGGAGAGAGGCGAAATGAAGCTCTGTCCCATTTGTTCCCACAGCCTGCCAGGCGGAGAGGGGAGGAGTGGAGGTTGTTCCCATAGAGGTCAGATGTGGAGTAAACACACACACACAACCGGCAGCAGGCTGGTAACTGCCGACCCCGCCTGCATGCAAACCCAGGTAGTCTCCCTCCTCCACCCCCCCCCTCCCCCCTCCCCTCTCTCTCTCTGTCTTTCCTCCCTGCTATGCCCGACGGATCGCTCTGGAGACGCAGCAGAGCACCGAGCCACTCAGCCGGGAGTACCAGTGGAGACGGAGAGACACTTTCGACCGGTTGTCCCACGAGATCCACTGTCCATATGAGAATCTGGAGGAAGAGCTGCCAGTTCTCCTTCTTCCCTCCCTCCCTCCCCTCCTCCCTCCTCCTCTCTTTGCCTCCCTCCCTGCCTCTCCTCTTTCATTCCCCTCTCTAGTTTTTTTTTTTTTTGGGCACAGCCTCCACTGAGACACTCTTATTGTGGCAATTGCATTAGCCTTTAGCGAGAGAGATATGGCTCTAAGTGCCTAATGCAATGTTGTGCCTCTCCGTCTTTGTCTCCCCTTTTCTCCTTATCTCTATTTCCTCCCTCCGTCTTTCTCCCAAGTGTCCGTCAGTTTGAAATGAACACACCTCCTCTGCTCCTTTCTTTGCAGCTTTTCAACCTACCTCTGTGAGAAATCCCTTAAGGGGACACCGACTCTCTTTTTTTTGCTCTTCCATAGAGGTGCTGAGCTACTTTGAAGGAGTCCAGGTGCAAGATCATATTTCCGGAGGCTGAAGGCATCGATTGTGTTTCTCTGCCTCGTGATTGTCTCCAATGTTTACCCGCCGTTACTGAACTAATGGCCACTGCAGGGGATATGTAGTCCACGTAGAATCAATCAAGCCACAATCAGAAGAAAACACATTTAACTTCTTATTGTATGACCACTTAGAGTAAGGTTATTACAGTACGTATGGATGGAAACTCTGGGTTTTCAACATGAGGCGTGTTAGTTCTCATTTTCCATGAGGTTTAAGGACGTTGACTGGCAGGCTTTTATTTCAGAAATTAAGAAGGAATAGCTCCCCGGGTTGAGACGGAGGCAGACATGAGGAGGCTTCTTATTTCTGGTTAGCTACTGAACATTTTTTTCCAGGTGAAATGAGAAAGTGTTGTGGGTTGAAAACAATTTATCTTTTATGTATCTACCGTCTGAAGCTTACACGTCTCAAATCAAGAACTCTGTAAACTGGGGTCATAAACGTGCACTTTATGGTATTTTAAAGATTGAGACTAACTAACAAAAGGTAACAAGATCCAGGTAAAAACCATCTTAGGTGACTTCATAAACTGTGCTGGATTCCTCCCACGGAAAATATACAAGGTGTCAGCCCAAGTGAAATAACTCAAAAGTGGAATTTAACGTCATTAAACGCACAGCGGAAAATGTGAACGACAAGTAAAAGAGGGGACGAATAAATAAAAGGCCCTCAGCGGAACCCTAACCACTGCTTCCTACTGTAAATCCCAAATGATTAGAGGGCAGCAGCTCCGATTGGACGGTATTTCAAAGAGTATTACACGTCCAGACATAACATATATTAATTAGGCTCGCGTGTTCTCTCTGAAGTCCGATAATATCTCACGAGGGCAGTTTGGGAGACGAACATTGCAGCCGCTGCAATGTTCGTCCGTCTGTCAGCCTCATAACTTACAATTACTTTGACAGTGCGATCTGTTTTGCAGGATGACTTTTCTAGGATTCTGAGCCAACAGCGGAAGAAGGTTAGAGGTGCATCGAGTCTCAAAATTACCCCAGTAGTTATACCCCTATAACTCCCGGGGTAAAGCCCAAATTACAAGAAGACATGCAGTACTTTATCACGCGGCGAAGGTTCAATCTGCCCTGGAGCTGAGTGGAATCTGGTTGTAGTGCTTAAGGCTACATGAATTCATATATTTTATATTTACAGTAGAAATGATTCAAATTAAAATGATCAATTATCATAGTGATTCGTTGTTTGGTTTGAATTTGAGCCGATTTATTTTGACCTCACAGATTAAATTACGTATTTATCCCACTGACAAATAATATTCCATTCTCCTCCGTTGCGTCGATCTTGGCACCGAATCCTCTGAGATGGATATCTCAAACCCCTGAATAAACGCGCCCACTGGAAACTACAGAAAATGAATCAGCTCCACGGGACACGACAAAATTAATCATAGATGACGAAGCTGATGCCGTCTCAGCGTAAAACAAGCCGTCTCGCCATCAATGAGTGCTCGTTGTTCGAGCCAAGGTGCTGATGTTTTTCCGTCTGGGCTTATTTGTTTGTTTAAACCAGTCCGAGGCTTTTAGACCCTCCAGCACACCGAGCCATAATGAGGCCGAGAGGAGGCCTTCCCGACCGGGATCGTACCAAACCAAACAGTCTCCGGAGACGTTGTGTGGTTTACGTTGAATTGAGTGGCATCATCTGCGTATCTGTCATATCAGAAGACATTCAGTCGAAACAAAGTCTCACGTCAAATCTTGACTCCAACTTAGCTCTTGAATCCTTCCGCAGGTATTTTGATGGGTATTCCCTGCTGGGTAGCAGCGAGATGAAATGGAGGGATTCTTCTGTCCAGAGACTTTCAGTTTTATAAATGCTGACCACTCGTTATATTGGGTTTAAAATGTTCTTTTTTCAAAGGGTTGTTTGTATTCGCTCGCTCAGTTGCTTTGACGGCAATAGATTTGAACCCAAATGGCAGTTTTATTGCTATTACACGTCCAAGTTGTTGTTGCTGAACCGGTGTTTTTTTAGTTTTGTGGAAATTTGACTCAGCTCAAGATTGTTGTTTCGGTTAAACTTTGCTTCTGTCCTGATTTGATGTTTTGCTTGTCGACCGCACGCTGTCGCAGCGTAAAGACGGAGAGGTGAGGCTGATGACAGACAGACAGACAGACAGCGAGACAGACAGCCTGGCTGCCTGTCTTTTTCCAGGGTGGGCATGAGGACGGTGCCAACGGGAATGCCATGCATGGTGCTGTGCCGGGAAAAGAAGCCTACGCGAGACACGGGGGAGGGACCAAGCACATAGACAGACACACATTTATGCATGCACGCACACAAACACAGATACACACATGCACAAACGCCCTCCTTGGATACAAGGCATTAACACAAAACAGGGGGCATGAACCCAATTTTCATGTGGAGACACACGCGCGCGCACAGAAACTGACAATAAGCGAGTACGCAGACACTCAGGAATGCGAGGATTTCATTGGACACCCAGCCATAAACCAAACACTCGTCCAAAACACACACACACACACATGCTGTACATAACCTATGCAAAGGAGCTCCCGGGGCTCCGTGGCATGTGGCAGATGCCCAGCTCTCCTGCCCACATCCTGTTTCCAGACCAAACCCCAGCTCGCCTCTTCACGGCAGCAAGGGCCGCCGCTGAAAAGGGGCACTGATGAGAGATGAGTTTTTGCATGTTTGTGTCCGTCGCTCTGTCTTTCTCCTTACACCGTTTTGATCAAGGGCGTTTGGATCGCGTGCTTGTTGCGACAGACGTTGAACCTGGATCACGCAGCCAGAGGCGGCCTCGCTTGCTCTATTGCAATTATTTCACTTCTCGCAGCACTGCACCTTTTTGAGCGTCAGTACGTTAACCTCCCTGGCTGCATAGCCAGACAGAGTGAGAGACAGTAACTCGACCCCCCCACCCACCAAACACAAACACACACACACACACACACACACACACACACACACACACACACACACAGAGGCATGAGTGAAAATAGACACATATGTTTCCTAAAGCTCGGTGATTTCTTCCTGTAAGCCGTTAAAGAGAGGGATTGTGAGTGATGCATGCTGCCTGCAGGGCTCTCTGGTAGCGTTCCCACTCTGTTCTTTCCCATACTTCTCGAGCATCAAGGCCATCTGTAGCTGCAGGAGCCACATGTGCAATCATTTTGAACACGTTCACTTCTCCCCTCCGTGTGCAACGGATTTCAAACCTTATTTCGATTTTATGAGAGCCCTTTTCTGACTGAAGCAAATGCGAAAGACCTTTCTTATTGCACGAGAAGCCAAGGCGTAACTATTAACACGGCATCATATAAGTTATTAAAACACGTGTGCTTTTCCTGCTAACACACAAAAAAAGCACATGAAGATTTGACTGCGACAGAGAAGATACACAGGGGAAAACGTCTAAAGTTGTACCACTCGGGAATTCAAACAGGGACACAAAGAAGAATGGAGGCAGCAGGTAATCAAGAGCAGCAGGAAATGGAAGTTCAATTACAGAGCAGAGAGTCGCACACGGATGGAAGTAAGGATGAGGCATGGAAAGATGGCTCATCCCGGCGGCCCTGCGTGAGCGGGGGGGGGCTCAGGGTGGAAAATCTCTCGGGACTAAGTGAACTTATCAAACCTCCGCCGCAACATCTGGAAGGCACACACCACCGCTTTGCGTCGAAGAGGACAGAGCGGACCGCCGGGGAAGTGGCCGCTTAGCGGGACAGGGACAAACACAGCCACTGTGTATATACCTAAACAAGATGTTACACACATGCACAGGCGGACGTACATGTGTTTACATGCATTCACCGGTGACTCTCTACACATGGCAATGATGGTCCAAACAAAAATTCGATTTTGTTCTCGAGAGGTTGAAGCCCAGAAATGTAAGTGATTGTTCTAACTGCTTGAACAAAGATGTTGACATTCGTGTACTTGATTTAAACAGTCGTAGGTTGATATGCCACATATGTTGAAGTCTTTATTAAAGAAAACTTTACTATAATTAAATTAATTAATATATTTAACTTCTCTTTTTCAATGAACCTTCACCAGTGCCTTGACAAACAAACACAAAATATCAGAGAAAAAGATTAGATACAATTAGATGCAAATATTCCTGAGATGAAATAATATGTGTGTTCTTACATTTTATCAAAGCTTATATCTGTGAAAATGTGTATTCGACAGGAGAACCAATGAGGATATCCTTCTACACTCTTTATGAATCACAGAGAGCAATATCTATAATTGTGGATTTTAATATTAGCATTGCAGTATTGAGGATAAGCTCTTTGCTTGAGCATCATGTCCAAGGTTTTAAAGGTGGTTTAAAGGAGGTTTTAAAAGGAGGTTTTACAGTTTTTTGAATGGACTCATCAGTTAATGTTACAGTATCTAAATGAATTAGAAACAGTTTTGAAGCATTGCCACTCCCAAACATTTCATCATGTATTCGTTCAAAAAGTAATTGTCACTCAGTCCTCCACACTGATTAATTTCATTTACACCCCGGATCTGGTTTTACTGTTTGAACTTCACACTTTTTTTCTCTCTGCTTTTCTTACTGGTTTCATAACGTTTTCTTCATTTCCTGTGTGCAGCCATCAGCTGGATCTCACCGTGTGTGCGTCGAGGCCTCACTGTGTTGTCTGTGTCGAGTGAGCGAGGAGCTTTCTGGCAGCTTCGAGGCCAGCAGGTTTTGAGCTTGGACAGCCCTTCTTTCTCTTCCACGAACACGGTTTGAGAGTCGGCGGCGCACGTGGTTCGTGTTCCTGAGGAGAGATCCGCTTAGCGCCCCACACTGATATAGAATCTCAATCACGTGATGGGTTGCTGGCAGATATTGGACCTCACTCCAACAGTTTGCTCAACCCCACGCCATCCTCCTTACAGCTGCACACGGCCACTTACCAACCAGATGGGGCGAGGCCGAAGGGATAAGGCCTCCCTGATTGAGCCTCGTTTGCTTCTGGTTCTGGATTCGATTCCGGCTGAGTGGATCTGAGGCCCTACGGGAAAAGGGAAGAGGGATCCAGTCCTGCAGTTGTGCCCTGCATGTCGTGGATAGTCTGGCCACGTTCGTTTGCGTTATAGCTTCATATTGATCAGTTGTATTGATCAATATAAAGCTGGAGCCAGAAACTGTTTAGCTTAGCGCAACACAGAGAGTGGAAGTACTGTTAAGCAGCTACGAGGAAAAACATAATAATGACAAGGCTCGGCATAAAGAAACCCACCTTTTTACTGGTATCATTAACAAAATACTGTGCAAGTGTTAATAATTCAAGTTTAAATGACTACGGGTGCACTTTTGCGTCAATGCTGTGGTCATTTACAGTTGTGCTTGTCGTTAAACTTAATACTATTTTTATTGATACATTTAATTCATCCATTTTTTAGAATGATTTTGTGACAATTAGAAGAAATTCCCTACGTGGACGCCAACGTGACATAAGCCATTGAGCTCTAAATGCGTGACCGCACGCAACGCTCACCCACGTCTGTATTCCTGTTTCTTTATCGTCACCCGAACAACTCAAACCTGGCCGGCAATTAGCCGGCAATCAGGTCGGCAAACAACCAAAACAAACAGCGGGAGTGTGAGCGATGGTCGGAAAACGCTCCCCCTAGGCCCGGCGTGACCTCTGGACGAGGCGGCCTCACGAGTGATTGGTGTTTAAGCTCCCTCACAGACAGCACACTTCCTGCTCCTGTGGGCCGGCTAAATGGTTCTATTCTCTCAGTCAAATCCCCGTTTCTCTCTCTCTCTCTCTCTCTCTCTCTCTCTCTCTCTCCTTTTAGCTCCCTGATTTCTCCCCCCCACCCCCCTCCCCTCTTCCCTTTCAGTCTGTCTGGGTTAGAGGGAGGCACCGTGGGAGTATAATTGCCTTGTATTTCCACGAAGCCAAGTTCATTACATTAACAGCTCCGTCCCACGCTGCATACTTCTAACCTGCTGCAATTTGTTTTTCTGTTTATCGGGCGGACGGAGCGAGAGGGAGCGACCGGGTGAGGGAGAAGGTCAGAAGCGGCTCCGCGGGCACAGGCGTCCTTTGTGATGCAGCAGCAGGGCGGACGAAGACACGACAGGGAGGTGCAGACGAGCAATGCGGGGCTCCTCGGTTGCTCTGGTGGGGGGAGGAGGGGGGACGGGGACGGGGGTCCGAATAACATTGACATTGTCCTGCGTCTGCTGGATGTGTAAATAGGCAGGTCCTTTATAGGCCATAACAACTTTATAAGGTGATGATAAGTCAATTTTAGCGTTTACAGCTTTTACTGATGCCCCTCATGGGCAATAAAAAAGAACAACGAGCCCCTAATACATTGGATATAAAGTTAAAAACTCCACGACTTGTTTTGTTTACCCGATAAATAGCCAACAACACTCAACAGACAGACAGAAAGACAGATACATAGATGAAGATAATGTACTCAAATGATATAATAGCATTTTGTAATGTCTCTTATGGGAAACAAAGAACACGAAAGACCGACAGGAAAGGAAATTAGACAAGATCCTCGTCCTACTTGCTGCTCACATTCCCAGCATTATGTAGAAAGTTATTACCACACTCGCACACATGTCTCCATTCATGAATTCCGCTCTGTTCTGCCCACTATATGCAGAGCACACACAGTTCAGACGCTCAGTCCACGACTCCTTGTTCCTCTTTCTCAAGCCTGGAGTTCCTGGTTTGCCACACATGCTACAGTGCGATGCCTGTAAAGCAAAGCGCAGCAATTTGTAAATGGGCCTCTAAGAACCGTGTGTGGCAACGGTGTTAATCAACCGCAAATCCCCTGGTGCAGTGGTTTAGAGACAATATGTACTCTACTGCTGTGCAGCCGCTGAGGTGTTACCGTCAGAAAACCACCAGCTAATCTGAAGCAGCCACACATAATGAATCAGCTCAAAGCCTCCCCAAAAATCATGGAAATCAGAGATAAAGAGTAAAATAATGAGCGCGAGAGAGAGAGAGAGGATAGAGAGTGAAGGATATACAGTAAGATAACTGCGAGACAACGGAGAGGTAGGGCGAACCCGCTGGCGAGAATGAGTGAGCGTCTCTGAAAGTGGATACGAAGGCGGATGAGCGCCGCCAACCTCCTCTGACCGCATTAACGAAACCTAATGGAACGGCTGGCTCCACGAGGCCTCGTCATCCATTATCTGACTGTTGCCCCGCGCAACCAAATGGGCTCCCGGTCTCGGCGGCTGCAGCTCAGTTGTCCTACACTGTGGTCTTCCTTTTTGTCTTTGTCTTATTTCCAGTGGCCTAAACACAGATGATTGGAAAATGCATTTCCCCGGTACATAAAGGAGCCGGGGAAGTATCGCCTCTAACAGGACTGTGGCCCACAAATCTAATGCCAATCAGCAGGAGAGGAAAAGTTAAGTATATGGGCATATTTTGTGTTGAGTCAGCCATTATCTGAGACCCATCATTACCTTGTCCTGCTGAGGGATCAGCCACAGCGTTATGCTTCAGACTGAATCCTCCAGTTGCATTGTGACAATTAAGTGTATCGAATCTTGCGTTTTTCCTGTTATTGCTGTGAATGAATAGTAACTCCAACGTTTCAGGTGGCGTCTTCCTCGCTGTGTTGACCACTTGTCCATTATTAATCATCGTACTGACCCAGGGGGTACTAAGTAACTGTCAATTATAACAATGTCCAGAGTACGAACTTCTTCTTTGAATACTTAAAGTACATTTTGCAAAAATTACTAATTTTTTTTACTGGATGTAAATTCTCATTCGGGGCGTGGCATACCGGTCAGTGTCCGATTTCTCACCGTATATTTTTAGGTATAGGAATCTGGAACCCAAAATAGAGACAGAAGTACACTTTACTGTGTGTTCAGGCAGTGACAAAACAGGGAGATCAGGCAAATAAATCCAAAAGGGGACACAGAGAAAAATCCCGGTCATAACGGGAAGGCTGAGTCTGAAAGGGTGAACCAGATTCAGAAAACAGAAACACGCGGCGTCGCTTATCAGAGCAACAATCCGGCAGGGACCAAGTGCAGGCGGACCGATATAAATACCGAGGGAGTAAAGAGAGAAAGGAGCAGCAGGAGAGATGGGCGTGGAATACCAGGTCAGGGGAAAGAGGGATTGTGCTGAGTGGCGGACCTGAATAAACAGGAGAGCCAGTGAAACCAACAGAACAGATCAAAACAAACTAAAAAAAGGTTTGTGAAAAGATTCTTCTCTGAATCGCAAGAATCTGTGGTCACTTGCTCAAAAAGCGTAAAGCAGCTTCTGCCGATCAACAAGGGGATTACACAGCGGGTGGTGTGTTTTTAAGGAGTAAATAATCTGCTCCACAGCTCCCGGTTAGAAAGGCCGCCGGTGTGTGCTGGTAGTGGTGCCTGTGTGTAGCCACAAATCACTCCTTCTTACAGTGTGTCTTTGGTATTCTTTTCAATGTGACCTTGCCCTTGAGCGGTTTGAACACTTCAGTGTGGCCGGTGTTGAAACAGCCTTTCAGTGTGGTGAGAAAGTGACAGCATCCTCGGAGAATGAGAAGAGGCAATAAGCTAAGGGGGAGGTGGGGCTACTCACATAGGCATCCTACACAGAAATTGCTTACTTACTGCTAGGTAGATAATCTCTCGTTAATCTGCCGTACGAAACACACACTGACTGCACCTTTTGTGTGGTTGCACAGAGAAAGTGTTTTTCTGTGGCCAGAGGTCCGGGAGCAAAGGCTGGTCTGATTCAGGACATTCCCAGGAGCACTGGAAAGAAATGAGGACACGAAACAGCTCATGCATTGTCTGTGAGTGTGTGTGTGTGTGTGTGTGTGTGTGTGTGTGTGTGTGTGTGTGTGTGTGTTCTTGAGTCTACACTCCAGTGCGCACACAGTCATGTTTGGATTATTGTTATTTTTTGTTGAAACAACATCAAGTAGAGAAATATGCCCTTTTTGATGAGTTGGCGAGGACATTGGGATGTTACGAATTTTGAGGAATCGCATTCACGTGACTTGCGGCGCACATCCAAGAACAATTGTTCTCTTTTACTTTTGTCTTCATCCGTGTGTTTTCCTTCAGCTGGACTGCCGGTCACATGAGCGGATCTCCAAATGATAATTTCTCCGTAATGTGAAATCATTACAATGAGCCTCAGCGTCCACATCGAATTGGTTTTGTGCTTTGTTTGCTGCTTGCCCTCTCTCACCAGCCCGTGCATGGATTACTCATACAAGAGGAAATAATGACGCCAAGGTCCATTAAGTGGGATGGCAGGACATCATATCAGCATTAATCTGCCACTTAGCAGAGCAGCCTCAGGAGGGGGAGACAGGGAGAGGAGAGAGAGTGAGAACAGGATTTTGTACTCCAACTGGTTGCAGGCTTTGTATTTGTATCTGTGTTTTTTCATGAGATAAAACTTTCATGAAAGCTCTTGTTACATAGTTAAAGGATTTAAAATATCCAAGAGTTTTCAAATATTTGACTACACAAGAAAATGCATATAAATATCCAGATTGTTTACTTTGCTTTGTTTTGTTAGGCAAACTCAACATATGCCAACACATAATGGAATAATCCACATAGGGACCGAAATGAAGTTTACCAAATGTGGAATGTTTAACTGGTATTTTCTTGTTTGAAATAAATATTTTACGACCATGCCAAAAGCAATTGTACCTAATGAAATCTGTTAACAAATCGACTGATTGACAAGTGTTGACATGTGTTGGCATAAGTTGTGTCAGGTCACAACCAGCTTATCAAGGGGGGTCCATGGGATAGACTTATTCTTTAAACATACATTACTATAACTTACCTAAATGCCCGTTGTGTAAGATGCTGTAGTGAACAGTCGTGCCCTGAACAGGAAAATATACATTTGCTTTGTTTGCAAAACTGATTACAAAAAGACGATGTGCAGCGCCATCTAGCGTCAGTGAAAATAACACACCTTTTCGATTATAGCTGCCCTGGATCACTCCCGAAGGACCGTTGATTCAACGCACACATTAAATGTTTAAATAATTATTGAATCAATAACATACATAAACACGTATTTTTTTAAACACAAACAATATAATTTTCTCCATTTTCAGGACGAAACAACGATGTTGAATTTGTCTGGTGCCAGTGCATGGGGAGAGTCGCAGGGTGGAGTAGCTCGTCGCTATTTGCCTGATCAGAATGATCTGTCATACGCTCCGGTTGAGCATAGCGGTTGGTAAGCTAGCTAGCTAAAGCTAAAACCAGGGTCCCTGCCTGTCATTTGCTGAACGCAGTGACAGCTCGACATATTATTCCAACTCTAGCTGTTCGCACTATAAAATCGCCACAATGTTTGAGGAGGCTAGTGAAGTTTTCGATAACATGTTTAAGTCGTCGTTCCCCTTAACCTTCATTGTGTTTATCCCCGCGGTGTTGATCCTGGTGTCGCCGCTCCCGGCCGAGGCGGCGCACGAGTTTACGGTGTACCGCATGCAGCAGTACGACCTGCAGGGACAGCCCTACGGTGAGTCTGCTGTTCCTTCACTTTGCGCATTACGCCAACTTCACCAGAAACTTAAGCGATCTCCAACGTCATACTCGTAGCCGTCTGGAGCGAACCTTAAGCAACAGTTCGATGCGGGTTAGCAGCAGCAGCTAGCTTGGTGCTAATATAGTTTAGCCTTGCTAGTCATGAAAGACGAGCTAACATATGTTAGCTCATTCATTTTGGAGTCAGTCTGGATCATGAGTGATCTTAAAATGATATTTGACAACATCCCTCCTACCTGTCCTCATTCTGTCGCATTCCAATTTACGAGTGTCTGTCTAATTAATGCTGTAATTACGTTATCAACATCACAATCAAGACTTCTGTCTTTTTTTTAAAGCAGAAGTCGTAATGGCTATTTCTGTGTCACTTCTTTGAGGAGGGTTCATAAAAGTTACCAGACTACAAAAAAGGGATGAAGCCAACTACAGCTCCTTGGTTAAATTGTGTTAGCCTCGGCATCAGTTTTTCAACGCAGTGGCTTTTCAGCTTGGTGTCTAACCGCTTTTGGACTCTATTAGCAGGCATCTTTATCTTTTCTCGTGACATGAAGTCAAGTTTCATATGTGATCGTTGATAGTTTATCATGTCTCCCACCCTCAGGTACCAGGAATGCCATCCTGAACACCGAGGCTCGTACTGTGGAAGCAGAGGTACTAAGTCGTCGCTGTGTTATCATGCGGCTGGCAGAGTTCTCCTATGAGGAGTACCAGAAAGCCCTGCGCCAGTCCGCGGGAGCTGTGGTCATCATCCTGCCCAAGAACATGTCTGCTATGCCCCAGGACATAGTACAGGTGAAGACACGGAAATCAATGTGTTGTGTGTGTCCCTCTCCCTTCATCCTCTGCTGTTTCCACTTCGATTCTGAGTAAAGTCACAAGCAAAGGAGATGGTTGGCCCAACATTCAATGGAAGGTGATCTACGATTTAGAGCCGAGCATGAAGGAATATTTAAGCCATGCGCATGTGATTATCACTCTCAGTGCACGGTGCAAGTTATGAGTAGTATTCCTAATTGCTCAAGAGAATCCCAACGGTGCAAAAACCGAGGAGAGCACTGTACAAATGCATAATCTGCACCATTCTCCATATTT
This sequence comes from Apeltes quadracus, assembly GCA_021346845.1. Taxonomy (NCBI): domain Eukaryota; kingdom Metazoa; phylum Chordata; class Actinopteri; order Perciformes; family Gasterosteidae; genus Apeltes; species Apeltes quadracus. The sequence goes on along the minus strand of CM037924.1, from coordinate 5,674,103 downwards.
TAAGCTTTTTACTTAACTTCCCCAACCTTAGTGGGGGCTCAAAAACAAAGAAAAGGGTTTAGAAGGTTTCACAGAGGTTAGATGTTATCCCACAAAAACCCCATTGCTCAGTTTTATGGGTGGGATTATTAGATTAGTTCTTCTAGAGCGCACAAGTAGTGGGCACTTTATGAGTTACTCGTTGCGTAACTAAATTGAGTGTTTGGTGAGTGTAGTAACAAAAGGTAAATTTGCAACGCTGCCTCCCAAGCGTCTTGTTAAAACCCGCCGGCCCCCTCTGTTTATCACGTGCAGCAGTTCATGGAGCTGGAGCCGGAGATGTTGGCCACGGAGACCGTCGTCCCCGTCTACTTTGCCATGGAGGACGATGAGCTGCTGTCCATCTACACCCAGACCTTGACCTCCTCCTCCTCACAGGGATCGTTATCAGCAGCAGAAGGTATTCGGTCAGGCTCAATGCATCTTTCTAGTCTGCATTGTACGCGTCATTTATACGTTTATAAGGAAAACGGGTAATGTGGTATTGGTTGGTGAATTCTAAAGCCTCGTTTTCTTTTTTTTTGTAGTGCTGCTGCATACGGCCACAGCCAACGGCTTCCAGATGGTAACCAGTGGAGCTCAGAGTAAAGCTGTCAGTGACTGGGCCATCACCAGTCTAGAGGTGAGACACTGGAGCATAATCTGAAGACTAATGTTCTAGAACAGGCTGACAGAAACGCACAAAGCGTCATACAGTTTGTCCCCCTGAATCATGTCTTTAGTCACCGTAAGATTAACTTACAGGAGCCAGTCTTTGCAAAGACAGGTGTTGGTATTTAACTTAACTAACTCAGATTTTACTTTTAATAAATGTTGAAGCACATAGAACTACCTGTATTCCTTTCCTCGTTGTTCCTTTAAGCACAGCTGAAAGATCCAACGCTAATAATGTGATTATTTTTATTTCAGTCATCTAACAGTGCCCTTTTTTAAAACTTTTTTTATTGACCAGGGTCGCCTGGCTGGAGTCGGAGGAGAAGACCTGCCGACTATCGTGGTGGTTGCCCACTACGACTCTTTTGGAGTTGCTCCCGTATGTTCACAGCTCCCTTTTCTCGTACAAACGAGCCCATTACATTTCCCCCCCAAAAAACTGTAATGCAACGGGCTGGTAAAGCAACGCTTGTATGTTTGTTGCATGCCGTGGTTTCCAGTGGCTGTCGTACGGAGCGGACTCAAACGGCAGCGGGGTTTCCATGTTGCTAGAGCTGGCTCGTCTCTTCTCAAAACTTTACACCTACAAGAGGACACATGCTGGGTGAGTGATGAGGAAGTCAATAGCTTTTAAAGCTCTGAGACCACCTCCCCTCGGACTCTGTGCTGCGCTCTCATTATGCATTATAAGATGAAACGCTCAAAGTGGTATTGAGTGCTGCCCTCAGCGGCTCATCTGAACGCTTTGGCCTTCGCATTTGTCCGTCAAATGCTTTTTGAGAACTATCTTGAACATCATCGGTGGTAAACACTTAGAGCGGTCAATAACATGGTGCCGGCTCATTCTTCTGTACTTAAAAAGTAGCTGAGTAGAGTGGTTTGTGAAGGAGTAATGAACTTCAACTGCTATCATTTATAGTTATCATCATTGCTGTCATTTCCCTTTTTAGTTAACTAATCTTAATAACCATTCATTGATTTATCATCACGCATCCATCAGGAAAGTTCCCTTTTTACATCTGACCCGCGTGTGAATCATGTTGTGTGTGCAGGTACAACCTGCTGTTCTTTGTATCTGGGGGAGGGAAATTCAACTACCAGGGCACCAAGCGTTGGCTGGAGGACAATCTGGACCATACAGGTTGGTTCAATATGCAATTTGAACTATGATTCTATAATGATAAAAAAAAAAAAGCCATAACCTGCATTTCTTTTAAGTCCAATATTGCCACTCTTTGTTGTCACTAGATACAATATTTGGTTATCGACCTCTGTTTTATTGTGCCTCACTTTCTTTTTACCCCGTACTGTTTTTGAATTTCATTGATATATTCTACTGTATTCCGTTTCCCGATAGACTCCAGTCTGCTGCAGGACAACGTAGCCTTTGTCTTGTGTCTGGACACTCTGGGGAACGGAGACTCTCTGCATCTCCACGTGTCCAAACCTCCCAAAGAAGGGTCTCCTCAGTTTGCTCTACTTAAAGAACTGGAGTTGGTAAGAACCTCAAGGCTCGATACGCCTCAGTCTGATTATTTTCATTTATGTCATTGTCAGATCTGGCTCATTCTTTTCACTTGGCCCATGTTGTGCATTAGATTCTGGTAAATCATTCGGAACTACATTTCCCGTTTCCTCTCAGGTGGCCGCCAGTCAGTACCCGGAGGTCAAGTTCTCCATGGTCCACAAGAAAATCAACCTGGCCGACGACATGCTGGCCTGGGAGCACGAGCGCTTCGGCATCCGCCGTCTGCCGGCCTTCACGTTGTCCCACCTGCCCTCCCACCGCCTGGCTCAGCGCTTCAGCATCATGGACGTGCGGTCAGTGTCCCCCTCCTCTCGCCACGGAGCGGGAGAGCCCCCTGCTGGGTGGGTTCACTACTGCGAGTCTCCGAATCACCCCCCAGAGAAAACGCGTTTCCATCCCAGCTGCCAGTCACTTGTGTTCATGCCGTAGGCGTCGTTGTCGGCCCATTCCTCCCCCATTTTTACCGCCCAGACCCCCCCCCAGCCCCCCAGGTGCACCTTCCACCGGCCGGCGGCTTTGAGGGCGCAGCTAGTGCATATTTTGCATCATTCCTGACCGTATTTATGCACGTTTGGTCAGATGTGCAATGAGAGGTTGTTTTAAGCTTGACTGGGACATCTTTTGTCCTCTCGTCGCCGCCACCCCTCCCCCCCATTTCTCTGGCTTAGAAAACCATTGACCGGTAACAATTGTAACAATTTGAAACTTTTCCCCTTTCCTGTCGGTTTATTTGGTGTTTACTCTTTCTTCTCTCAAACTTTCAGCGTATCGGCTGCCTTGGGTTTAAATGGATGCTCTTTAATTTGTTCCCTCCCTTCTCTTGCTCCCCTTTTTTTGTCTTTGGCGAATCTTTCCATCGTCTCTTAACTGCGTGCACACGTGTGTTTTTTTTTTTTTTTACAGGCCTCATGTAGACGTGAAGAAGCTCAGCAGGAACACCAAGCTGGTGGCCGAGGCGCTGGCCCGGGTCATCTACAACCTCACAGACAAGGTAAACGCGCAGATGGAGGAAGTGATACGGCTCCAGAGTCTCCCGTTTTCTGCCTGGGATTTGACATTTCTGTGGTCGTGTGCATCGTGCTTCACAGGGGGCTCCTGGGGACCTGCAGATCTTCACTGAACAGATGGTGAGTCGCACAACTAGCGGGGGGGCGGGGGGGGGGTTACCACTAAAAGAAACCTATTCTTTTTCATTTTAAACACAGATTGTTGTTGGAACTGAAAACCTCAACCAGACACATAACTGAGAAGCTGCTAGTGCTTTTCATTATAATAATCTCCGACATGCAGATTTGCCGTAACACAGACGCAGATGGTCATGTTTTGTGTGCAGCTCATGACGTTACGCCGCTGTTGTAATGCGACATGTTGCGTCAGCAGGTGCAGGACGAGCAGCAGTCGGCGGTGGTGGACTGGCTCACAGCGCAGCCGCGAGCCGCTCAGCTGGTGGACAAAGACAGCAGCGTGGTGTCCACTCTGGAGTATCACCTCGGCCACTACCTCAAGGACGTCAAGAGACACTACGTCAAAGCTGACAAAAGGTAGAGACGCTCACGGTTCCTTTTTTAACGAACGAGCACACGGATGCAATAAGTCATTGAGTCCCTCTATTTTTATTTTTTATTTTTTTAAGTAGGCTGCCATAGAAGATTTAAATAGTCCAGTATTTGATTATAGATACGTTTATTAAGTGGCAGCGGCATGAATTAATCACAACAAATGAAACCAATAACGGCGGGAAGTAGATGCTCGAAATGTCGTCTCAAACCGTTTCAAGTCTTTCCCGAATCTAACAGCGACTGAACGCTCTCTTTTATGTCCTCAGGGATCCAGAGTTTGTTTTCTATGACCAGCTGAAGCAGACTATGAACGCTTACAGGTAATGACCTCCTCACTTCACACCATTTAGTCTGAAAGCTGTCCGAGAAGTTCTGACAGCTTTCCTTAGTTTCACACTTTTCTTTTTGTCCATTCTACTAAAAGACCACATTGAAGCATTAAAATGCGCCATGACATTATGTCGAAGAGGATTTCGTCTGTTTCTCTTTTTGATAATCCCCTTTGTACTCGCCCTCGTAGAGTGAAGCCGGCTATTTTTGACTTGCTGCTGGCTGTCTGCATCGCAGCCTACTTGGGAATGATGTATCTCGCTATCCAGGTAAGTCACTATGCTCATGCAGCGCACTGTGTTAACCAATGTTTTACAATAACGATGTATCGGTTCATTGTTTTGCTTTTCACGGCGGTGGAGCATTTAGATGAAGAAGAGTCGAATATTGCCGATCAAAACGGACGAGTCAATGTTAACAGGCGGCCACAAATCCAAATTTTAAAAAAATGAGGATGTCGACATTGTTGATATTGCGTGTGTGTAAAAGGTTTGAGTGTGCAGACGTTTTGAGGGTCTTGAAGGGCCTCAAATATATAATGAACTCTTGTCTCCTGCTCCCTTTCTGCAGAACTTTGGAGTCTTCTACAGTGTTGTGCGTAGAATCACCCAACCCAAGGCAAAGGTCAACTAAGAAGCATGAAGGTTTTTTATTTTATGTTGTTGTCACCTCACCCCTCATTTTCTTTTCACAAATCAAGAAACTTTTAGCAGTAGGAACGCAGCTGCTGTTCATTATGGAGTTCAAAGCGAGCGCTTCAGTCTCCTTCATCCCGACTCTCAGACCCTGATGTCAGATCGTGTCCTGCTGTCAACTTAATCCATTTGGTCTCACGGGCCAGAACAATCAGGAATCATTTTTTTTCAATCTCCCTGTCATCATGGACACCGATGTCTCATAATCCACTAGTAATAATCCTTGTGCCGGAAATATATATATTTCATTATTTCACTCTTGCAAGTAGAAGCATTTGTCAACAACTGTGATCTATATGAGATGAATTGTCCGCATTCCTCCTCCTCCTCGGTATAACGGATGTCACGCGTTGTCTTAGGCAGCTACAGGGAGAAACCAAGTGAGTTTCGCCAAGAATTTATTTTGTCAGCAGATTCCGTTGCCATGGAGAAGTTTGAATTTGAATACTACATTTTCATAAAGACGTTCAAAGGTATTGGTATGTGGTTGTTTCTTACTTTTCTGACTTCTGCTTAAATCCAGTCTGTAACAACACCTTCTAATGTGCAGTGAAAGACATTAACGGTTAACAAAATCCTCCATGTGTCCCTGTTCCAACACTCAAAGGGACTTTCACACTAGGAAGGTGAACGTTATATGACACAGACTTGGCCTCATCTTACCATTCAGATGCATTTCTGCACAGAAAGGAGTCTTGCATCTTTCATTGAACGCTTTGATCAACATGTTAAAGAATGATGATTTTCTATCAGGCTGACCAAACAAAGGACTGAAATAAAAATATTTACAGCAAGATAAAATCTAGAGAGGCTACATAACATTTGGATGTGTTCCGGTTGTGTTTGGTAAATAGCTATCAAATTACACGGCGAATGATTTCCTGTCAATCGGCTAATTATTATTACATGGCTATGTGAGCTCTACATTGAAATGGACTTGGATGGATATAAACTTTTCCTTTTTTAAATGCAGATTAACAAATCGCATTTATTGAATTTATAAAATCTAAAGTAATTTAGTATTTACACTAGCATTCAATTCCTTTGGTAGGACATTTATTGAAAGAAAATTGAATTAAATCTTTGCCAAATTGTTATCGTATTAATCCCCTAATCCTATTAAATCTTAACCATATAGAAACAAGATTTCCCTTTTTGTGCCACATTTTCTGTAGATGAGGTTTGTTTTCTTTTGCTGTGTGAGTTTTTTTCGTTAATAGATGAAACAAATGCTGATGTTGATTTACCTTAAAACTCGTGTCAAAAGAAGGTCATGCGGAACAAACATGTTTGTCTAATCGGAGCACAGGTGTGTGTAAAGTGTCAGATTACCTATCAGCACATGAGAAGACCCCACCCCTTCACACCTTTTATGAGTGGAAAACGTGTTTTGTTGAATGTGACCTTTTGCTGCCTGCAGCAATAATGTGATTTGACCGTATACAATTTTTTGAAAAGCCATGTCAGCTTGCTGGTCCAGCACTGCAGTATTTGTACACTGGACGTCTTAAAAATGGGCAATAACGCAAAAGGGGTGCGGCTTAGATGGGTTACATACATCTTGAGCGCACCGAGATTTTTAATTTCATGAGATGTTGGTGTCTGTAAGATGAGTTCTGCAGTGTTTCTGTGAACTTTTCTCTGCCATAGTAGTCTTGTGGGTGAATGTTTGTGTTTTTGCCATTTGATATTTTCCACGCGTGTCTTACTGCACGACCAGTGTCCTGCCCCTTTTGTTTCCTGTTTTTATATTACCAACGTGAGGGAAATACTGTGTGGTACATAAGAATTTTTAATTTATTGAAGCTAGATTTCATTTATGCACTGAACTGAACTCTCCTCTGGTCTGATCTCTTATTTGGCCTCATCCACAACACTTGATCTTTGCAATGAAAAGGACCTGAGTTGTGATTTAAAAAATAAAAAAAATAAAATCACAAGGAAAGCTCTTATTTACTGACATGTTTGGATTTATTTTATGGGGAAAAAAATGAAATAACATTGGCTGAATGGTATTAAAATAGCATTTAAAAAGGGAAAGTAGTCCTTCAATCATGTGGTCCAATTCAGAAAGCGGTCAATAAAGTTTTCAACTTGTGCCAATTATAATGATTGAGAAAATGTCACAAAATCCACTTTAACATGTTTTAGTTACATTTCTTTTCTGCAGAAAGTCTTAAAACATTCTCCTTTCCCTTTTTTTAATGAACAATAATATGAATGAATAAATTACAGTGCAATTTAGAAGAAATACCAGCAGGGCTTTTTCAGCCCGTCACTCTACGAGTCATCAGCTCTTCACCAGCTCCCACAAACACGCGTCTAGTCATTTGGATGGACATTTTGGCACTATCAAAGCACTCAATGAAAATACTTTGTGTCATAATGGAAGCAATAGAAGAAGCATCGTGGAGGCGAAGCCTGCAAGTCACTTCATGTGGAAAACCTATTCAAAACAGAACAGCCATTATGCGGGTCCAAGTGTTTGCAAACACTCCTCACCGCCGGCCCGTTTCCTTACACCAGCCTGGGAAGTCACAAAGTCCAAAACTTGGTTGCAAAAAAAATGTTATACTGCAAATTCTTGCACGTTTTAAAACAATGCTTCTTCTATCGCCTCTGCCTGAAGTTTTTAGTTCAATGTTGTGTTTAAAAAAAAAAAGGTGGGCGCGATCAGGCTCATCGTCACTCCCTGGTCTCCTGTCAGCTGATGTTAGTTCATTCAAATGGAAAAGGGAGGAGGTCAGACACCAGACACCTGGTATCGACTGTGCGCCAACACACAGTCGTGCGGCTGAATTGAGCATCGCGGGGCGACGTTTTTCCCTTCCAAAAAAACATTTGGAATAAGAATCAGCTAAATAAATACAAAGAGAAAGTTAATTGACATGTTTTTTCCCTTCAATTTCAGATGTGTAGTCAATTTCAGATGTAATTCCCAAGTGATCGATTTATAACGTGTTCAAACGATTGATTCATAGCTAATCCACATGTGGTGGTTGCTGCGGCTGTTTTTGAGGAATCCATCAAAGTAAAACTTGGCAAAGATGCCAATTTACAAAATCCAATTATCCGTACTAGGTTGTTATAGTAATATGATGCATTTCATCACGTCGCACGCCCTTTTACAGTTGCTTGTTCACACATGGCAGCACGACACAGTTGAGGAGAGATCGAAAGGTGCTCCTATCGCACACAGAACCATACCAAACTAGAGGTATGAGTCACATCGAATCCTAATCACAGGTCTTTGTGGGTTTACTGCAGACGCTGCTCCTGTCATCCGTCACCAAATCACAGGAAGACATCAGCATGTCTCATCTAGTCGAGCCGTCAAGACCTCAGAGGCCTCCTCGAGCTTTAAATGTCTGAGCCATTACACACAGCAACCGTGTTCCTCATCAGACTAACAGGAGGAGAGTTGGTACCAAAGTCAGACGTTTGTAATGTAGTGGAACAAAACCACACTTCCTATCACCGACTCACCGACTCGTACACAGCAGGAAAAAAACAACAGGACTGGAATACCAACAGTGCTCTCAGAGAAAAAAAACAGCAGCAATTCCAAAAAAGAAAAAAATAAATATCAACGATGATAATCTAAACTACAGCAATAAAAGTGATAGTTTAATATAAAATTAAAAGTTATTTGTAACTCCCCTCACGTGCTGATTTGGGGATCGTGGAAGACAAACAGATTAACTAAAGCAGCGCGACATCTGCGGCCCGCTCCAGCAGCACAAGCATGCTGTTCATCCAAACAGAGCCTGAAGTTGATCGAGAAGGAAGGAATAGAAATATCCCTTTTTTTTATACAGGTGCAACAGATGTTTCCACTAAAACACACACACGCACACACACACACACACACACACACGCACACAAACGAGTTGGAGCCACTGTAACTCCTCGATTAAAAGGAAAAAACCTTTTAATGTTTTGGAATTAAAGATTTCCCGGGATACCGTAGACATGAATCTGATCTTTTGATGCGTGTCTGAATGCAGATCGTATCACACACCGGTTTGTGTGTGTGTGTGTGCAACGTTATGTGTGTTCAGTGGTTACTGCTGCTTCAAAGAATTAGTTCATTAGGATGATTTTTAGACATTAATAAAGACATTATGGTTACATTGCTAGAGGAATTTTTTTTAACTTCATAGCATAATTCCAAAATCATTCGATGTCATGCAATCCTGAATACCACAATGTGTGCACACATTAAGTCTCCTGTTTCAATTTTCTATGAACCTGATAGCACGTAAAATGGTTATGAATGTTAATCAAATCCATATTGTTTCAACAAATTAAATAATGAGGATGACATTGAAACCCAGTCAATAAAGTTCAGCTATTTGCTGTCATTAAACCAGCAACCAGCTTGTACGCCTTCATGTCAGTGCAGCAACAGATGCTTTGCAACACACGTAGAAAAGAATAATAAGAATAAAACACTTTTTCCCTACAATTAAATATTTGAAATGCCTCTTGATCATCTTTATAAGATAACATGTAAAAAAAAAAAAAAAAAAAAAATCAAAACTAAGAGGTGAAATGTTGTGAAGGATTTTAAAGATCCAGCTACAACCATCCTGAAAGACCTAACACACACATACCTACACACACACCAATGTGGCTTTTCAATTCATACTAATGGACGCCAGAGATGTGTGGTCACTACCACTGATTTGTGCAATGATATGAAGATCAATACGTGTGGTCCAGCGGCAGCTTGTAGTGCCAGAAAGGCTCTTATGCCTCGCCGCAGCCGTGGGAAAGGATACGGAGAATGCTGACATTGCAATGTGTACCTTTGGAATCATGATATTTTTAAGCCTTTTCTCTTCATGTCTTGCGTCAGGTGAGACGGGTGGTAGGATTAGCACATTGCTTGTTTACCAGGTCGCTAAATGTGACTATGTGAGTCTAAATTTAACGGCTCCTTGTCTGGGTGCAGCGGCGCCGCTCACGGCCGTGACGCCCCTCTGCCACTGTAGAACTCTCAGCCAAGCTGGTTTCTGTTCCTATCAAAAGTAAAGTTTGCAACAATAACACCAAAAAAGTCACCTGAAATAACATTCACAGCGCCCTAATTAAAACAAAACAAAATGACAGTGATGAAATTAAATGTTCTAAAAAAAAAAAAACAACAGTAAAAACCCATTGCAACCCAACTTTCTATTTTCCTCCCGTTTTTTCCGTGACACACTCCCCTTCAGCCACGCTTTTTTAAACGTGAGCCGTCCAGCGAGGGCATCTGGTCTTGCCTGCGCTTGTAGCCCGGTGCCAGGCGGTGGCAGTGGAGAGCCTGTTATAGGTGCTTCTCCTTGGTGACCCCATTCTGCATCGGCTTTCTGGGAGGAGAGAGAGAGACACACGAGGCAGAGTCAACGAACTGAGAGAGCGAAGGACAGGACGAGAGAATAAGCTTGTCAGGTAAGGTGATCGGGTGGGAGGCATTAGCACGCAGAGAGGATATCAGCAGTAGTCAAGGCCGGGCCGATAACAAGTGCCACATAATCACCCGCATAATCACATTTCCGTATGGCCTTCAGGCTCTTTGATCCTATCTACCAGGGAGGGCCGCTAGTTCAACGAGATCAGGGGGAGATCTGCTCTTTCTGCCTCTGCAACTGAGCTTCAGGAGAGGAAAAGTGTCTGGATGGGTCATGGGTTCGTTGGATGGCTCCGCGACAAGACAGCTGACACAGTGCAGTTCTCTTGCCGTGAACACATGAATCGATTTAATCGTCTTCAGAGGGTCAGTGGTCAAAGGCTGCCACAATAATCAGCAGCGGATGATAAAGGTACACATGGCGGTCAGAAGGGTAAGGGGAGCTTGTCAGATAAAGACGGTTGAACCAGGAAGTTCAGATAAAGGCACAAACGGCACAAACTTTAGTCAAGTTGACCAATTCTCACTATCGCTCCAGGTGTTTGTATTCTTACATCAGAAGAGATTCAAAAAGGATCTAGGATCTAGAGATGTCATCATATTAACATTGATAGTCAGTTCCTGAATGAATGTTGTAACCCCTCAAAAAAGCTGAAACTTATGGGGTATTATGGATTTTATATATTACAGAATAGACTAGGTGATAACTATAAATATTAGCGTGCTAAAACACTAAGATGTCCCAAATCATCCCTTTAACGAGGTTAATATTATTAAACATCCTCCTAAACATTAGCATGTTAGCATTGTACCTTTTGAGCTTTGCAGATGTTAGCATTAAGCATAAGCAACATTGTGCCTGAGTTCAAAGTCTACACTGCATGAGACTTTACGATAGCTCAAGTCTTTCAAGTAAAGATTAATTGATGTGGAACTTCCACGAATAGAACCGTAAACCAGAGGTTTGGTTTCAAACTCGACGTTTACAGAAAAGAAACCTGCCATCTGGTGTTATAAAACCACTCGGAGCCTCGGCCTCTGTCAGATTAAAAGACAAGGCGCAATGCAGTAAGCTCACCCCTGGGCAGAGATGTGATGTCCAGCATCCCCATCGTTGTTTTCTGCCCGAGGTTCTCTGTGCAGTCCGGCTGCTGCCTTGCTGCCATCCTCGTCCTCGTACTCCCTGACGTCGTTCACCTCTTTCATCTTTAGCACTTTCACTACAAAAACCACAATGAACTACACCAGACAGGGGAGGAGGAGCAAGAAACACACAGACGTCAGATCATGTCACTGCAGTCAACACAAACACTTTCTGGGTTTGAATTGATGAACCTGTGTGTCCCTACCAAGAACCAGTAGATGTTCATCAGCAGCAGAGCCAGGAGAAGCGTGTTGAAGAAGAAGTAGAAGGGGATGTTGGGGACGGACTGAAGGCTGGACACACATGTGGCGTACAGCACTTTCAGAGGGAACCAGTACAGACGGAACCAGAACCTGAGAGAACGCGATAGAAACCACAGATAGAAATTCACGTCAAGACATCTTCAGTATCTTCACGAGCGAATGAGAAACAGACAGATACTAATACTATGTGTGTTTGTTGCCTCACCAGGTGATGCTGAAGCTGACGGAGCCCATGTTGGACAGCACGTCGTTGAGCAGGTGATAGCCTCCCTCTCGGGACTTCATGTAGATGTTGAGCTTGGTGAACTCCAGCTGGATGTCGTTGATGTCGTGGAGGAACAACACCAGAATCCCCACGTTGTGGTATCTGCGGGGCAGGAGCGCACACGGGACAGCAGGTGTACATTTTAGCTTAAGACCTACACAAGAGTAAAATCAGCAACCGGCCTAAAACGGGTCGTGTAAAGCTGCAACTGTGCTGCATGAGATTGTCAGTCAGTAAGAAGAAATGTGTTTTCTTTCAGTTGATTTTTCTAAAAATATGTACATTTTTGTATGGGATTTATTTTTTTCCGGCTGCTCTCTAGGTTACGTGTTGATGGCCTACAATAACCACCGTTTAATCCATCTGACGAAATACTCATTGCATCTGCCATGAGTCACGTGGCTTGATGCGATAATCCCACAATATTAGAAGAGTCCGAGGGATTGACAAATGGAACGAGTACCTGAAGGCGTAGGAGAAGCAGATGAGTGCTAGCGTGATGATGTGGTGCACCACCATTACGGCGGAGTCCTTCCTCCACGCGTCCATGTAGACTGTAGCGTAGATGGAGTGACCGTAGAAGCTGCCCTGGATCAGGTAGGCTATGGCGATGTCTGCAGGCACTGACATACCGCTCTGCCAGTCTGGAGGCAGCAGGTGGGAAGGTGGGACAAGAGGATACAGGTCGATTGGGGATGCCTGCTTTTTCTTTAAAAGGAACTTTACTCATAACTGAAGTCTGAATGAATCAATTTTGTTGAATACATTTTCTTTATAAAATACACTATTGAACCATATGTTAAACATATGTAACTTTGAATGTAAAGGCATCCAGAGGATTCCTGTCGTGTAGATGATGAATACAGAGGTTAAGGGTCAGCTGGGTTAGTTAGTAAGTGAAGCGGTCCGCAGGGATCAGGTTTACGCTCGGGGGAATAAGAGAGGGTTTCTAAAGTACCACGGGCGAAAAACGACAAACGCACGTTGAAGCTGCTCGACGGGCTATCAGATGTTGGACGGAAACTTTCTCCTCTAATGTTGGAGTACGGTTGGTCTCCGGTGGGATGGGGTTACATTTGGGCCGTGATGTTTATTGATGGGACCTTCTGTCATTAAACATTGAGGAGAAGGCTGCTAGATGGATCACATAGGAAGAGTTGCCAAAGGGAGGCATGGGAACCGAACCCCGCCCCCTCTCTAAATGCAGACCCTTCCTGCCTTCTGCCCCTGTATTATTTCACCCCAAGTCTACAAATACAATTCTTCTCTTTTTAGCTTTCACATCTCTCTCTCTCTCTCGCAGTCACATGACAGCACAGTGCTTCTAGGCACATCTCAGGCTGACGGCTATTAGAGGTGATGCAGCTGTTAAGATGAACCTGGCACTGCCAACCAGCCTTTGCTGTAACCACTCAGAGGGATGTTCGACCCGGAGACTGGATACCTCCACGTCGGATGGAGTACGCTCAGAGACAATAAAGAACCATTAGCAACGCAGTGATAGTCCTCCTTCAGTACAAGTATACTGACAAGTGTTAGGTCAACACCGCCTGTATTTTATCATAAAGCTTTGCTCCATTTTCCATTAATGGTATTTAATGTATTTTTTTTTTCAAGCTGTTTCATTTCTCAATTTAATGTTTAGCTCCTTTGCCAGATATACTTTTCTGAGGTTCTTATTGAATATTAAAAGCGGTCACTCAGTGACCCAAAAACATTGCAATGTGTTCATGCTGCTGCGCATCTTACTGTAGAAGACAGACGGCGGGTCGTGGAAAAAGGAGTAGGAGGTGAAGAAGAGCAGGTAGGTGCTGTATGACCACGACATGGTGTAGAAGACCAGCTTCCACGCACTCTCCGGCATCTTGGCAGCATCTTTGGGCAGCAGCCGGCACCACTGTGCCAGAGGCTGCATGGGGCAGAGCAGAGGAGAAACACAGTCAGACAGAGGGGAGGAAGCCACCAGATTCATTCGGCCGCCTCTTCGCACAGGCCCTTTATGCGCCATTACTGGTCCGCTTGGATGGTGTCCTTTTACGGAATTGTGAAAGCTAATACACAGCTCTTAATTCAACAAACGCGCGGCGCACGATTCACCGCACGATTCACGTTCGGTCCGTTAATGCAGTGGTTGTGGCTTCAGAGCTGAGAGCTTTTGGTGCCTTTTGTTTCAGTCGGGAGAAGCGTTCGTGTCGTTCCATGATGTAAAAGCTGACAGTTTGTTGGCAATATTTTAGCGTGCCGGACCGCAGATGTTTTCGAGGGATCATAATTGTTGCAACAATTTCAAGCACATTTTTCTGAACTAATAAACACTGACTGCAGGAAACAAATGGGTGTAAGAATGAGGACGTCTGTGCGGTAGTCATTACTGAACCAACACGTATACGCTCTCTCCCACACCTTGTGCCGCCCCTGACACACACGCGTACAGCATCACCAGTAAACTGCAGCACATTTCAACCTTGTCCCCATCTGCCACGGTCACACGTCTGATTTTGCTTTGGTACGCATGCAGAAATAGAGGAAGTCGAAAAGAAGGCCCCCGACATCCTGATGCCGCCTGATAACATGAAAACTCCACCTACTCGCTGGTGGGGCCGTGTCATCTGCCCCATCAGCTCCCTTATCGCTGCTCCTTCACTCCCCACCTTCTGCCTCCCATTTTCTCCCTTTCTTCGGCCCTTTATATATTCTGTGGCGGCGGAAACGCCATAGGTGAGACCGGTGCGTCAGCCGAGTAGTGAGACGGACAGGTGTTCAGTTTGTCTTTGCTCTGCCAAGACAGGAAACCAAACGCCTCAGTTGCAGCATGCCATGCCCCCCCCCCCACACGCACACAAAACTTTGGAAGGCAATGAAATGGTGTAACAGGAGGCAGGAAAGTGAAAGTTGACGGGGTCAGTGATGCAGTGCATGTCAGTCCGTTGTTACTAAGCAGCTAGCCTCCAGCATGTGATACGACAGGGTTTAGTGACCGACTGCAGGACAAACTAACAGAGAGAGAAGCCATGCCTCCTCAAAAGGTCAACTGTATGTGACAAGTAAAAGAAGTAACACCCGTTTCACCAGTCTTTCGTTATAACATGAGACAGCTTATCTTCTTACATTCATTTTCTCACATTCTTCCCTTTTGTTTCTGCCTCACTCTACTGGTCCTGTGCCTTCCTCTGCAGTTTCCTGGGTTTGAGTGCCATGTGCCGCACAGTGCACAGAGTTAAAACAAGACAGGGAAGGAAGCTGAGGGGGCAACACTGATGTGAGATAAAAATGTAGCTACACATGTTAGAGAGGATAGGCTGCCGCGGGGGGGCACGTGATCGCTGACGTGGCTGCTGATTGGCTGAGGCCGCAGGGACACGTGTTACGTGCCTGGAAATTCACGCCCGGGTCTCGGGACACTCAGTACATCTCTATCAGCCGCGCTCTATCAGACCGCCCCTCCCTCTGTCTCCCATCTTCGCCCTTCTCCCTCCACTTTCTTTCTTGCTCCTCCCAGCTCACTCGCTCTCCCTTTCCCTACACTTGTGTCTGCCCCCCCCCTGCCTGCAACATTTATTTGTAGAGGCCAGCTGTCAGCACACACCCACCCCTAGCCCCCCACCATCTTCCACAACATCACCCTCCAAAAGACAACAAAGTACTCACGCAGGCCGAGCCACACTAGCGGCGCATTAAGGTTACTGCAGGGACACCAGCCTCGACTCAGCAGCTCTTACGTTAGTCGTAAATCAGTATTACTGCTCAGTTAATTCCTTACTAATGCCCCCCGTGGGCATAGCTACAACCAACTCTGTATTCTTCTACCCTTTCACACCTGTTTATACCACTGGAACATGGTCAGTGTTGCATTTTACCGTGTCTTTGTTCTGTGCACACTGACAAAAAACGACATAGATAGACAACAAAGATTACATGTTAGCTGTATAGTTTACTCCATGACTGCGGCGATGTCGAACAGAATAACTGCATATAAACGTACATGACAACAATACAAGAATAACAGTCCTGATAACGCTGTGGGGTTGTCGGGTCCTTCCTCGCAGTAACACACACCGCTCTTTTGGTGTCTGATAAGCTTTCAAACCCATAGATCCGTTACTCAAACTGCAGTCCCAGGATCACATTTCCTCTTCAAATCTGTAGCCACATGCATTTTTTAATGGTGCTGGTCCTGGGTTATCACCGAGCATACACTACAGAGCTAAAACGTTCCAGGTCTAATACCTGCTCTGTACCATTTAAAACCTGTTTAGAACACAAACAAAAACATGTAAAAAGCCTTTTCCTGCAGAGCAAGGCAGTGGTGTCACCCGGCAATATGTGTTAGCTGTCTTTGAGGTCACTGGCATTTGTTAAGGAAATTGTTTGTATTACAGACTGATTTTGGACAAAGCTGGTCTCTCTTCAGCCTTTAAACAACCAAAAGCACGTCAGTGACAATTCTGTTTGTGCAGATATTGAGTGATTGTATAACACACTGCCGATGGCTCCATCATAGTTGACCTGTACCAGCCAGCCCACCAACACACCAGGTTCTGTCCACCCACTCCATAATTTACCCTTTAGTTTTCTGTGTGATGTGGGACGATAGTGGATCACTAGACCTCTGACGTATAAATGACAGGCCCTTGAATTACACTGAGCTGGGACCGTCGACCATTCAACAGCGACAAATAGGTGGTTCCCATGGCAACCGTGCAGGGGTGCAGGCAAGGACCTGCAGTGTAGCGTCTATCTGTCCTACACTACAGCCCTTGGTTATCCGCTCCCTTTCCCTGCCTGACTGCAGCTGCAACCTATCGCCCTCCATTTCCCCCCTCCACTGTAATAGCCCCCCCTCTGCCCTTCCCCAAAGCAAGTGATGAGAGAGGAGAGAAGGTGAGTGGACTCTACTGGCCTGTTGCGTAACGAGATAAACGGGGCCAGTGAGTGAGGATGCTGGTTCGTGTGAGGGTCTCTTCAATAAGGTCCACTCTTTCAGACCTTCGATCGCTCTGGTTAATCTGACGCCAGCGTGTCCGTGTCCCTTTTAACCCAAGCTGTGCCCCTGATTCCCCCTGTTCTTTTACCAGATTCCGGACTAGTTGGATTAACAAAGGCTAGTTTTAGATTATATTTATTTGTGTTGAGAGCCATCAGTGGTGTCATCTAGACGTTTCTGTCTGGAAGCAGTCTGAGGCCTTCCAGCAGTTAGTTCACCAGGGGAGAGCTTTCGATGGCAAGCAGCAACATGGATGTCTTTGCACTATCGCCTTTTGAACCGGCAACAAACCTCCTTATAGCGAGGCTGGATGCTAATGGCAACAACGGTGTTAGTAAGGTCACATCATGAAGTGACCGCGGTTCGGCCGCATAACTACTTCTCTCTCCCCATGTTTCCTGTTGGCATTGGGACGGGGAGGAAACTAGTTCTGGCTGTCCTTTCCTGGTCTCCCAATCAAGCTCTAGCCTCTCCAAGTCACTAATGTGTACGTGATGCAATAAAAGGAATTGACTGCGGACAAGAGATGTTCTATGAGGCATAAGAGTGACTTAGTAGAGACACTCGTCAATCTAAAAAAATACACCCATCAGGTGTAGGTACTTGATGGTTTAAATTATTGACAAAGATTGCCTCACAGCTCCAGATGGCCCCGCGCTATGCTGAAATACAACCAGAGCCTGGCTCAACTGGCTCAACCTTATTTGAATAAAAACACATGATTAGCTACTGAGCAAACTCATTTGCACAAACGTGACTGGCCGTAGCGTCCACCAGAGAGTAAATTACCCCAATTTATGACATGAGGGACGTTTATGTCGTTGGCTACAGATTTTTATTTTGGATTATTTTTATAGTTTATAGAAGGAATCCCACAAGAGCATTATAAGCAGATAGAAAACATGGAATCAAAAGGCAAACATGAAGTAAGCTACATAAATATAGCAAGTATTTGACAGTATGTTCGTGTTTAGCTGTATACGTGCATGTGTGTGTCTGCGAGTAAGGCAGCTATGTACATAGTTCAGCTTAAAATAACACTTGAAATGCCGTGACAAGCTGAGCAGCGTGATGCAAAATTATATGATGCAAATACATGTTACAGGGGCAAAGCCGGATTTTTGCCTGATTGCAAAACATCTTTAATCCTATGAAAGACAACATTCAACCTGTAGAATCTGCACTAAATTGATCACTATTGACACTTTATCTGAAACTCATTGCTATTTTAGTCAAAATTAAAGCTGCAGTGGTTTCAGTTCCTGTATGAATAGATATAGATGTATTCAAATGATAAATGTCTCTTTGTCTTGCATGTGATAACCTAGATATAATTTCCCTACATGTGTCAGAATGTAATTGAGTGTGTGTAGAGAGAGAGAGAGAGAGAGAGAGAGAGAGAGAGAGAGAGAGAGAGAGAGAGAGAGAGAGAGAGAGAGAGAGAGAGAGAGAGAGAGAGAGAGAGAGAGAGAGAGAGAGAGAGAGAGAGAGAGAGAGAGAGAGACAGGACTACCTGTATAAAGGAGGTATCGCCTATTGGTTGATCCCAGTGGACAGGGGTGGTATTAGCGCCTTAATTGGTTTTTTAACTACTGTAACCTCTGAAGCCTTGTGGTAAAAATAAGGTTTATACGTACACACATTCTGGATAGGCTTGTCAAGACTACAATATATATAGGATACAGTATTAAGTCCTAAACCTCAAACATTTACACAACTCCACATTTTTACACCTGCCTAAAAACCTTTAAACCAAGTAATCCAGGTTTGTTTTTTGTGGTATTGTTTTGAACATCCATTTATATTTGACCTGTTCTTTTTGTCGTGGGTACTTTCCTTCAGAATTAAAATATTATGAAGCGTGAAAAAAAGTCATCAACTTCTCATCATGCTGTAAGCCTTAGGAATAACACAGATCCTTATATTCTTTAAATGAGATATGCCCTGTTTTATTTCTTCATTTAGCAGCTGCTCGCGAATATGTCCTCATATACTTCAATGAACATTGCTGAGTCTTAATGCCAACCCCTTTTCTATTTATTCTGGAGTCCACATTCTATTACTGCATTATAAAGCAGTCAGTAAAAGGGGTATACATTATTTATTGGGGGCCACAGCAGTGACCAGAAAGGCTAAAGCTACATTAGAAACATTAGAGCAGGAGAGACAACAAGGAACGCTAGCTGGGCAGATTTGATCCACTTCATTCACACTTAACTTAAGTGAAAATGAATGTTCCTAATCACAATGCATACATGATGGGGAGCAGCACTTTTGACAAAAATATAAACAAAAGTGAATTTGTATTGTGCAAAAGTGGCAATGAGGAACCCTTTTTCACGTACCAAGGTCTTACCACAAACATTCATTCACCAAACCTGCCATTACGTTTTGGCTGAAGACGGCACATTCGCATTCATGAAACAAACACATCAATCAGACTTTTATTAGACGCAGATGTACATTCAATTCCTTTCATTTTCCCGTGAGCTTAAGGCTTGTGATGTTTGGTTATTTGGTTTTTACTTGTGTCTTCCAAACTGAAGAGTACACATTTTATAAAGCTGCTGAAAAACATGATTGTGTACGATACAATTTAACCCCCTTATATTTCTGGATGAGTTGAAGCTGCAGAAAGAGAGTGGTGAAACGGTCTTAGAGAAGTATTTAGATATTCACTCAAGCTGCTTCCTGTCCAAACTGACAGCTAGAGGACACATGGCTGACATTTATAATGCACTAACCATAGCATAGGCAAACCAGAGAGACGGGTGTGTGTGGGTTTAAAGGCATGTGTGTGACTTCATGCCGACCTACGTATGAATCAACAGGCTCGTGGCTCATGAGGCGATGATCCTCCCACAGACGCTATCTTAAAACACTCCCATAGACAGACACTTGAATGGTAAAGACGGGGAAATGACTTAGTCATTTTTAAATCTTTACATGGCAAAATGACAGATTTCCAACATGAAGACGTATCTTGCTCGACACCATATGGAGCTGATTAATAAATATGAACCTGGCTAGCTGAGTCTGGAAACCTGCCAGTGAGGTCTCTCTCTCTCACACTCACACACACACACACACACACACACACACACACACACACACACACACACACACACACACTAAAGCATTTAACATAGTTCGGCATTGAGCGACCTCTGGGCCTCATTTCACTGTCTTATCAACGGTCTTATGGAGGTAACTGAGGGTGGGATGTCTGGATTACGGCAGAGACTATTTATTAAGGAGACATCCCACTTCCTCAATCCTCAATACAACTTCCGTAGGAAAACCCGTAACGGCAAAGATGGCTGTTGTATGCGCATGTCCCGCCCCGTCCCGCTGGAAAGACAATCATCTGCTTTTTAACAGTCAAGCCGGGAAACATTTAAGCCTATCGTCTGGTTCCACTGACGCATACGCACAGTTGACGTTTTGCGACAGCGGAGACGATGGCGTAACACCTGCATTCTGGATAGAGACGTAAATTAAGGTTGGTGTCGTGAAGCCTTGCGCATGCGCAGTAACAGTAGCCTGTGGGGGGGAAAAAATGCGTTTTAAACCTTATTTTGGGGCAAAGTCATCAAACTTTTTCAGCGATTTTTATCATATTCTACTGCTGTTTCTATACATGTGGTTTTTATGTCCCAATGATCCGTGGAAAGTGCAGTTCTGACTCTCTGCCCATTCAATGAGATAGGAGGTAGGTCTTGTTAGAGCTGCCCGGAGGCATTGCAAAGATGGCAGTGAGTGGCATGACTTGCCTAAAAAGACTTTCTTTACGGTGAGGTTATTGGTTCAGTTAATGATTAGAGGGAAGAGTAAAGCAGACCCACATTACTGGGTTCTGTGGTATTGCTACACATTTAGAAAAATGTCCTGTGCAGTCAATCATACGTATTGATTTTAGCTTTCATTCATATACACACGCGTTTTCATCTCGAAAGTGCATTGCATGACTTTTAAAGTCATTTACACGGTTGATCACTGTCTATTGTCCACAAACAGACTATAAACACGTAAAGATGTTTATCATTCTTTGCCTAAATGTAATTTCTATAAGGGTATTCTGGGGTGTGACAATCTCTGAGTCACACCTCGGCTACAGTCATTGGAACAGTAACCTCTGCATTCGCTGCCATAAGTGAGCAAGTTCCCCTTAAAGTCTTTCTCTCAACCTTCAGGTCCGGGCTTAATAGCAATGCGGTTATGCAGACATAGTGGGTGGGGACTAAACAAAAAGGGAAGAATACAACAGAAGAAAGCTAGATCAGAAGTAAAAAATGAAACAGTGAATTAAAGAACAAAGAAGAAAACTTCAGGAAACTGTTCACTGATCAATTTTAGCATATTGCAACTTATCTGATTGTGAGTCTCTGCATGTCGGACAGAGAGAGAGAGAGAGAGAGAGAGAGAGAGAGAGAGAGAGAGAGAGAGAGAGAGAGAGAGAGAGAGAGAGAGAGAGAGAGAGAGAGAGAGAGAGAGAGAGAGAGAGAGAGAGAGAGAGAGAAAATGACTGTGACCCTGACTGAAAAGCTCAGTTTCCCAAGAATGCTTCAGGGATCCTACCCATTAAAAGAAAAACATAAAATGTCATGAACCGCACGCGGCCAAAAGTGCACGAAGCTGATGACAAAATGAACTCTTCTCCAACCACCGTGCTCCATTACACTGTTATAGAGCAGCCTGGTTCGAGGAGAGACATCTGCCGAGGCCTACGAGTGACAACGTGTTCTTGTCTAAGGACAGCTTTGAGAGGCACTCTGCGGACCCATCTGGAGGAGAAAGAGGAAGAGGAAAAGGATCCAGAGACACAGCAGCTCTGTGTGCGGCCAAGGCCTCACAACACATTCCAGCCAACCACAGGAGAGTCAAACAGAGCGGATTCATGATCTTAATTTGTTGCCGCTGGTACATATGGCTGATACGGCTGTGATTCACCATGTAAGTGGGCATTCTAGCACTCCTGCTGGTTTCTACCTTCAGTGGAATCACAGATGGACTGTCGAGCCAATACTGTGGTTTCATTAAATATGGAAAGCATTAAATATGAAAGAGTGGTGGAATCACAAGAAGGCTGCCGCCTCTTCTATTAATGACTGTGTATGTCATACAGCCAAGTAAAAACAGTGCTGCCCAAGATGGCCTCTTCAATATCTAATTTACTATCAATCAGTTCATTTATAATTATGTAGCTTTGCATTTTCACTCAAATCAATCAATTATTTTACAATCATTTTATGAATATTTTCAAGAGCTCTACATATGATCCCACGTGTGTCTGGAGTGTTACTCAGGGACGTAGGATGTGTGTGGGAACAGTGTTAAGAGTTGAGTTTCATTTAACATACTTAAAGACTGTTAATCAATATTTTTCTATATGAACTATTTGAACAAAAAATAATACTCGTTGAAATGGTAAATATCTGGGAAAATACTGCTTAAAATGCTTTAAAAAGGGGATGAGATACAAAAACCTGCTTTATAATTATACTCATATGCTCCACCATAACGACACGTATTGATTAATTGAAGAACAACCTCTGAGTGGGGAAACACCGGCGCTGACAGTTTTGTGAAGCCATAAGTGCTCTGTATTTATGACACATGACACACTAAAGTGCACAGAGCAATAGATCACAAGTCAGGCGATGGCGAAAGTGCTGCTCGTGCAAAACTCTATAAGGACTAAATCCTAAATAGTAAATAGCTAAGTGGAGAGGAGGGAGGAGGATGTAACCAACACCAATAACAACAACTTTCGAACAACTGTTTGGCAATCAGTGTCAAAACTACAAGCATGTTTCGCCTGAGTGGGCACTTTTGGCAGCATGGAAAGCACTTCCCCTTCACCACAAATCCAGTATCAAGTTTCTCCATGTTTCGCTAATGCACAACAAAGAGTATGGGCTTCGTGTAAAGTGATCAGGGGTCTTTGGTTTGGGGCACTATGCGGAACCGCCCGCCGCTTTCACATTTAGATTGGCGGCCGGGGACGAGGTGCTACTTTGCTCAGTGCGTGGGGCAATGGGTTGTGCAACACGGCGAGCATACTGTTGCTCTACTTTACTGTGTGTGTGTGTTTATGATGGGAGGCATTTAGGTGAGTGGTTATTAACTGGGGATTGACCTGGCCTGGCTAATTGTCAACATTGAGCAGCTAGTGCGTTGCCTCTGTCCAAACACATCCTGCCCCTCTGATGCTGCTGGATATAAAAGTTGGGAGGAAGTTGCACGTGTGTGCGTCCTTTTTTATTTTTCTCCGGGATATGCACGGTTGTGAGTGATATTCTGTCACGGATTCGTTGCTGCATGGTGAGTCAGCGAGCTTGTCCTCAGCTGCAATGCAACCTTCCATGCCACTTCTCCCCTCCATTGCTTCCTCCCCTCTAGCTGTCTCCTCCATCAGTGCTAATTCACCCCAGTCTTTCTCCAACATCAAAAGTAATTTAAAAAATCTAAAACGATTTTTGCGGACGGCAGTCCCCCTCCCACACAAGCAAAGAGACAAACGTGTGCCGAGTGAAGTCAAAAAGACAAAGGGGAAGGACTACAGCTGCTATCACACTGTCACATTACACTTAGAAGACTACGGGATACGTTTTCTTTGGAAGAATTTTGTCATTTCACTGAGGTAAATTTCAAGCTTTTAAAAAAAATTAACTTAAAGGAGACTTTTTAAGGCAAGTGTAACAAGGGTCAATAGATTCAGGAGTCAGATGGAACACAATGTTTATGCATAACTGCAGAGCTCAAGTGGCTTATCAACAAGCTGTGCTAAATTAAACCTCAGTAGGTGCCGATCCTGCTTGTACACTCAAGAGTGAAAACCAAAAGTGAAACATAATGAAAAACACTCCCTCCAACACACAGTACTGTGCACAGACGCCATTTTTGCACCCAACTTGCTCTGCTCAGCTCAGACTCAGCCCAGTGAGCATGCGTCCACAGTCTTATGTCTAGTGGTGTTCTTGAGGACACTGGGGATTAAATATCTCTTTATCCTTCTCTTTAGCTTTCGAGGTTGACCGGGGTCGACCAGAAGGCCAGAGTCTCACACCTTGTACTGTAACAACGTTTGGCCATGATGGTAAAAGTGACTGAGTGCAGCAGGCGAAGCATACAAAACCAAGCGGCATTCTTCAAAGACAGCGAGTGCTGCAGGTAACGAAACAGGAAACTTCCTTTCAATCATTTTCATCCATCACATCTTGTGGCAAATGCAAACTCAATTTTAACAGCAACTTCTACAAACATTGTTTCAATTTAGTCAACAAAGTGTTTTCAGTTTTGTTTAATTTGATAGTAATACATTTTATTAATTGTTTGGTTAATGGAATATCAGAAAAACAGTAAATGCTTGGCCTTTTACCTTGAGAAATGACATGAGAAATAATTCCTTTTCAATTGATTTTCATTAATTCTAAAGAACGCAAAACAACATTGAACCAAATGTTACCATTTACCATCACCTGACAAATCACTTGACAAATAAATGTCCTTCTTAGTGACAATTATTTCCTATTTTATATATTTTTTGAAGGTGCACGCATGCATGCCTCTCAAGTCTGTCAAATCACATCACGGCCTACACAGGTCGACAGCATGAGGTTACATAGCACTTTGTCCACTGATGTCTAAGCTCACAATCGATGTTGAGGTTTCATTACCTCTGAACTTTTGAATCTAATAAAGGGTGTGTACTCTGGATTGTTTACACTGTAATTCTTTGTGCTTACGTTGCATAGACATTAGAGCCCATAATTATTGTGTACGTGACAATGATACCATTCTAGTCATTACTGACCGGTTCTGTATTAAATGCATGTTGTGTCTTAACAAGACTAAACAAGTGGGACAGAATCCTGTTGTAGTCGGTGGAATGAGCTGTGCTCCGATAACATGTCAAATGTAGTCGTACTCTCAGACAAACCCATATTTTTATGAGGTATTGTAGCAATACTCGCATTGCATTAGCTCAGCACCATTGACCTAACAGTGAAACCATCCTCTTCGTCCTCAATGCACGCACTGTAAAGGAGGTAGTACACATGCACTAAACAAACACTGACTGATGCGTAATTTCCCTCAAATAGTTCACCTCATTCTTCACACCCTTATACTAGCCATCCCTTAAATGGGGTGCATTTCACATAGTTCTGTAGGGGTTATTAAGTCACATGCAGACGCATCGAGACACAGATAATGCAAAGTGGACAACAGCCCGCATTCTTTGCATTCTCAGGCCACATCTGGCTACACACATGAGGCTCTGACCTACAGGCTACTCCATCGTCGTTGCAGCATCCACCACGTGCAGACTCTCCAGCTCCACCGCTATCATGGCCGAATGACGACCCACATCCTAGCTGTAGAAGGCCTCTCTCAGGCAGCAACCACAATTACAATGTTCTTAATTCTGTCATATCATTCAAAAAGACCAGCTTAGAGTTAAAATTGAATTTCTTTAATTTAACCCTCTGAAATGCGCTGTGTAGCTGGAACTCTATTGGCTATATAGTCATTTTATAGCAGTTGAACCAACACACACTATTAGCATGAAATGCGAGTGCTTTCTGTCTAACAATCTCACATTCCGTTACTCCTCATTAGCTCCTTTATCTCAAGCCTGCCACTAGATCTAATATTTGCTAACATGTGGTACTGCCCCCCCCCCCCCCCCCTCCCCCTTGCTACCTCACATTCAGTCAGCCTCACCTCCTCTCTGAGGGATGGAGGGATGGGGGGGTAGGGGAGGGGGCACAGGCGCCATACTTCTGGGGCTCTAATTAGAGAAATGAGCTGCTAAACTAATTAATTAAAGGTGTTGGTAAGTTAACCTTAGGGAGCTGGATGGGGGAGGGGTGATTGGTACGTGTTGTGATTGCGTGTCACCCACCTGAAACAGACTTTCTGTCAGTCCCCGCCTGACCTGCGTCCACAAAAAGGCGGTAAAGAGGAACAGGGCAATTTCGGTCCAGGTGATGTACGCGTTATCCAGGAGAGTATGTTTGGAGAGCTCCAGACCGCAGGAACTACAGTCTCTCCACGCGCCCAGCATCACGGTGGAGGCTCTGCTCATCAGGTCCAAGTATGCCGGCATGGGCTCCACTTCGGCGGCCGGCGCGGCGTCCGTGCTTCGACCGCTCATTGTGGCGCGGCGCAGAGAGAGAGAGAGAGAGAACAGACACCGTGGAACCCGAAAATAGAGAAGAAAGAAAAAAAGAAAAAAAAAGATAGAAAATACTCCAATTGAGGGGCAGAGGGAGGTGCAAGAAGCAGCACGGTGCAGACACTACAGCTAATCCTGGAACCAGCTGGCTAGCTCGTCTAAAAATGCTATAACGGTCTTATCTAACCAGCTTACGCTCTTCAGTAGCCTAATTCTTTGTTTTCCAAATTAAGACGCGGGCCCCATTCTTCGCGTGCAGAGCCGTTTTTATAGTAGAGAGGAGGGCCCGCCAGGTATTTACCAGCGACGAGGCTGTATCTGTTAAAAGCCAATAATCAAATATGTTCTCGATAATTAATGTGAGCCATTGGACCGTCTCTGATGATGGTTTCCTCTAATCATCATTCCGCTACGCACACGCACCCAGCGGCTCATCAGCGCGCCCCGGTTAGCCGTCTAGCTAACCCCAAATAAAAAGCGCACGAGAGCGAAAGCGCCAGCATCGGACGCGGCTTTCCGCGCTAAGCCGGGCGCCCTTGAACAAAAACAAAAAATCACCCTTAAACGCGACGGACGGACTCCGCTCGCACGGTCTGTTCGTGTTGCCTCTCCAGCGCCGAGCCCCCGAGCCAGCACACGAGATCAGAGCGCCGCTGCGCCGCAACGTCTCATCGCTGTCCGTTACTCGCCTCGTGTGACGTGCGCGTGCGTGCCGAGGGGTTCCAGCGAGCGGATATACGAGGCTGCGTTACGTAGAGTAGATCTCGTCCCCTTGTATGAGAGAAGCCGCCGTCGCTTCTCCGTCTCCTTTTCTTTCGCCACCGCGGCCACAGCTCCGTGCTGCTCGATGTGTCCGGTGTGGGAGGGAGGGTGGAAGGGTGTGGGTGTTGCGCTTTGCCGCACGCTGTCGCCTTCAATGACGAGTCAACTGGTACGTTGAAAACGGGACAGCGTCCGTTTATGCCAGAAGAAGGGAAGGAGAGAAGGAGGGGGAAAAAAGCCGCGAGGGGTCGTGACGTAATTAGGGCCCGCTATCTTCCTTTTTAAAAAGTCTGTTTTGAGGACTCACTAAGGATGACTTAAAGGGACAGTGTCGACATGGCTACACGCAGGAGACAATTAAAATCTGACATGTGAAAGAGAAAATAACATTTTTTATAAATTAAGTAATTAATGCATGCAAACAAAACCACACTTCAAACTTCAAGCACTGGCGTTACACATTTATTAACGTTTCAGATGAACGCTTACATAAGAACAGGTGTGTTCATTTCCATAATAGAAATTCAAATTAATAAAGGATGGACATGTTTTATCTACACACGGGGGGAATCATTACTTCTGGTCTGCTTTAAATGATACAGCCAACGTTTTCTTTCCTGACATAGTATTAAAACAAATATAGGTATGAAAATTAGAAAGAAAACCATGATGTCACAATGAAGTTGAATGTTGAGGTGTATCAGTAGAAGCAGGCGACCTAGGCTGTAGCGATGGGAGCGTACTGCAACACTAGTCGGTCGAACTCATTCTCCTGCAGGGAAGCCAAGCGCACAAGAAACAGTTAAACACTAGAAATTAATATCTCACCGGGTGTGCTTCACATGATTTTTTTTAGCAATGGTACAACCCAGTGAAAGCATGTCTGTGTATATCTGCAGCTTTGTGAAAAGCGAAAGCTTGTCACCAACGGAGGATGGATCCTGTAAACCTGGATAGCCCTGGCTATAGGTCAGCAGCCTGCCCCACAATAAAAAGCTTTGAACAACAAATAAAGAACGCATCAAGTTACCTTGGCCAAGTAGTCTTTGAGGAATGGGTGGGCTTTGTGTGCATCTTTCAGCTGAGAGAGGTATCTATTGGTTACCTGAAGGCAAATGTAAAACAAATGAGGCAAAAGTGAGAAAGTGGACTTTAAGACCTGTTTTTCAAAGCACTTCAAAATGCTAAAAAAATTGAAATGTTATGACCGCTTGTTAACAACAAAGCCTGATTTTTTTAGGGTGGTTGTCTCTGGTTTGAACTGGATAAAAACCAGTTTGAAAAAGTTGACATTTCACTCAATATCTTAAGACAGTCCTGGGTTTGATTGAATGTTGACGGGCCACAATCCAAGAGTTCAAAGTATTACGTCGGTCTTGGGATGACTGCCATACTCATTTGAGCCGGACAAGACAAATAACTAATATTATAAATATAAATAAATGATATTTGGAGGTATATCATTACTCAGGAGACTACAAGAACCGACAAGGTTAAATATTACTCCAATTAATCAGATCTAAACAAACGCAGTCCATTTAAAAACGACGGTTAACGTAACGGTTAGCCTTATTTGCAGAACTTGCCCACATAATTCCAGTTAACCATGAGTGCGATGTGCTAATCAATGCTTATCTCAGTTGAAAACGCTTAAGTGATGGTTTTGTCGTCTATCAACGATATATTGCATTACTATCAAGTTCATCCGATTAAAAACAGATAGTTTGAGTCTTTATCTTATGAACTCTCTTTTCCACAGCGTCTTACTCACACGGCACTAAACCATTGGAAATGCTGAGATGACACTTTCACGATAGGGGACAAATGCAATCAAGAAACCGCTTGGATGAATGCTTTTCGCTTGCTTCAATCAAAGCAAACACGCATAAAACTGCTGAGAAGAGCATCTCACTGTCTAAGCACAGATATTTAGAGTCCTCTTTGACTGAGGACAGGTTTGTAAAATGCTAGATGTAAAACGTTGCCATAGCTGACAGGTTCAAAGTCTCACCTCGGGAGCTTTGCCCAGGTGCTGCGTCAGCACTATGAGGTTAATCAACGTCTCAGGGTGACTGCTGTCCTAAAAGGAGAAAGACAAAAAGGGTTAGGGTTCCTCACAAGGCATACAGGACAGGAAAATAAATCACAAGAGTGGCGACAAGACATTGAAAGAGAAATTTCTTGTCACTTACTAAGATGAATGAATGAGTGATAGGATTTTACTCTCCTAAATCACAACTTTTACAACAGTGGTGCCGTTTCAGTAAATTGCCATAAATGGAATTATGTTCCAGATGTATCAATTTTGTATATCTATGAGTGAAACATTAACCTCTGTTTATAGCTTCCATTTATTCAGTCCACTTATCACCATGAAACAATTGGTCTGGTTTTGCAAGGCAGAAAATGAGCTTCAACATTCATGCAAAGCCACATTTTAGTAGTTTAACCAGTAAAAAACAGAAGGGGGAAAAGGTCCAGAAAAGCTGGGCATTTGTAAAAGGCTTCACTTCACGTCACCTAAACTGATTTCCAGTCATAACAGAAAGCAGTCTGACTGGGGTCTGGTCTTAATCATTGACATGGCTGAGCTTTTATAACATTAAGGTGAATAATATGTTGTAGCGCGTACTGGTTGACCCCTTTGTTGTTAAGAATACCATAAGGTGACTGAAGACTAGAAAAAGAGTATCTGGTGCCATCTGCTGTTACAGCGCAAAAGGTGCATATAAGAAAAGCGTCCACAGAACGGCAAATATTTGGTCTTAATTCTAAAAATTGGGAGTTCCAGAAAAAATAACATTTAAAAGTTAGTAATGAGGTTAAGTTAGAAACTGGTCTATAAGAAACTTTGTTTAGTTTCACCAAAATATCTTAGCTTTATTTTTTAAACACATGCAGATGCATCTTGGTTTCCTTACGCTATGAATTTTTCCACCAAAACAAGTTGTTTTGAAGCGAGGAGCTGTGTGGAGTTTCTTTGGTTTGGGTTAGTGCATTTAACATGTTGGATAAAATGTATAAAGAGACATGATAACAGAGACAAAAACGAAGACCTGACTACTACTGTCGTCTAACCTTGTCCAGGGCCTCCTGTAGCACTCCCTCAGCTTCCTCCCACTTGTTCTGAGCCATGTAACAGGCTGCTTGCCCGTTGAGGAGCAGCAGTGTAGAAGAGTACTTGTCTGACATCTCCTGGAAAATGTAGTAAGCCTCTTGAAGCTTCTCTCCACCCTGGAAAGGCACGCAAAATGTGATAAAATGCATGCAAGAAGAAAAGCCCCCCAAAAAAGTAAACAATCCCTGCTTCTTTGGTTTAGTTTTTAATGGAAGAATTGGAAGACATTTGTTGTGCTAGAAGGACAAATTTAATGGAACACAGTCCTTCTTAGACCTGCCGTACTTCATTCATACTGCCCTCAGAACTGTTGAATACAACCATGTCTGCTAATCATTTCAAAACCGGATTGCAGCTTCCGTCAATAACAATATATTTATGATGCAGATAGTGCATGATTAAATGGATTTAATCAACTACTGTGCAGACAAATGCAGTGCACACAATTATATAAATGCGTTTTACATGTTATTCATGATAGAACAATTACCTATAAATACATTGTCTACTGATAAGTAAATATTGACCTCCTCACCACTGCAATATTAACCCAGGCTGTGGCCAGCTGGGTGAGTGTAGCGTCCTCATCCTGCTCTTGCATCTTCTTTAGCTCTTTCCTGTTAATGAATAATAGTTATGATAAACTTGTGTCAATGTTTATTTATAATTATGTCTATGTAAAGTTAAGTAAAGTCCAGACTTACTGTGTAATTACATTTATAAACTCGTAAAAACAAACCACAAATCTAACATAACAATGAAATCATCCACTATTTATTTACACGTTATGCCACACCTTGCCAGGTCAACACGATCCAGGCTCAGCAACACCTGGATGTTCATGGCCATGCTGAAAAATGGACAAATGGTCAGGTCATTTTTCGGTTGTGGTTTTTAATATCAAAGAAACTGTGTAATCCCAGCGAGCCATCCGAGTCTTGCGAGAGCTTTCATGTTCAAACCAAATTGTCTGAAGACCCCTTTAACATTCTTTCTGAGCGCGCCGGCCTCAATGACAGTATGATACAGTAGAATTTGGGTGGTTTAGTAATTATTACACTTGTGTTTACATTACTTGGTTGATACAATAACAATTCTGTCACATTTACCATAGATCAAATAGAAGGAGCTTGAAGATTTCATTTTCTCTTTTTTACCTGAAATCTGTTTGTAAGCAAATATCTTCGACATTTACATGAAAATGTCTCACCACTCAAGGCTTTCTCCTTGGTGCAGAGTCCTAAGAGCAGCATCCGTGTTCATCTCATGGTAGTAGATGGAGGCAGCCATGAGGAGGAAGGTGGTATTGGCAGCATCCATGCTCTTTGCCATTTTCTTGTCAAGATCATCAACAATAGCATCCCTGCGAGAAAAGAAACAGCAATAATAGACGGAAGACTGTATGGGCAATGAGGATTTGAATACCTTGTCTTCCCTTTTAAAATAAAGAGAAGGGGTAGAAAATGCTGTGTGATCTCCCAACACAAT
The DNA here is from genome assembly GCA_021346845.1 of Apeltes quadracus. Lineage (NCBI taxonomy): Eukaryota > Metazoa > Chordata > Actinopteri > Perciformes > Gasterosteidae > Apeltes > Apeltes quadracus. Next base: position 5,642,698 of record CM037924.1, on the reverse strand, counting down.
TGGAATCAACCTTGAATGGACTACCGTAGGTGGATATATTTAATATTTTGGGGATATAGTCTAAAAATCTGTCAAGTAAATCTCATTAAGTAGAATAACCTGGATGACTTTTAAAAAGTTCCTTGTTTTGGTGTAATAGTACATTGAATTTAGATTTTATTGAACATTTTGTGATTGTATTTTTTAAAAATAATTTGACATTATAAATAAACTTGTGGAATTTTGTTTGGGGAATCATGTCCAGTGCCTGTGTTGTCGGAACCTGTGTCCGGTGGTTGACCAAAAATCGGTGGTCCCGTTAATAATTCCTGGGGAGAAATTCCCTAAGGTGGCGATGTTGGTACAGAAGAGTACAGCAAACCGATTACCCTCTTAGCCTTGCTACAAACTAAGTACATTACGGTAATCCATATGCAAGTTGGCGGCAAACAGTTGTCTTCACGTTACCAAAGAAAAACAGAGAAAAAAAGTGATAAGAGATCATTTGATTGACGACAGCAACAACTGGAAAGAGCAAACTACTGCAGCAACAGGCCAAACTGCAAAACATGGTTTTCATACCGTGTTGAGAATTATGTCCTAGTGTACACTCGAGAGGTTCCAACAAAATTAACCTGGAAAATTCAAGGTTACAAGGGGCCGCCAGGAAACGGGGCAGGGTAACTGACTGTAATACTTAGTATTTTGTCCAACTTGATACTGCTTGAACAAATCCTCAGCTAAAAATGTCAATTAGTAGGCTACTACAAAGCTTAACCTGAATACTGTCCGAACGTAGGCACATAAGAGTGAAAATACAAGAGTGAAATACAAGCTCTTACCTCTTGCCTTCACTGGACAGATACTCAGCAAGCATCTTGACAGCTTGCAGCTCTGGTGGAGAGTTGCCCTTGATATCATCCAGGACAACAGCGAACTTCCTCTGCAAAAGAACAAAACACAACGGGTCAAAGTTAGCGATTATGAAACAGTGACTGGATATTAAGAAGCTTTCAGCTGATGACAAGGGACTGAGCTCCGTGTGACACAACGTTTTTAACGTTGGCCTACATGAGCAAAAGAGTGTTGAGAAAGGTTTACCTGCGCAATGTATGCCCTGTACAAGAACATGTCTCTTTCGATCTCCTTTTCTTGTGTTGGTGGCTTTAAAAACAAATAAAGAGGCAGTATTTTACAAATTAAATATTCGCTACCATGTTTAGCATTGATGCTCAAAATGCTGTTGGCAGAGATGTAACGTGAACCAATCGAACAAATAGTTTGCTTTAACACATTTAACAGATGCCTTTTTAACTACTTACCTTCACTTTCTGAGCCTCGTTGATACACTGTTGATAACTGCCAATATAATAGGCATTTTTTACATCGAAGAGTTCATCAACATCACCCTGCTGCGCCGCCATGTTTGACTACAGAACTTCCTGACACGTAGCAAAAATACGTCACCGTCCGGTTTTGTCGCTGAGAATTGTGGGTAGTTGAGTTCAACAGAAGCCCGGGTGAATGGTACGAATACCAGAAACCTGTGTAGTAAATTAATACAACATGAACAGATGCAATATAATCTATATGTTCTTTTGCCTCAAAAGGGCAAACTCTTTATACATACAAACTACAGTTGTTTGACATAGAAAATGAATGTACACCCCTTTAAATTAGTTAATAACGCGCACATTTCCGTACAGAAATTTTCAAACTCATCTTATATAAATAATGATCGTGTAAAACACTTTCCACCTGTTGACAATTACAAGATAATATATTTTTGATTTATTTTAAATATTTTTTCATACGGTCTGGCTTTGACTCAGTTCATGTCCCCGATTATCACATTGTACCACTAGAGGTCGCCTCAGATCAACTATACCAGTGCAAGTGTTTATTTTATTATGAAGGAGATTTGCAGGGACACTACTCAAACCTTAAGCACAAGATAAAAAACATTGACCAACCACGGTTGTATAAATGAAGCTTTAATAACACCAAGGTTTGAACTGAGGCTGTTTTAACAATATAAGGCCTAAACCTATAATTTATGATATCAAGACTTTAAGATTATCTTAGCGTTAAAGACGGCTATTTTGACCTCGGAAATTCCCATTCCGTCATTTCAGATGACTAATTTCCTGTATTCTCGAAAACATCCGCTGACAAAATGTATCTGTGTGCTTGTACGCGTGTGTGCACGTGTATGCGCGTGTATGTTGTCATTATTAATTAAATGTTATGAAACGGTGACAATTGTGATTCAACTACAAACTTTAAATTGTTTTAAACTTAACAAGGATGTGTATAATTTAGAAGTAGACAGAAAACTGGCCCCTTGATTGCCTGCTCATTGTTCCCTTAACACCACTTCCTCTGGAAATCGTGGACTGGACGAGGATAATTCCTGGAAGCCCCTAAAAGGGGCAGGTAATGTAGTAGGTGTAAGTGGTCCATTCCCAGGGCCCAATTGGGTGGGTCCCCTCCCCTTTCTGCTCCCTCATTGGCCCAGGCCAACATCAATCTGATGAACACCAGGTCCCCCTCAAGTTTTAAACTTTTTTTTACGAGGAGGCGGACTCGGGCTACAACCAACTCCCGTCCCGTAACCGACCCCACAGCAGCCGAGAGCAAAAAACGCTCTTTCAATAATTCACACATCTGTGACTGATACGCGAGTTACAGAACAAGAAGGAGCTGCGAACGGGAGGACGTGTTTCTTTAGCGCGGAGCTCCAACAAAACAAACAATACAAAAAGACCAAAAAAACGAAACAAAATGCTGTGAAGCAACTTTTTCCCCCCTGCGCTGCCAGGATGAAGACTTGAGAGGTGTTGTTCTGAATTGTCATATTGTCGCCTGACTTCACCTGTGTGCCGCTGAGGTGAGTTCACGTCGCCGGCGATTCAACGCTCGAGCGGGGTTTTTTCCCCCCCTAGAAAATCCCATGAACAAGAAAATAACGGTCAGCTATTATCAGCGGCCTGCGGTCGAAATCACATCCGAGTTATTGGGCCGTTAAAGTGTTGACTGTTGTCGGCGTAGAGCAGCTTGTTCACGGTCAACGGACTAATGGAGGGAGTGGACCTGATGAGAGCCGCTTGTCTCTCCTGCACGGGGTGCATTTTCTTTTTACTACGAGGTGTAGCGGAAGTAACGGTCAAGCGTGTTAGTTGGGGCGTGACGCGTGTTTCAGATATAGCATTTTGATTCTTAAGCTAGCAACGACACAACCGGCTTCAACCTGGTTTGGGGTGGTGATTATTTTAGTCATAAAGTAAATATTTTTTTCTCTTTTTTTTGAAAGGCAATGGATAGAGACATTGCTATTAATTAGCAACCACATATTATTAGGAGGGAGGGAGGAAGACACGAAGATTACTAACTTACCTGATTAGTTAACTTTTAGCTAACTAATCAGGTAACGTTAATCAGCTTTATTGATGGGTAATGGAAAGCATTGCACAAGTACTAAGCCTCTCTGCTGTCATGTGAACTCAATCATTCTAGAATTGTCTATATCTTACTTATTATGATCCTTATCTGAATATCTTTTGACCATGTTTGCTCAATATCATAAGTGACATTAAAAAAATGTGGTTTGCATCTTTATGTAGTTAGTTTGTGGCCAGTTGAGAGAGTATTCTGACAAGGGGCTTGTGACATTTACACTATGTACACTTTTCCTACTACATTGAGTTAATGTGGAGAAACATTGAAAAAGAAGAGGTATGCTAACCTAACAAGGCTCTGTGTAGTTGCAGAGTAATCCACGGCCGGTCCAGACCTAAACTGCAATGGGCGAAGACAAATGTTTTGCAAACACTGATGTTTTTGTAACGTTCGCTGCAGAACAAGGTGTGAGTGTGGATGAATAGCTCCACTGTGCAGCCGCGGCTCTGGCAAGTAGCAGTACACATTATCATGCCCAGCGTCAACAGACGTCAAATTAATTATGGCTTCGGATCAAGACCTGGCGTTGCCTTTCTCCTTGCATTAGCTGTATCAGTAGGGAGAGCGAGAGAGTATATATATATATATATATACTTCACAGGCTCTGTTTTAGTTGCTCAAGCGCCCTTTGTGTTCAAATTGTGTTCTATTGAGCTGAAGCCTTTTATTTCTATATCTTCTGTATAAGTCAATATATGTAAATGTGAAGACGAAATAACCTGGAACTGTCACGTTTAATCTCTCTCTCTCTCTCTCTCTCTCTATCTCTCTATCTATCTATCTATCTATCTTATAGTATATTGAGTTAATCAGTTAATCAGCAAATTTGGTTATCAATGAGTTGTCAAGCATAAGTTGTTTTCGATTTTCAGTTGTAAGGGTTTGCCAATCTGTGATTTGACTTTGCATATCTTTGGTTTGTAAAGTTAAAGATTTAAAGTGGTCTCCCTGTGCTCTTACAAAAAGCATTTTCTGACATCTGTTTGGTTTTGAACCACACGCAAAGAAAAATGCATGCTTTTGGAAAGTCACTGTCATTTTTTGTTGCCTGCTCTTTTTAGTATGTTCTCTAATAATGAAAATACTTGTGAGTTACAGCTCTAGAATAGCCAAGTTAATGTCCGTTGCTTTTGTGGGCTTTAACATATTGTGAAAATGAAATGCAGTAGAATAGAAGTACAATCAAAGTCCTTTTCATTTAGATTTCATGCATGGCCGGTTTTAATGAGTATTTGCTTTACCATTAATCATAGCTTTGTGCTTCACAACAGCTTTATTATTGTTTCAGCACAATGTGATTCTGAAAGACAAGAAATGACAATGATGCACGATAATTGCCAGTCAATAGCAGGATTAAGTGAACGCTGCTAAGCCTCCACTATGTATATTTCAGTGTAACTGTAGCTGTGCAGAGTCCCTCCTCTGCGTGCCTCTCGGAGCAGGACAATAGAGTCACGTTGCCATGCATTCCCAATGCGCCGTTATTAAACGCACAGCTTGAAATTGCAGCAGTAATGCTAAAGTCTTCCGAGGGGGAATCAATGGTAACTTGCTGACAAGACGAGGGGTGTTTGACCTGCTTTTTTTTTTTTTTTACCAGGCTGCAAAGTTCAGCCGAGCACGCGGTTTGGCCTCCAGTTTCCGGGAAAACCCAGAAAGGTTTCGTAATACGGGGGAATGGTCGAAGAAAGAGCCGCATGACCTGCAAACGGCTCGGCGCCGTTTGAAACGAGAGCGAGCGACCGGACTCGTTTGAGTTCCCGCTGTTCTCACTGATCGGTCTTCCTGCTGATCCCTAACAGCCAAGCTCTCTGCTATTTGCCACTTCATCGACATACCAAGTTAACAAATGATGCTCTTGAGGCTTGAGGTGAAGAAAATTACTCATAATGTGACCGGCTCTTATGGTGGCCTTAATTAAAATGTCGCCGGCCCTGACATCATTCATAACTCAAGCACCAGTTAGCACCTTTGATTATGGCTTGCATTACGCGCAACGCTGTTAAGATGCTAATTATATTGTGAGTAGTATGTCATTTTAAAACTGAGACATCGCAATCCCAGTGGAGTCATGCGCTAGCTTAACTATCTTTTAAACAAGTAAAAAAATAAATCATAAAAATCGATCTTTTTATTAGCTCAACTTTTCCATGTGTTCGCTGTAACCATAAACCAACTCGCCGCTCCAGAATTGACTGCTAGAGCAAATGTTGTCTGAGTGTTGTCCTGGTCCCTCAGGCAGCGCGGCGGCTACTGTATTCCCAGCCTTATTATACATGCGCACCGCTCACTGATGTTCCTAAATTAAGAACATAAGCTCTCAGTCACTGTTTCTCTCGCTGAATGTGCTGGCAGTCCACCCCCGTCCCCCGTCCCCCTCGTCCCTTATCTCGGGCCCAACCTGTTGCACTGCAGCAGCCTCCTCTTAGCCTACGGCCTATTTTAGTCCAAATCGGCTGGCTGAATTATTAATCCCCTATCCATTATACGCCGATGTCTTAATTATTAATTGTTCAGACGGCTCTGGCAGATCTGAGAAAATGTTAAAAAACATGTATTAAAAAAGGAGTGGGATCGGGGCGCGGCGTCTAAGGCGCTGATTGCCTCCTGTCCCAGCAGATCGGCACAGACGACGATGACCGCGTGGGAGGATGAGAAAGTGACGTCACACAAAAGGACGCCTTCCACCAAAGCATGAATGTGGTCTGTTGGCGTGTGTGCATCAGTCAGGAGGTAATTACAGCTCTCATGCCGAAGACTCTGCAGGGGACGAGGAGTGGGTGCGTGGGACCGCTACGCACGCCGGGTCCGACGTGTCCAATTGTGAACACATAGCAACGTTTGTTTGCGTTACGTAAACTTGGTGAAAGATGAAATTGCAGCGCTCTCTTGTCCCGAAACGCGGCTGTTGATTCCCCCAACAGTGGAGTGGTTGCAGTAGCTCATTTGAGTGGTGGTTACTTGTCCTCTCCGAGCACAAAGCACGGATGTACCTTATGTAACAAACAGGATTGTCTATTGTTTCTCAAAGTGGAGATGGATTATTTCAAACAGCTGGGGGGGGGGGGGGGAATCTGCAGAGAGAAGATTTTCCGATAAGAATTCCTTTTATTGACATCCGTAGAGCTTTTGGTCATGTTGAAGGAGGGGTTTTTCGCTCAAACTTCCTCCCAGGGGTCCACAGTTTTCTTGTTATTTTGTGCAGTGTAGTTTCAGGCTTTCATGTAATCTGACGGAGGAAAAGATAAGGTAATGCTTGTGTCGATTTCACACATCTGCTGTTTTTTATTCACCTTTTTGTCCGTGGGAGTTCAACCATAAGTAAATATAATATGCTCAGAGTATGTACACAGTACAACATCCTCCTCCCTGCCAGTTCAACAGCCCCGTCATAAACGCGGCCGTTATCGTGTTTGGGTGTCGTTGCTACGGCTTCAGAGAGGCCTTTGTTAAATACTCCCTCATGTTGACTTGGAAAGTATGCATACAGAGCTGAAAGGATAATTGAGTGCACACGAAAATAAGCGGTAACTATTTCGATAACGTGTTATCTAACCATTCGAGTCATTTTTAAAGCAAGAATGAACCGGTTTTCTCCTAGCATTTGCTGCTTTCCTTTTAACTTGCATGATATAGTGAATACGTGAAACTGAATACGTTTGGTTGTGTGACTATTGCTCCGATTTAAACAAGCAACTTGGCTCTGGGAAACTGATTCTGTGCACGCCACTCTTGGTATTTGTTTAGTTATTTTTCATGCGTTTAATATGTTCTATTTATGGCCGCCTTTGCTTTCATTGAGGAGTGGACAGAAGCAGGAAACGGCACGACCGACCGAGCCGTTGAGAAATGGAGGGGGGAGGAGATATGGCAAAGGGCATCGGCGGGTCACAAACTCGTGTCGTGAACTTCTGTGTCCGACGGATTAATGCAATCAAAAGACTAAAACATTAAAAAAATTCTAAATACATGGTTGACATCAGAGGAAATCAGAGACCCATTACGTCATCCCAGATTACAGGGTTGTTTGTGTTGTGCGCCGCGTGATTGTGATGTGATTTAGGTCCGTACAGAAAGTTTACAGAGCAGTTAATCCCTACAAATACAGGGCTATTCTAGTAATCTGTTTCGCTTCCGTGCCACGGCAAGGGAAGGTTTTCTCTGCCGATGGAGTCGTATCCGTCAGGGTCGCAGTGCCCCAATCCCCGTGACTGCTCATCCCTGAAGAATATGAAAGTCGTGACATTTTCTGCTGCCATCGACCAATCAGCTGTAGGATGTCATGAAGGGTCATGAAAAGTTCTGCAATATGTGCCAAAGCTTTTTTTGCGCAGTTTGTGGTGGTCAAATAGAACAGAAAGCCATTCCTTCATGCCAGCTGTTATCAGCACTCAGCGAGCTGTCTAGATTAGCAGCAGGCATGGAGCGTGGGGATATTTTAGGTGCAGTGGCCTGATGGCATCCGTCAGTGTGGGCGGGAGCTACAGGTGAATCCAATTTATGACGCTTCCTCACCTGTCACAGTTGTTTGACAAGTGATGCAGGGCCCGCATCCCGCTCAATGGCCCCCTTATGGAAATCCACTGCCAAGGACGCATTGTTTGATTTTTTTAGTGTAAATGGTGAAGAGGAAACAAATGTTGGAGTAACGTGTATGGAGTTTTTTTGCATACTATTCAGTTGCTTTTTCCTGTTTCGTTAATTGGTAAGGGATTCAAAGCAGGCGACAAATGCTGCAGCGATTTCAGTCTGACTTCTAAAATAGGATGATTTTTTATTTTTTTTTTGTCTAGTGTCATTTTAATAACCCCATCATTGGCTCCGGGCTCAGGGTAATTGTCTTCTTGGACTATGTGAGAGACATTTTCTTACTTAAAGTGGTTCTTTAGCCGGCTTACGACCGCCAAGTAGAAATGTTGAATCAGAAACTTTTGTCACAGTTTGTAGTTTTGTTATGACGAGCTGGGAAGACCTGAGTCGTTTCTCCTTCTTGTGTTTATTGTCTTATTGAAAGACTTCAGGATTAAACTGATGAAACTATAGTCACAGTGGAGCATGGAGCCAAATTGTAAAATGCTCACACTGACATTTACAACGTGCTGACATTAAGCAGGTCTGTCTATTATTCATGTATCAATTAGTTACAACCATAGTGCGAAAATTGCTTATAATAAGTGTTAGTGTTACACACAATACAAAATATATAGCGGTTGCAAGAGGAGGTCTAAGTAATTATTTACAGTCCGTGTTCACACAGCGCCCACTCAGTGAGAACAAGTAGAAGTTGCCATCCCACCTTTTTCTGTTTTGCTGCAGTGCCCCCAGAGGCAGACATCAGCTCCACCTGCCTGAAAACTCAAAGAGGCAAATTAAAGCCGCCTAATGAAGTGGCCGCTTCAGAAATCCCCCCCCCCCCCCCCTCTCCGAGGACCAGAGAGGGGACAGTGGGGTTATTTCTTCACCGTCACCGCCCTCAGTCGAGGCCGACCTGCCGGGCCGAGTCACCGGTCGGTGTGTGCACCCTGTGTAGGATCCGGTTTCAGCTCTCCAAGTCGTGTTTTCTTAGCTCTTGCCTGCCATGTCTTTGTGAGCAAACAAATGTATGCTGGCTTGTCGGAGGCAGGTCGACTTTTTTTCCATCTTGTTTAACCGGTGTAGCGATGCCTGGGGGAGCTGTAGGCGGCTGCAATCTGTCTTTGTTTTTATTTTTGTTTTTGTTTTTCTCATCTGCATGTGGGTGCGTCAGTGTGCCCAGATGGTTTTTTTTGCTTGTCTGATTCCTGCTTGCAGCCATGGGGGTGAGGCTCGTGCATTTTGCAACAACACTCAGCAGTTTTTGCTGCTGCCGTATCTCGTTCGGCCTTAAATCAGTTAACATTTTACCTCCTATAAATACTATGGGGATGCTTTGTCAGGGTTGGCCGGGCTGTCCCTGGGCACCGGGCATCACAGGCCATTTAGACCTGGCACTAAACGCTGGCGTGCAGCTGAGTCAACCAAAAAGAAAAAAACTGGATTCCTTGATTTAAAACCTTTCATCGCTCCAAGCGCTTATTCCCCAGGGCTTTTCTTTTTCACGAGAACTTCTTTTCTGGAACTATACGGGGAAAGTAAGAGGACTGAATGTCTCCCTCCATCTTTAAGATAAGAGTCCTAGGGGTCTTTCATGTCACTCTTTTTAAAATGGAGTGCCACCCTCTAACAGAATCTCCCTCAAAGTGTTTGTCAAACACTCCTTTTTGTCTGTCGTTTGTTCGTCGGCAGGCCGCGCGGCCGATGTGATTAACGCCGCTCCCCCGAGAAAAGGGGAATTTATTGAGCAATATGGAAGCACCCTGGAATCGGACAAAGGGGATGCTTTTCTTAACGTGGCCATTATTACTTTTCTTAACCATTGGTCGCCATTAGCAAGGGCGCAACAGGAGGAGGGGGGGAGGTGAACGCAGAATTCCACGATAAGCGATGGTCCTCTCGAGGCTCGCCGCTGTTATTCGGCTGTGACCGCATGGATAGAAATGAGGCTCCTGACTTGTTTTTTCCCGTTTTCTGGCGGTTCGTTGGTCCTTTCTCCTGTGTTATCCGTTTCACACACATTGCGTCAGAGCCGGGTTTTCTTTAACAAGCGCAGTGTGTCAAGTTTAGAGTTTTGTCAATGATCCTTGATCAGCACAGCGAGAGGCCCGATTTAAATGTCCAGCTCCTGCACAGAGGGAGGGAGTGCAGCTAAATATATTTAATATATAATATCTATACATATAACCCCGTCCATTTCTCTGCCGCCGCCTTTTCGCTCCCTCTCCGCTTGTCTCCACCCTGGGAAGCGTCCTGCTGACACTCACTCCAAGGAGTCTTATTGATATTCTTGGAGAGGCATTGAGAGGGAGAGGGAGAGAGGAGAGAGAGAGAGAGAGGGGTGACACACTAGAGCAGCAGATGCACTTCCTTCTAATACCAATTGTAAAAATTCTGAGTCACACAGCAGGGACGTGTCACTGTTCACTTTATCTGCTGCGTTAATAGATCTGTAGAACTCTTGAGCACGTGGAAAAGCAGTTGGCCATTAATGCAGAATTTCAGTCAAGCTTTAGGGTACTTTCACGTGGAGGACATTAAAGTCATATTGCGATGTGAATGGGATACTACCCTTGAATATAATTACTTTTAAAACAATAACATATAATTGTTTTTACTTTGGCAGTCACCTGGAGAGTTGTAATCAAATGAGATCTGGTGGTTTTTGCCCCTCAGGTTGATAAAATAGTTTCACTTATTTGCATGAGTGTTTCCTTAATTCCTGACTTGGTATTGTTATTAAATGGTTTTCAATACTGTTGTAGAAAAGGTTCTTTATTTATAGCCAATTAAAACGACAGAAAATGCAACAAAGACGAGAGCAGGCCCGAATGGTATCTTACGTCTTTGACAAAAATTCGGAACATATCTTACAAGTCAGTTTGTTGACAGAAATTCTGAAATAATTTGTGAGGATTTTCTGCTTTGTTTTCATTGTGGGTGTTTTGAGGACGCCACCATGGGCTTCAGGAAATAAGTAACCGTCATTTTCAGAAAATGTTGTATCATCTGTCGTATATTAATTAAAAGGAATTGGTCGTCCCTGGCCTATTTTTTCAAGATCCCTTCAATTAAGTTTGGAAATATGATCCATTTCTATTTCCTTTTGTGGGAAAGCGATAGTCATGCATTTTAAAAAAAAAATGAAACTCCCTTCCTCTTACATTCTCCCTTCCCGTTGACATCGGAGGTCAGATGTGGAAAACCTCTTTTTGTTTTTATTATCCTTTTCAGTGCCGCGACGGTTACAGGGGGAGTGTACTGCAAAATACATTCATTTTATTTATTTATTTATTTATTTATTTTGAAACCTGAAGAAGTGACCTGCGGAACACGTCGAGACGCAGTCGCTTTATTAACACCAACAACGTCACACAAACATAAAGCAACATTAGTGCCATGAAACGGTCTGCACTCTCTGTTCTCTGAATGCAGATAAAAGGCTGAGATTCCGTTTTCTTTACCCGACTTTAACGAGACGCTGCTCCCTAACTGCATCGGGAGCCCGGAGCCACAGAGGTTGCTGGGACCAATTTGACGGCCCCCCACTGCCCGTTGTCTGATGAAGTGCACCCTCGTCTGCCCTGCAGTTTAAACAGTATTAGCGTTGATGTTATTTGCAATAACTTCACACGTCGCAAGCGGTTATCTGATAAGATAAAGATGTAATTATGTCCATCCGTTTGAATCATTACAGTTTAACTGCACCGTTCTTTTTGTCTCTTACCCTCCCAGACTCGACCATGGACTCCTTCAGCACCAAGAGCTTGGCCCTGCAGGCGCAGAAGAAGCTGATGAGCAAGATGGCCACCAAGAGCATGGCCAACCTCTTCATCGACGACACCAGCAGCGAGGTGCTGGACGACCTGTACCGCGTCACCAAGGAGTACACCCGCAACCGCAAGGAGTCCCAGAAGATCATCAAGAACTTGATCAAGATGGTGGTGAAGCTGGGAGTGCTCTACAGAAACAACCAGTTCAACGGCGAGGAGCTGATCCTGGTGGACAACTTCAGGTAGGCGGCGAGAGACATTTCAGGAATAGCATTTTGCCCTTTTTTCTTGTTGCTTCCTTTTGCCATGGGAATATTGATGCTACCTGCATAGTGGTGCACGTAATACAGAGCCAGGGCCACGCAGCGATTAGCTTAGCCAAGCTCGAAGATGGAAAACCAACAGCTGGCGTAGCTCTTTCCATAGTTCAGATACTCGCGTGCGAACAATAAAGCCCGTCTGGTTTGTTTGATCTGCAAAGAGTCAAAAGGACAAATGTCGCATGCTGGGATTATTGCATGTTTTCATTCATCCCATTCATGTCCCCCCGTCTAGATATGTAAGAAGTATCAGTCTTCTGATCATTTTCTCAATACATTTTATTTCCTAAACCTTCAGAATACATTAGTGTCACTTTACTAACCATTTAATTATTGTTCATTAAAAGGTGACAAACCTTGAGAAACTATGTTTATCCCGTTAAGAGCTCAAAGTAATGAAGACCAATTATATTCTCGTATGTTGATGCCATGTTATGGAAATTGACCAGTTAATATACTCAACACTAAAATGGAAAAAGGCATGTGAAGCTGAAGTAAAAGAAAAGTACGGAGAACAGGGATAATATTTGCACAGCGCTGCATCGCCGCCAAGGACAACACTGACTGATAGTTTGGGGGGACAGGGGGGCAGGTGGGGTGGGGGGGTGTTGTGATACTTTTCTGAAGGAATATCACGAGACAGCAGTTTCTATTTTTATTTCTTTTTGCTGCTCTGGTCAGAATTAGAAAGTGACAGCGTCCTCTTCTCTCCTCCACAGGAAGAAAGTCCACACTCTGGCCATGACGGCGGTCAGCTTCCACCAGATTGAGTTCACCTTTGACCGCCGCGTCATGAGCGCCATTTTGAATGATTGCCGCGAGCTCTTGCACCAGGCCATCAAACGACACCTGACAGCCAAGAGCCACTCAAGAGTCAACCACGTCTTCAATCATTTTGCCGACTGTGACTTCCTGGCGTCGCTGTACGGGCCCTCGGAGGCGTACCGCGCCCACCTGCAGAGGATCTGCAATGGGATCAACAAGATGCTGGATGAAGGGAACCTCTGACCTCCACTGGCCTCTTCATCAGGCACCTGTACCTTTTATTACCAAATTTATTGTTCTTTTTTGTTTTTTTGTTTTTTGCTTTTTGTTTGTGTGTGCCTTTCAGCCAGGACCGTAACACTGCATTTTTTTTATCTAGTCAGTCCAATGTCTGTCTCTTCTTCCACAGTAAACAAAACTGTTTTTTTTTCTATAAACGAATGTAAAACCTTTCGCTCTTATCAGTATATTCAGGGATTGGAGCCTTGACAACTGTGCCTTGACCAAAAGAAACCACCATATTTGTGTCTTCCATCCAAGGGCACTCTGCTTGTTCTCTTACTTCATCGGAAAGACACAGCCGGCACCGGCCTTCCCTCGTATCTCAACCAGGACCTTTAATGGACCCGAGTGGTTTTGAGTCCACCAGGAGCGGAAAGAAAGTGGATTTTTGTATATTCCAAATACCCACGGATAAAGAAGGGAATTTTTTTTAGTAGTATTGCACTCGATCCTGAACAAGCGCTGTACTGTACTTTCCTGCAATAATGAAACCATGTGAAACACTGCAGTTGATTAATCCTGCTTAGTCTGAATATTACAGCTTTCGCCATTGTGCACTGAACTTTGTAGGGAAGCTGGCGCTTTTTTTTTTTAAGAAGGCACCTATAAACCAAAATCTTTTTTTTTTTTTAATAGTCTGACTTTTAGCCACCACAACAAAGATGAGGTATTTGGGTCACAGAGGGAGCATAAACGTGTAGGAATTTGACTGTGCTGCGCACTGTGGGAGAGAAAAAATGTCATAATCACAACAGGGAAGCGGAACAATGTGGCACCCGCCGCAGAGGGTTCTCTGGATTTTGGTCAGAAGAGAGAAATAAAGAGCGACCGCGGAGTAACTAATCGTCACGAGAGACGTTAGAGCCCCGGGTCAGCTGTGTTTCAGATTGATCGCCCCCGTTGCCTCGGGTTTATCCGAAAAGCACAAAAAAACTTCTGGTTAGAATTCTGACCGATTTTGAACTAAAAAGGCTCCCCGAGAGCAGTCGGATGAGCGGACGGCTCCGTGTTTATGAAAAGAGGCCAGGCGTGGTGCAGAGATTAGAGCGGAGAGACAAACACAGTACCTGATTGTACTCTCCCACTGCAATTACAGCGCCCCTGTTCTGGGGCGGCGTAATGGCCCCGCTGCCTGTCCACTTCGCCTGACAGCAGCCTCATGTAATGTGACGGAGATAAGCCATCTCTGTTTGTCATTGTAATGGAGTGAAAGATGTTGTTGCGTTTCTTCCTTTAAAATGAGGATATGAATAGCAGTCGTCCCTCCCGAACGCCCTCATAATGGCCGTCTTCCCTTTTTGTCCGTGTGTTTTGTATCACCGAGTCTGTCTGGGAGATTGTTTTTGTGCCGCGGCCTCATTTTGTATTCTGTTTGCGAGTGTGTGTGTGTGTGTGTGTGTGTGTGTGTGTGTTTTAGGTGCGTACCTGTGAGAGAATTGGAAATTGAGCCGTGTAATAAGCGCCACGCTTTTCCAGATAGGATTGCTGAAACTTTGAACTTCATCCACAGCAGCTCTGCCAAAGAAACGAAGACTGATGTTACTCCAAATGCAGCCCTTTTTTTTTTTTTTTTTTTTCTTCGAGGGCAACATTTCAGGAAACCGTATGCACATGGTGATTATATCCCTGATTATTGTGATAATGAAGACATAGATGGTTTTTACTTCTCGGATGACTCCCCTGTGTATAATCCTCCTCTGTTAAACCTATTTGACTTTCACTGCATTATTTCGAGAGGCTTTGAAGTAAATCTGCTAGTAAAGTCCCCCGTTAAACAGTCGACTTTAATTGTGCTTAGTCGCCATTTCCTCCAATCCGTCTCCATCTCATGGTTAGTTTAAATCTCTGTTGGTTTAAAACCCATGACCGACTAAGTAGAAATCACCCAAACCTCTGCAGCAGCTCCACTCATGTTACTACAGCCCTCAAACTTAGCATACTTATCATGTTGCATTTTTACTATTGTGGACTGTGAAATGTTTTTAATTTCACTCATGTACATAAGATGTTTTTGTGTCACCGTATTGTATCCAGACGTAACAAACATAATGCAGCTCACTATTTTTGAAGAATAAAGTTGTCTTTTTTTTTTTTTGTTTACCCTCAATCAAGCACTGAGCATCTTCCTATTGGTCTGTGATTGTGGAGTTTTAGAGGGACAAATCAGAGGTTAATCTGACTACGTCTGACCTGGATTCAGTCGGCCAAATCCCCTTTTTTTTTTTTTTTTTTTACCAGCTCTCCTCATTGTTGGCTGGCCTTGGAAGCAAACACGAACCCATCCGCCCGACAAACCGTTCCACTCGGGGTGAGTTCTTTCCACTTCCTGCAGGCCGTCTCCACGGTCGAAGGAAGGAAGGAACAGGAAATTAGTCAAATGGAAAGAGTTCTTGCTTCTGTTTTGGCGAAATGAAACAATCAGCTGCAGTTAAATTTCAAGTGTTGCCTGAGTAGCAGTGAACTCTGTGTTGAGTTTAATCCATCATTGACTTTCCCTGCAGCACAAAGAGCCCAATTATCATCTTAATGGTCTTTTTTTATTTTTTATAAATGCACCCTCAAGTTCAGGGTGTGTTATGACTAAACTGGTACGTGTCATCGTCTCGGTGTACTTCTTCTTATTTGGCTTTGGCTAGCTGTGTACAAAATCGAAACGGAACGTGTGTGTCTCTCCAAAAACAAATATCACATCGCTGGCTGTGACTGAGGGCGGTAACACATTTCGGTGAAGCTGGCTTCCACTGGGGCGTAATTATCATTTCTACATAATGAAGTGACTACAAAGGAGCCGCCCAGCATCCTGAGAAGGACGCAGCTGAGAGAGACGAAGCGGGGCAGAGTCTTTCCACTCGTGTTCAAGCACAGATTACGCAGCTATGACTTAAAAAAAGTCTTCAACTGAGAGATGAGCTGAGTCGCCGTAGCTCGGTACCTCACTCTAGGATCAACGGTGACAACCGGGAAAGGACAAAACTGAGGCGGACTTTCAGGGCCCGTCCCCGCAAGGATACGGGGAGTTGGTTTTGGCATAACACTGCAGAGGCTGGCCGTCCGTCAATACGGCGGCAAACAACCCTGATGTTTGATTTCTGGGTGGTGCTGCAAAGAACAAACCAGCAGTGTGTTGAAACAGCAGGCGATGCTCTGCGCTCATGTAACATCCCACGGACGTGTTCCTCGATTTTTTGCCGACGGAAATGCATCTGGGGACTCAAGGTACTCAAGGAGAAAAATGATCTGACCATTGCAACGACGGTTGCTTTATTGTACTTTACAAACTTAACCTAAAGAGAAGTAAGCTGATTTTATCCCAAAAGCCATCTTTGCAACGCCTCCGGGCAGCTCTAACAAGACCACCCTCCTATCTCAATGAATGGGAAGAGAGTCAGAACTGCACTTTTCACGGGTCATCGGGACATAAAAACTACATGTATAGAAACAGCAGTAGAATATGATAAAAATCGCTGAAAAAGTTTGATGACTTTGCCCCAAAATAAGGTTTAAAACTCCTTTTTCCCTCACAGGTTAATGCGCAAGGCTTCACGACACCAACCCTAATTTACGTCTCACATGCCTCAGTGGAACCAGCCGATAGGCTTAAATGTTTCCCAGCTTGACTGTTAAAAAGCAGATGATTGGCTTTCCAGTGGGAGGGGCGGGACATGTGCATACAACCGCCTATCTTTGCCGTTACGGGTTTTCCTACGGGAGTTGTATTGAGAATTGAGGAAGTGGGACTGTCTCCTTATATATAGTCTCTGGTGTAACCGAAGGGGGGGCCTGCAGTATGTTAAACGCTTTGCCACGTCTTGATTCATCCCTCCGTTCTCTGTTTTTGTTTCCTCATTTCTATGGAAGTCTATATGTCGAGGCCACGACGTCCCAATTCGACAGTTACGTCCACGCTTCCCAAATCCTATTAGAATGTGTGCAGTGCGTTAAAGGACAGGCCAATTGTACACACGTGGCCCTTGCTGATCTTTCATGCACTTCCGAATTTTCCCTCCACACCAATCTCCTGCAGGTCGGCTGGCAGAGGAGCAGAGCGAGAGCGAGCGCTGCTTATTATGTATTGCTTGGCTTTTGTAGTCCCGCTGCATCGTAACTCATCCGGTATGCTTAAAGGTGCTCTCCCCTCTGGCAAGCGCAGCTATGACAGTCAGCTTGGAAGTTTAGAAGTCTTTCAAAACTCCCCGTCTTCCTCCTCTTTTCCTCTGTCTGTCTTTCACTCTTTCGTGGTGTCCCCGCGTCTCCCTCTCTCTCTCTCTTCCTCTGCTCCTCAGAGAGCACCTGACTGACGCGATGTTCAAGGATGAAAAAGCGCAGCAGAGAGGGGGGGGATCCGAAAGCAAACAACACGATAATATACATGAGAGGGCTGGGAAAGACACTGCTGTGCACACACACACACACACACGACTTCATTGCCGAAGCCCTGAGGAACAGCGTGACACTGGACACTTCAGGGAAGACAGCATCTGCTCGCTTCTATATTTTATAATGCAAAAAAAAAGAACACTGTGTTCTAGGGGAACTTCTCATTTCAACTTCAAGTGAATACAGGAATGCAAATCACACAATTCTCTCCCAAAATATGCATTTGTGACTTCCAGGTGGTTAAAGAAAGTCCCCCGGGTGCCAGACGAATGAACTGAAAGCCATTTTTCCACAGGAGATGTTGACAGACATGTGGTGCTGTGCCATCTTTTCCACCAAGTTATGTAAGAGGTTCAGTGCTTCTGTCTGTGACTGTGAAGTTCATCGGACACACAACTGGGGCCACCGGTATCGAAGACTACGTGACAAAAAGGTGCTTTCTTAGCGCTTCCGGTGGAGGCCGTGAAACACTGCAGCAAAACTCAAAAGTAGAATTATTTTGAGGCTTGGGTTACAAAGCTTTGCTTTGTATACATTTATTCATCATTCCATCACGAGAATCACATTAATTTAATGGACGCTATGAAGGCAAACGGACTCAAGTGGCTGCGCAGCCGGACTGCAAATGGACAGCAACTGTGACAGCTGCTTATTATTCCACATGGACCTGAAAGCGAGCAATGATTGTGGGGAGCGCTGCCGTGATATTTATGGGCCTCGCCACGTGGGTGGCTGATTGGAGGGGAACGTAGACTTTTAAGAGACATCGAACAGGTCTTTAACATATGCAAAGACAAACACACACATATATATATATACAAGTAGAAACACATTCAGGGAGAAGTGTTTGTTTTCAAAGGTAATCGATGAAATATTACGTTATCACAAATGTGTAAACACTTTGCTCCCACGGTGTCACTGTCCAATCACCTTACTCCAAATTTCAAGAACTAAGAAACCGAATATGTTCTTTGCTTCGCAGCATGCAAATGTACATGTAGATTACATGTAACAACATTTGTTCTCAGTTTCAACAAACAACGCACAACATCTTGAGCAAGATATGCCTCAATGCTCAATAGAATCAGAAGGGATTCGTGCACTCAAGGTTCTATGTATCCTTCATGTGTTTGTGTGTATTTTGTCATGAAGGTTTTATGTCATGGTCTGCACATTGAGAACATCATTACTTTTTTATAAGACTGCACTCTTTAATTATACTTAAATGATTTCAAAGTGAAATTCAACAAAATCATGGAAATCTTTAAATGCAAAAGCAATCCCCCTCAGCACAGAAACAGACGTTGTGTTCGTGCCACGAGGGAGGAAACAGCAGCGGGATTAGTAGCCGCTCTATTATTTCCCCTCTTTATTGCTTTAATATCTAGACCTGTGGTCATTACTGACTGACAGCTGCCTGATCACATGTAGGCAGAAAGCTTCTTAGTCTGCAGATAACACCAAACCCGTGTCAGTCCCCCCGCCGCCCCCCCCTCCTTACGTACCTGTATAGTACAATATGTCAGCGAATGAAGTCCCATTTTAACAGGGCACCTCCTGAGGAATAAATTGCTCTGCTGACTAACAGAATGACAGATGCTTTGAGTGCCTCGCTGCAGAGTGACAGCAAACTGTCACAGCATTTTTGTGTTGGATGTGCCGCTGTCTTTTTTATTTTGGATGCTGCCAGGAAAGGAGGGGACGCATCCGTGCAGCCGCGGATGAGTGAAAAGGCACCTAGGAGGCATTTGTTTGGGGCTTGTCAGACACACAAGAAATCTAATCCAGACAGCAAAGAATGGAAATTTGAGTGAGACACACAAAAATAGCAGCTGTCTCTGCATAATTGGAACAAATGGAAGTTGGATATGCGGCTGAAAATAAAACAAGAAAACAACTGGGATGTAGCGCGACGCTGTTTGCTGACAGTTGCAATAATCTGGGGAGAGCCGAGGCACGGGCAGCCTGTCGCTTAGATCCGGCGAGCTTATAGTTTCTGTCAAACCGGTGCTGATCTCTGATCTTGGAGGGTCGCAATTATGTGCCCTCCCCCGCCTTGTTATTATTTCTCCTCCATCCCTTCCCTCCTGTCGTCCTCCACAGCCCCTTTAAACCTCCTCTGGTATCCTAAGCAGCATTTAATTGTACGGGGCTGAGCTGGGGAAGGAGTAATCAGATGAGAACAGAGGCAGGGGGAATCACGTGGCTTTACTCCGGCTAACGGGGGGATTAATAACATGCCGTCTTGATTGAAGTTCAGCTGCACTCCCTGGCAAAATGGGAGGTGGGGATGCAGGGGCGGTCTTAGAGTGGCAGAAAGGGGGAGGAAAAGAGAGAAAAAAAGAGAGTTGCAAAGTCGCAGGACGCGCGGGATTCTCAGACGAGACCAGAGAGTCCCATGGAGAGGAGAGAGAAACAGAGAGAGAGGGGAGTTGGAGCAGTCGGGAGGAGTGGGAGGAAGAAAGAGCGAGGATAGGAGACAGCGCAGCGCAGTGTGCGGGGGGGGAGGTAAAGAGAGAGAGAGAGAGGGAGAGAGAGAGAGAGATGTAGAGACAGGAAGCCTCCACTGCTACTAAGCCAGTGAGACGCAGGCAGGCAGAGAGAGAAGACGGAGGGAGAGGAGGCCCTCGGCATCTCCCGGGCCGGTCCAATGAGGGGGTGAGGGGCTCAGGAGCAATACAACAGGGAGGATAGTGGGAGGAGAGGCAGATACGGAGGGGGAAAAAGACAGGGCAATAAAATCAGAGACAGGTTTCAGCAGTAAAAGGGGAGTTGGTGGGTGGGTCCTGAGATATGGATGGAAAAAAGCAGATAAAAGTTTTGTAGACAGAGGGAGAGAGAGGGAGGCGGGCGACTGCACATAGCGGATTGAGACTGTGTTAATGGAAAAGGTAGTGGAGGCTTCATGGAAAAAGAAGGGGAAGCACTCTGTCTCAGGAGTCCTCCTGTTCGTCTTCTGCTTCTTCCTCTCTCCCTGAGGCGGCTGGACATCGTCCATCACCATGTTCTCTGACAGCAGGGCTCCGGCGCCGGGGGAGCAGAAGGGCTTCAAGCCCCACGCCCCCAACTTCATCCCTTGGCTGCGCAATAGTCTGAAGCCCCACCACGGCAGCGAAATGGGCCTCAATGGACCGTACAAATCCAGCTCAGAGGCCCGGAACAACCTGACGCCGCTGGAGAGAGCCAAAGGCATCGGCTTCTTCTCCATCCAGGGAAAGGAGCGGGCCAAGAAGGGGGAGGTTCGGTGCAAAAGCGTGGGGATGGCGAGAATGCTGCCGGTGGTGCTGCGGGGTCACCACATTCTGCCGGGGAGTCATCAGAGGGAGGACGGTCCCGCCTTCTGGACGCAGTCCCCAAAGCCGGACCCGCTCCCCGACGCGCAGAGCGCTCCGGGTGACGGACAGCAGGGGGGTGCGAGCGACACCTCGGCATCGACAGCCCAGGACAACCACACCTTCGTCAGGATCCAAAGCAGCCGCCCGAGTGTCCTTGAGTCTCAGAGCGACGGGACGAGCACCGTGGTGAGGAAATATGGGCCGCTGGTGAGGCCCCCTCCCGTTCCTGTTCCTGCACCGACAGAAGAGCCAAACCGCAAGGTGCCTGTTGCGGTGCACGTGGAGGACAGGAGGGGGAAGGCGTGGGAATACGCCAGCAGCACCGCCTACCGCAAGAGAGACCTCCATTCGTCCAGCTGGGTGAGCTCCGACACCCAGGGAATGGACCGGCGGCACGGCTTCACTTCCGGCTTCAGGAACTGTCAGAGCCAGAGAGACCTGAGGGAACCACGTGTTGAGCATTTCAACCGGCCGCTCAACGGAGTCCTCTTCTCCACCGAGGTTCCCCTGAGGGGCCTGGGCTGCACCACCACCCTGCGAGGTCCCAGGAAACCGAGACCGAGCTTAGAGCGCTACACGGGAGCCCAGGGCCAGAAGCAGACAAGGGCGCAACACAGGCCGACCAAGGGAGGGGAGTTACAGAGGAAGGAATCAGGCTGCAGCAGGAAGGTGGTACGAAACCAGATCAAACGGGTGGTGGATAACCTGGAGCAAGTTCTCACAGCGCTGAGGGACGTTCACCAGGAAATGAAAGAGGTAACGTGTAAATTGGTTGATTCTGCCAAACATTTCACCCGCATGATCACGTCTTTCCTGGACTCGGAGAAGTTAAGGCTTTCCTCGCACATTCATTCATGCGTATGCCATAGAACCTTAAGGGCTTGTTCTCTTACAGACAACAAAGCCGGCTACAAACACACATCCTCAGCAGAATTGAACGTGCATTAAAAAGTCAGCAGCCGGGTGTTGGGTGAATACGATGCAGTCTGCAAACAGTTTCTACAACTCCCCTCTGTCGTTCATCTAAAAAGCCCACACAACACTTGGGCTCAATTTTTCGGTAGAGGTGAATGAGACTACAGTTACGCTCCATTTGCATGATGCGTTTTCCGAGGCTGCTGAGATGTGACATGAGCTGAAGCGGTCGCCTTTCCCTCTGCAGCTCTCCTTCCTCCTCTAACACCCACCCTCGGCTCTTCCTCCACTCTCCCTCCTCGTGGACAGATGCTGCTCCAGGCACAGCTGGATAGCATTTTATAATCCATTTATGTCCCAGTCTCTCGGCCTCGTATTCCATCGCCCTGTAAAAGTGACACGCAAATCTCGCCTCTTGGCATGTGATCTGCATTCGAGGGGTCGCAGCGAAACCCGAGGTGATAACTTCATCATTCTGGCTGTGAGGTTTTAGTGTGTGACAGCGTTGATATAACTGAATGAAAAAGCATATAAGTTACATGAAAAGAGGGGAAAGAAGGTGGGGGGGGGGGGGGGGGGGGCAAGCAGACACTGTGATAGAAAAGCCCACATTTTCACAACAGAGACGACAGATCAAAGAAAGACAAGTCACCAGAGAAGACTTTGGTCGCATATTTATTTCAAAGCCCTGTTTTAGCATTCTGTTGCATGAGAAGCAACCCTCAGTTTTATTTAATAATCAATCACGGTCATGAAAAAGGGAACTGGAGTGAGTCTTTAAAGCATTTTAGACCGAGACTACATAAAAATGTTACAGCATACTAAAGACCTCTGTCTCAGATGAATAAATTGCACAAAAACAATCCCACACGGGAATATGGTCTTTGACTAAAAACATTTAGACACATCAAAAACAGCCCTGGGATTCAAACTATAAACTTATAAGAAATCAACACTATTGAAACTGAATCCGCTTTAGCATGACTGAGCTTTAATGGAAACATCTTTCAGTACTCATCCGCATTGTGTGTCAGAACCAGAGGAGTACAAAAAAACCCGTCGTTTTTAACAAACACACTGGGAGCAGCAGGCGAGGGTCCTTTTCTCTTTTATCTCCTTTGGTTTCTGACATTAACAAGCAGCCCACAGTCACATGTACAGGCTGTACTTCAAAGCAATACGGAATTCCTCTCCCAAAAAGCTTCAGCATAAAAAAAAAGGAAAAACCAGGCCATCTTTTGACATCTGCAAGGATGTTGTTGAACACAGAGAACAAAACAATAATTCATCTGTTCCAGCCGGGGCGGAGGATTTATCCATGCGCACAGAGCAGGTGGAGAGAGATGGGTCAAACATTTTTCCCCAGTGTGATGTTTTACAACCTCCCCTGCCTCCATAATTGTCCATGTGTGTGTCTTCATGTTTGTGTGTGTTTGTTACATGCTCTGCCCTAAATGCATTACTTAAAAGCCTAGATGTGTACCTGTACAGTATACTTACTGGTATTAGAAGGTAAATTTAGCTTACGCATTTCCCATAATGCATTGTTTCCAGGCTGAAGTCGTGGCGTGTGTGACATACTTACAGATTGGAGCTGTACACCTGGTGAGAATCTACACTGAAAGAGTCTCAAATGCTCTAGATTATAGATGCAGAAATGCAAATGCAGAATAAAATAATTTATTGGCCTCACCGAAGAGAGGCCAACGCTGAGATTGGTTTCGTATGATATCGGTGCAGCTGCTCAGATTCTCCTCAGTTACAATATGAAGCTCTTATATCTTCGAGGTATGTTTGGCAAAAAGCCCAAATATTCTCTCATTACAGCTTCTAATTGCATTGGAGAGATTTTTGGAGAGATTTCTTGACAAAATTAAAAAAAATCAGCTATAAAATAATTCTGATTTTCTGATTTTCATTATGTTTACTCCATCGATTATGTAATGACCTTTTACAACATAAAAATAGTTAGCACAGTTTTAGTGTTTTTTGGGCCTAGTTACAAAAAACCCTGGATCTTGCATTTCCCACAGTGCAACTCAACAAAGTCGTCCTTACACCATTTTCTTCTTCTTTAGTTTATAACCCGTTATCCCAGACTACATAACCCTGATGGGATATAAGATCATCAAGATCATTTCCCCCAAACTAGAAAGCTCCCTTCAGAGTCACAGGAGACGTCACGCCACTGCTTTGACACGAAGGAAGTAGCCCTCATTATAAGTTCACACATCTACATCTGCAAAATAAGTGGACTGCTTCTCTTTCCAAGTGCTTCCACTTTATTGTCACTGTATTTGTGTGTCCGTCATAGGTGGTGCAGCAGATCGACAATCTGACTTCAGCCATCGATCTGAACGCGCAGGAGCCCGAGAAGGGCGACAGCAGCTCCAGTTCCGGTTCGACCTCCAGCGAAGTGACGGTGGGCAGCGTCCACCGGAGGCCCTCGGTGCCCGACGAGCAGCCCGGACCCTCGGACTCATCGGGCAGCCTCGGGAGGGGTCCTCGCGGCGGGAGCCGGTCTCCGCCCGGTGCGCCGCCGTGCCCTGTCACCTCTGGGTTTTCGACGCCGCGGGGGCGAACTCTTCGCTCGCTGTCCTCTCCGAGACGCGGCGGGACGCCGCGGCGAGACGTTACTCCGTCTCCCCAACGGAGCCTCCCCGTTCGGCCTCCCACCCCCGGTCTCTCCCCCTTGACAGTAAACCTCCGCCTGCTCAACAGCCCCGCGTCTCGACCTCACTCCCCGGGGCCTTCGTCCCCCGGCAGGGTCAGCCCCGTCCCCCCGCTGTCTCCGAAGCCTCGCCCGCCCCCCACGCTCAGCCCTTCTGTCACCACGGAGAGCAAAGCCGGTGCCTTTCAGACCCCACAAAGCGGCCACCCATCTGCCGGCCTGCTCTCTCCATCGTCCGCCCTGCGTCCGTCTGTCAGCTGCCCGCCGACCGACTCGACTCAAACTGCGTCCAGCCCGGGGAGGGAGAGGCGAGTGTCCTCAGCGGGCCCCGCCCTCACGCCTTCGCGGGTGTACTCGGCCACCGTGGACCGCCGAGGTCGCAAGCCTCCCCCGTACCCTCACCGGGGATTCTCTGAGCACACAAAGAGAGCGAAGGAGCCCCGCAAAGCTCCTCCGTACCCTGAGAAAAGGAGGCCGCTCTCTACCACCGTGTGAGGCGAGGCGGCAGCAGCAGGGGGGAGGCCGATCGAAACGGAGCCGCTTTCACAGCACCAGCCCGCAGGAGTGGAGGAGCCAGTCAAGCCCTCGCCAAGTTGAGCTGAGACCAAGTTTCCAAGGTGACGGGTCGCAAGCGCAACTTGGGGTAAGTATGTCGGGGGAGAGGTGGGGGGGGGGGGGGGGACAGCTTGGCTCTGCGAGACGTCCTTTAACCGCTCCTCCTTCAATACCGACCTCTTGAGTGGTATATGTGCAGAACATACAGGAGGCTTCGTAACCTCTGTCTGGGTGACTACTATGGTAACAAGAGCCTCTGTACAGATGCTCATTCCACCCCCCCTCCTCCTCCTCCCCCCCTCCAGCTCTCAGACTCCAACAGATTGCACAGTTTAAGGGCAAAGGAGAAGGCCTAATTAGATAGAAATATAAAGGAAGGTGTAATTATTGCAGGATAACAAGACAAAGTAAGAACTTATTACTTTAGTGCATTTGAACCTGAGCAGCCAGACATTCCCACCCACATGTATCAGCATTGTCTGGGTTGGATAATTGCTGTCGAGCGTCGTGACGGCTTAACGAGTAGGGCACTCTGGCTCAGCGGTGTGAAAAGCACGCGCCGGGGGGAAGATATAGGCAGCAGGCCTGCGATAGATCACATGACGGGAGAAAAAATAAGGACGGGAGCGGGCCGACTGGGTCACCGGCCCGGCGCCTGAGTGTGCGCATCAGGAGAGACAGGGGGCAGCTGGCCATTCGTTGTACCCTTCATCGGGCCCCTGGTGTTACTGAGAGCCTCTGGTTTGACCGACCAGGTCACAATCTCCATCTGTTCCCCTCTAAATGTCAAGAGATGCAAAGAGAGAGAGAGAGAGAGAAATAGGAGTCAGGTGTGTGTGTGCGCGTGCGTGTGTGTGTGTGTGTGTGTGTGAGAGTGGGAAGAGAGAAAAACAAGCGCTGGAATGTCGGCCGGATTGATTACATGTACAAACAAGGCAAATCAATGGCTTTTTCATTTGGATCTTCTTACGTTGTCTTGTATCTCAATGCCATATGTTTCTTTTTTAAACAAGTTTATGTTCTCACATTCTGTATTTCATCGCCACAAAATCCAATGCACAGACCAAAAACAACAATGTGCTTCTCAATACTTTCTGACTTGACAACCCACCCTGACGCACTCAGCCACGGCTCTGTTTCCACTTCAAATAATTACTGACATGAATGATGCACGAAGCTGTAGGGGCGTCGTTTTTAGAAAACCCCCGATCATACAGGAGCCGTGGATGAATACACGCATTTGGTGCCCTTTACCAGTGCCTGTGTGCGAGTGCCAGTGAAAGAACGTGTCATGCAGTGCAACAGTGTGGTTCATCGATGTGTTTGAGCATTCGCTGTAGCAAAGATTACAGTAGCCATTGCACACACATTAGAGGTCTGCACTCAGTGCACCTTTAGTTTGACACATACCTGCCATAGCGCTAGGACCCCCGAGGATCTTTGAATCCTCGGGGGATGGACATTTGAGAGGTCGAGGTTAACAGAAGGAAATCAAAGGGAGGGGGGTGGTTTAAGAACCCAGACTGTGATTGGTCTGCTTGAGTAAAAGTCAGTGGGATTCATCAGGTCTGTGTGGAAGCACATTGAATACTCGTTAAGATATTTAAGTCAGGATTAAAATGTTGGGGCCAACTGATCCCCGGAGCCATTCTGCAAGCGGCGCTCTAAAAATCTTTTCTGATTTCTCTTTAATGCACGCCATTATAATCCGAGCCAGTTCTTGGCAGCATTATGTGTGTATATTTCCCTGATGGTCCCACTGTAGGGGGGCTAGAGTTGAAAGTTGAAAGTAAACATCTCTACTGGCGGCAGATGGTAAACAGCACTGATGTGAGTTCAGGGTTTTCAGAAGCAGTTTTGTGTCTCAGAAACACTGCGAACTAGACAGTAATCAAAGAGATGTTGTGCTGCAGAGATTTACTACTGAATGAAACAACAACCTTTGCAACGTGTTTTTTTTAATCCACAACAACATTGTAAATCAGAGCCTGAAATCTATGTGCTTTAAATGTAAGTATTGGAATATGTGGGGGATTCTTGGCAAAGCTCGACAAAAGCTCTATCGTACAATATATCTTCTCTAAGTGAAATTCTGATGTTTTATAGTTCCTGTCACGGGTGGATTTAACGTTAAAGCACTGCGCCGCGTGGTCGCAGTGTAAACGTGGATCTCTTGTATCACAGATTTGAACCTTTGCTGATGCCAATTTGACTGCCATCAACATGACTGGTTTCCTCTTGGCTTCACATGAAATAAACCCCGCTGACCCCGCATCTCTGCGAGCTCACAAAGAGCAACGCTCTATACATTCCCATATGGGACTGTGGATTTATTAAATCCTCCCCGCAAAGCTTTTGTCTTCCTAGAAATTAAGAAGAAACAATAGAAGCTCTTTAGCTCATGGAACCTATTTATCCGAGGAAACCATATATTATCGAGTAAACTTAAAAAATGTTTTTATTTTAATACAAAGTTTCATTTCAATGCTTAAAACCTATCTGCAGCATACAAGCAAGTTTATATTAGGGAAAACATCAGTGCTGGTACTAAAATTACTGTTATTATAGAGATATGACAGGGGCATAGAAACGCAGCGGCCCGCGCTGAGCGTATTTAACACGTCTACGCTGGCACTGAAATTTCTTCTCTTTTCATGTTTACCCATTTTACGAGCCTGTGGGAGGTTCAATCAGATCATGACTGACAGTTATCTCCAGCACAACTGGCAACACGTCTTTATTCAAACATCCATCACATTTCATCATGAATCAGAACAAACAAGAAGCAGTAAAAGGAAAAGGAAGAAAAAAGAAGTAACGAGTGTTTTTTGATTTATTCTGGAACAGCATCTGGACGTGGTCGCTCCACGGGGAGCATCGGCAGTGGCGACACGTGCACGGCCCGAAGCCGCGCCGGGCCCTGCGTTACCTCGGCTCCTGCGGGATCACCGACGGATAGACGGCGGGGCCCCCGAACAAACAAGGTACGGGTCTCAGCGCGGTAATGCGACCGCTGAATCAAATCAGCACAATCCTCCGAATCTGAAATCAATCCCCGGAACTCATCTTGTGCAGACTTGTGTGGATCTAAGAAGATTGGATCAATGCGAGGAAGATGAGGCCGCTCAACACGTGCACAGCACCTCCTCCTGTTCCACGCATGTTACAGTAAAGGATGAAAGCAGGGTTATGTGAAGACTTCTCTCTTCCATATAATACGATGATCCAAATGTCTGTGCGCTCCGCGTATTGTAGTTCTTTTCGGGTTGAATCCCGCTCACTCTGTTGAGGATGAATCCACAAACATCTTTCCCTCACTTTCCCGTGGCAGCTAGCGGCTCTGTTACAGCTTCCCTCTGTGCCCGATAATACAAACGTAACAAGGGATCACACGTGGTAAAAACCAGAATGTGTGGTTTAAGTAATGTACAGTTATCTAACAGGAACATATAAACAGTAAGCGAGGAGCTCATCTTAGAACAAGATTCAGAAAAATTTTAATTGTTCATGAGAGTGCGACGACGCTATAGGAGATTATTCCCTTTCCTCTTCTCTTGGGATTACACGAGAAAAAGATAAATCCCTCCCTACTTGTGTCTAAACGTGTTAACTACACCCCACAAGCCCCCAGACGCCGATCCTCTATACATTCAGATACGTCCCCAGTGAATCAGAACACATTTGCTTGATGTGAAATATAGCTTCAGAAAATACAAAATAACTATGGAAGCACTTCATTTTATGGCATTATTTAAACTACGACATTATGTAGAGAAAAAAAAAATCAATCCCAAACTGATACCTCAGGGTTTTTTGTCCAAATAACATTTTCAAATCCATTGCAATAACATACCAGGTCATTTATTTACTGACATACGGTATCGGTATCATCCCACTTCAGTTTTTGGTTGTTTCTTCCGCAAATCCGTCCTTCAATGGACTGCTCAGCTGACAGACCCGGAGCTCGACACTCGAGAGCAGAATCGGACACCGATTACAGCTCATCGTGACGTGTGCGTCCAACGGCGGTCAGCTTGGAGAGTTGCGCGTTGAATTTCCCATCTCGGTGGGTCACTGGAGGTCAGGGACGAGAGCAAAATTACGGTGAGAGACGAAAATTGAAAACAAAAATAAAGGACACACGGCATCTCTGAAGCTAAAAAAAAAGCTGAAACCAGCCAGCGTCGTCTGACTAAAAAAGTGACAGGAGAGTAAAGCAACAGCTGCTGCAATACAGAAACCAATGACTCTTTCCTCTCCGAGCCGGCTCGATGTGGACATTACAGTTTGAGAGCGAGATACAAGCAAAATGTACCCACTTCACCAGTGCCGAGGAGTTCATTTATCAAAATCCTGACCGGAAGGTGTTACCGGAGATGTCACAGAGATGGGATTAAATCCTAAAGTCTGTGATAGTTGCAGGAAAGGGAGTACGTAAGCCTCTCTACTGTTGCGACTAATCTGCCGTCGCAGAAAATTGTTGTGCGATTTGTCATATCCCGCTAATCACCGGCCAGAACTGGAGATTTTTCTCTTCTTTTTTTTTTTTTTTTTTCAAAAACAGAACAACAACAAACAATGCTACAGGGACAAATTGCAAACCCACTCACAGCTGCAGCGTTTTCTTTAGAGGGGGAAATCAGCAGGGAACTCACAGCGCGATGGGGGCAGGGAGGGAGCGAGGGGGGCCGACACGTCAAACAGAGGGAGTTGATTGAAACACTTAAATGCAATCAATTCCTCACCTGTTGAGTCTCCTACGGTAAACTCCTCTGGCTTCAAAGGCACGTCACTTTGTCCTGCAGCCGCCGTCTGGGACTGGAGGCGAACGCAGTGAGGAAAGGGGGGGGAAGTGGAGCAGGGAAAGAAAAATAAACAAAATACACAAAAGATGAGATGAGAGGCGGTGCACCAGACGGGCCCGCTGGAGAAAAAGAGGATGTGACGACAAGGTCAAGGAGACGGCGCTGTGCGTAGGCGGCAGGTGTGGGTTGGTGTACGCGAGGTTATTTCCGTCCCATCGTTTAGCGGGTTTATCCTCTGGTGTGTTTGTCTTCTGCTTGCAGGGCACGGAGCCAGAGCGGGAGGAGGAAACATGTGCTCTCGCTAATGACAGAATGTCAGGACTGCCCTTGCTGGGGGAAAGGAGGCGTGTTAACGCACACGTCCCCCCCCCCCCCGCGCTTCAGCGACGACCATATCAGACGCGGGCAGACCTCCGCTGAGTGACTGAGGAAGAGTCCGCACGTTAACCTTCGTCGAGAGACATTACGTGCAAAGGCGCGGAGACTTTGAGAATTAAAAAGCTTTTCCGTTACTCGGCCTGCGTCGGCTTCACGTGGCTCGAACAATCATCGAAAAAGGACGTTGGAGACAAAAGAAATGTCACGGACATGGTGCGCATGTGATGGGTTACCATGGATACACAAGTGGAGGGGGATGAGCAGCGAAGCAATAGACAGGTCCAAAGTGCAAGTGACAGCGTGTTTTATTGCGTTCTACTCAGGACTGTGGGGTCGGGTGCATTCAGCAACGCGACGGCTCTCAGACGATGTCAGGTGATGTTTAATCTGGACTAACCAGAATGTTGTATCTGATGGGTGTCTCAAGAAAACCTCATTCGGATGATGCGAGGGGAAAACGTGACCATACCATTACTTATTTTCTCAGAGTAATAAAATTGAAAAATGTCAAACTGTTCAAGCTGAAACAATCTGCTTTTTTTGCTCTAGATCGTTATCAATTAAAAATATTTGGTATTTTAGACTATTTTATACAATACATTTATCAAATGAAAAAATGATTTCATAATTGAATTGCCAATAAAAAACAATTATTTAAAGCAGATGCATTAACACAGCACTTAATGAGAAAAAAAGGTGAAACCTTTCCTGTTTATGAGTTTATGAGAATCTTTCCAACCTGATGAGTACAGAAATGTTTTATTTCTTTCTCTCTCACACACACACACACACACACACTTATTGCGGAAAGACTTCTTCACCCCGGGCCTGATAAACGCATTGCCGGTGCATAGGTGGATGTTTTATTATTTGCAGGCTACGCAAAAAATATCATCAAGAGTGTTTTGCCTCGATTTTTTTTGACATTTGTGCAAACACTGTATAATCCAACCCTCTAAAACAGGGTTGCGACAAAAGGTATGAGCTTTAATCTCAACACTTGACAGGATTCATTAAAAAAAGTGCAGCACCATCAATGACAAACTTTTTTTTACTCCTCTCTGTCTTTGCTTGCAGCAAAATCCTGGGAGCTTCTTGCTCTCCAACACACTAATCACTCTGAAGGTCATGTGCTGCACTTACAGCGTCATCACTATATTCTGCAGGATGTGGTGCTGCTAAAAGAATTACAGCGTTGAGGAAAAGGGCTTTGCAACGGACTTTTAGTTTGTGGGTTTATGAACGGCATCAAAAGTGGGCGTTTTTAGTCTGAATCAACATTTATTTAAAATGTGAAAGCTCTATTCCTAAACTGTTGTTATACTTTCTAAAACCCTTGTTTCACGACGACTGGCTGAGAGCCGCACGACGAACTGACAACGTCACGGAAATGTCGAGATGCAACTGATACGATACATTTTGTGTGCGATTGCCTTCGGTCCTGTGTGATACAGGTGCAAGCCGCGATCGAGTCCATTACATTAAACAATGTTTATCCCTTTTCAGGAACCAGCTCGGTGGACAACAAAAAAAAAAAAAACGTGTGTGAACAGGACAGTGGAGGGAATTGTGTTTCTATCATACTTACATAGGCATTAGCATATTCAATTTTGGTTCTTTTGAGTTCGGCTTTGAACTGAGTGAAAAACAGGTAGGATTTCCCTTGAGGCCTGTCAGAAAGAAAAATAAATATTTGTTACCAACAGAGTCATTTGCATGTATTCATTTGCTTATTGTGTCAAAGCTGGACATGAATATGTGCAAAGCTAGGAGGTTAGAAACTACGGTTCACATTACATTGTATCTCCTCTACTGCAGCTGATGCGATAAAAACACAATTAAAGAGTGACTCGGTGTAAAGAGACGGGAAACATTGAACAGCAGGGTCACTGAGCTGAAGAGTCACACAATGTGTGTGTGTGTGTGTCTCACCTCCACACGGAGCAGGAAAACAATGTGTCGTCGTCACTCAAACCCACACTCATCAGCCATTGCTATTTGGTACAAAAACAGAAGAATATAATGCATAAACCCTGCTCGAATTGAAAATCTATAAATCAATGATAAACATGACGAGAGAGAGAGAGACTCACCTCATTGGTTCCCCCTTGTGAAGCATAAGTGAATGAGCACTCATGCTCCCCCTGAAAAGAGAACAGTGCAATTAGTGCATAGTTATTTCCGATATCTTACTTTCATTACTGAGCTTTGAATTAGTTCAACGACGAATTGTCTTTTGTCAAACATACATTCATTTAAAACCCACCTTTAGCCCCAAAGCTCTGCATGCACTTATTGCCTCACGGGATGACTAGATGGACATTACCTCTGGATATTAGGACGAGATACCCTCTCTTTTAATTTTAAGTAATGTAATAGGCTTTGTTTTTTAATTTTAGATCATTTGTTGTTACATTATTTTGGTTGGTTTCATTCATTCATTTTAAGATTTGGCTGTTATTTATTTTTCATCCTTTTAAGCTGCATTTAGAGTATATACACAAAAGTCACTATTTCAATAAATGATTAGTTTGTGTTTCAAACGACACAAGAATGTAGTTCGTAGCCATTAAAACCGTCGACCAATGAAATTGAGCCATTGTGGCACCCAGCTAGCGACGTGTCAGCTGCTCACTGGCTGTGTCGTCATCACGCAGTACACTTCCCCCCTGCCCCCCCTCCCCCCCATGTCATTCTCAATCTTACCAAATATATTTAATATGCGTGAAAAAGAAACACACTTTTGATACACACGCACGTAATTTATGTATGTATTCAATCCTGTCATCATTCTGTCCTCTTACGTTACTCAATATTCAATAACAAAGAAGCTAATCTCCATTTCACACTCGATATGGATGAGACTACGTTCCAGTGTGCGCGCTTGGGATTTGGGGTTTGAGATTTGAGCGTGGCTGTGTGCCTTTGCGTCCGCGTGGTACGTTAAATAATGTTAATCATCACCCGGACGTGTAAAATAAAGGAAAATACCAAAGAGAGTCACTTACAATCCCCTCGCTGAAAGTGTGCACCACTCCTCCCGGTTTGACGTTGAACTCCACCGTCTTCGTTCCCCCAGCAGAAGCATCGACCGAGACGAACGCTGCGACCCACACGAAGAGGAGCAGAAACGACAAAGTCGCAGCACTGAAGTTATTTTGGGTCTCCATCTCTTCAGGTATGTGTGTGTGTGAGTGTCGCTGTGAATGGTACCGGGGAAACCGGTATTCCCGTCGAGTGTTGATGTCGTCATATCAAGCGTCAGATGCCATAGATCAGCTCAAGGAAGCGAAACAAAAGTGAAAAAGATTAATATCTCGACAGCATAGTGGTCAAAATATACAATACTGAGTATTGCAATTTAGAGATCAATGTATTGCAATATTGACAAAACAAACGTATGTACATACGTCATTGGATATAACTATACCTCTCACGGCCACACGATGTCGCCCATGTTCCGACGTGATCCAAGGGCACAAGAAACAACTTAGTATAGCAATTTGAAGAATCTACCCCATCGATCTATCGATCCATCTCCATGACAACTAGGGATTCACTCCATTCACGCCATTTGATGTCAAACCGGATGCTTTATGAAATGTCTTAGAGATTGAAAACATACCTATGTTTGTTTACATAGAGCATTCAGTAGGCCAATGGGTCTCTTTCACTGTCTGGCTGCAGCCCAGGATGTCATGTGCAGGTGCAAAAGGGAGAGGGCAGAGCACACATCTCATCCTCATGAATGTATGAGTTGCATTAACATGTTGCTGACCTTTTTAGTCTAAAGGTTGGTCTCGTTCAATTTAATCTTATCGCAACTAATCATTCCTCCTGGATAATATAAACAATAACAATCAACATTTATTCAAATGTGTTGTGAAGATAATATCAGACTTTATTCGATAGCGATAAAATCATTGCATATGGTTTTCTCACTCACACAAATTGTATACATCCATAAATAAATTGAGTTTATATTCAGAACGTACAGCCTGTTTGGAAAAACGATGAACAGTAAAATAGTGTATATAAACGATAAGATTCAATAAGAAACGATAAGACTTGTACGTAAGATTTTTAAATCTTAGTTGTATGTCGAGTACATGTCAAGTGACATACTGTGAAACTGTCTTTAAAATACTCTCGCTAACAAATGCTGTACGTCTACATTCCTTCCTCTCCTTTTCACAGCAGAACAACATTTTGTGTAACAGGAGACAAAAACAGTCTCATGTCTGTTCCTACATGTCTGTGTGTTTTCATACCCATGTCTCTGTAGCCAAAAGGCGTCCTGTCGTGACAGTTGTACAGATGTCTGGTACGAGAGGAGACACCATGACGCTGTTTGACGCTCATGTGCAAAAACCCATAAAAAAATACGAGCATTTAGAAGCAAATTCAGACCGAAAATAACAGGAGCGTTTCAGCTAAATGACCTGTACCTCTTGCCCCTCCTCATGCTCCTCCTCCTCCTCCTCCCCTCTATTACCTCTTCCCTCCTCCTGTTCGTAGCCCCATCCGGTCCGTCTCCCCGTCCAATCCCAAAAATAACACAATAACAGGATTAATAACACGCATCCACTCAGACAGACCGTCGGATGTGTGGATATTTACACGGCAGCTTCGGGAGGAAAGGTACAGCTGTCATGAGGCACATTCTTCTATTTCAAATAGGGAGGGTTAATGATGTGTAAATGGTGGGACTCACTCAGTCCTCGTCCTGTCCAGGTAAACATTGTCCTTCTTTTAGGATGTCAGGCGGTCTGCCGAGGAGACATTTCCCCTGTGACTCTTCGCTATAAACAAACAATCATCTACAAAGGTAAATAAATACACAGACCAGAAGTCCAGACAGAAAGAGGGAACATTAGTACTGGAGGTCGCCGTTGACTTATTTCACCAATGATGCAGGCTCACACTACGTTTGTGTGTAAGTATGTAGAAATCTACACTTCTAACACACTCAGTGATTATGTGCGTTCAGATTTGTATTCATTAGAGTTCCTCTAGAACATCTGTTACAGCGCTGAATCCCTTCTGTTGATTAACACCACGATCACATGACCAATCAGTTCTTCCAATGTTATATGCATTTTATCGTTTGTCCTTCAATGGAGCTGATGTGTGACTTCATAGTTGTCTGAATGTCTTAAATGACTTCTGAAGGATGACAATTTATATGAAACCTGGCCGAGTGCTGATTGAGTCAATGTCACATTAATCTCCTCAAACCCACAGACCCTTCAGCAGGTCAATCGGTTGACATCATAGCACGACAACAAGCTTCGCTGAAAGCCGCATGGGTTTATTAACCAAAAATATCTCCTGGTTGGTAAATGTGTCCTTTTGATGGACAAGTAAAGCTTGTGTTAAATGTATCCAGACGCCATCAGATAATGTGAAGGTTTTACTTTTAACCCGTAACAAATAAGAATAGAGAGTTCAGCAGCACCGAGGTTGACGGGGTCGTTATTGATCGTTTCTCAGGACTCTCAGCCGGTCGGGCCTTTGGGCCGTGCCTCACGCGGCTTCGGCTCCGGGACGAGAACGGTTTAGCCGTGATGCTGCTGGTGTCAGCAGTTGGCGCTTTCCCCCGGCCGTCTGCAGATCTGTGGAATGTCGCTCCTCCTCGCCATCTCCAGCGAGGGAAGGTGGGGTTTGGGAGTGGGGGGGGGGCGATGGTCAGCTCGGGTCCCATCCTGCAGGCCCTGCGTGCTTAGCACACCGACCTGCCCTGAGCAAACAGCACTGACCCTCCGTCACACTCACATGCACGTCGGGGGGGGGGTCACATCGACAAAACCAAAGATGGTTTGGGCTCCATAGAGACGCCTCATTCGGGAAGGAGCGTGGAGTGAAATCTGGAGTTTATAAAATAGCTTTCAATGCCAGTGTGATATGTGGATATGTGCAGCCGATATGAATGAGACTTTCCTCATCTCTGGTACTTTCTTCTGTCTCACTACCTTTTTCATCCACGCACCTCGATCACAAACAACAACGGGACGTCAACAAATACAGTTACAGAGTAACGCACCATTATATAAACTGCAGTAGAAGCTCAGTCTGCATTCAAGTGTATTCAGAGGGAATCATTTGACCACTCGTGAGATGCCATGACCCAGTTTGCCGAATACCATTTTCAAATGTTTTAATTTATTAAACAAAATACACATGAAAGATAAAAGATTGCCTGGAGGTCAGAGGAATCAGTAGTGTAGGTTGTGCTTGAGAGAGCTGTTGTGTTGTGCATGTGGTCAACAAAGTGCAGCACGGCAACCGAAGCAGAACTAAAGCTGCAATTATAATCAAAGAGACCAAGAGAGGTTTGGTTCATTTTATTCTGTCACATTGTGTAGCAACAGTTATACTTTTTAGATTCATATTTCACCAACAATCAGTGGTTGGGAACTACAGAACCAAACTACTACAGTTATACGGTAAAATACGTCTTAGATTATGTCATACATAACAATATATCTGTGACAGGAGGCATTATGCTGCAGAAACAGTCCACTTATGATCAAAGTACATTTTGATGATAATACGATATTATGATAAGACTTATGTACTTTTATTTTTACAGTGTTGTATCAGTACCTCAACTTAAAGTATTCAGGGATGTAAATACATGCATTAGTGCCCTGCGGCAATGAATGAACACTAATGCGAAACTTCCTTCTGGATTTGTTGGCGCCGTGATGCTGTGCGTGAATTAACAGACGGAGACCTCCAGAGGGCCCAGAGACGCCGGTGACCTGCTGTGGCCCTGATGTTGCTGCAAGACGGACTGTGAAATTGAGTAAGTGAGTTGCCCCTTCCCTTGAACAGCGACAGATGCTGCAGAGAAATTCACTCCATGATCTCAGCACCCACCTGCTTGCATATTCATCTCGTGAACATCCTGGAACCGTTTCTTTCTTTCAACCTAAGGCTTCACATAAAGGTTGCTGATATCTGCCACTGTTCAATGACTCAATAAGACTTTACAAGTTGACAAAATCTTCCAGCTTTCCTCCTTTTTTTTTTTTTTTAAGGTTTGTGTTTGTGCTGCACAGCTGCGTGTTCCCAGCCAGACCGGGTCCCGAATAAATCTGGTGGTGACAAAGTGCAAACAGAGCGTTCACAGGCGCCTTTCACTCAGCCGTCGCCAGTTGAATAAATGTTTTCTCAATCACTCATCTGCTGTAACACAACATGACGAACACGCAGCAGCAGGAATGTGGTGGGAAGCGTCGTGTCTTTTTTCGTAAGCGTGCTAAGTGGAAGCCTTTCTGGTATTTCCCCGAGGTGTGTTATTCCAGAAGCATTCAGGAAATGTACCACTCCTCATTCTAATGGCCCTCAGCTCACGTTAACTGGTGGCCGATGGTAAACGGTCAGTGTGATGACTTCATGTTCTCAAATATTTGCTCAAATTATTCCATCAACAGTGACTATTACCAAGTCTTTCTTTCCAATGTACAGTCAATATTATAAGGATTTTTTTTCTCAGACCAATCGCTAATGAGTTCCAGGGGAGAGGAGAATTGCGCAAAATGAGAACCATTACATTCGCACAGCATGCACAGCCAAATTCATTCACACAGCTTGAATGGCTCGTTTATATTTGTGAGCCACAGACTTTCCTTCGTTTTTTTTTTTTGCACACAATCAGCCAACAGTAAAGTCTTGCATTGCTTAAAACATAAGTTAACACACAGCACTAGCGCACCATCGCACATAGATAGGAACAGATTATAAAACAGAAGCGCTGCATCAAAAAGTCCACAAACTGCTCTTTAACGCTCCAGAAGGAATTAGGTTCATCTTTCTGTTGGGGGGAAGGCTTCTCTTCAGTCCGGTCCGCTTCTGTGGGAACAAAGAAGAGATGTATTAAGGGACGACGACCTTTGACCTCCGGCGTAAGAGGTGAGAACACCCGGCTGACTTACACGGTGATCCTGCAGTTTCTTGCCCGGACGAAACCTCCCGTGTACGTGATGTCGCAGCGCACCTCGTTGTTGGAGTAGTCCGACTCCTGGACTAATCGCGACGGGTTCACCGTCACCTGAGAAGCAGTGGAAACGGCGATGAGACAGGAGATGTCCTCGTGGACTCCAGTGACATGAAAACGCGTCACCGGAGTCTGCTCTCATCCGTCGTGTCCCGTTTCATAAACTCCCACCATGAGCACGTAGTTTCCAGGCGGCACGTCGGTGATGTCGATCCACTGGCAGTCGATGTTGGCGTGATACGTGTCATAGCAACCAGGACCCAGCCCCTGAGACAAAAGACAACACGAGCATTGCTTTGGGCTTGGGTGGGTGGGGGAGGGGGGTAAAAAATATCTCACAGTGATGAATCATTGTCTAATACGTTAAAGAAAGGATGGATCAATGAGTCTTAGACCAGGAGGCCGAACCTGTGTGTGAGAAGTGCAGGCGAAGCGCCGTCG
Source organism: Apeltes quadracus (assembly GCA_021346845.1). Taxonomy (NCBI): domain Eukaryota; kingdom Metazoa; phylum Chordata; class Actinopteri; order Perciformes; family Gasterosteidae; genus Apeltes; species Apeltes quadracus. The sequence continues at coordinate 5,604,069 of CM037924.1, read as the reverse complement.
TACGCCGGGGTCGCAGGACGTGTCCTCCAGACAGAAACTGGCCTTGTGTCCCTCTGCCACCTTCTGTCCGGTGGAGACGTCCAACAGGTCGTAGTTGCTGAAGGCGTCCATGCTGTGGTAGTGCCTGCGGAGAAAGAATCCAAACGAGGACAGTTCTTTTGCCTTTGTCAGCTTGGAAAAGTTTCTCTCACTGAAGGACTCAATCTCCTCCAACAAATGGATCACACATATTTGCTCCAAGAAAGACCCTGATCGAACTGTAACCGTCACCAAGCACTGACTAGGTCCAAGAGGCGACACGCCATCTACGTGCATTTGATGTGACACCAGGGAACTCACTGGTGACAGCTGTGCCATTCCCACTCGTGTCTGGGCTTCGCTGGGAGGAAGTCCGCCGTTCCTTGGTTCTTCACTCGCTGGGGGAACCGCAGCAGGACTCTGTAGTCGAGGTCTTTCACGCTGGGATGACTCGCAGACCTGAAAGAAAAGGAAGCAGGGAAGTCTTTAAAGTTTAAACTCCAGCATCTTCACTCTGAGGAAATGACACCGCCGTGGTGGACTCGCATCACACACACACACACCCTTGACTGCACACTGAGCTTCTTCTCTATTCTACACAATGAAGCGTTAGTCTGTGAGTGACGCGGGCCGGTTTCTGGTCTTCCCTCAGTAGTTTTTAGGCGTTCACCTCAGGAATCCTTTTGCTTTTCACTTCAGAGCTTCTTCGACTTGGCAAAAGGGTTCTCAGATCAGAGGAGGGAATCTCGGGCGGCTGCCAGGTGTGTGTCCAGCCGCTCCGTCACTCAGCTTGAGCTTCCCAATGGGACACAGGCCAATACACATATTGCGGGAACTGAGAGGATGCCTCTATGGTTATCCCGATTGGGATTTTATCACCCTGCGTGTATGTATATGTTAGGGATAACGGGCAATAAAAAAAAGCACTTGAATCTTCAGTAATTAACTGATTTAATTTGATCTTGACTGAAATGAATAAGTGTACCTTGAGAGACAGTTTTCTTCAGCTGCACAGCGAAGTGCGTACATCTGCACTCTCTGGATGTAAGAGGCGGCCTGGATGTAGTACGGGTCAGGAACCAAGTCTGGGAAACCTGAAAAATCCCCAAATGTTTGTGGTGATTTCAATTTACAGGTTATATATTAATATTTACTGAAACATTTTGGGGAAATTTAGTAAATTAAACAACTGGTTCCTTACATTTGAACTTCATTTACTCAGATCATTTATACTCTGCACCATGCTCACAAACATGATAATGACAACCAATCTATCAATCAGCCATTTAACTTCATTCATTAAATTGTATTGCTCAGAGGCTCATATGGTCGCAGGGTGCATTCATCTCACTCCTATCAAAGTTACATTAAGACTTTATTATTGCTAATTGTATTATAGGTTGTCATCAAATAATAACTATCATTTTAGGCTTCTACTTCCTCCCCCTCACCGTTGTGGAAGAAACTGGTGCCATAGCCCGGTCCAGGTGGAGGGCGAACGTCGAACCTGTTTCTGCGGTCTGGTTGGTAGACGTCATAGAAGACCGAGTTCCTGTGATGAATACTGTGCGGATCCCGCGGGTCCCCCGTGTCCAACGCGCTTGTCGTGTCCGGGCTCGTGCGATGGAAGTGTATTTCTGCGGCGTCACTGGACAGCGCGGCGGGAGAAACGTCCGTCTCCGGTGGGATTCCGGTCAGTAAGTGCGCGTCCCGCACGCGTGGTTGCTGCGGGATTTGACGCGCGCTCCCTCTCCCATCAGCCACCGGGACCCGTCCAGCTGTGCCGGACGACCGGCCAGTCGATCCCGGGCTCTCGGACGTTCTCGCGCCGGCTTGGCTGTGCGTAAAGTCCGGGGATATTTCCGGTGGCGCGGTGGCTTGCTGTGAGCCCTCTACTCCCGGTGTGCCGAGGCCTCCCCGCGGGACTCCGCTGCCGGAGAACTCCTGGCTGGAGGCGAAAGGGGCGGCGCTGCCGTTGGACGGTGCCTGTTGTGAACGGACAACTGCGACCACTGCGCCGGTCGCCGGGCTCGAATGGGGACCTGCTGAGTGTCCCCGGTCGTCCCGAGGCGAGCAGATACTGACCCGCATCCACACCTAGAACCGACGCATCCATTTGATGGAGGTCGTTTTGTCCCCCTAATGCCTCCCTGAGGATCCCGTCCCTGGTTCTAGTGGATCTCCTGAGTGCAATGGGAGGGTGAAGTCGATTAAAACCTTTTTTAGTTGTCAACACGAGGTGGGTACGTCTTCTGCTCTGCGCGGGGGATAGATATTGAGTCGCCGTGCTCAGCAAACTATACACCTGGCCGTTATTCTCCCACTGAATCCGGTGTCTCCACGGTCCGACGCGCGCGCGTAAATGGTGCTGAGCGGTTCCAACGCCCACCAACACACCTAGCAGGCAAATAAGTCCGAAGCATTAACTTCTCCATGCCTCAACTCGAACGTGTCTCTATGTGAAGAGCTTCCACGCTGTGAAATTAACGACGAACATTTAAGTTTGACCCCGCGCGATGGGGCGGTGTTTTTAATACGCTCAACTCCGTCACGCAGTTACGCACCACATCCCCAGCGAGTAAAGGCTGAGAGGCGGTGTCGAGACGTCTCACACGGAGCTAAACTCCAGTTTAACTCCAGTCCAGTTCAACTATTTCAATACCACTCTCAACTCTGGACATGGCGGCGCGCTTAAAGCAATTGAGTCATGCAGGCGGGCAATTCGGGCAGGAGAGGCGGGTGCAGAGCTTCAACTGATGTCATGAAACGTAAAGAAAAATAAAATAATGACAATATACAATGAATATTGATATTTCTCTATCTGTACTGTCCATGTTATTCCTGTATGGTTCCAATCGTTTCAAGCATTTTTATTAACAAAGTAACTGAATTTGCGCATTGGATTATGAAATAGAAAATGTAATCCTCACACTACTTTTTCTGGGTTCAGAGCACAGTACTCGTTGACCTCTTCCCCGCATGATGGTCGTGGATCCGCACTGAACGTCAGCACTCTGACAGCTCGGTCATTCAGCCGTGATCGAATAGAAGACGGATCAATGAAGTGATTTGTTTTACACTTGTTTACGGTCTTTTGGTGTTCTGATTGTTGCACTATAAAATTCACACGTTTTGGGTTGAGAAAACTTTTAAAAAAAAGAAAAGAAAAAGGACACTTTTTCTTTTAGAAGATCCAGTCCACATTCCTCTTAGTCGATTGACAAACACAGGCTGCTTTAAGACAAACGAATGTCCCTTGTGTGTTTTTTAGGATTAGGATGTCAAGGGGTTTTCTGAGGGACAAGGCGTTCAAAAGACAAGCTAAAAAAAGTTTTCATTTTCAAAAGGTGAAAACTGTTGTTATATCATATTAGATAAACATTCATGGCCTGAAGAAATCCATTGTGCAAAATAACAAATAAAAACAATAAAAAATGACCTCCGCTGGGGGAAAAGTCACGAGTGGTACAGGCGTAGGCCATTTATGGAATTATGGCTAATAACCATAAACATTAGTGTGGCTGATATGTAAAGTTCAGACCTTCCAGTGGGCTTTTTTTGTTGTCACAAGCAGCCGTCTTCCGCCTACGTCATCCTATTTACTTTGTTTCAATGTTTGTCTTTGACGAACAGACCTGCACGTGTGCGTGTTTTTAGTCATTAGACATTCTGGTGTCACTTTTAGCACCGGGAGTTCAGGCCGGTGTGCCTCACTCCACGTCCACCTGCAAGTGTCTGAACAATCACCGTGTCATTCAATTCCCACCAGACAACCGCGTGACAGATCACACGTACAGCTGATGAGATTAGGGATGGAAAGACCGTTTGCTGTTTTATTGCACTTAAACAGAATAATGGGGAATATACAGATGCACTGAAAGGACAATGTGTCCTGATCAAGCGGTCTAGGGAGAATGATTGTCTCACAGTTCTCACTAGTTACTTACTGTGCTGCTCTGTAGCTTTGGATCTTGCCCTTTTCACCACTTGTATCTTTTTTATTATGTATTCCTCCATGCAAGTTCTTTTTTATTGTTTTAAGCGGTCAAACGACTTTGATGCAATTTGGCTAAAGCTGTAATTGATGCAGTGCATCAAATCGTAACTTTATTTAACTGTAGTCCCCTTTTAATATAAAGAGAAAAAACTAATATTGCCAGTTTAAAATAAATAATTTAACCCCCCCCCCTCCATTATATAATCAACTTCTAAATTTAATTTTTTCAAGAAAAGATTCTTGAAACTTCTGTAAAACAGCAAGTATTGCATTTATTTGTAGGAGAGTTTGACAAATGGTCGAGTAGTGTAGCATAGTAATGTTCCAGTTCAATAATCACAAAAAACTAAAACAGAATTAAAATAAATGCAACCATCTGAGGATGATAAAAAAATATAAGTTAACTTTTACATTGTTTCATTCACAAACAGTTGAAAAAAATAAGTAAAGTAAAATAATCCACAGGAGTATTTACAAGCTCTGTACAGGGATCAGTGGAGTCGTCCTGCTGCAAGAAAGCCAGAGGAGCACAATACCGTTAGCAGCTTGTACACATTTAACATTCTTCATTTGTACCAGTATACATTTTACACCCCCCACTTTCCTTCAAACATGAAAGCGTCATGCAATCAATCGCTCTTCTTACCTACAAACGGTTGAGCAGACTGTTCTGAATGTCCTCGTACACCTGGTTGTAGATCTCCTCCTTGGACTTCAAACCATCCAGGCACTCTGCAGCAGCAAAAAGACAACCAGTTACGCTCATTAAAAAATGGTTACAAAACAAACTATTGAAAGTTTAAATCATTTCCACATGGAACATACGGATATTCAAGCCGCTGCTCTGCATCTCGCTCCTGTGCTTCAGGTACATCGGCCACACGTGGCCGTCGAACAGGCCGGGAGGATCGGGGACGGTGTACCGCCGCGTACTGAGAGCGATATCAAACCGTTAGTGTATGTGGGGGGGGATTCAGTGAATACAAAAGAGTAAACATGAGATTGTACACATCAAAATGCAGTAACCTTTTCTAACTTTTTGAGTACGCTCACCTTCTCCTCCTCTTGCACTCCTCGTAGGGAATCGTGATGAAATAGCTCTTGTCGAAAACGTCCTGCAGAGGCCTACAGGGGACATCAGCAAGGCCGCTGATGAGTACAAGTTTTGAACTAGAGAAAAGGACAGTCGTCCAACTGATCATACGGCCTCTTATCTATCTCCCTGCAGCAGGTTTAATATTCATTCTTAGCGCACACAGTGACGACCAGAGTTTAAGGACATCTGCTCGCCTCCATCGAAACCCTTATCTTTAAGCGCAGGACCTGCACAAAAGGAGTCCGCGTACCAACAGCCGGTACGCAAAATCTAAATGTGACAATGCAGAACTGAACCACATATCCAATCTTTGTCGTCATGCATTTTCCCAGAAGACAGACAAAAGCAGCAAAAGTAAAAAAAAAGTACTTTTATTTGTGGTTTATAGGTCAATTTAAATTCCACAGATAGACAGTTAAAGGGAACGAACGGACATCTACCTACAGGTAGTTGAAGAGCAGGAAGCCCTCCACGATCAGAACGTGGGTCTGCTCGTCTGCGTCACACGCCGAAGACAAAGGGACTCCGTGGGAACGAGCAAACTTCACCGGGTTCTCCATCCAGCCTCTGACCGTGTTGCTCATGGCCTCCATATCCATAGCTGTGATGACTAACCAAGGGTTGATAGGAGAGGGAGACAAATGGAAAGGATAGATGAAATTAAATTAGACGTTAGTCAAGGATGTAAAAAGAAGATGGGTTTTAAACGTTGAATGAAAAAATAAAATAAGAGCTGAATGTTGTGCTGTGCGTGCAATGTTGGAGGGAAGAGGTATACAACATTAAAGTGTGAACAATAAGGGGGGAAACGCAGTCTTCAGTGAAGGCTTACCGTCCCATTGTCTAAAGCCGTCCTCCCCAACTTCTATCTGATCGGGTTTCTGAAATTACATTCACCAATAAAACATCGCTGCACTGAACACAAGTTAAAGATTCTACTCGCATGGCGGAGAACCATCGCCAAAGAGTACAGGCACAAACTAACACAATGACACAGCTGGAATGAATTGGTGGAATCATACAAGATAGAATAGAAGAATAACATATATAGCAAACTCGTGACTGAAGCAGTGAGGCAGGAATGTCCTCACCCACTACTTTGCTTACGTGCAGAGTTAAATTAGGACAAATATGGCTAAAACAACACTCGCTGAATCACATTTGCTAAAACTCACCTTGAAAAAGTCATCTTGGTGCACAACGCAGGAGTTGGGCAGAGTCTTGATCAACTTATTTGTCAGGGTGGTTTTGCCACTATTAGTGACTCTAGGGACAAATAAAAGAGAGATTCATTTCAATAAATGCTCGCTATTTTGATTTAGGATATAATGCAGGCGCACACGGTTTCCATCAAAAGACGTGTAGTGTCACTTGCTTACATGATAGTTTAGTTTATAAAAAACATATCAATAAACTAATGGTGCCGAGCACATGCTCAGCTTTAAGAGAACAGACTAAACGACATGGATTCAAAACAGGGTCGTTTTCCTCAAAGAACAGTTCGTATATCGCTGCTGGATTTGACGTGGAAATCATTGCTGAGTCTCCCTCCACTTTGAAACGATTCTCGCGGCTGATTTCCAATGTCCCGCTCGATCGTAACAACAAGCCAGCAGCCGCACGGTACGTGACCGCAAAGCTGCTGTGGGGAGACTTTGTGTGCTGGAGGTTGATGGTTAAACGTGGATGACCTCCATCAACCACGAGCTAATTAAGAAGAGAACGAATCTATGTGAAACACTGGTGCAATAACAGATCATATATCAGTCTACAAACAAATATCCGTTACTTCAAAAGGAATAACTTCAGATTACTCTGGTAGAAGTGCCGTTAACGTAAAGATTTAAACGCACCAACACTACGAAACAATGTTACCGAATTTCAAGCTAACGTTATCGCAAATAACTTCTTTGATACAAATATTAAAACTCACCCGCCAATTCCTATAATGTATAATTTCATCTTTCCGTCTCTTTTCGACAGTCCCGCGAAACGTGCGCTGAAGAAACAGTCGAACGCACTTTCACAATAAGTGGAGAGTAAAAATCCAACAACCCCACCGGCTCAAAAAGTCCTAAATTTACCGTGTAGCGCTAAACGTCTTCATCTGTACGGTTCCATTGAGAGAGCAAGCGAGGCTCTGCACGCTGCGGCGCGCCTGCTTCATGCTACGTCACCACGCACGCACGCACGCACGCCAGCACGGCGCGCCCGCGTGGTCGGTGTTAATCCCCCTTTTGAGTTTATATGACAAACTCGTTAGTTTAAAGCCGCCAAAAAACCCATCCAGGTATGAAACTCAATACAAGACTTAAGAAGATAAGAATATAAGAAGAACCCTATCTGAAGCCTATCGATGAGCTATGAGAAAAATTATTATTATTATTATTACAGTATGAAAATGTTATCTTGGGAGGAAGTTTATTGAATTTTACAGCAAACTAAAGTGAAGTAAAGGAGTTTCAATAATATAAATGTTGTGCTTTTGGTCAAAATGAACATTTAGATTTTGGAGAAAAAATTCTCTGCATTACTTATTTAAGACTGAAGTTTGATAAAATCAACTTGTCAAAGAATAACTAAAGATAGAAAAGCTACACTCTACATTCTGTCACTTTTTCTAGATTTTAAAAAATCATTTGGTGAAAAAAGTAGGCACTTAAAACAATGCTAGAACACAAAGAATGATGAACAAAGAAGATGCAGAAACGCAGCTGTTCGGTTTACTGGTTGAAAAATCGGCAAACAGGACTGAACAACAAAATTTCCGTGCCAGTGTCATGCATTTCTGTATACTGATGGTAAACAATACTCAGTAGCTAATAAAAGCAGTTTGGTTGAGCCTAAACATGTTTCAGTTCAGAAACATTACTCTTGTAAACATAGATAAAGATGTGTTTCATAGACATCCTATCAGAAACATCCTTTCAGCACCTTCTGTCGATCATTTGGTAGCATTTCTTCAGCCAACTGATCCCCGGCATTTTGTTCCGTGGAGTGGCTCCGTTCATGTAGATGATCAGGTAATCTTACTGGTTGAAAAATCGGCAAACAGGACTGAACACAATTGAAAAGGCGAAAGAAGTGAACTGAGATGGCACTTTAACGGAAGACATTTCATGAGACCATTTTTCTGTAACGGAGAAGCATAAAAACCTTATGCCGAACTGCAGCAATCAGCTGCTACTTAACAACATAACAGATGCTTTAGGAGAACCAAAAATCTCCAATCTAACACAACCAAAATCCAATAGTGCAAAAAAGGTCGGCAGACATTACAGTTTATGCAGTTCTTTACAAAAATAAAAGTTTCTTACTCCTGTGCCCTCCTGCTACAATAAGTTTAACGGATGGAAGACACAAGAGAAAATGAACGTAACCCCCGAAAACGTCCAATGCATTTGTATATTTGAGAAACGTCAAACCCTCCGTTGAATATGGGAATGTGCTGACATCGTCCCAAATGTTCATCAGACACAACCACTTCAAAACATGAGGGGATTTTGCTTGGCTGTAAACAACAAAAATTCTGAAATCACAAAACTAAATCTTCACATTTGCTACAAAAAAATTCAGGATTCTGAAAAAAAAGAGAACAAAATCTCATCCGGCCATTTTATGCTTCTTTAAGTTAGTTAGTGGTCATGCATATGTTTCATATTCTAGGCTGACAGAGAATGTTTCCACAACAAAAATCAATGAGAATTATAGACACACAATGCAATTGTGTATATATATATACAATGTTTGTGTGTTGTGTCTTGATTATTGCCACTTTCATACATACTTATTGCAGATGTTTTGTCTATGGTGGGTTGAAATTCCACTCTTTATATACATGTCATACAATATCATTGCAGTCTTAGTGTTGATGTGTTTAATGTTGCATGACATCTATTTATGTGGGCAAAACCATGTGACACAAACTAAACAAGCATTGTATTTTACAGCAATATATTTGTTATTTTTTGAGTTTCTTTAAGATTTTCAGATCAGATGGGGTTTCCAGACCACAAATGCAAATAACGATCATGTTCTTTTATGTCTACACAGTGAGGCACACAATTAACAAAACTACATTACAGTTCGCACATTTGGACATTTTCAAAATGTCACTACAGCAAAAGGGAGAGCTTGAGAAGGCCTGATGATACAGCTGCTACGATTAAGGTGAAGGCATCTGATACGTCGTTATATTGACATTATATTCACACAAACAAGCATGAATATAAATGTTTGATCCGTGTTCATCTGCTACACCATTTATGTTTCCGTTATGCACCTCTTGTCTTTTTTCCATTCAATTTTGTGTATTTATACATATTTTCAAGTCAATTGTCGTTCTTTAGTCTAAGTTAAGTTTGCGTTGCGTGTGAGTTTGTGTCATTGACCTGGTCCTCCGCAGCATCGCGATGATGTAATATTACAATTTGGGTTAGACAAGCAGGTCCAGCTACACGGCAGGTGAGCCTACGCAATAGCTTCCATTATAAAACACTTCCTGCAGCAACTTCCTTTGAACATTCCCGAGGTCCGACGTGAAACCCCGCGGCAGAGAGGAAGGTCGAGGATCCACAGAATGGTCAATGAGAAGCGTTCTCCATCTTCTGCTTGAACAAGGTGCTTAAAACGGGAATGAATCCAAAGGTTCATGCTGTGAAGTGAAGAGAAGGAAACGCAGGTGGTGTCAGCTCTATCTTTCAACATTAGGTTTTTAGGGACCGTGTGTTAAATGTCTTAAATTAGTTAAATGAATGTTGGAAGCCACAATATTTTGTTTGTGTTTGAATGAGTCCAATGACCTTGAACATCAATATGTAGACTGACTCTTACTAGAGGAAAGGGCTCTCCAGAAAAGCTACTTAAAAACATCTGAAAAACCATATAACAAACCATTAAGCATGTAAAGAATAGCAACACATCACAAACTACAGATAGCTATTCCCCGACAGTGGACATCTATCAACCTGTGAATTAGAAAAGATAATTATCTTCACCTATTGTTGCACACTGTTTCTCCTAAACGAGAGACTGTTGTTATTATATTAGTTATTTACCTTCACCTACAAAGTTCTCCTTCCATTACTCTTTATCTACCATCATCGACTTCGGCCTAAAAAATGAGGGGGAAAAAACAGTCAGAAAGTTGTGTGGATGAGAGCACACCCAAAACAGAGTGACTGACCCAACTATTTAAACGGCCAACGTGAAAATATGTGTTTAAAAATTCAGGGGCGGCCGCTACCTTTCAGATTTTTTTATCGGCACCTGTGGGACCGGCTGCTGTTTTTCCTGATGTCTGTGTTCCTGCTCCACCCTAAAGTGAGAGAGAGAGAGAGAGAGAGAGAGAGAGAGAGAGAGAGAGAGAGAGAGAGAGAGAGAGAGAGAGAGAGAGAGAGAGAGAGAGAGAGAGAGAGAGAGAGAGAGAATTATTGTTGGCACTTGGGCTGGTGCCCGTTTGGTTGTGAATCTAAAGGCATTTCTTCTGCAGCCAAGTGCTGTAATTTCAAGTGCAATTCTGTATGAGCATTGTATGAGAGGCTGATGTGATCGAATGTATTTTACCTTTCCATCCTCGCTCTAATCTTCTCCTCGTCGAACCTGAAAATAAGTGGGATCCTTGGGTAAAGTCCTTTTTAAAGAGTTTTTACTCTGACGCGGCTCGTTTTCTCCACCTAGTGGCCACAGATACTTACTGCACCACGCACTCGGGTACATGGACGTGCTCCATGGGGACGATCTCTGCCAGTTCGTCCAGGCTGTGTACATACTGGATCTTATTCATGAACTTCACACTGCAGAGAGAAAAAAACAACAACAACAACAACAACACGTTCACCGTTACACTCGCTGCATCACTGATTTCTCATTTGCCCTATGATCAAAAGCTGGTTGTCATTAGTTCAGTTCTACAACAATCCTTTTAACTCGTGCACCATGTTTTGTGTATTTGTGTGTGTGTGTGTGTGTGTGTGTGTGTGTATTACCTGATAAAAGGCCTGGATATAGCCAGGACGGTGCGTATGAACCATGTGGGATGAGCAATGACCAAAGATTTCAGGTTCTTCCTCAATCTGCCATCACAACACAAATAAGTCTAATCAGTTAACACAGTTCAGTTAGTGTTTGTAAAAAACACATTCGTCTGGTGATTATAAAGGTTTTCTTTAAACAGATTCATGCTGTAACCTGATAAATCCTCAGATCCACAGAACTTCCGTTAAGCTCAAATTTCCGTGCCAGTGTCATGCATTTCTGTATACTGATGGTAAACAATACTCAGTAGCTAATAAAAGCAGTTTGGTTGAGCCTAAACATGTTTCAGTTCAGAAACATTACTCTTGTAAACATAGATAAAGATGTGTTTCATAGACATCCTATCAGAAACATCCTTTCAGCACCTTCTGTCGATCATTTGGTAGCATTTCTTCAGCCAACTGATCCCCGGCATTTTGTTCCGTGGAGTGGCTCCGTTCATGTAGATGATCAGGTAATCTTCAGCCACCAGCATCTCCAGACTGCTCACCACGTACCTGCAGGGGAGGGAAGGCTGTCAACCGTCAGGAGAATACTGAAACATCTCAACACAGTTGGATCAGAGGTTTGCGGCGTCGTGGATGGGTTCTCAGATAACAGAGAATAAAATAGAATCAATCAAAGCATGTTCTTGAAAGCTATAAAAGTCCCTGACAGGAAGAGGTTCTCCATGATGTAGTGGTAGTCTGCACAGCTGCTGTCGGGCAGGTAACAGGCCGAGAAAACAATGATGGCATTAAGCCCCTCGCCATAATAACCTGATGGGAGAGAGTTTCAGTCATTAGTGACTAATGCTTCTGTGCATGTGAGTTAACCGTGAATGACTGAATGTATCACATATTCTAAAGGCTCTAATGAAATCATTGATTTACCTCCATGTGTAACGACCCGCAGGTAGGGCCTGATGACCTGCATGTCAATGCGATGCTCCTGTTCTCCGATGATCACCGTCCTCCACAGGCGTCCGTTGTTCACATCGCCCTCCTCGTCCACGTTTCCCGAACCGCCAGCGGGACCTGCTTTGGCCGACGCCACCGCTGTGTCATCTGGACGGACGCAGAGCCAGATGTGGTCTAAAATATCTGCGAGTCTAATCTTAAATTAGTGCTGAACTTTAGATTTTCTTGTAGCAGTTTTTAATAGTAGTATATTTTTTATATCTAAAGATGAAAATGGGTTCATTATGAGAACTCTGGTTTGTGGTTTGCAGTTTTTGTCTAAGACATAGGTGTCAAACTCAAGGCCCGCGGGCCAAATCCGGACCCCAGGGGGTCCAGTGTGGCCCGCCAGATGAATTTGCTATTGTGAGAATTTCAAAAAGACCAATTGCATTTCTATAAAAGTAGCTGCTATTCCTAAAGATTCCACTAGGGGCGCACTCTGTGAGTGAGCGCAAGCGTTAGACCAGGGGAACACGGTCATTGACCCGGTCGGCCGGACCGTCCGCACGTCAACCCCCCTCCTATGATTTTTACTGGTCGGCCCGCTTCAGATCAAAGTGGGCAGTATCTGGCCCAAACCTAAAATGAGTTTGACACCCCTGTTCTAAGATATCTGATTGTGTACAGGAGTGAAAGTGAAATTAGAAAAACAATGTCTAAAATTACTCCATTGAAAGTCCTGAATTAAAGATGCAAACGTAAAATGTATAAGTGCCATTTATACCAATTAAAAGTCATTATGCTGGGATGGGTCATTTTACAGCATTTTATTTTTATGGATTGTAATATTATACTTCTTTGAAAAATAAATGGAAGAGCATCTTAGGTTTATCATTTTTCATTGTGGGGCCAATTTTAGACAAGTTATCTACTACTGGGTTAATTAGCAGGATGGGTGCATCATACACTATAGTCTGTAAAACCTCAACAGTAGTTGAGAAAGAAGCACTTTTACCTTCCCACTCCAGCTCGTTGCCATTGGTGATGAACTCCAGTGAGTCGGTTTCGTCAGGCGTATCGATGTCGTCGACGTTGATGTCCAGGTCATCCGGTGTATCCAGGAAGTCATCTGACAGCAAAGAGCCCTCGCTTTGGTCCAGTGAGAGGTTCATCTCCGGGGCAACCAAAGTACGTCGTTTGCGGTGGGACGAGGACATGCCGCCTCCTCCTCCTCCTCCGGATGGGCTTACATTCAGGGAGTTAGGGGGAGCTACAGCAAGCAGAGGAGAAGGGAGACGGATGGGAAATGTTAGTGATGCCAAATATCAGAGTTTATTATATTATTATTTACATTACTGATCAATCTGGGAGCCCAGGTATTACTTACAGGCTCTGTCATCTGTGAGACCACAAGAGGGATCCATGTCTCCGTATTCTGGAAGTGGTCTAGAGAGAAGCGTGCACAAGTAAACAACCAGCCCCGAGCTTATTGAGAATAATAAAACGCATCATATAGAGCCAGTTGTTATGCTGCTGACAACAGAGGTTCAGCAGAACAATCATCACTCTCACTGAGTCTTTATTAAATAAGCAAACACGACTTTTAAATGTAGGTAACGTATCTCCAGCATTCAGCAGCCTCAAACTATGGTTGTGTTTTGCGAATGAGCCCATCACCCGATGGGATCAGGGACCCACAAAACAGGGTTTGACAACAAAGTGGTTCCAATGCGAGAGATGAAGAGAGTTACAACACAGTGAAAGTTTAGCAGGGAGGATCTCGGCATCTTCCTCACAAATAGACAAGGACAGAGTTCAACCCTTTACCCTCATGGACCCCTGCAGTGATAACTAGTCGATGTTTCCATTGTCAGAAATGAAGCCAATTCTATGAACAGATTAATGGGGATTTTCTCTTTTGGACAAAAGCTAGATAATCTCGTTCGTTCTAGTTCACAGCTGCATTGTCCTTGAGCTACAAACAATAATAGGGCGAATCCATGATGCTTACCTTCTGGGAATAGCACGCGGCTGCTGTTGCCAAGGGTGAATCAAATAGCGTTTTAAGCTGACACACCGTTATATAGTTTGCTTAATCATGCCCCGTTTTCTCAATATAACATACAATGCAGATCAGAGAATCTCTCAGAGGATGCCTCGGTAATAAAATCAGCTGCTGGCTATTCCTCCGGCTGTCTGTCTGGCTTTAAACCAAACCTGCCACCATTTTCCTGGGGACGCTGTGTTGTCGATCTGTGACTGCTCTTGCGTCAAATGACGTAGCACAAGACCATACAGACAGAGCTGCACCTGCTCCCTCGCTTCCTGCATCCCCTTCTGACGGAGGAGGAGGGAGGGGAAGGTGGGAGGAGGGAGGAGGGAGGGAGCCCATACTGACTATCATCACACATTCTCCGTGCTCATTTTATTGCCCATTAGGCTTTGCATCTCCACCTCTGAACATCAAATTCCCACACTGGTATTTTTTTTTTTAAATGATTTATATTTCTCTCTCATTAAACAGGCTCAAACCTTGCACACTAAAAAAAGAGTTAATATTACATGTCTTCAGATTAATAGGAACAGCACCGCCGCTAATCCAGAGGAACAATACTGGAAGTAATGTGACGCACTAATCCATAATGAACTGCAAAATGAATCTTAGATAACTACATTCACATCCATGAATTCAAATGGTCTGCAAATTCATCAACACACACACACACACACATGCACAGGACTGGTCCGTAAAGTTAAAGGCACACACACACACACACACACAGCTCTAAGAGATGCCGTAACAACAGATTCTTTTCCTCAGCTGTTTTTGCACTTTCAACATCGTCCGATTGACATCAAACAAACAGGCAATTATGACGATTAGTAGAAGTTAAAAAGGATCTCACCTGGGGAAGTCTTCATCCTGCCACTCGTCTTTCACCTCCAAGTTCTCCATTCGTAGAGTTGCTTCTGCGGTGCCCATTCCCCTGGGAACAGAGCAGGAAAACTGTTTATGAGCAAACTCCCTTCACGATAACAAGAGAAAAACTGTCACGTGAAATGTGTGTACTCACTAGACAGTCAGCTTCATGGCTGCACTGCAGGAACACGTGTCTGACTTAGATGACAAAAGGGAAAAGTCAGCATTGTTGCTGTAACCAATCTTTATTCAGATGTTGTTTTTTTTTTTTTATCCCCCGACCCCGGAGGAGCACGTGAGAGAGGCATGTGACTGACTCGAACAGAGCCCACTTTGAGCTCAGCTCTCCTCAAAGTCAAATATCACGTAGAAATTTCTTCCGGGGTGGAATTCAAGCAGGACAACATGCACATTTAATCCTCCTTCACTGCTCCTTAAACCTGCTGCGTTTATGTGACTGCTTCCTTTTACGCTTGTACGCTTTACGTTGCCAATAGTGTTGACATAAATAAACTTCTCTTTAGATTTAATATTCATTTGTTTGTGCTTGAGAGTTTGAAGAGTTCACATACCGGTGAATGCCTCTATAAGTTTTGTACACGTACCACTAGTGGGACGCGGGGCTCCCTCTAGTGGTACGCCAAAGAATCACTGAAATAAATATAAAAAATGTCCTATATTTAAGCGCAGTCTTACTGTTGAAACTGTGTAAAATGTTACAATGGCTGACAATATTAAATATACTTCTTTAGGAATAAAACCTCTTCCTTGTTTTTGATGAATACTTAGGCGTACTACGCTACTGTATAGTGTTGGTCATTATGGTGGTACTTGGAGAGACAAGTATTTTCTGAGGTGGTACATGGTGTAAAAAGGTTGAGAACCACTGCTCTATATTAATTAAACACTGACTGTATAATCAGCAGTGTCTTTAAGATGCACTGCAGTCTTTTTTAATTCAGATGCATTTTCACAACACACCAGTGACACATTAATAACAGAAGCCTAGGTCAGTTATGGCTGGGGAACCGCATGAGAGGAGCACTGTGGATATCTAATTGGACCTTAAGTCCAGTTCTCTTGTAGCGCTCTTCTCAAGTATGAAAACCACAATGTCTGAGCAGGTTCTGAGTGCCAGAGGATTGCCAGGTTTGTGTTGTTATTCTTACAAACAGAGGAAAGGATAGGAAGTGCCTGTCGGAGTCACATTACTGCACTTCCGTGTGTGTTTGGAGAGTGCAAGAAACATATTTTTGTGGGAAAATAAAATATAACAAACCCTATTCAATCCTGACATCCATTGTGAGCAGTTCATAATCATGCTTTGATAAAATGTACTAAAAGGAGTGCAGTGGTTTTGGCAGCTACACTTGGAAGACTGTCATGTGTCACATAGAGGAAATCACACATTGTCAGTGATAGTGACAGTGATACATTGCAGATGAGGAACAAAGCAAAGCCAAACTAGATTGCACCATGAAGCAAAATCTACTAAAAACATCACACTTTTTTCACAGTCACATGAAATCCAATGTGACCAAACGGTTAAGAAGGAGGTAGAGCGTAAAACAAGCCACATCATTTATCATTGTTTATCAAAGGCAATGAGCATGCAATTATGTAGAAAATATTCCAAGAATCTATTAATTGCTGTAAGGACACAATTTCCCCTCACCTTAAAATACCTGTATTATTGCAGTACGGTGTACATGTTAAATCATTGTGCTTACAAAGTCCCATTTTGCAACAAAAAATATTTTTATATAAATGAATTACCAACAAATGTAAGGAGCCCCCACCTTTATGGGTCATTCCAAATGTAACAGCCAAAACGGAAAATACCCACATGGATTTCATATGTTACACAATATGCATGCAGTCAGTGAAAGACGTCGGATTTGTGCAGCCAGCAGAATAGAAATGCAAAGACGCAAATTCATCAACTATACTCACATGAGCGGTGTGAGATCCCCTCAAAACCCTTTAATGGTCGGTGTGTCCTTCCACCTCCTCAGTCACAGACGCAAAGATTCAAGGGGAGAAAGTCCCGATTCTCCTCATCAACGGAGAAGCTGAGGTCATGCTGAATTCCTCTTCTCACGCTCCCTGCCTTACACCCACATTCACATGCACACTAACACACACACTCGTGCACAGACACAGTCCTAGTGTCCTCGACGTCAGCCACTAAGCCAGCAGCAGGTGTTTGAAGACAGGGGGCACCTCTGTGGTGAACTCCCCCTCTTCTCCTCCGCCTCTGGCCACCTTTGTTGGAGAAAGACTGGCCATGAAGAGCGAGCCGACAGCCTGCCTCTCAGCTCGCACACGTCCACACCACCAAGACACAAAATTCCTTTAATCAGAATGCATCTGCTCTGGCATCATGATCTCCCTACCGACAGCCTTCTTTCCCCTACTTGTGAGTCCAAATACATTTTCCCACCACCAAATATCAATGCAAACCCTCTCCGGGAGGAAAAAATGAGCACCATTCTCTGTGACCCTTTTGCCCATCAGATAATCCCCCTGTTATTTTCATTGGTCCTATATGTGGCTGCTGTTCCCTGGCAACAGCATCTCTCTCTCTCTCTCTCTCTCTCTCTCTCTCTCTCTCTCTCTCGCTCTCTCTCTCTCTCTCTCTCTCTCTCTCGCTCTCTCTCTCTCTCTCTCTCTCTCTCTCTCTCTCTCCCCATCCATAGCTTCTCCCCTCCTTCCCTGTCTCCTTGCCCCACTCTCCTTCATACACCCCATCTCTCCCCACACATAAATCATTCAGTCCCTTACCTCACTTGCACTCAACCAATCATATCACTCTGTTGCTGCTCTCTATAACGACAGGACATTTCATCGGGTGTTCTACAAATCACGGCACATACATTTGTATATATATATATATATACACACAAATGTATATGTCCGATATATATATAGGACATTTGTATCCCTCTTTAGATTCAGGCCACATCTGTCCTCAGCTTTTGTGGCGTTCATGAGGGACGCATTAAAAAAAAACCAAGGTCGTCTTTATTAGCTGGAAGATAACGGTTCACGGGCATGTCAACAAAGTCAGTGCCTAGTAGTTAACACTGACTACTAGGAAGTGCCTAACTACTATTCCTAAGTAGTTAGGAGTATATATATAATTGTGTTGGTGTTGGTGTTTCTGCCTGTCTGACAGGCACGTGCAGCATTCAGCAGCTGCAACAGAACGAGATGGTTCGTCTACGCCACTTCCGACTTCGCGTTAACCCCGTTTTTATGTAGGGTTCACACATTTAATGTTTAGAAGACAGTGAAGGATACATATCTAAGCCATTTTGCATTGCAGTATTTCGTTTGTGCAGCACGCTTGACAACTTGATTAGAGTTTTTGTAACAGCAGTAGTTATCGTCATTCAACATCGAGTTATACCTTAACTGTTGGCGTATATTAACTGAAACTATACATGTACACAACATTTCACGCTGAGCTGTTCTTATTATGTCACTCAGCGTCTGTGAGATTTGTTTTTTATTGTCTTCTCACGCAGTTCCGGTGAAAGACGGAGCCGTTACCAATGGCTGCAGTAGACGGGGGGGGGGAACTATCTTGACAGCTTCGGTCTCACGGTTTTACTGCTGGCTGCCAAACACTGTAACCTTACTGTACGGGAGATGCCAAGATGGCTGCAAGCAATTATTTCGGGTTCACACATGCCGCCGGTCCGCCATACAGGTAATGCGAGTTGATGTCAGTGTGTCTTTCGCGTCGCATTCATCCGCCGCTGGTGTATAACGGCCATTGGTGGGATTGATGAGAGCGGACACGGCTAGCTAGCTTCGCTTGACCCGCTAGTCCGGTTAGCTTTCGTTGGCTAGCTGAGTTTTTGCAGGCCAGCTCCTACCGACACCCTGCCTGAACTCAGTGAACTCCGGTCCGGTCACCCTTTGACATTCTACCCCGCAGTAATGCTTTAATTGACACTAACGGTCAGTCATAGCAAGCGTCACGAAGCCGCGGTTCTATTATCGCAGTGACGGGTGATATTTGGGCTGGTGTTTGGGATTAACGAACCCAGGTCGAGCGGTACAGAAGGTCCCCTGGATAACAAATCTTGTACTTGAACTCATTTTAGTCCGACAAGCTACAATAGGTGTCACGTTGACTATGTTAAGGTTGAACATGTATACTGATCACTTGTCAAATTCATGGCATATTTGCTGTTTGGCATCTTTGATTGACAGGTATACCCGTTAGTTGTTCTCTTGATAAGAGCTTCAGATGTAGGATGTCATGTCATCATCATTCACTGCTGTGACGTGTCTTGTTATTTCTCCAGGAGTCTAGGAAACACACCTGTCAAAAATGTAAAAAAAAATAAAAAATGAAAGAAATTGCAGTTCTTATATTACATTACATCTTGCATTTACCCATTTAAATGAAATATGACTTGTATTTGGCTGCTGTTTAGTTAGTGAGTTGATCTGTCCACCACTTAAATTGCTGTGTAGTTAAACCTCAAAGCTTTTGTCCATAACATAACTGTATGTTATGTTCAGGATAAACATTCTTGCACTTCCAACATGGATCGACTCCAGCTGTACTTAACCGCAAAAACACTGTTGCATGACCAACGTTTCCTTGCCTCTCGTCTCCTTCAGTGCCCAGCCTCCTCCAGCCTATTCCCATCCCTCTACAGCCAGTTACAGTGTCCAGCAGGCTCCAGCTGTGGCGCATGCAGTGACCGCGTCCTATTCTCCTGCTCCAGTCCAGGCAGCGAGGCCTGTGGTCACTGCTCCTTACCCCACCTATCAGAGCCACCAGGCTCCCCCTGACTACGCATACAGGCAGCTAGAACCCCCGGCACCCCCACAGCCAACCACCACCCCACAGACGTACCAAGTGTATCCGGAAACGGTAGGTCGCCTTTTTGCTCCCTTCGTTATCGCTGTCTCAGAATCTTATAGCATGGTGTAATCATTTTTAATGTTATGTAAGTACTGTGTTTTTTTACTCATTTTTGTAGCCTATGAGATAGGCAGAATGCCAAAAAAAGGGCAGTTTTCTATAACCAACCTTCACTTTGATTGTGTGTTTATTTCAAGAACAAAAATGCATGCCTTGAGAACGGTTAACAGTCCTTCCATTTGACACACAGTGGCTTTAATGCAGAAATATTAAATGTTTTTTTTTTAATCTTGCTGCTGTCCAATTTGATTGAACACTTTCTTGCAAACCCCAGCAGGACAACTACAGCTATGGGCGTCCTGCAGCAGTGACTACTTACGACAACAAACAGTACTACCAGACGAGTATAGCGCCGGCTCAGCGGACACACACCGATAATTACTACCAGACAGGTAAGTCCATTCTTTTCATGCGGCCTCCACATTTTCAATCATTGTCATTCTGTCTTCTTTAAAACGTATGTTCTACTGCATATGTGAAGAAAGTTGTAAAAAGCCTTTCTTGACTATCCATAGCAGCTAATGAGTTGGCTTTGCAGGTCCTCAGTCCTGCAACTGACAATTCCTATTCACTTTTGAAGATGATATGACATTGGAATGATATATCGAATGTGCTTGTTGTTAACTTGCTGTGAAAGGAGTATGATGACCTTCCTTTACTGCAAACTACCTGACGAGTGGTCCCACAGCATTACCTGACTCGGATGTCTCAGATTTCTTTTGCTATGTGCTTTTCTCACTCTATTACCCTTCCTCTCGACCTCTACCCCACTTTTCTCCCCTTTGCCTCCCCTCCCACCCTCCTTCCTGTATCAGTAGGGGTAAAGAGCGCTTACAGTCCAGCACCCTCCACTGTGTACAGCCAGCCTCCTCCTCCCCAGAGTCAAGTAACGGCCCTGAAGCCTCTCGCCCCCTCCGTGTCCACCAGCTACAACATCTACCCCGTTTCCACCAGTGTGCAGCAGCCACCAACACCCATTTCCTCCTACACGCTCGGCTCCTCCTTCGGCTCCACGGTGGCCCCCACAACTTACTCGGGTAAAAAAGACAAGATAAGAGATAACTTCATTCATTCCACAGAAATGTGCGGCTCGTTCTGAAAATGCTACCAAAGTGCTGACGATTGGTTCGGACATGGCTTCCACTTCTCCTTAAGTATTGTCGTTACGGTCAGGGTGGCGCCTGAGTGGCGGAACACTGCTAGTGCTTGTTTTTTTTAGATTATCAAGTATGTCCTTGAGTTTCGTCGGTGAGCACAAGAGTATGAGCTGATTCAGAGGCGGAAACTGGTGTAAACAAATGTTGATACCTTGCTAATTCATGCTTTTCACATTGTTTAAGAACAACGTTGGAACTTTGGGGTCTGGATTTTGGTGCTATTGCAGTGCTACTTATTTCTTGCTTGACCGCAGACCGATAAGTGACCCATATACTGCATACTTCCCTTCTCTCCTCCTGCTCTCTCGCCCTCAGGCATCAGCTACACCAGTTATGACTCAACCGGCTACACCTCCACTCCCACTCCGTCCTATTACCAGCCGGCCCAGCAGACTCTCACCCAGCCGCAGCCCCCTCCTCCTCCTCCTCCTCCTCCTCAGCAGCAGCTGCAACAGCCCCAGCCCCCCATCCAGCCACCACCTAAGCAGCTGACGAGCTCTTCCTGGAGCAACTCGGGCAGCAACATGGTGACGGCTCCGACTGTAAACGCCTACAAGAAGCCCATGTTTCACCAGAGCAAGCTGCAAAGGCCCAAAGGGCCTCCGAAGCAGCCCCAGCTCTATTACTGTGACATTTGCAAGATCAGCTGTGCAGGCCCTCAGGTAGGAGATTATAATGAGCTTTATAGAAAACGTTTAACGGATAAAATGTACATATAGTTTCAAAGCTAGTTAACCGTAACATCATTAAGTATCAGCAGTTCTCCCATGTGATGGTTTTATACTGAGTTTCTCAAGGGTTCTCTTTGTATATTTTTACGCTTGCTTACCGTTTTTGTTGTACTGCACCAGACGTACCGGGAGCATCTAGAGGGCCAGAAACATAAGAAAAAGGAGGCAGCCCTGAAATCCGGGGGGCAGTGTGGGGCCAACAACGGGCCCAGGGGGGTCCAGACTCAGTTACGCTGTGAGCTGTGTGACGTCGCCTGCACCGGCGTGGACGCCTACGCCGCACATATCCGTGGGGCCAAACACCAGAAGGTGAGCACAGCTGTGGTACATTTGTCTTAAATATCGGAGTCAGAAGTAGATATTGACGCAGCGTGACTGTGGTGTACTCATGTGAAACCTGCTTCGGACATCATAGATGGGATTAAGTACCAGCAGGCTTAAATGGTTGTTTCTATCCCTTTTTTTTCATTTTTGAAAAAGGTGGTGAAACTTCACACCAAGTTGGGTAAACCAATACCGTCGACTGAGCCAGTGTTGGTGAATTCGGCTGCAGTCGTCACAACATCTACAGCTGGGAAACCTACCGTCTCTACTTCCACCCCTTCTTCTGCCTCAACCACTTCAACTCCCGTTGTGACACAGGTCGCCGCCAACGTCACGGCTAGAATGGCACCAGTCAAGAAACCAGCTCCCTCCAAAATAATTGTTGTTTGTAAGTTTGCTAATTTGTCAGTTAATTATCAGCAATATTAGATCTGACTCACTTATTAATGAATAACTTCCAAACTTCTTAACTGTTCCTTATAGTGTTGTGAAACGGCAGCATGGTGGGTTTTCTGACCTTGCAGCTCATGAATTGACCAGGAGATAGAAATTAGACACAAAAAAACAGGTGATTCAGTAATTTTATTAACTCTGTGATTTGTAATATTTGCCGCACAGCCCACAAGCCAGTCAGCGGTCCAGCCGCCGCGGCGCCTGCCAAGGTGGAGGAGCCCGTGAAACAGCCGGTCCAGAGGACGGACCCCCAGAGTGACGATGAGGACTGTGACAGAGCTGGAGGCCGAGGAGACATCCAGCCAGTGGGACACGACTACGTCGAGGAGGTAAGCAGGAAAACCTAGAAGAAAATGTCTGACAGCCTTTCAATGTATCGGAGAGACATATGTTGATATGCAAATTAGGAAAAAGAAAAGTTTGATTTTAGGTTTGACAGTTTGATTTTGACTGCGGTTGCTCCGTTTTGTAAATTTGAGTGTGAATACTTTTTTGTAATCTTTTACATATTGTACTTGCTGTAAAAATTTGTTTTATTCTTATTTTTTAACCAAATTTCTTAATCAGTGTTTGCAAAAAGAATTCTCGAGCTTTCTTTTTTTTATTATTTGAATATGGTTTTCTCATATTTCAAAGGTCAAATATGCTCAAATATTTTGTGTGCCTTTCTGCTGACAGTAAAACATTATCTGCGTGATTGTGAATGTACTTCAACTGTTTCAGGTCCGTAACGATGACGGAAAAGTGATTCGATTCCACTGTAAACTGTGTGAGTGCAGTTTCAACGACCCTAACGCCAAAGACATGCACCTGAAAGGCAGAAGGCACAGACTCCAGTACAAGGTGAGAGAGTCTCAGCATCACAGAGTCCATTCCTGTGTGACTTGTTGTACAGAGACACTTTGAGCAGGGTTCTCCAATCTCTTTCCTCCTCTCTTCTGGTTGGACAGCAACAAAACAGAGTTTCAATGTTCATATCATAACTGACCAGGAGTGAGTTTGATGTAGACACGCTGCGTAGTTTAAGCAGACTTTCTTTCTCTTGGTTATTTTGCATAAAGGTCAGAAATTTGCATTTTGTTGCACACGTAAGACATTAGTTCTACCAAGCCAGCTTGGTCTGGCTGGAATCCCAAAGGAAAAATTAAATATTATTTAACATTTATTTTTTGAGCTAATCTGAGTTTCATGTACACAGACATTCATTACATTCTTGCTCCATTCCCTTTTAAAAATGCTGTCCTTCTGTCACTAGAAGAAAGTCAACCCAGAGCTTCCTGTGGAGATCAAGCCCAGTAACCGGGCCAGGAAGCTGCAGGAGAGCAAACTGAAGAAGCAGAAGCAGAAAGCGGTGCTGAAGAGACAGAGAGACGATGAGCAGCGCTGGCACATGGAGATGAGGTCAGACTCGTGGCCAAAGTTAGTAACCTTAATTTCTTCCACCTCTGACGTTAAATTGGAAAATGTCACGTGCTGGCGCGGAAAAGGGCACAAAAAAAGAAAAGATGGGGAAAAATACATTTATACAGGTAATATCAGCAAATGGAAGGCGTGTTGAGCATGAACTCATTTGGTTGACTCTTACTATTTTCTTGTTAATCACATTGGCTTTCTAGCATGAATAGTGAAATATATTCTCAACAGCCAGACAACCTGTCATGTCATTCAATTAATAAAGAAGATTTTATCATAAAAACTGTCAGATTGAGGTACATTTAATTGCAAAATGAAAGGTTTTACATGCCAGTCCTATGCTTGAATTGTTGTTACAAAAGGAAATTCAAATGTACAGTTAATGGCCGCCATTACAATCCCTTGATGGACTAAATTACTTTGAATGAATGCCAATTAAAATTGTTGCCTTCTGCAGACGATATGAGGAGGACATGTACTGGAGGAGGATGGAGGAGGAGCAGATGTACTGGGGAGAGCAAAGACGCAGGATGACTCCTCCACCCCTCATGAGCCGCCCTGGCATGCCAGTCCCACCTCTACTGGTGAGCGCCGCAAGAGCAGTTATTATCTTTTTTTTTGTGTCTTGTATGGAGAAAAAAAAGCACAATCTATTCATTCAAACTTAATTCCGAGTATAAAAATCTCCATATTTCCTCCTCCCTCGCAAGACGTGTGTGCGTCGGCCGGACTCTCCCGACGACCGTCACATCATGGCGAAGCACTCAACCATTTACCCGGTGGAGGAAGAGCTGCAGGCCGTTCAGAGGATCGTGTCCCACTCTGAGAGAGCCCTAAAACTGGTTTCCGACTTCCTGCTGGAGAAGGAAACTCCGGCTGTTGATGCCGCTGCTGTCGAGGGAGAAGATGAAAAAGGGTAAAAAAAAATGATCTCAGGCAAATAATGCACTTTTATCTTTTGGCAAACGGGTGAGAATAAGGATTAACGGTACCTATGCAACAACTGCTGAGCCGGGGTCACCTGACCTGAGGTACTGCTCTAATTTAGAATCAATTAACCAATGATTTTGATGATTTACAAGACTAGTTCTTTTTTATATCTTTAATGTGTTTATAAATGTAAAAGGCATAATTTCCTCAATTGTTTGGTTTAAATATATCACAATAGCTGATGAGCAGTGATGGGTGAAGGAATTGCTCAAAGCGTCACAGATTTTCACAGGTTTTTTTTTTTCTTGGATTTCCTGCAGGGTGGTCCTTGAGATACTTTATTTTAATAATCTGAAGTGAGCCTCATGTTATGAAAGGTTGAGCGGTCTAAGCCAAAGCTAATGGTAGAGAATGGAACACCTATTTATGAGTTATAACTTTACTACCTTTTTATAATTGACAAATGAAACGCTTTTGTAGGTATCGCATGGCCTTCACAATACACAGGCATGCATTAAGCCTACAGATTCCCCCTTAAATGAAATTAAATGTCTGATCCGTCAAACTGCCACAAATCACTTGGGCTGAATTGTTTGTTCTCTTGACAGCGCTGAGAACTCGGGGCGGCTGCTGAAAGGTGTGATGAGGGTGGGGATCCTGGCCAAAGGCCTGCTGCTACGTGGAGACAGAAATGTTGAGCTCATCCTGCTGACTGCTAAGAAACCCACCATCTCTTTACTGAAGAACATCGCCAAGCATTTGCCCAAAGAACTACAGGTAAGAAAACGTGACCGGGTTCATTTAGGACGTCGGTTGAGGGAGGGAAGAATTGTGGTAAACTTGGGAGTTCACAACACTGCCAATCTTACATTTCAAGTTTTCTATTGAATTGTTCTAGTATTTAGTACGATACACCTGGGTGCACACGTGTGTATGTTATCATTAGTTTGTCGGATTCAGTAGATTTTTGAAATCCACTTCCTCGTGACTCGTGTCCCAAGAGGTGGGTGGCGAGGCACTGAAAGGTTTGATTGTTATGTAACAATAGAATAGGAACGAGACGGTAAATGATGCATCGTCATGTCGTATCCCACTGCGAAATCGCTTCATCCTAGACTGGTTTCTCTCGTGTGCTCGAGCGGCTTATTGATCATTGGTGAACAAGGACCGCTGTCCAGCGCAGTTGGAAACAAACACAGAAGTCTGTCCGCCACTCTCAAGGATTGCAGTTCAAGTCAAATTTAATAAAGGTCATTTAGGCTCTCTATAAGATGTGCAGGACACATTTGGGTGGTTGAGAACTGCCACTTGGTAAAGTTAATTGTGTTTTATCAATCGAGTCTGTTTCTTTTTGTTATCGGATGAATTCTGCTGAGAAATACTGTGTGCTTTCCGGCTTCGCCAGAGATGTTTTACGCGTATACAAATGATTGAACTGCCCGCAGAGAACCTGGCCATTTAATCTCCACAAGACTGGATTAGTGGCAAAGTCAAAGGTCGTGATGTGTTGTAATTCCCCACTGTTCCCTCACTCCTGCTTCCGCTGTAATGAGTGTTTCATTAAAAGTCCTTTTGACTGATCTTTAGATGCACTGCCTGGTTATGACACCTGAATCCTACAGAGTGAGATGGGGCTTTTTCTTCTAAAAACGGCCCTGTTGTTTTAATCAAAAAATATATTTGGGATAATATCACAGACCCTGTTTAAAAACAAGGGTACTACCTAAGAAAAAAAAAAAAACAGCCCCGGGCTTCAATACCTAACAGTATTGCCCCAGTGAGGCGATTCTCTGCCCCTACACCCCCCCTCCTCCTCTGTAGTGAGTAATCCCAAGTGTCCTTTTAACCGGCAGACATTTTCTGAAGATCAGTATGAGGTGCAGGCTCACCCCGAGGAGGCGAACATCGTGATATTTTCAAGCAAGGAGCCCAAAATGCAGGTGACGATTTCTCTTACCTCGCCGCTGATGAGGGAGGACCCTGCTACTGAGAAGGACAAGCAGGCAGGAGGAAAAACGGCTGAGAAAGGTTAGAGAAGCCAAAGCTTTCAGTACCACGACCCACTGTAAGCCATGTGTGTAGCACACTTATATATATATATATACATATATATAAATATAGACACCCCTTGCTCCACCCTTCCACCCATAAGTAGCCTAAATGTTTAGGCCGAAAAGCTCCTAAATTAAATAAAATGACACGTGGGACTTTTAACCAAGCCCGCGTATTAGTATTCTTTCCTCTTTTACCCCTTAAATAAATAATTAACTTGCGCATTCATTTGTCCCACTTCTTTCATTTCCCCACGTTTTTTGCAGTTAAAAAAAAAAAAAAAAGTCCCAAATTTCTTTATTTCTTTTCCCCAACATGGGAATCAAAAGCCGGGCTCTCCGACCTTTCTGTGCCACTGGGCTGTGTGTTTGATCTCGTGAACACACGCTCAGATGAGAACGTTGGGACATTATAACCATGAGATTGAATTGTTCAGATAATGCCTCAGGATGAAAAATGCTTCAAATGGTGATTATTTTACACAAATATCGTATTGTTATTTTTTAAACTTTGATGAGCTTCATGCTGCATTTTGGTCACGGCAGTTGTTTGGGGATTTTAAGGTCCAGCGACCTCCCATCCCCTGGTCTCTCATCCCTCTATCATACTGTGGCATTATCAATGACGAGGTGTTGGAGTGCCATTCTACCGCCTCACAATGATCCGTGTTGAAATACCAAGATGACTTCAGTACACACATTGTACACACATTGTCATTGAGTCGTTCAACACAAAAGATAATAAGATCATTGTGTTGCAAACACTCCTCCTCCTACGCAAATAATGTTTATTTTTTATTTTTTATTTATGCGTTTCTTTGACGGTAGAAATGTTTTCTGTGGCCGTTTTTTTTCTTCTTTTTTTCTTTTGGTTTGGGTTTGTTGATCAGTGCAGCTATTTCTGTATCAGCAGACCGGGGCAAGCCAATGGCTGATCTGAAGACCACACTTGTTCACATACCACTAAGAATAAAAACATTGAAGGAACAAAGTTGGCCATGTTCATTGAGATTTTTAGAGGAGGAAACCCTTCTTGTTTGTGATCATCAGAGAGGCTCAACGATACTAAATCAACACCCCCCCCCCCCCCCCCTGTCTAAGAGGCATGACGAATATGAGTCTTTGGTTCTAAGTGGTATGGAAGTGTAGACTTCAACAACAAAAAAAAGCTTTTTTTTGTAATTGTATTTTCCCTGTAAGGGAGCTAATGTCCTGTGTTGTTGCTACAGTTTGAGTAAACATAGTGTGGAAATCCCCGAGGCTGCTGTGAAATATTGCCTCATTGCAGTCTTCAGTAACCCAGGTGAATGTAAACAACACACACCTGTTTTTACTGTTAAACCTTTTCACATTATGTTGTTAATATGGCGGCAGAGGTTTCCCTTTAAACATGCTGTAGGTGAATAATTGAGACCAATGCTATCAATGCAAAGTGGGGGCAATTGAAAACATTCATCAAAGTTATAGAAAATATGTATTTTGGGATCTAAATATTTTGATCCAAAAAGGGGAAATGCAAAACTCAAGAGTTTGGACTAAAATTCTATGTGGACAGCTTAAATGATGCCCTATCCAATAATTACTACTAACTTCTTTCTTCTTTTAAAAAAAAATATGACCATGAGAGTGATGAAACTCCATTGACGTAAGAGGAAGAAGCATGAGTGAGATGGAAATGATCGTTTTATGATTAAACATGCTGATATCTTTGACTTGTCTTAGCAGGAAAACGATTAACGATAACTTCCTATTCAGGGTCCAGTGAAGCGGCGTGTCACTGTCCCGGCACAGATACACCTAGACAACATTAATAAGGTCAATTGTACCTTTCTAGGGGAAAAATGGAGTCACTATAAAAGAAATAGGTGTGGTATGTTTTAGTCATCTTAAACTAAAAAACATCTCTCTGGACACCTTGGATTTCTTTTTTTTGCATGCGTCTCTGCAACTTTCACTCTTTATAATATGTGACACCAAAACACTGTGGACTGCCTTTCATTTTGATTTGATGATCAAATGCTTTCCCTTCCACTCAAATCTTCCCCCTTATTTTCTTTTGACCACACAAACGGAACCAAACCGTCCAGTATTTAAGGACTCGATTGTCATGTCTCGACACCGTGGTTATAATCTCACAATCGCCATCGGCTACTGTACATCGACATTTGCCATGTGTTGCATAGTCGTCATTTGGGGTTTGCTTTAGTTTGACTGCAAGTGCATGTTCTCTTTACCAGGCGTGGCTGAAAAGGACCCGACTGACCTTCTGAACAAGAGGAAATGTCTGGAGTACCTGGCTGCTCTCCGTCACGCCAAATGGTTTCAGGTAAACGCAGCAGAAGCCTGTCAACATGTCCCAAAAAGGTGTCACTTGTGACGAGATATTCAACAAAATAATTTGCATGAGTGGAGGAAGTGGATTTAATTGATTAAAGCGTCAGCTAAATTACATGTAATGTATATATTTATCTAAAAATAGATGGATGTAATTCATGTTTTCATTCTTATTTGTAAAGGCTCGTGCCAACGGGCTGCAATCCTGTGTGATCATCATTCGGGTGCTGAGAGATTTGTGTCAGCGGGTTCCCACATGGGGGAAGATTCCCTGCTGGGTGAGAGGCCTTCACTTTCTGTTGTGTTTTACTTCTCTTGTGATGTAATGTGCCATTTCTGCAAACATGAGCATTGATCTATGCTCCGTTAAGCTTTTCCGACCTCTTTGTTTGTATAATATATAAGCATTAATCAGTGGTGTACTAGCGTGAGGAGATTACCAACCAAATGTCTTGACCAGGTGTCTCATGCAGAGACCGTTCGAGGAGCACCTAAAAAGGGGGACTTTTTCCATTCCAGTGTGTCTGCTTCCCTCCTTTCCTCGCTCACCTGCAGGCGATGGAGCTGTTGGTGGAGAAGGTGGTCAGCAGTGCTGCAGGCCCGCTGAGCCCAGGAGAGGCCATGCGCCGAGTCCTGGAGTGCATCTCCACAGGCATCCTGCTACCAGGTCAGATGAACGTCAATGTGAAGGGAAAAGGTAGACTGTTTTGTAACCTCTATTAGTAACTTATTACCTTTTTTATTTAGAAGGACCAGGTTTGATGGACCCGTGTGAGAAAGAGACTACAGATGCCTTGGGAAGCATGATGCTTCAAGCCAGAGAGGACATAACTGCCAGCGCACAGGTACCCAGACCGTATCAAAGCCATGCACGTTACTTTGTTTCCTCTGTGTCGTCAACAGTGTTGGGAACGTTACTTTAAAAAACTAATTAGTTATGGTTACTCACTACTTGTTCCAAAAAGTAACTGAGTTAGTAACTGAATTACTATACAATAAAAGTAACTCGTTACCAGGGAAAGTAACTATTTGCGTTACTGTTAAAAAAGTAGAGTTGCTTACAAGACAACGTTTTTGCTCCTGCACGTAATGTACACATTACTTCCTCATTCTGTTGAGTTTCTAAGTTCGATTGGCTGACGGTGCAGCGCAGCTGTCTTGGGACGTGTTGTTATTTTGCTCGACAGGGTTCGAATCCAGGTCGTGGCGATCTTTTATTAAATATATTTTCTTCAATGTATTTTTTTACACGTGGCAGTGATGTAGTGCTCACTTGTAAAATCGTAATCGATTCAATTTTCAGCAACATGTTTGCGAATGTGGGACGAATCACGTGACCAAGGTAGACAGCATCTGCTGCTGCACAAACAAGCAGGTCGGCGGCACCGCCGTCAATCAATGCATAGTAACGCGCCGCATTTAGCGTCCAGTAACGGTAACGGCGTTGTAACGACGGAAAACGTAATTAGTTAGATTACCCCGTTACTGAAAAACTAACGCCGTTATTTGAAACGGCGTTATTCCCAACACTGGTCGTCAAGGACTAAATCCCAGTACGATTGTCTAATACACACCGCTACAAATCTACTTTTCTTCTTCCTGCCGTCCCTGGTTTGCAGCATGCGCTGCGGCTGCTTGCTTTTCGTCAGATCCACAAGGTCCTGGGGATGGACTCCCTGCCGGCGTCCAAGGCCAGCGCCCGCAACCGGAAGCGCAGACGCGACGGCAGCGACTCGGGCGACGGGGAGGGGGAGGGCAAAAAAGACAAGAAGGAAGAAGCAGAGAGCGCTTAACCTCTGCCTCCGGAGCAGCTCAGACTGGTAGAATGTCACGAGTTTCAACTTTTTATCTTATCACGCAACTACACACATATGAATATAACTGACTGTACACGTTACATGTCTAACTGTTGAATCAAAAGTAATGTTTGAGGAGGTGACTGAAGCTTGAGAATCTGTACTACAAATCCTTCTCTTGCAGAGCAATTCTTCTACAAATTTGGTGTCTTTAAATGTGTAGAGGAAATTGGACTCAGTAAAAAAAAAAAAAAACATGACTATAATTGCACACTACTGACCCTTCCTACTATTTATTCATAATAGTTAAACCACTACTGTAAAATACAGTTATACTGCTTCCCAGCTTGAGTCAGGACTCTGATCGAACGTCAGTGCATGACATTTATTTACTGTTTTTAGATCCGTGTTCAACAGAAAATAAAGATGGAGGTTTAAGTTTATTACTTTCGAACTGTGGGAAAGGTCCCAGAAGACGCGTTTCAGATCGACATGAATAGAGTACTGTGACATTAAATGTGCCTGAGATGACACAGTAGTAAAATACTGTGACGCTGTTGAGCTCACGTCTAAAGTCGAGTTGAACGGCTACACTAAAAATGACTTTGCCTGCAAAGTGTGTCACCATTAAGGGTTTTTGGCAAGAAGCGTAGGAGGAAACAAAAGTTCTGCTTATTTTTTTTTTTTTTTTTGCACACTGCAGAGTGAACCGCTCTGACGAGAGAGGGAGGTCTTATGTTGCACAGCCTGTGGCATGCTGACGAAATTAAGCACTTAAATAATGACAATGTTACAGAATGCAGAATTTTTTTTTTAACCCAAAACGCCTAGTGATCTTTTTTCTTCCAGAGTACGATTAGGAGAAGAGAGAAGTTTTAATTCAGTTTAAAACTTTAAAGAAGTAAGACGGAATATCTACTGTAATGAACAAGTAGTCCTCTGGTTTTCTTCCTTGTGCCTGCATCGCGTTGTGTATTACAGAGAAAGGGGAACATTTATGTGGTTTTTTGTCAAGTTGTTATCTTACTGATAGAGTTTTGCAAAGATGTGGGTCAGAGAAGGTTCAGCTGACCCACCCTTTACCTTAAAAGTTGAAGTGATGAAATAAATGTGCCGTTTTTAGTTTGACTTCCATTTCTCAAGAAAGAGTACCATATGAACTATTGCTTATCTTATTTCAGACGGAAATTATATTTTGTGTACAGAAAGTGAACGTTTCTGTCCTTTTTATTATTTGAATGTCTTTGTAGTGTTGCCTAAAATAAACGAGAGATATTAAAACAGTTTTAAGCCATTTTGTTGTCCTGGCTGTTTTTTTTTTTCTATTTCTTTTAAACAGCGTCGCGTCTCGGGTCTTCTCGTGACATGTACACGTTGTCCCAAATATAAACACTGAGGAAGTGGTCCGAAGGAGTGATGTCAGCGCGCAAACGATCCGCTGCACGAACGCGTCTCTCACGCACACACACAGCGTCAATGTGAGCGTTTCAAAGTCGCGTTCACGGACCCAGATGTGCTTGAGGAGGGACTCCCGACATCTGCCCGCAGAGCCGCAGGTACTGAAACATTCATGTCGTCAAGGATCCGGACCGAACGAGCTTTTGAATGCGACACGAGCAAAGAGGCGAAACATGACAACAGTCCCGCTGACATCTGCGTCTCTCTCGCGTTTTGCATCGTTTCGAAACCGTCACGCTTAAGATGTCTGTTCGTAACTGTGTGTGATCATAACTGTGTGTGTGTTCTTAACTGCGACGGCACCTTCCGTTCGTGTTCAGAGACCTTTGTTTCTTCTTCTTCTCGACAGGTGTTCAGGTGAGAATTATTCAGCACTCCTGCAGTGCTGACGGCAGAGGTAAGACTGTGTGTGTGTGTGTGTGTGTGTGTGTGTGTATATATACCATGTGCAGATATCATTGGTTAAACGTGCAGCATAATCCATGTATGTGAGTGCACCACATAAATACCATTACTGATTTTAAGGATGAAATTAGGCACCCATTCGGCAAATGTTTTTTAGTTTGATTCCTAATAGTTTCCCAAGATGACTCCTAGAAAGACCCATGTAATTGGCAGTGATTATAGGTTACATAAAGACATTGAACCTCACGTTTTTAAGTCTTTGTTTTCAAATAAACTGTTTTTTAAAGATGAAACTTGATTAAAATAAGAGAGCTGTTTTCTTTATTGACTATATAAGTTATTTGGAAAAAACTGATAATAATGGTTTTGTAAAATGACGATGAAACATTCTGTATTTAAATAGGGTGTTTTTAAAACGGCCAGCCAGTACGTAAAGTTATAATTATTAATGTTCTTCTGCTCCAGAAGATGAGCTGGGCTGCCGGCACACAGTGTGTGGCCAAGGGGGACCAAAAGAAACAAAAACCCGGAGAACTGGCTTACCAGAAAGGAGACATCCTCACTATTGTTGAGGCCAGCACGGTACTGTCACGTTTTTAAGGCGCTACAAACTGTTTGTCCAGTTCATTTTTGGATCCCCCCCCCCTCTCCTCCATTTGACACAATCATTTGTCTTTTTTATAGAAGAAGGGCTTTTACAAAGCCAGACTCAACAGCACTGGAAAGGAAGGACTCATAAACTCCACCAATGTGCGTACGAGAGAGGCTCTGCGCGTTGACCCCAGCCTCAGCCTCATGCCGTAGGTCTCCTCCTCTCATCTTCACACTTTTTTTCCCCTCCTTCGTGCCGCTCCAGAAGAACGGTTGCAATGACTTCCCCGCATCAACAGGATGCAGCCGTGTTTACGGGCGGTTGGCAAAAGCCATGTGACCATGTGACGGGGAGACATTTAAGTTCGGATGATGAAAACCATGTGACCGAATGTTGTGGTTCGGACATGATTACTAATATTGCCTCTGTATTAATCACTTCCCTTTTCTTGTGTGTAAACCACGGATGTGGGTACAACCTCGAGTTTGTTAAAAATGTCCATTTGGATCACATGAGACTGATGTTTTTGTTTTATTTGTATTGTGGCGCGCTGTCTTCACCCAGTTGGTTCCACGGGAAGATCTCTGGTCCGGAGGCGGTGCGCAAGCTGCAGCCGGCCGAGGACGGACTGTATCTGGTCCGAGAGTCCGTCCGCCACCCCGGCGACTACGTCCTCTGTGTCAGTGTCTCCGGAGACGTCGTCCACTACCGGGTGATCTACCAGGACAAGCAACTGACCATCGATAACGCAGAGTATTTCTACAACCTCATTGACATGATAGAGGTAAGCGGTTAGATTCCACTCAACTTGTTGAGTTGGAGTAGAATATGTATAATGCATCAAGACTAAGTGCGCGTTATTCAACAGGTGTCAAACACCCACTTAATCAACTCAATTTCAGAACCTCACGCCCTGAAACACCCGCCTCACATTAAGGTGTTATTTTTACTTCAAGTTTTGACCCTTCAATTCTTGAAGAATTAGCCCTACAACCTTATATAATTTGTCATTTTTTTGAACGTGGAACGTATTAGTCATATTTCAATATTTTCGGTTCTCACTGTCAGCATGCAGTCCCCCTTGTGAGAATGAAATGTACTTTAAGTAATAATCGGCGGAGCCTTGTTTACATTCTCATTCCCGTGTTTCACCTTGCGGTCTGGGTCTCGTTCGCCAGTGATGGTTTGTGTAGCAGTGGCAGTCAGGGGAGAGGCTGTGAACTCCAGAAGCAGAAGGGGAGAGTTTTGCTGTTAGGTTATCTTTATATCCGTCTCAGTAACCACGGAGATGGAATTTTTTATTGAACATGCGGAAACCATAGATACAACAACAATGTGGCCAAGAGACGCTCAACCCCCCAAGCAGTGCACTCCTGAATGAATCGAGTAATTCTAATCCTCGACAGGTGCTCCACAGGTGAGGGATACAGGCCGGTTAGCTTACAATTTAACACATACGTTGTGCCAGCACTTGCTCTTTTCAGTAAATGGTACGCCACGGTTCCAGTTCACATTTGGGGGCTAAGGATTTGGGATATGAAAAGCCCTCACCGGTCCCATCGAGATCAACGTCATCCACGGCTTTGAAATGCTCAGTCGGTGAAATCTAACGTTGAATGAGAAAAGGGCTTGTTTCATTATCCGGATCATTCTGGTCCAGATTAAAAATTTTGAAACATCTGCCTCTCGGGATCATAATTGTTTTTTCCCAATTTGCATGGCAATGTGTATAGAAGTTAGTGCCATACTTCAGGCTCCAGTAAGAAGTCGAATAAAGACCTCTAGCATGGCTAAAACTTTCTTAGGCCACAAATTATGAAAAGGGGACTTTAATAGACGCGTTGGCTGCTGTGTTTTTGGCCAAACCGAACAATCGGCACGACTGATGGCAGGGAAAGTACATCTTCAAGGTGTCAAAATGAAGCCGGAGACAGGAAAACACATGAAGCCCTTTTAAGGTTTATCGGTTCCTGGCCTGTGTCTGCGTGAGGGCGCGTTGGGGGGCGTCGCGCTGCAGCGAGGTGTCCGTGGATAGACTCCACAGCGACGGCCGGCTCTTATCACCGAGCCACAGATGGCTTCAGGCTTGAGTCAGAGCGGCTGACTTGCTCCCGCCAGGAAACGTTTGGGCTGAATCATGGTGTAAATGGTCCTTTGTCTCAGTGCTGGCAGTGCGCTTCAGTACAAAAACCCCGGATCCGATGTGTCGCTGTGTCAAAGGTCTCTTGTGTCATTTATTTAATTTGCCAACCCTCATTGCTTTGGGTTTTGTTGTCCGGAAACCTCACAGTCATATCGAATCGCATCCGCTGGCAAACTGTTGTGCTGTTTTTCTGATGACTTCTAAAGATAAACACAATGTCACACTAACTTTTGCTTGTTTTTTTTTCTAAACCACAGTTTTTATCTGTTACCAAACGGCTTCCTGAGTATTTTTGTGTTCCTTTCTCTGAGGTCTTTTTCGAGCGAGACGAAGTAATGATGTATTCTTGCAGTTCTACTCAAAGAACAAAGGCTCCCTCGCTACTACACTCCTGAAACCCAAACAAAAACAAGGAACCAAGTCAGCGGAGTTGGAGCTCTCTAAAAGTAAGCCTGAGGTCAAGAGGACTCTATCTATGCAGAACCGATGCAATAACAAAAACGGTTTGTAAGGGTGAAGGTGTGATGTTCACAGTCCATCTCTCTCCCTCTCCAGGTGGATGGCTGCTGGACATTGCAAAGCTCAAACTGGGAGAGAACATAGGAGAGGGGGAGTTTGGCGGTGAGCTTTTAATTTGATTCAGTTTGCTCCTTTTATTGTCTTCGTATCCGACATCGCAACATTTGCGAGGAAGGCTGTCGTCAAACTTCACAGAAAAGAAAGATGCTGTCTGCTAGATGTGTGTGATTGTCGACCCTCAGCTGTCTATGAAGGAGAGTACATGGGCCAGAGGGTGGCAGTAAAGACCATCAAATGTGATGTCACAGCTCAGGCCTTCCTGCAGGAGACCACAGTCATGACGTAAGTCTGAAGACGTCTAGCCTGGCTAACGCCATACCCTGATCTCATTCTCAAATGCTTTCATTCTCAAATGAGACTGTCTTGCAGCGCGAAACAAATCGCGCGCGCAAGTCAGGCTGGGAAAACCCAGGCTAGAAGACTTCCTCATTTTTCCTGAGGAAGTCTGAGACTTTCTCAGACCTTGACGAGCTGTGAATTCACAAGTAGTAAAATTACGCTTTAGTGATTTTGCTTAGTGAATTGATTTAATGACGTTTTCTTATTGCGCCAGTGATCGTATCATTTCTAGTCAAAATTAACTTGTTGCTCCATTTATTCCCGCTGTCACTGTCCTTAATGTGAATCCACTTCTCACAGGAAGCTCCAGCATAAAAACCTGGTGCGATTGTTGGGGGTCATTCTTCACAAAGGGCTTCATATTGTCACAGAACTCATGACCAAGGTACAATTAACACTCTCAGTGCAGCTGAAATTATAATTATACAATTATAATTACTGTGAGAAATAATGAAATGAAAAAAAGGTTAAAAAATAATGACATCAAGATAAGTAATTGTTGGGAAGCCATGAAGTCATGAAATAACCTCAGGTGACAAATATTGAATATTCGCAAACCAAACGGCTATATACTACTTTATGCATTTCTGTCTACATGTACTGTGCCTCATGATTCTGTTATCGATGCACACGTGTTTGTGTTGCAGGGGAACCTCGTCAACTTTCTCAGGACCAGAGGGCGCTCTGTGATAAACTCGGTCCAGCTGCTCCGCTTTGCTCTGTGAGTTCAAATGTCAGCGACACATCTTTATGAATAAAGATTAACGCAGCAGAAACTACGGTGTTTTTAAATGCCTGACCGCTGGCTCCATGGATGGCTGCTTGTACCAGCACACACTTTACACTGTTTAAGTGTGCTCAACTGTTTCTGGCTCAAAATCTAAACGACATTTGTCCCTCTGTGCTTGCGTGTGTGTGTGTGTGTGTGTGTGCGTGCAGAGACGTGTGTGAGGGGATGGAGTACCTGGAGGCCAAGAAGTTGGTCCACAGAGATCTGGCAGCTCGCAACGTCTTGGTCTCCGACGACAGCCTGGCCAAGATCAGCGACTTCGGTCTGACCAAAGTGGACCCCAAGGTGTCCGATAACGCCAAGCTGCCGGTGAAATGGACGGCCCCCGAAGCTCTGAAGAAAGAGGTCGGTTTGAAGAGCGTCACATGTACCTGAACCTGGGAGTTGTTTTCATCTTTTTACATCTCGTTCTGGGTCAATTTCTCTAATACACCCTCTTCTAGTACTAAGACATGTTAGCAGTTTAAAGCACGTCGCTATCTCCAGATGATCAGTCGTTATCGTTGATTCAGCAGACTTTGTATTGCTGAAAGCTTCATTTCCAGCAGGCAGATAAGAGCGATCAAGCGTGATCAGGGAAACATAATACAACCCAGTGGTTGTGTAAAGAGTGAACATCAGAGACCAGGAGGGTGGCTGATTAGAGGGAGTTAGCCAAACGGTAACAACATGTTTAAAGAAGTCTTACTTATTAGAAATATTTTTGCTATATTTGCTCCCATCCTGCAGAAATTCTCCACAAAATCGGATGTTTGGAGCTACGGCGTTCTGCTGTGGGAGATCTTCTCTTACGGCCGTCAACCTTATCCTAAGATGGTGAGCAGCACCAGCACGTGTCACTATCATGATGTGTGTGTGTGGGTGTGGTCGATATGTCACTCCACACGTGGGTGAATTATAGGCTGGTCAGTAATAAACTCAACCCGAACCGTGTTTAACCAATAGTTTGACAGTTAAACTCCACGTTCAATACACCTCTTATGTTGGTCCGTTGAAGCGACGTTGCATCCCGGCATTTAGCCCAATTCAGCAAAAACAGTGAAAACAAAGCTGAGCTACCATGGATCTGCCCCAAAAGTAATGTATTTAAATCCATATCTCCTTAGTTTTTATTTGTAAAGCAAAAAAAGTAAAACGTCAATCGTGTACCTGTAAAGTAATCTGACATCTGAGGAATATTTGTGGCTAATATTTATTCATCTGTAACCAGCAGGTAAGAGTATCAACCTGTTAATATACTCGTTAGGAAGTCGCAGGTGTGTCAGTGGAAAGTCACCAGGACCAGTGTTCAAATTAGTCTCTAGGCCGTCATTTTCTAGATCGACTTATTGCGTCTGAGCAGGAAGCCACTTAAGGTCCTTAAGATCATACTAGTGCGTCAGCGAGGATAAAGGTCTAACGTAAATTGTGTGGGACAATTTGAAAAGGTAATCTTGTTGTTCTCAGCCAAAACTAATCTACTTTATGAGGCATTTGGGAATAGAGGGAGCCGCGTCGTAAACTTCATAGCAGAAGGTAACGGGCAAAAACAGACAAAGCAGGTTGACCTCCTATTAGGCCGGATCGTGTCAACACTGTGATAGAGGGACTTTGGAAAAGTAGACTCGACGATACTTAAACATTGATCTGTGTGTAGTGCTCGGCGCACATGGGGTAATCCGCATTCAATGACCGGCAAGGCCAGCGAGTCATTGAGGACGTCGAGATCAGGCAGCGTTAATGCAATGGACAAATAGAGTGTGTCTTTTGCACCTCACGCCAGGTGGTGTCCTTTTAAACGCCAATGATTACCCCCCAATCAGCGCCTGTTGGTGGACATGTAAGGAGGTTGATTGAGTTGGGTCAAGTTTGTGCTCCCTTTAATCAAACTGTTCAATTGGTAATTTGTTAACCGTTGGCACAAGGACAGGGAACAAGAGAAAAGGTGTGTGTGTGTGTTTGTGTGTTTGTGTGTGTGTTCTGTATCTATGGTTTTAACATGGACAATAAAACAAGGCAACGACAGAAATATTGAATGCAGCACACACCGACGCGTAGTTCCAATAAGTAGGAATTGTGTCTTCACCTCCTTCCCATTGCTCCTGTTTGATTTAGTCTC
Organism: Apeltes quadracus; assembly: GCA_021346845.1. Taxonomy (NCBI): domain Eukaryota; kingdom Metazoa; phylum Chordata; class Actinopteri; order Perciformes; family Gasterosteidae; genus Apeltes; species Apeltes quadracus. The sequence continues at coordinate 5,564,580 of CM037924.1, read as the reverse complement.
TGAAGGAGGTGAAGGAGAGCGTGGAGGGAGGCTATCGCATGGCGGCTCCAGACGACTGCCCCTCCGCCGTTTACTCGCTGATGAAGATTTGCTGGGAGCAGGAGCCGCGCAGGAGACCCGCCTTTCACAAACTGAGGGAGAAACTGGAGCGCGAGATGGGCGACGGGGGCACGTCTGCTTCTGGAAGCTGATCTGGGTTTTCGGGAATCTTTCTGGGATAAACCCCACGACGGCGGGGGAATAGACCGCCGGCCCACACACACACACACACAAACACGCCGCATTGTTACCCGCTTCTGATGGCTTCTGTAGCGCCATCCACAGGAGGGGTCAAGTCTAACACCATCTCGGACACACGCCTTCAGGCGCCAAGGAGCAGACCGTCTTCCTTACAAAACAGTTAACAACATACATTTTTATTTATTTTGTTATTACTGATGTGAAATACTCGTATTAGTATTCTCAGTTAATACAATGTGCGTACTTGGTAAAAAAAAAAAAATAGTATCAGTAGTGAAAACAATCGTAGCCACACGCTGTTGGAAATATTAAGTTTAAATCTTCAGAATGACAACTGGGATTTCGTGTCTGTTTTTTGTTGATCAAAGACAGGATGCCAAGTAAACACACGGTATTTGTATTTAATGTCAGAGGATCAAACGTACATATGGGGATGAAAAATATGTGTAGTCTGGATATATTTTTAAATCACCCAAATCTTCATGTTCAGTAATATGTCATGGATTCGAGGCTTAATAAATAGGATATTTAATATGTTATGTTATTTTTGGGATTTACATACATTTTTAGAAAGCAGCCACCATTTTTTTTCTTCATGTCTGCAGGGAAGGTTGTGTTGTTCGATTACACAGATAATCTGAAGGCCTTCGCTTAATTTAGCAGCTTCGCCCCTTTGGAGATGAACTTTGAACTTTTACTTTCCGAAATTGTGTTTTAGAAACCAAATCCTCGTACTATTTTTTGCACTTGCCTGGCGATTCACTACTTTGATTCAATTCATTCAAATTTAATTTATTCCGTAAGACTAAATCAATGGGAACTATGACATTCATCACTACTTTCTCTTCCCTCTTTGTAAGGATTTAGAGATTATGAGAGTGACTTTGTGTTATCCAACATCCTCTTGGGATATCTTATTCCTTATTTACAGAATGTTTTATGTATTACTAATCTTCGGACATAACCTAACATAACATAAGATAACATAAGATGTCATTTGACTTAAGTCTACGTAAGCCGGGTATTTGTCCTCGTCCCCGGAGACGAACCCCAAATTGAGTCTTTATCCTCCGTCTCTCCTTATCGTACGGTGCAATCGAGGGTCCGCAACGATTTGTTCAATCTGCTCCATGTTTTCCTGGAGCTTTCTAATGCACAAGGATTTATAAAGGAACCCAATGTTTTTTGGTACATGATAAAAGATTTGATGGCAGATTAATGATATATTAACGGGTAAAGGATTTTCTTTTCTCTATTCCAGTGGTTACTTTCCACTTAAGAGCCACTTAAAGTCTTCATATATAATATTTAGTGGTAAAATATCAGCTCGCAGTATCAGCTTCTTTTCAATTTTGGGGTGTTTTGGAGGCTTTTTGCCTTTTGTCTGCTCTCACAGGTTCTGTGCTTGTTTAATATTTGTTATGAGCTTCACCAACAGACACGTGACACTTGTTGATTCAAGTGACACTCGTTGCACTTCTTCCACTAATTTGGAGGGTGGTTTAGATTTACCTAGCGGGACTTAACTTGTTTAGCTTTTAGTAGATTGGGGTTACTTTAGATTGAATCAAACCAGCCATTTTAATTACCCGTTGAGATCATGGATATATATAAAGATAACTGGATACAGTGTTCTTGAAAGTGAGGTTTTGCAGGCGATTAGATTCTGGGCTGTTGATGCCAGATTTAAGACGTGGCCAGCGCCCGCAACATTCAACACAAAAACATCACAGCCTCCACATGGAGCCTACCAACTGGTCGAAAGACTAGAACGTTGCTAATGAGAAGCACACGTGGTTCATAGATGGCTCTTTCCTTATGGAAGTCAATGCGGAGAAGACTTTTGGGCTAATGTAATATGCTTTTAAAGCTTAGTGCTCTTACTCACACCAATTATTTTCTTCATGGTGAGTCTTCAATGGATCCTAATAGATCCACTGTATCCTCTTTTTTTATCCCACTTTTTCTTTAAACAATTTCTCAAAATATGACCTCTTCCTAAATCAAGCCTTTTCTGTAACCTGATGTTATATTTTCTTCTCGTATAACTTATTCTTATGCTGTAACTACTTTGATTTTCAATAATAAAGTTGAGTATTTTACTGTAGGGATTTATGTTGATTTGTTTTTTTGGTCTCTTAACTCCACCTTGTTTGGGGAATTTCTCAGAAGCCAACCACAGCCTGACGGAGAACCAGAGATCACATGAACTGCACCTTCCCCGTCGCACCACCAGCAGCACAGTTCCTCTCCCCCTTCCTTGCCCCCCTTCCTCCTCACCCCCCCCCCCTCCCCCTCCCCTCTCCACTTCGCTCAGTAAGCTGACACTGTGCATTTACACGTTAGCTGCTTTTACCTCTAATAGGATCAGGGGGACTTACATTGTCATCTGATAAAACTAAGCAGCTTGATAACTGCACTGCTCCTTCTTAACCAATTTATGTACAATAAGGATAACAGAGAAACAGAGGAAGGACAAAACTGTGTTAAGAAAATCTTGAGGGGATAAACAAGTACCTTAGCCCCTTCGACTCCTTGCTTGTTTTATGGCCTCTGCTCCGAAAAGTATAATAACTCTGAACCTGCTTTGTCTATCGGGACAATTCTTTCTTCTTAGAGGATCGGGGAGAACAGGGGAACCCCTGTTATATATTACTGCTACTCACAAAAATAACGTTGAATTTTGAGAATTGCCTGAAGAAAAAAAACCCTATCCAGCCCTATAAACCCTTGAGAGACCAGGCTGCAAACACGTCCACGTGATCGCCCGGTGTGTGCACCGTAATCAAGCAACCTTTCACTTGATAAGATAAACGGGAGGCGTTCGTCCGGGCCTCGCGGCAGAGGAACGGCGGGCTCTACTAAATTCTTGCCCGTCCAGCTCTGGTTGGCCCGAGTCGCACAATTCAACCACTTTTTGGGATCGTCTGATCCTATTGGAGCCGACTAACGAGGAAAAGGGCGACCGCTCCCTTAGCCACTCGGAAGCCAAAAACGGGTCGAGCGTAAAATGACGCTCAATTAAGTTGATCACTTTGTGTGTGTTCGTGGTGAGTGCAGGATATTGGTTGTGGCTCGTTTCTTTGCCCTCGAGCGGAACAACCCGTCCCGTCAGCGTGCTGGCAGCGACAGTCCTCCTGTAAACAGACTGATGACCGCAGCGGGGAGGATTGTTCTTGTGTTATTGTTTATTGTTGTCGTACACTCTGGTTTAAAAGGCCGTGATGATTATTCTCCTTTTCTTGCGGCAGACTTTCTCTTAAAGATTAAATTGAATCAGCTGTCAAATCGGTTTGTCTATCTTACCTATATGTTTGAGGTCACAGGTAATCGCTTTACCGTCTTTAGAGTTGCGGTGGATTTCTGTGACTTTAAGCCGGGTTAAAGTCTGCTGCTTCACAGCAGCTAAAAGACAATTTTGAGCCGCAGCAACAAAGACACAAGATGCAAGAATGTGATGATGGTGAACCTCCTGAATTTTTCATCCCAGCATGACAATCTCACAGAGATTGTTGTCAACATATCATGATTGTCAAAAGAAGTTAAAAGCATCTTAAGGGTGACTCGTTAAAAGCCTTCCGTAGAAGGCCTTAAATAAATACTGCGCCTACTTAAAAGGGGTTTCAATGTGTTCTGTGCAGCCATCTTTTCACTCACTGCATTGCATCTGTCTGATTTACTGTGGTGTTTTTTTCTCCACCAGGTCAGTATTACTGGGAAAGATGGAGGTTGCTCACAGAAAGCACTTTTTTACTAAAGGAATCTATTATTCAGTTGTTTGATCTTAAGAGAGTTCCTTACAATTGAAATAGAGTCACTGCAATGTTTCAGGATAATTTACCACAAATCGTTGTTGATAAGAAAACTAACATCAGCATAGTGAATGTGATGTGAACCAACTAAATTCATTTTTTACATTCATCGAAACAAAAACAAAAACAATTTGAATATACTGCTTTGATAATGAGTTGCTACATCTTGTACATGCTTTATTACATTTAATGAATGAAGATAAACAAGTCAAAAACGGGTAAAAAGTGTTTGAACCAAGACAAATCGCATGTTGGAAAGTACTTTTTTGAGATTTCAGACCCTATTACTTTGTAACGTCATTATGTGTTTTTTTACATTGGGATTTTTAATGTAATTATTCAAATAATTACAATTAAGATCAAGATAATCTAATTCTGATGTTAGTTTAAACATTGTGCGATATCATTCGAAAGTTTCCCGTTTTTTATTGTAGTTTCAATTATGAGGGAGGGGTGTGCGGGGGGGGGGCTTGCTGGGCTTAGTGGGCTTAGTGTGCTTAGTGAAAACTTTCAGTGGGCCTTTTGTCTTTAAAACAATACATTTATGAAAGAAAGTCTTGTCCAGGCTTCATTAAGCCGAGGCCTCCTGCTGTGGGGGTGAATAGAAATGACATTTAAAACAATTACTTCTGCAGGAACCAGCTGCCAATCACTCTTACACGGGAAGGATTCCAATTATTAACCTTCTCTTAATCCCAACGTTTCACCTCATTCGCCCCCCCCTCCTCATCTCCCCCCTCCCTCCCTCCTCCTCCGCTTCGTCCTCCTCTCCCTCTCCGCCTTTCTCCTCTTCCACTCTCCTCTCCCAGCCGGAGAGCATAACGTCTCCACTCAAGTTGTTGAATGCTTTTTTTTCGCACTGGGCGGCTGCAGTTGGAGGGATTCTGTCAGGACTGTTTTGCCACATAGAGAAATAATTCAGAGAGAGATGCGAGGTAAGAAAAGCCGGCTGAGTAACTGCGAGCTCTGCACGTTGCGGACCCGGGACGAGTGAAGTTGGAGGGGGAGCCGCTCGGAGGAACAGGTGGAGCACTGGTGGAACAGGTGGAGCACTGGCATCATCGGCTTTAACAGTTCAGCGTGATTACTTCAAAAAGGTGAGCTCGGCATCGTTGTTTCGTTTTACGGCTGTTGTGCTCTTCAGCGAGGCTGACTTGAGATGTGTGAGTCCAAAAACAGAGTGGTGCGCTCAGCCTCAATTTACTTTGATTAACTTACGTTAACTGCATGTGCTATATTGGGCAAAAAAAGGCTCATTTTCATCTTTTTTTTTGTATTATTTACACAAATTTCCCTCTTTGTTTTATTTCGCAACAGCCATTATTTTACCCAGACCATATAAACCGTGAGGTGAGGCACTTAACATTACAGACATCACACTTGTGCAAATGGTTTGTCATTCTTCAAAGATTTGGATCCCTTCTGCAGTTAAAATATTATACTAACAAAACACACATTATCAGAAAAGTGACTGGTTATGTGTCATTGATGATTTTCTTTACTTGTCAATGAAAAGCTGTCTTTGTTTTTTTTTCATTAGAATTTTTAATTCTGCAGCTCATATTCATTGAATCCTATATGACCATTGGTGCATTCGTTTTAAAAAAAAGAAGGTAAAAGTAGGGATTAAGGGGAAACTCGTGTCGTTAGTGTCCGTCGGGCCTCTCGTTAGTACTGTAGCTCTAAAGGACTACTTGAGCCCCGGCGTCCACACAGGGATAAGCGGGTTTGTTTGCGGGGTCATTCGAAGTCCCCAGGTGATCTCTGACCCACTATTGTAAAAATTCACTCCTCCACTTAAACTCCTTTTCTTCTGATTTTTTTTAGTGCCCGGACGCTCGGATGCATTTATCACTTGACACCATGAGCATGGTGGACGACAGCTGCCTCTCGCCGGGCAACTTCCACGAGATGGGCAAAGGTGGGGGCGTCGCCGTGGGGGGCCGCGTCCACAGCATCGACGTCATTCTGGGTTTCAGCAAAGACCAGGACCCCCTGCTCAGCCCCGACGGGGCGCCGCGACCCCACAAAGTGGACATAGATGTCCTGGCGGAGCCCGGGAGACAGCAGGAGGCCACGTCGCACCCGACCTACAGCGGGCACCTCTCCTCTCTGAGGAACGGCGGCTCGGAGCAGCAGCAGTACCACGGTGAGTTGAGCAGCTGCCGCTGAGAGCATTTAGCTTAGTTTCAGCCCTTTAGAATCACCCGGAAGGTGGATTCATTCAGTGCATTCAGATGTTCCTTTCGAAGTTCGTTACTAAAGATGAAGTCTGATCTTTTGTCTCAAAACCTTCGGGATGGTCCGAGGGTATTGATTGAACAGAAGGACCTCTGGTCTCGGAAGGGTGGACAGTGTAAGCTCCGGGTTCAGCCTTTCAGAGATTTTAATTGGATTTGATGGAATTGATTTGGATGCACTGAAGTTAGGATATTGACGCGTGTGAGCAAACATAATACATTTTGACTGGACCGCTGACTAAACCTGTTTGGCCACAAACACAGATTCAGTCTTTTTAAACGATTAAAAATAGCTGGGATTGACTTGTGATCGGTGGAAATCTTTAACCGTTAACATTGACGGGGTTTAATAAGATATATGGAAGTATATCAAACAAAATATATTACATGCAGATCATCCACTGAAAAGACATAATACTCAGTCTCCAACACCGTAATGCCACTGTAACATTTACTGTTACTGTTTTACATTTACTGTTATACTTTAATGTTTGCATGTTGACAAATCTGCACTGTTGGGCTATACCCAAAAAAGCAGCGATGACAATGAGTTGTGTTTGACCGATGATAAAAACGTGGTCCTATTTTAATAATGGTTCTATTGGATCCGATGTGTTGTACCCATTTTAAAACAGTCACTGCGTTACACACCGTCGCCATGTGGATGAATCGCAGGACAAGATGGTGCAGAGGGTTTATGTCCCCGAACCCAATCCCATCCCCTGGTGGAATTCCCCTAATCTTCTCGTCTCTGCAGATTAGATTGTACAGTAGTTCATTCCGGTGTTATCGTTTTGTCTCAGAATCAAATTCATCACGTTTAATCTGAAGCTGTTTTCACATCTCGCAGTATCTGGCAGGTGGTTGGTGATTTTGTGTCACGAAACCCCGCCTCACCTTAAAAAAAAAGAAAACTCAGAGAGACTAATTCAGTCGTTGAGTCGAGCCGGGCGTTTGTTTTTTCTCTATTAACACGCATCAACGTGCATGACATCACTCTTTTGTGTGCATCTACCCAGTGAAGTCAGCCTGGTTCCCCCCCCCCAAAAAAGTGAGTCATTTTTGGGGTGTTTGGTGTCAGGCAGCCCCCTTCCTGTCCTCTCTGAGATGTTCTGCTGGTTGATAAACAGTGGGCGGCCTTCAGACCAGTGGCCGTGATGGGCTGACAGGCCAGGAGCTGGTCACTGAACCAGACCGGACCTCTGCCTTTGTCAGGGCCTGGCCTTTTGTCATAGCTGCTTAATGAGAGGTGGATAAACGAAGCCCCCTAAAGATCCTGCGTTGCCTTCGCCTCGGCTCCCGTTTGCCAGTTGAAAGACCACAAAGCCCCCGCTGCTCCTCCTCCTCCTCCTCCTCCTCTCGCCTCCTTCATCTCCACACAGTCGTCTCGGTCACAGAAACATGCTCGCATTTACATGCGGGTTGTTTCAACAAGGCTCAAATTTATTGAACAAATGATGTTGCTGCGTGTCTGCCGTTTGTGTGAATATGCTGAAGTCGACTTGAAAGGGGATGTGCAGTTGTTTAAAACTTCTGTCCCCAAGTGGCTTCATAGAAAACGCTACAATAAGCGAGAACATATTTTTGCTCAACTATGTACAGCAGAAGTTTATTTAATTTGGATTATGCTGCAGGAGAAGATTTACCATAGTAGATTCTTCCACTAATATCGACGGATGTTTCTTCCTGCTCAGATGCCAGAGTTGCATTTCTTACTCAACACTGAATTGTGAATACTAACACATCTCCCAGGAAAGTTATTAAAAGTAAATTTAACCTAGAGGTCTGCACACGACCTCAGTGCTTCACGGTCCCGGATTCAGCAGCACAGCTTCAGAGGAGACTGATCTCATTGCCGGATCATCATCTTTATAATTGTTTAATTAAATGACTTGCTGATTGGACTAATACAATTAAACATTTTAATCCTTCAATGTGTCATTTTTGTCTGTATTATTCTGTAACTGAAAGTGAAGTACAAAAATGTAAAGCAATACCGGAATGAGGGAGAGAAAGAAGAATTGAGACAAAGATAAAGGGGAAATATTTGCCTTTACGGATCATCAGGAGTTTTCACTGTCGTTGCTGATGCTCACTAATGTTTACAGGACGTGGAAGGTTTTTTTTTTGACCACTAACATTGTTTTGAAGATGGTTTACCTTTGCGAAGTCAACACAACTTTTCTAAATCTGACTAGGAATGTTTTTGAGCTTCATTGAGGGTTTTCCTGCTTCACTGACTTATAGCAGCCTATTGTTGCTCGTGTCAAACTGATGTCTGCTCCACTGGAAAGGGGGAACTTACTTTCTTAATGTCCACTCACCACTCTGCTTTTGTTTTTACATTACATCACATGACTTCGTTAAATACTGACTTGGAAATCTAAATTTTCTTATGTGTTGAACAGACGGCGGCTTTTTCGCAAACAAGTGTGACGAGGAGCTCAGTGAGCTGAGGAAGACTGTGGAGAGTGACGAAGGCAAGTCCCCGGAGCCATGCAAGGACGAGCAGACCAAGAAGAAGCACCGGCGCAACCGCACCACCTTCACCACCTACCAGCTGCACGAGCTGGAGCGTGCCTTCGAGAAGTCCCACTACCCGGACGTGTACAGCCGCGAGGAGCTCGCCATGAAGGTCAACCTCCCTGAGGTCCGAGTTCAGGTAGGAGGAACCACAACACCACAAGTATTTGCACTCCTCTCGTCAATAAAGCCAGAGGTAGTTTGCCTGTTTACACAAGTAGGTATTTTCGGTTTTGTTTTTGAATTTTGCTTCTTTATATGTCACAGAATTAGACTAATCCGACTGCCACGAGCAAAGAGCTGGCAGATACCTTAAGACTTAAAGGCAGCCCGCCGGGCTTTTGGCACTTGGCCATTGGCTTTCAGGTGAGGAGATAAGTTAGGCGAGCAGTTTGTGTGTGCCTCTAAGTATTAAGAGTCAACACGCAATGACAACACATCACTTTGAGGACAAAAAGCTGTCTGATGGCTCCTCTGCTATTTTTAAATAACTTAAAACAGCATTTCTGTGAGTTTTGAGCTTAAAATGCTTCTTATTTCCCCCAAATGCTTCCAATGGCATTTACAATTAACGATTAGGTACCCACATATTTGAAGGAACATAATTAAACACAGATCTGAATTGATGGCGTATAACATGTAGTTTCATAAAGTTAACATTTAACCTGTTGACCCTTAGTGGACAACGCCGTTAATGTCCCTCATATTCACAGCTTTTTTTTTTTCTTCTGTCCTCCAGGTCTGGTTCCAGAACCGCAGAGCTAAATGGCGTCGGCAGGAAAAAATGGACGCCAGCACCATGAAGCTGCACGACTCGCCGAAGCTTTCCTTCAACCGCCCGCCGCAGGTTCACCCCAGCATGGGGGCGATGACCAACTCCCTCCCCCTGGACCCGTGGCTCTCCTGTCCCCTGTCCAGTGCCACACCGGTCCACAGCATCCCGGGCTTCATGGGTCCATCTCAGGGCCTCCAACCCAGCTACCCCGGCCACAGCTTCCTCAACTCCACTCCTCATCCTCACTCTCATCCCCATCCGTCTATGGGCCAGGGAATGCAGAGCATGGCCCCTCCTCCCTACCAGTGCACGGCAGCGTACAATGATAAGTATCCTCTGGAGGACGTGGACCAGCGCAGCTCAAGCATCGCTGCTCTGAGAATGAAAGCCAAGGAACATCTCCAATCCATGGACAAGACCTGGCATCCCATGTGACTAAGCGAACCGCCCGTTCACGTGAATGACGTATGGAAAGGGAGTTGTGGAAGTCAGTGAGTGATGTGCTGAAAAATACGGCAGTGGCTCGTCTTATACCCATAGAGAAAAGGAAATTCATTTTGTACTGTGAAAACCGAGGATTTTTTGACGTCCTTCTTTTTTTGTTCCTCACCTCAAGGACACGGAGCAAACAAGTGAACTCTGTAGTTGCGTTGAGTTGCTCATTTTAAACCACCAAATTCCAGATATCCGTTCTCCCTCGAATATGAGTGTTAGCAATGCCTTGGAAATTACTTCTTGCACCCTGGAAAGCAAGAGAATGTCTTTCCTAACCCGCCATCTTTTTTAAATGACAGACTATTGTATTTTTACACGTCACAATTACCCATAGATAAATGCGTACTTCCAACCATATTCCTTAACGGCTTGTCTGGTGAAAACAGGCGGCAGGTAATCAGGGGTCAAAAACACACTTTAAGCACATGTGAAAGAAATGGTAAAGTGTTTTTTTTATTGTCTAGAAACGTTAAGAAGACATATTTCCATCAACAGGACATTTGTTTACCATGAAAATCCCCCAAATATGGGTATTATTGTTCTTATTCCATTGCTGTTTTTCATGCAAACGATTTTTTTTTTACCAAGTTTGTGTTTTTACTAATTAATCCAATCGTCGCATTTTCATGGGTCACTTAGTCGGAGTCTGGGACCACTTTGTGGAGGAGAACCCTGTCTCAGATTGATGTGACAGCAGCTTTAGAAATCAAGGCAGCGTTGATCACTGTGACGTCACATGCAGGTCTCACTCATAAAATTCATAAAAAGTGTTTAAGCTTCACTTGAGTTCAAGTGTTTTTTTAAACTGGTTACCCAGTTGAGATATTTGGGCCTATGGCTTAGATTCCCGGGTATGACTGGACCAATGGGGACTAATGGGGCCGACTGTGTTGTTTTTAATGGTAAGAGGACAATCTAGATTATGCTGTCAAATAGATAATTGTTTAATGGGGAAATTGCATTAAATTGCATTAAACGGCTGAACATATACCAAAAAATAGTTCTGCACAGTTTCTGATCTGTGCAAAGATTGCTTTAAAGAAGTACGGAGGGAAGAAATAAAGACAGACAGACAGACATAAATAAATAATAGAGAGCAGAATAACTCTCTTTTTGCTTGAGTGGCTGTTGGAGAAGAAGACCTGTTGGCAGCTCAGTGTTGGGTGGCTGCTCGTACGTGCAGGGCAGCAAAAAAAAAGCCCTGTGTGATGCGTCACCCCAAATAGTTTAGTCTTTGTTCTTCACAATTGATCCAAGTGCATCCTCTTTGTCTAAACGAGGCGGAGGAGGGGGTGGCGGGAGAGGAGGGGGACAGTCTCAGGCTGCACTAAAGAGGCCCTTGTAATCATTTTGTCATAGAGTTTTTTTTTTCTTCTTTCTCAATCAAAGGAGGAGAAACATTTAGATACAGTCATTAGTGACACAACATTGTTCTTTTCCCATCTGTTACAGAGTCAAGCTCTAGTTGTCTTGGTATGTGTTTCACATGAGCTAAAATAGATTTAAATGAGACATTTTTGCATCTGCAGGTAGCAAATAACTGAATGTGTACAGCAAGAAGAATTATATGGTAGATTTCTTTGACTTGGTTGAGGAACAAGAGGGACGGAAAATCCTTCATCTTAAAGTGCAATTTCAGACCACCCATAATTTTTCTGACATGTATTTCTTTTCTGTTTGTTTTTTTTTATGGGAAGAGGACACGTTTCCCCCCCCTAACTACCTATTACATGGTTGTGATATTTAATTTTAATGTGAGTATGACTGCTGACAGCAAGTCATACATCCACTCTGACGGCAGCGGCAACAACAACATTAATTGATTTTTTAATTTCATTTAAAAAACCCATAGCTGTACCGCTAACAGATGAAAGAAACCCAGATATTAATTTTGTTATTCTGTTGGTTAGTAATGTTTAGACCTTCTACTGTACAATGCCAGGACCTCACACTATTGAGGGAATAAAGGATTACCTTGCACGTTAAGAGCGTCTTTAGGATGCTAAATACAGTAAATGTGGACCAAGAATAAGCCAAAGGTTAGATACAGGACAAAAATGCACTAGAAGTTTGACAGTTTTAGTTGTTTTTTTTATGTGTGAAAAGTTTAAAATATTTTCTTGAATGGCTGTTTTGTTTCTCACATGTCCTAGTTATATCTGTTCTAGTGACCTCATTGTTTCCTTTCTTTTTTGACTTCGTCTGGGGTCGTTGACATCCATATTCTGGAAAAGATTTACTGAAAAAATAAATATAGTTTGATAGAATATGCATGTCCACTTTCTCACTGCAATGCTTTCATGTTGACCTGTGCACTCATTCCCACACGGTCAGTGTGTCCCCCCCTCTCCCCCCTCCCCCGCCCCTCGGTAAGTCTAAAGAGCAGTCCAAGATTACTACAGTATAATCGTTATCATCTGACATGGGCAGAGACATTTTTCTTTCTTTTCCTCTAACGCACTTGTGCCCCGTCTCTCTCTCTCTCTCTCTCTCTGTCATGTAAGAGCTCTTTCTCTCTTTTGTACCCCTCCCAATCCCCTCTGCTGTTCCACGGTTTGGTGGCAGGGTGCCAGCCTGTTAGGAAGATGAGACTCCAATCAATCAACGCTTCCCAGGGGGGCCTCCGACCACAGGGCCCCGACTCCCTAATTGCCCCCGAGGCAGACCGGCAGGCTCAGCCGCTGCAGCACATGTTCGCAGAGGGACCGCTGCTGCCATGCTTGCTGCCCTCCTCAGCGTGTGAATCCCTTTCTTGGACAGATGGAGGCCTGGCTGTACATCACTACCAGAGCCATGAGGATAGACCGGTGGAACAGGAAGAAATGTTTCTTTAACGTGTCCTGAACTGATCTCGTCCTGAATTGTGGTTTGTGCCACTCGTCAATTACTACTAGGCTTCATCTTCCAAATGCCATTGGGCAACACTTATTGCTGTTCTGGGCTTTTCCCTCAACCAGCTTCATGACCTTTGACTGAATGAAAAAAGTATTTTACAACAAAAATATATATATTACTTTTTACTTGTGCGTTATGTTTTCCTATCAGAGTGTGTACATATCTTCTCTGAGATAAGGTCAGATTTAATTGCCAGCTAGCTGGATTAGGATCAAATATGGTGCAGTTTGGGAATATATTATATATTATATATATTTTTCATGCAGATGTTGGGGAGTTTTGAGGATTCTCAAGATACAGACTGAACAGCAGCGAGTTTTGTGGAAAGAACCGCAAGGTGGATTTGTGATTTAAATATGAATGGTAACAGGGGAGCGACACAAACTGGGGCCTGTTAATAGGGAAACAAGTAAAGGAAGTTATGAAGCATGTGACGAAACTTGATCTGTTAAGAAAAACCAAAGAAAACTCATATTTTAGTTCAACTTTAAGGGATCACACAATTAGTCTTTTTCTTCGTATAAACTGTAGCTAAGTTCACAGATTTATAGCACTCACACTACTTTGACATGTTCATTTCTGTTGCGCAGTTCCGTCTCATGTTATTTCCAAAGAGATACTGAATTGATTGAAAGGAAAGAAGAATTTGCTTAAGGGGATAAAAGGGTGAAAAGAGAATTTGACAGAGTGGGAGAAAGGAAAAATAGAACCATTAAGAAAGATTAAGCAGGAAAAAGTGGGGGAGAGAGAGAGAGAGAAAGAGAGAGAGAGAGAGAGAGAGAGAGAGAGGGAGACAGAAGGAGGAAGAGTGGAGAGGAAGAGGGGAAGGAGGGAGGGAGGGATGGCTGCTCATCAGAGTTAATGATGTAGAAAATCCCCCAATTAGAGCGTTTCCCTGTGTTGCAGGATGAGTTCAGAGCGGGGTCCTCTGACAGCCCGAGGATTAGTGTCCGGGCCGGGCCGGGCTGGGCCGGGCCGGGCCTGAACAGACACTAACTTACTGCTGGACAGCTTGGCACTGCTCAGCCGGGGCCGGGTCGGGGCTGCAGCCACAGCCGGCGGCTCGGGGTAGGCATGCGTTGAGCCGTAGTGGGTGCATGGGAAAAAAAGCAGGGGTGGATCAAAAAAATGGAAAGAGCAGGTTCTGGTTCTATTCTCAACTGCGCAAAGTGGCACATGTTTTCAAATGCGAACCAAATCGTAAGCTACTCTCTATCTTATCTCTTACTAAGCGCCGAACTTCTCAAAGTGTACCTGTGTTTGGAACATCTGAGGATTTGGAAACGTCCCAGAAAAAATATGTGAGAACACCAGAGTAAGACCACAGAGTGTTAACATTTTCTCAGCTCAATGGTCACTGCTGACGCGTTGAACAGCACTACATTCATAACATCGACCAACCTAATCCGGATTGTATTGAAAGTCAATCCGTCTACACGCTGGCTTGATGTTAAATCTTGTGGTGGTTTAACACACAAGAACACAGCCTTTAATCCTGCTTATCGTACTGGACAACAAATCTGAAACATCAGTCTTACAACAATGAAACATGACCAATAAAGGCATATTGCTGTAATCACATGGAAGTAAAATCTATCAATATGTAGAAGCAGTGATGTTGGACTGCAGTCACAGACAAGTCTGGATCTTGAGGATTTGAGCCTTGAGATTCGTGCTTGACCCCGTGGTCTCAAGTGGCAAGTGTTCCAAGAACAAAGTCGGCATACTCAGCTGTACGTTCAGCTTTTCCAACGGCTCCTCTGCAAAGACTTGAGGTGGGAATTTAGATCTGATTTGACCCGAGTTGAGAATATGAATTGGCTTGCTTTACAACCTGATTAATTAATCATTAAACATAACAATGACCAAAGCAAACAAACATAAAACATTAATGACAGAGCTTTTTCTGTTTTTTTTTTTAATGGTCAACGTTCAGTGACTTCAGCAGCAAGAGGTAAATAATTCAAATGTCAACGTAAGTCAAATGTAAGAGAAGTAAGATTTTAGCTTTTTTTACAAAAAAAATAAACTTCAAATTCTTTGACAGTTTTCTTGTCAAAACTTGCCTGTTGACTTGGACGAGAGTCATGATGATCACGATCACAAAATGACTACATGCTAATATCGAGACCAGTCATTTGGAGGAAGCCTTAACGCACCTCACTGTATTCATTAACAACAAGTGAGTCCATAATGACTAATTGATTAATTGCACAGTCTATTATTTCGCTCCTGCAACCCAGCAGATCTGAAAGGGCCCCGGCTGGAGTTAACAGTCTTATTGGAGAGACGCGTTCCTCGCAAGGAACAATAAGGGAAAATAGCGGAATTAATTGGGTTTGATTAAGAGAGCTTTTCAATGGGACACAGCTTTTTCGCATGACATAATTAGAGGTCAGTGAAGAGAGGGGGTAAGGGGGCGGATTTTCCTCTTGGCGCCAGTGTTGTGTGGGTGTGTCTGTGAGAGAGAGACGGACAGACAGAGAGAGAGAGAGAGAGAGAGAGAGGGAGGGACGGACAGACGGACGGACGCTTCCTGCACACTTGTAGAGCTATGGTGTGTGTCTGATGTGGTATATTTCTATAGGCTCACTCACCAGAAAACCCACAGTGAAGTTCACATGGGGCCCTCTGTGTGTGATTATTATCACTACACTTGTCAGCATTAAAGGCACAACGCTCAGCCTTTTGTTATAGCTACATGCTCATTAGCAGTGCACTGCAGAGACAATGTGATTGAATAGAAGAGGCTGGTGACACAAGAGGACATTCAGTCATGTTTTTGGATGATACAAATTTACAAACAGAAACACAGATTATAAATGTATAACACCGTAACAGTGTATTTGAAAAAGCAGCGTACACAATTCATCGGATCTAATAATACATCTGACCTGTCATGATCTAAAGCCAGGCTTCTCGCCTGATTAGATTAACAAATATTTCATTGCGGCTCTGCATCTGCAGGTTGGATTTTACTGTTCTTTGTTGGACAGGGATTATAGACAAATTTGCCCAAACCGTTCAGAGAGGTAAAACCCATAGACAACAGGCATCCAACTAACTTAAGTGTCCTTGGGCAAGGCGTTAGACTGCAAGCTACGTGAGACGGAGGGGCATGCTCTAGAATACTAGAATACTCTGTTTTCCTCTACATCCTTTTCTCCGTCAACCAGAGACTCCAGACCAGCTGTCCCAATGAGCTTATTGGGTCTATTGGCATTAGCTGCTTTTACCCTCTTCCCCAGGACACTATCATCAGTGTAGAAGATGATACTGGCCACCACAGAGTGGTAAAGGATTGGAAGATATGAGTCTTCGGAGAAAATACTGGTGGCTCTGACATTTCTTGTGCTGTGTTTTTAATCCAGTTCATATAATTGTGTGGACGTCTAGGTGCTACTTTTAAAGGGGGGTGGAGGGGTCCATGGCCTTGAGTAAATGTTTGTTAGTTATATCGCACCATAGCATATTTGTTGTAAAAGTAAGTAATATTATTAAAAGTTTGACGTAACTATCGCTTCAACTAATACAATGTGTTATGTATTCTTCCTATATTCATGAAATTGAACTCTTTTGTTTACTTTATTTAACTAATTTTTTTGCATGGGTATCTTGACAAGACGCTCTGAAATCACATAGAGATTCACAGTTTTGATCGGGATGGTGTGAAATAAAGTGTTAAAGTAAGTCTGTATGGTACAGCACACGTGTTGAATGACATTCTTGTTGACGATGACTGATGGGTGGTTTAAATAAAAAGGTCTGGAGAGTTTGGTGATAGGATTAGAGCGCCCTCTATGTTCGGGACATGGACACAAGAAAACCACTCACAATAACCACAAAACGAAAACATACATATCCACTTCACTGTTGGCAACTTTTTTTTTTTAGTTTGATCTACGCCGTTTCGTCTATTTTACAGATTTAGTTGATTTGGGCTGCTTCACATATTTGCTCAAATAAATCATCGTACCTGAAGACTATTCCTCTCTGATAACCGTTCGTATTGTAAGAGGGAATGTACATTTTAGGATCGATGGTAAAATATCGGTTGTGAAATACTTCCTGATCCTCCTAAAAAAAAGTCCCTCTAACTACAAATGTAGCATTTCCGTATTTTCATTTGAAAGTCTTACGTCACCGGGTGGACAAAACTCCCACAATGCATTGTAATTTTGATCTGAAATAAACCGAATGACATTCGCTGCATATCTCGGAGTGAACCACTTGAAAAACAACGCTTAGATTATAAATTTGACATTTTGACATTTCCTGCTCGTCGTTCGTGTGGTGATATCCAGGGACTGGATTTTTTTGTATGTATGTTGTTATTGCAAATATGATATGATTAGCCACTAGCTAGCTAAATTGGCTAGTGCTAGTTATCTAGGTTAGCTAGGTTTGCGTTTTTCCTTTTTTTCTGTACAAGTTATAAATAAATAGACCCAGTTGATGACATCTATCGTTAGCTCCTTACAAGGCTTTCTAAAATGTAATTCTCTGTTTTGAACTGCCTGAGAGTGAATCGTGTTGAAACGGACGTAGCGTAACTTAAGTTCATCTGTTCTTCCATTAAATCTATCATCAACTCAGAGTTTAAGAATACACTTAACAGTCAGGTCTTAACATTTTTTAACCCAGCTGAAATTAAGTTAAACTAAATAATCAGTTCCAGGGTATAACAGTTCATATTTTGGCTAACTTTGTTTACTTGCATTATTCGTTGCTGTGCTTGTTGTACAGGCGTCCAACCTGGCAGCCAGTGGCTGTCGGATCCGGACTTGAGGTCAAGATGGATTCAGAATATGAACATCGCCTCCTCCGACAAATCAACATTCAAAGCGACAACCTGAGCCCTATTGTGAGTTGTTTTTCTGCGGTCTTTTAATAATAGAAATGTTTTACATCAACACCGATATGGTAGTGTTATTGTGTTGTGTTACCATTTGAAATGATCAGAAAGTTGATTTCATATACATATGAAAATGATCAAAATAATGTGCTTTTGCAGAAACAGACACTGAGCCAAACACCCAGCGGCTCCCCGTTATCGTCACCCTGTAAGCTTGGAGACCGATTCATTCCAACCAGAGCGGGGGCCAACTGGAGTATTAACTTCCACAGAATCAATGTATGAACAATTTGTTGGTGCTTTTCCAAGATAACAGTATTATAAATGCAGGAGAAGTCTAAAGGCTGCACTGTATTATGGTATAGTTGGATACTGTATGAATGTTCTGTCTGAGGCCGAACAACCACGGTTTGCTTGTTGAAATGAATATTGGTATTTTTATGATTTTTAAGGAAAATGAAAAGTCACCAAGTCAGAACAGAAAAACCAAAGATGCCTCCCCTGATAACCTTAAAGGTAAATGAATGTTGTGAACCATATTCAGAATCGTTGTTGGGTGCTTTTGTTTTACAAATACATTCATTTTTCATGCAGCAGATGGACAGGCCTACTCTGCTCTACTCAAGAATGAGCTGCTGGGAGCAGGAATAGAAAAGATCCTGGACCCTCAGACGGAGGACAGGCGTCTGCAGCCATCAACCCCAGAAAAGAGAAGTCTCTTTACCGTAAGAACATTTAATCTAATGCTCGTTATGCAATGAGTCAAGATACAGCCCGTCAGAAAAGATGCACATACAATATGCTGTTGGACATTTAAGTGATGGTAAAAAAAAAAAGTTGAAGAGCAGTATACCACTAAAGTTTTACTTCTAAAGTTACTTTTATAGATTATGTTTTTTGCTTGGGTTCTTTGCAGTATTCGCTTAATACCAAGAGGTCTTCACCAGAAGATGGCACCAACATCTCCCCTTACTCTCTATCACCCGTCAGCAACAAAAGGTAAAAGTACCTCAGTAAAATATATGCTGTGTTGTTCACACAGCAAGCAAGGACAGTGTTCATTTTGACACCAGCGTTTCACAATGTCCAACTTTTCCTGTTGCAGTCAGAAATTGCTACGTTCACCGAGAAAGCCAACTCGCAAAATCTCAAAGATCCCTTTTAAAGTCCTGGATGCTCCCGAGCTGCAAGACGACTTTTACCTCAATTTGGTGGACTGGTCGTCTCTCAATGTGCTCAGTGTCGGGCTGGGTACATGCGTTTACCTGTGGAGTGCCTGTACTAGCCAGGTACTGTGTTTAAACAAATGGTGTATATACATACATTTGTGGAAATGTTTTTGTTCCTTGGCTGCATTCAATAATATCGCACACCAAAGTGAATTGATCGTTGAGTTTCATTTTCCCCAGGTAACAAGATTGTGTGATTTATCCGTGGAGGGAGACTCAGTCACGTCAGTTGGGTGGTCCGAAAGGGTAAGTAAACACAGCTTGTTGCCTGAAGGAAACTACCACGGTAATGTTATTGTAGTTAATTTTCCTATAAACAAAAGGGTTCTTCATCCTCCTCCCCCCCCCCCCCCCCCTTAGGGTAACCTGGTGGCAGTGGGGACTCACAAAGGCTATGTTCAGATCTGGGATGCCGGTGCTGGAAAGAAACTCTTTGCCCTGGAAGGACACACAGCTAGAGTTGGTAAGAACCTGTTTGCGGAACATGGCTAATAAAGGAACTGAAAACAATAAATGAATGCTTGACATTCTTGAAATATGTGTGCTTTTGACATTTTAGATGAACATTGAGAGTGTGGCTAAAATGAATGTAAATCTATTTTTTTTAGGAGCGCTAGCATGGAATGCCGACCAGCTGTCTTCAGGTAGCCGTGATCGCATGATTCTTCAGCGAGATGTGCGGACGCCTCCTGTCCAGTCGGAGAGACGGTTGCAGGGACACAGACAGGAAGTGTGTGGCTTAAAGTGGAGCACTGACCATCAGCTGCTTGCTTCTGGGGGTAACGACAACAAGGTACAGTTGTGACTCTTATGAAATGTGTCGCCATCTTTGCGCAATTAGCTGTTTGCGTTTCTCGATACGTTTCTTTTTTGTCATCTCAGCTGCTCGTGTGGAACCACTCCTCGCTGAGTCCGGTGCAAACGTACATGGATCACCTGGCGGCGGTGAAAGCCATCGCCTGGTCCCCACACCAGCACGGCTTGCTGGCCTCTGGGGGCGGAACTGCTGACCGCTGCATCCGATTTTGGAACACGCTGACCTCCCAGTCGCTGCAGTGTATGGACACCGGCTCTCAGGTCTGCAACCTGGCTTGGTCCAAACATGCTAATGAGCTGGTAAGTGACAGTAGATACACACTTTGCATTGACCATAAGGCGTTACGTGGCCTATTTTAAGTGTCAAGCTGTAAAAAGTTAGCATTGGTGCTTAAATAAAATGAAATTAGTTTGTAGAGATTTAAAATCAGAATCGGCTCATTTCAAGGATTGTTTTATTTTTTTAACGGATGCGTAGTAAAATGTTGTTGCTCATTTTTACTTATAAAAAACAACAGAAAATCAGTGAGGCATTCTTGTATAGCATTGTTTGAATGAACAATTCTCTTGGTAGAATATCTTGACATTAAAGATTTGATCACCATCTTGTAAATATTTTTTTTTCAATAATCAGGTAATAAAAAAAAAGAACATAAACTTGAGCTTTTTCAATTGTTACTGTAAAATGTACTCTTGACAAAGTTTTTCCCTTCGTCTTTTTTTAATATATTTGGCACATTGAAAGATATGCATTGTTGATGCCATTGCGATCGTCAGATTACGAGACTATCAGTTTGTAGTGTAACGCTGTCTCTTATCTAGGTGAGCACACATGGCTACTCTCAGAACCAGATCTTGGTGTGGAAATATCCAGCTCTCACTCAGGTTGCCAAACTCACCGGCCACTCGTATAGAGTGCTCTACCTGGTCAGTTTGTTTTCTTTTTGTGTTCACAATGTAATCATTGTACATGTAATCATGTTTTTGGCATTCTTCTTACTATTGTTTTGTTTTTTTATACTAGGCAATGTCCCCGGATGGTGAGGCCATTGTGACGGGAGCTGGAGATGAGACTCTACGCTTCTGGAACGTTTTCAGTAAAACAAGGTCAACTAAGGTGAGGAAACACTTTTTGGAAATGGCATTCTGTTATCGCACCCCCATATCTGCACAGTAATTAACAACGGTTCTTTATCTTTTGTTTCAGGAATCAGTATCGGTTTTAAATCTCTTTACTAGGATACGGTAACTTAAAGCCAATTAAAACTCTTAAACAAGCACCTTGTGACATTGTTTCACAGAAGAAATGTCAGCGAGAGCAACTGAGCACTTTGTCTTTATGCCACAACTGTTTGGGCAACTTTTTTTTCACTTTTAGGCTCTCATCATGAATGTAGTCATTTTATAAAAAGAAATGTATAAATTGGTTGAGTACCATTTTTGTATTAACCTCAAGAATTTGTTGGCATTACTTACTTTATAAAATATTATGTTGTGGAATCTGAAAAGGGCAGTTGTTCTAGTTCTTGTTAAACTCAGGTCTTATTTATTTTACGCAACAGTGAAAGCCAACAGCAATTAGCTATAACGGGAAAGAAATGCCATTAGATACTATGGCACACATACAACATAAAACCCTTAACATAATCACCCACTATGGCCTTTACAATATGTGCACCATGTTTACTGTGATCCTTGGAGTATGATGGTTGAGATCAGTCGTATGATACAATGCAGTTTTGCTCCTGTGGACAGCGAGTCCTACGCTGCGCAGACATGTACTAAGTACATGAAGAAATAAAAGATGATGCAACTGCAGAACTGGTCTACATGTCTTTTTATGCCTTTACAAATGCAATTCTTGTGTGCGTTGTGCAACATTTCACATGCTTATGTTTTTTTTGACAATAGACTGATTCTCTGGTTGACTTACATTTTTCATTTGCCGGTATTTCCAGCAATGAAACGCACACACAAAGTTATCATAATGAAAATTAATAAGAGAAATGCACGTTGAATCAACGTACTCGTATATTCGTGGCGCCATCTACCGTTATTCTCATTTAGTGGGGTTAATAAAACCACATAAACAACACGGCGTTGTCATGCCCACAGTCGGAAGAGGGCGCTGTCTCAGCGGATATGCCGACTGGAAATGCTGTGAAGAGGCGGGAAGTTGAAAGTTTGTGAATACAAGGAAAACAAACACTGCCATTATCAAGTACTTTGCGCGTAACGATATTACGGTAATATTGTCTTATCAGCACTAACGGTAAGTATAAAGTCTGAAGTTGGCTAGATGCGGTCAACGACCTGAGTTTCCGCTAAGCTAACGCTAGCTGACACACATAGTGGCCCGCCTGTGCTGCTAGATAGCTAGCTAGCTAGCTAACGCTAACTGAGCTCAGAGTTCTGTTGCCTCTCGACATGGCGGACAGAAATCTACTGTCGGAATTGAAACGTTGGGCGACGGAGGAGTTCAACCTGCCTCCGGATAGTCTGCCGAATGACGGCTACTTCAAAACGTGGGTATCCGCTGTCTACTGCTAAGGTCCCCGCGGATGATGCCTGCAGCTTTGAGCAAACGTAATGCTGATCACTTTTTTCACAGGCTCTGTATCGGTGCAGGAAAGTCAATATGGAGATATGTCATCCAACACGTTTTTCAACAAAGGTTAGTTTTTTATACACTTATGCTAAAGTGTATACACTTATGCTTCAGATAATTGCCTTCATCTCTGAAATACACTACTCTCTCACCTTGAAAGATGTCAAATGATGGATTTCACCTGTCCGACGGTTTCTCTGTTTTTCCAGGAACGTGCGGATCGTTCGTGGCAACCTCCAGTGGTATCCTTTACTGCAGTGACGGTTACCACGGCAACGCAATGTGTGTAGTTCGGTCATGTTAAGTTTCTCACAGTGTATCACTCCTTGCTGTTTGTATGTGTATACCGTGTACACTGAATTTCTCCAGTCCACCGTGCACACTGTGCTTAGCATTTCCCCAGCTATTTCCTTGACATTATGATGTTAAAGGTACAAAGTCCTTCAAGACAAAGAGGTACGCTAAGACTTGTGATATACCTGCTTAATTATGGGTGATCACTAATGCTACAATCTAGAATCTTAATTTCAGTATGACAGCCAACAATAAAGGTGTCAGGGTTTTCTTATCTGCTGCTGTGTTTTTCACGCTCAGTTGAAGCATGCTGAGGGCCAGAGTGACGCTGCTAAGCAGAGAGAGCTTCAGAGCAAGATCGAGCAGCTGAGAGCAGAGATCAGTCACTTGGACTCTCAGCTCAGTGGAACAGAGGAACAGTTGGCCATACAAGGTTAGTTTGGCAAATGTGGTAGGAGTTCGCACTGTTTGACAATATTTTAAGTGATCTCTTACACCCCTGTTCTCTACTATTTACTAACAGAGCAGTCCATCAGCCATACCTGGGCCCAGGTGGAGGACAGTCGGCGCAGAGAGATTCTTATGCAGGCCTATAGGCAACGCTGCATCTCAGGCCGCAGGGTGCTCTCTGCAGACACGCAAAAAGTCAACGGGCACTGCAAGGCACTGGAAGAAACTGCCAGGTAAGGCTGAAAAAGAAAAGATGAAGTGAAATGAATCAAGTTATATCATGTACACAACCATATTAAGTGAGAACTGTGTTTTGTTTTGCAGGAAAGCAGAGATTGAAGTATTGTTTGATGATAAACACCCCAGCGGCAGAGATGTCGATAACTTAGACTCTCAAGTTGCAGCAGAGGCACAAGTCCTGGTAAAAGCTGCCAAAATCTTGTTTGTATTTTAGTTGCATGTGTAGTGGTGTACTTGTACTATCTATTAGTGCATGTAGTGCAAAAAATGTCCATTGACAAAAATGCTCAAACCCTATAATGTTACCTCTTTACAGTTCCTCATTTTATTTTGGCTCTCAATTTGTGAAAAAATGTTCCGCTAACCACTGCACAATATGACTCTGCAGATATACCACTGAACACTGAACTTCTAGCTCACTGTAAACTAGAGTATACAGTATCAAATGAGGGAGCAATGAGGAAAACGCGGGATTGTCGGCAGATAATTCCAATTTAGAAGGGGAACAACTACATATTACTGCTGGCTATTTCATTAGATATCGTGTTATGACATATTGAGACTGGACTAGCTTGCAACGAGAGAGCCAGTAGAGATGCACATATACACACAAATAATAATAATTTAAATCTTTATAGTTTTGAAGACGTCATACAAGTTGATCAACACTTGGTTGCGCAAATATGATAGTTGCCTTTTGACTAAAGGAAATCCTCCCTTTTTTTATTTTTCTCCTCAGCGTGAAGTAAGAGAGCTGTGTTATGACAGGGTCCACTTCTATCAGTCTTTACAAGAGAGTGAACTGAAAAGTGCAAACTCTGCTGCCAAACAGTAAGAACCACTGCGGATACGGTACTCAAGTCTTTCAAAATACTGTAAACTTTCCCCTTCATGAATTAACCTCTTATCACTGTTTTTTCTCAGTATAACTCGTGAACAAAGGACTGCTGTATTTCAGTATTGGCTGAGTGCTGTGGAGGTTTCTTTATTTTGATTACATTAAACACACACTTTGTTGTACTTGTACTTGTCACCTTAAATTAACAACTTCTGTTTTGTTGTGTCATCAGAACATGTTGTGTTGTTACCCTCCAAGCCATGTCCTCTCTGCATTGGAGTATTTAGCTTCCAGAGAGCAGAAGGAGCTAGAGGAGAAACTAGCCTCTCTGGATGTGGCACAGGATGTTTCTGCTCTACGGTAAACTTAATTTTTTTTTAATTTTACAATTCAAAACCTCCAAAGTTTTCAGTATCGGAGTATTCATAAAGCAGTTTAATTGCAGGTTCCGCTATGAAAGCAATCACCTACTGGACATGTCAGCAGAAGAGGATCAGGACTTGCCATCGGTTAAGACCCTCTTAGAGGTGAAAACATGTTTATGTGTTTCTTGGCATTTCTGATTGCAACACATTATTTGTGAAATTACAAGTGTGTTTTGGTTTCCAGGATGCTTGGCAAGAGGTGGAGCAGAGTTTGGTAGAATTGGCCCAGACTCGCTCCAGAGTCCAGCAGCTCCAAAACCAGCTGCAAGCCCGTAAGAAGAAGGCTGAGCTGGAGCTGTCTGGTTTTGCAGATGAGCTTCACAATGACACCATGGCAATGTAAGAAGACTCGTTGTACAGTAGTTTGAGTTTGATTGATGAGATCCCCACAGATAGTGCAAAGGGTGTATTATCCCTTAAAAGTATAGAATAATTGAGTCAATGTATGAAAAATGTGTAGACTTGTTTAACGTAGAGATTAAAATATCTAAAGGAAGTGTCTCCCTCCCTTTTTTCTGACAGGTCAGCTCTCGAGGTGGAGCTTCAGTGTGTGATGCAGGCAGCAGCCAGGGATCAAATCAGAGACAGGTGTATACAACTTGATCTGCATGCAAAAAGCCGACAAGAGGTGCTAAGAAACCTTCACAGCCAGTGGCAGAGCATCCTTGACTTCAGACAACAAGTGGTGAGTCAATTGACGATATGAAGCCTTAATTTCCAGGTTTACTTCTAGATGAAGCCACATGTACTAGTTTCAAAACATATATTAGCATTAATGATGTGTGATGTGAACTTCACATAAACACCTGGAGTTGCCTATCCTTTGGTAAATGGGAACGTGCGAGGCATCAGCGTATCTTCAACATATATCATTAAACCTGTTGTGTTTTTGTCCAGGTTCTCAGACAGGAGCACATCCGAGGTCTGATAAAGGGTAACTCCACCGCCAAGACGGAGCTGATTCGTCTGCACAAAGAGGTGTGAATGTTCTCCATCTACAAAGGAAATGTTTAGCCCTCTTAAGCTGAAAAAAAAGCTCTAATCATTTCACCTGTCCTTCTGTCTTGTTGCAGCTGCAGGAATTTGTGCGAGGCAAACTGGTGCCACAGCTTGAGGTTGTCACCACTGCAGCCGGCACTCAAAGAAACTCCATTTCCAGGGAGGCACGACTGTTTGGAACAATTTCACTTCTCGCTTTGGACCGCAGGACTGTCGATGGGTAAGAACAAGTTTCCTGACACCCGAAGGTGTAAACCCCGTTCCACCTTGTTTTCTGTTGTTTCAGGATGCAAAGGATCCCCGCATCGTGGTTGTCCATCCATCGCTTGCAGTCCCCGACATTCAGCAGCTTGTGTCAGAACTTGGCATTCCCACTCTACAGGGTGAGTCCCTCCATGCAATGCAACAGTGTGTTTTTGACCACAATGAGAAACTCCTTTCATGTGTTCTTTATATAAAAAGTGTCTAGGTACTGTACATAAGACCATCAAATTGTGTTTTTAAGGTTTCCTGGCAAAGGTTGCCTGCTATAAAAGTTGTGCAAGCAGCTCCTAAAGTTCCCACTGCTTGTTAAACGTCACATGGAGACGGTGGTTGTCTTGTTCTTTATAGGCTGTTTTTTTTTTTTTTTAGGATATCTGCTGGTTGTACGAACAACCACCGTGTACATGTTTTTTGTTGTTGCTGCTTTCATGAATTTATGCTCCTTTGCCCCTTTTCTCGTTGACACAAACTTACTTTTCTCCTTTTTCTTACACAGGCTCCAGAGGAGTTGTGTTCCCACGCGCGCACTCTGCAGCTTGAGTTACGTTTTCTCCGTCAGTCACTGCAACTTTACTCTGTGAGTTCGCAGAAAATACAGAAGGAAACAGAGTTGCTGCATGCATCTGATCAAAAAGGTAACCAGGGGAACTCAACAAGAAAGATGTTAACGAGCTTAAAATACGTACTAAGAAAGCTGTATTTGTCTATTTTTACACATGTTGTATACAATAAAGAATTCATGTTTGCTGTGGCTCTTAGCTCTGCTGTCTAGAGTCCTGGAGGAAGATCAGAAGCTTCTGGATGCTCTGGTACAGCGAGTCAGGTGCCTCACCCAACGTTGCACCCAAGGCCTTTCTTATGGGGTCCAAGTCAAAACTGCGATCTCTTTCTGGTGAGGCACATTTCAAAGAGGAGACAATTAAAAAAACTATGGATGTTTTGCGTTTTCTGTGTGTAGTTACGTTTGCAATATCTGTAAAAAGAAAATTATTTTTCTGTGATGTTTGTAGTTAGGAATATATGATAATATAAAATATATCGGCTCACTTCCATCTATATATTCATTTTGCTCTGCCTACCCGGGGTCGGTCGCCGTAGCAGCACGCCGACCCAGACTTCCCTCTTACCCACAACATTTTCCACTTTTTACAAACAAGCCTAATTACTGAGGTCTGGGGGTGAGACCACCTTTTCACAGCGATAATGTGGAACGCACCTGCATATAGATGTGATAAGTTAACACTTGTACGGACTTATCATTTACATCCGAAGGTTTTCAAGGAACCCCTCTCCGGTTGATATTTGCTGTGTCTTTCCACTGCAATGGATGATGGTTGATTTTGCTTTCCATGAAAAATGGTGTAGATAATTGTGTTTTAACTTGAATGATTTTAAACATTTTTTGAATGATCAATGATTTGTTATTTTGGATTCTTTCCTTCAGTCGGGGTGTTTGGTTTGCTGGTAAACTTCTTCTGTCTTGTTTGTTCGTTCATTCATTCAGGTGGGATCGGCCAGCCCAGCATGTCCTACCTGATGTCAATAAAGGAGGACTGACTTTTCAACAGTGGTTACAAAAGTGGAAACTTGCTGCCAAAGCCTCTTAGGAGGGAGGTGGGGGGAGAAATGATCCTTTAGAAAACAGGAAGTAGATCCATAAACGCACCTTTTCAGTAGCAAAAGGACAATGCTACAATAGTTAGAACATTGCCCTCTTCTTTTTCCCCCGTTTTCCATGCGCAATACTGCTGCTAATGTTTTACCAAGTCAAAGTCTGCCTAATAAATAATTTCGAATCCAAGCCTTTGCTCGAGTCTCTGCTTCTCTTTCTTTTTTAAACAGCGTAGTAGTATGTGGCTAACGTGCACCGGGCAACATTGTTCCTTTGTAGCATTGAAGGGGGAGTGGAGCAATGTGATTCTTCAGAACTCGGCTCCTCCCACCGCTGCGGCTGCGCAGTTCCATTTTTCACTCCTTTTTTTTCATATATATATTTTTTTCACTCCTACTCTGGCTTCCGGACGCCAAGACAAGACCGCTGCCGCCGAATTTAAAGAGACAGGCGATAGTTATTTTAAATACGATAAACGGCAACCATTGTCCCCGCTAGCTTATTTTCCGACGCTTCTCGGCTCGGCTTGTTTAATTCGATGGTGATGTTTTAATCAAAGTCGCAGCGAGTAGCAGCTTGTCTGTCATCATCACCCTCCACTCTGCTGGATTCTCCGTCCGTCCGTCCTTTTTTTTTTTTTTTTTTTTTGCGCTGTGCCGAGACTGTCCAGCTAGGGCAAAGTAGGGTTGCTTGCTGGCAGGCTGGCTTCCCGACCGAGAGGAAGGTTTGTCGGCTAGCCAACAACTGGAGGTAGCGGGCGAAAGGCTTTCTCTCTCAACCCCCCTCTTCTCAAGTTGGTGGTAGCGGCTCTCGAGCCTCCTACCGCCCGGGATAATGGCGAAGATTCAGGCGCACAGCGCCGCGAAGCAAATAAACCAAATGCAAGACAAGCCTTACGTTATAACACAAAAGCAAGTGCAGCAGCAGCACTTCCAGAAGCTGAAGGTAAGAAGACAACGGACGCGGCGAGGGGAAAAGTCCCCCCAGAGTCAGAACCATTTTGTTGGTCGGATGGTCGCGTTGGATTTTGAGGGCTTTTCTCTTTTCTCCCTCTCAGCGTCGAAGAGTAGTGAAAGCAACGGCTGGCTAACGTCGCGTTAGCTCGGTGGCCTATTAAAAGTAACGTTAATTCATTGCCCCAACGGCCGAAACGCTGACATCCGAGCGAAAAGCAGGGAGCTGTGTTTAATTACCAAAGGTCTTGATTGACACAGTTTAGAGGTAGTTTCTTATTTACGATGTCAATAACAGTCACCGCGAGCAAACGTTAACTCAAACCTCGGTTGTGGGAAGTTCCTCCGTTTTTTTTCTTTTTTTTTTTTTCCTTTCAGCCACCCTGAACAAAGTGGAGGACGTCAGCCCGGCTAGCTAAGAAGGGCTATTTCACTTGATCAGCACCTTCATTACACGTTTTCTTTGTTAACGCAGTAACGTTACTTTGGGGTGGAGGGTAAAAAAACCGATCATAATGGGGGTTTATTTTTTTATTCGCCAGCGCGACACCGTCTGCTGGGGACCAGCTGTGACCGAACGGGTTGTGTGTATCCGTACGTGGGGTTGCGTTGCGTTGTGTTGTGTGTTCGAGGAGTTATTGTCGTCAGTTGGGTGTCTGTTGGCTAACGTTAGCTTAAAACGACCCTCTAGATGTGGACTGTGGGTCACAAACGCTTTGTGTGAAGCTAGTTTGGATGCTGTGAATAAAGCAAGCAGAGCCGAAGTGAACAGAAGCAGCTTGTTGTATTCTCCTGATAATTTATTTCGTACACCTTTTATACAGCACTTGGGCTGACTAGAAAGGAAGACCAGACGTTGACGTTACCTATTTATAAAACTTCACTTGGGAGACATTCCTAGCAGTCTGTTATGGGCACTCCTTCAAATGTGATAATGCTGCCAAAATATAATGCACATGTTACAGATTAAGATTCAACAACAGCACAAAAAAAAAGCTTCTTCACAAGTTCTGTGACGCTGATTGTAATTTGTGTTGCACTGATGATTTTCCTTTCCTTTTTGTCTTTCAGGTGGAAGATGCCTTGTCCTATCTGGACCAAGTCAAAATTCGCTTTGCAAATGATCCCGGCATTTACAACAAGTTTCTCGACATCATGAAAGAGTTCAAGTCACAGAGGTATTTATTGGAGAAAGGACTTGCATTCTTTTTTGGTATTGATTGTACATGTTTAATGTGTGCATTCCCAAATGTAGTCTTTTAAGACACAGGTTATAGGTAGACTTTGGTCTCCCTGCAAATATAAGAACAAGGGGATAAATCACACATTTTAGGACATTAATCAATAACTCACAATATGCAGATGAAGTGTCCAGCAGTTTATACTCTCTCACTAGTTTGATGATATAAATTGTTACTGATTTCTTTTTAAACTGGGCTGCAACTATTTTTGGATAAGGAAGTGCTTCTCTTCATGCTGCATACGGCAGAACACGTTCATTTTTGTTTTTCTTCTGTCTGTTCTCTTAAACAGCATCGACACGCCGGGGGTGATAAACCGTGTGTCACAGCTCTTTCATGGACACCCGGACTTAGTCTTGGGCTTCAATGCCTTTCTACCACCGGGGTATCGGATAGAAGTCCCCAAAAATGGGGTGGCTTTCCTCCAGTCTCCCTTCTCTACGCAGGTGAGATACTCCATGGTTGAAGTTGATACATTTAGGAAACTAATGCGTTAATTATGCATCTTTTAAGCAGGTGCATCGTTACAAACTCGTGCTGTGCTGAAAGTACGTTGTGTTTTAGCTTTTTTTAGAGCTTTGCTTCTTCTGCACAGAATATCAATTGGGTGCTTTTTTTTAAGTTGCAGTAAAGATCAAAAGGTTTTTAAAGAGCCCTTAAATTTACCATGCCAAATTATATACATACACTCAGTGGCCTGTTTATTCATTGTGAATAGTCTCCCAAAACAATGAGCATAATAACACAGTTGGACTTCATTCCATGACTGTAGTATTATACTGCATTGGTTTTAGCAAGATGTATTTAATAAAGTTGCAATTGAGTATTGCGCATAAGTAAAGCGTGTAATGGATGGCTGATTCTCTTGGACTGTTTCTTTTATATTTAGATGCACAAGTGCATTTGTAGTATTGTGGCGCACGGTGGCTTGAAACTGCACCTCAGATTCAGCTTTAAATTAGCATGTGGTTCGATTTCCAATTTTTTTTTAATACATTAAAAGTGTTTTTTTTTTTTTTCAGTATTAACCGACAGGGAAAAACATTCGAAAGAATGCTGTGACCCGTTTTAGGTGCATCGGTTTCAGCTGCAGTGAGTCCAGATGACTGAGTTGTGTTCAGAGATGAGTGGAGAGCTGCAGAATAGAACGTTGATATTCCACTCATAGAAAGACCAACATGCCGGACCGAATCTTGATCTACACTTATTATATATTAACATTCCTCAGCTGAAAAACCATCTGTTTTTTTGTCTACGGCCAAACACTGAGGATTTTTATCTTTTTTAAGAGATTTTCTTGTTTGGATAGCTTGACCTAAAGAAATTGTGAGGACAGCCTTATGACAAGAAAGTACACACTTGCAGAGTGTAAAATGAAATCTTTTACTTTAACTGAAACGAGTCATGTGTCTGAAATCCCTGCATCTTTACTTTATACCACACCAAATTGACTTTTTGCTCTCCAGGGCCAAAACAAGATCTGCAGTTGGTAAATGTAGTGTCAACTATTTGACCCAACACTGTAAAACGCTACATGTGTTAAACGAATGCCATTTCTAAAAATGTTATTAGAGGGAGGATTCAAGTATAATGTAATTCGTCTTTTTTGTTTTGCTATACATTGTTTAACCACCATCTGGGCTGGTGTTTGAGATATTATTCCCCAAACCTCACTTGAAGTAAACAACTTCAATTTCTTAAATGAATGCACTTTTCACCATTCAACTCAACTACGTCATTCTTCGTCTGTCCAGGTCTCCCCCGGCCAGCAGGGGAAGAGTGTTGCCACCCCTGCAGTGACAGCAACTTCAGGTCCGGCCACTGCTGCCAACCTCGAAGCCGGACCTGCCCAGACCAGTGAACTCAAGTCAGCCACATCAGAGTCGCTCTCCTCCGCAACCCCAGCAGGACCCACGGAGCCTCCCAGCAGGCTTTCTCTTCCCCTGGCTAGCAGAGAGGGCCAGAACCAGCCGACCACTTCGTCCGTATCCCCACCTGCCCCAGAGACGAGCCCCGTGGAGTTCGACAGTGCCATCAGCTACGTCAACAAGATTAAGAACCGTTTCCTGGATCACCCGGAGATCTACAGAGCCTTTCTAGAGATTCTTCACACATATCAGGTAATGTTGAGAGGAAATATGGAGATTTACTTTGCATGTTATGTCATATAGAAATAGAGGTTGTTTTTATTTATTTTTATGGACAGCAGAAATATTTGACTGTGTATTTTTTTTGTACAGCAGCCTGTTCTTTGCACGTCTGTGACTTCCACCTGTATCCAAGCCAAATATTCTCAACTTGGATCGTCTAAGTTGCGTTACATTTCTCACCTTTGAAAAACCATTTCCCCCGTACCACCACTCAGAAGGAGCAGCTGGAGGTGAAGGAGAGTCGAGGAAACCGTGGCAGCAGCGGAATGACAGAAGATGAGGTGTTTTCAAAAGTTGCCAGTCTTTTCAAAGGGCAAGAAGACTTGCTGGCGGAGTTCGGGCAATTCCTACCTGATGCCAAGAGATCATTGGTTAGTATAAGAAGCAGAGCGATATAGAGCACAGTGTGATAGTCAAAAAGATTAAAACGTAACATGGGCCCCTTCTTCTTGGCACAAAAACAATATTTACCATCATTATGTCATTTCTTTCATTCATATTTTAACGCACAGCTCAACAGAATTGGTAAATAAATGTTTGTATTCAGTGCTACAGCTCTTTATTTCTTTTGTTACTCCTTGTAGTCAATGTATTGCAAAGTAATTGCTTTTTAGTGAACATTTTTTTTTAATAATTCAAAGTGCAAAGCCAAAAACTTTTATAAGTCTATAAGTTGATCAACAGAGCAATTGTTACCAATTATTTTGATAACTGAATTATCAGGGTTAATTTTTTAAATCAAATTAGCCTGACATGAAGATCCATTCAAGGGGCTGAACCCAAAACAAGCTATTTGTGATAAGTTACCTAGAGTCAATCATTTTGAGACTTTTTTTGACACTTTTCCTGTGTGCTTCATCTTCTGTAGTTCACAGGCAGCTCCCTGACAGGAGGCAAAGATCAGCTGAAAAGGCTGGAGGAAGAGGACACACTAACCAAACAAAACAAAAAAAGGCCCAGGCCCGTCCTACTGCAGCACATGTCTCCACTCCTCAAGGTAAACTGTTCATTTTTAAATCAACGATTCAGAAGCTTTAACGCGTTTCTTTAATAATTACACATATATTGTTTTTTTTCTTTTTTAGAAGAAAATGAAGTATTCCTGCAGCAAAGATCAGTCTTTTGCTTCAGTTGGCAAACACGGAGTCTTAAGAGAATTCTCTTTCTTTGATAAGGTGAGACAGCAGGGAATCGTGCCAATTCCTTTCTTCCTCGTGTTCCTGCTGTTATTTTGACCCACTGCCACAGTTTTTACAATTAAAAAAAAAAAATTGTCTGACTTCTATGTCAATCCTCTCATCATTCAGGTTCGTCGCCTTTTTAAAAGCCAGGAGGTGTATGAGAACTTCCTGCGTTGCATTGCCTTGTTTAACCAGGAAGTCGTGTCGGGAGCAGAGCTGCTACAGCTAGTCACGCCTTTCTTGGGGTGAGTTAGATGAAAAGATGGTTGCGCTGAACACATGTGTGCATTGTTTTGATGAAATTGAATATTTGCATACAGTAACTGGAATGGACAGAAAGTGTAGACGTTAACGAGTGGTCTTGTAGAGTAAGAGTTGTAAGAGTTGTGCTGCTATTACTACGAAAATGTAGTACATGTTTAGTATAAAATGCTTATCGGCACCATTAACCCTTTTTTAAGTATGCACAAATGCTACTTGTGTAATCATATGGAACCTATATTATATGATCAATTATTAACCAAACTATTCCAGAAGAAATAAAACTAACATTTCTTTTTTACACCATTCATTGGTGAGATTATTCTGATGGATCAATGGTTGTTGATCAGCTTCTTTGCTCCTGATTAATCTTTAATTCTTGATTTCATCCATCTCCTTATAGGAAGTTCCCTGAACTATACACACAGTTCAAGTCATTTCTGGGGGACAAAGAGCTCTCTCATGTTGTGTCGGGGCTGTCGGATCGCTACATGGAAGGGGGAGGGGGCCGCGAGGTGGATTATGCCTCCTGCAAGCGCCTGGGCTCCAGCTACAGAGCACTGCCCAAGACCTACCAGCAGCCTAAATGCAGCGGGCGCACTGCCCTATGCAAGGAGGTACGCGTTCTTTAATTATCCTACTTTTCACAGCTGTTCACCTGTGTGTGTTATATGGACTTTCTAAAGCATACAACATTTTCTAAGCAGATCTTTAAAACGTCACATTTTTAAACATCTATTGTTTACATAGCTTACCTAGCTTTGACTGACATTTTTTTGGGGTGCCTTCTAAAAATGTTTGAATAGAATGTCATTGTGAAATATTCTCCCACTCTTTGTATGTGTGTAGGTGTTGAACGACACCTGGGTGTCATTTCCCTCTTGGTCAGAGGACTCCACCTTCGTCAGCTCAAAGAAGACTCCTTATGAGGAGCAGCTTCACCGCTGCGAGGATGAAAGATTTGAGGTATGTACATCCTAAAAACTGTTCTATTTGCACTTTTGGTAGAGCAGGGGACGTTTGTGATTATCTTTTGGTGTCCTTGCTGTTGAAGAGCTGTAAAAGAGGTGATAATGAGCTTTAACACATTGACACAATGCTATAAATGGTGACTACCTTTTTACCTGTAACCCTCCACTGACAGTTGGATGTTGTTCTGGAGACAAACCTGGCCACCATCAGAGTGCTAGAGAGCGTACAGAAGAAGCTTGCGCGTCTTTCCACAGAGGACCAGGACCGGTTCAGATTAGACGACTGTCTGGGCGGCACCTCTGAGGTCATCCAGCGTCGTGCTGTGTATCGTATCTATGGCGATAAAGCCCCTGAGATCATTGAGGGACTGAAAAGGAGTCCTGCTACTGCTGTGCCTGTGGTGCTCAAGAGGTAAGCAACTTTATTATTAGACATATTGATAGATTCATTTCTGTGTGAGTCAACGTTTGGGATATGTAAAGGAGATTGATGCTTTGCAGTTAGACAGCACATTTAGTTCACCTCCCCAGCCGGAAGGTTTAAGTGCTTAAAATGATTTCCGTAAAGGTTTGACGGTATGAGTCTTGTAGAGCCTTGTATCGAGAGGCAAAGGTGAACTATATCAGCAACAGCTGTTTTTTTGTATACTCAGTGTTCTGTATGCAGGTATATCTAAAAAAAATGTTTTACCCATGGAAGGCTTTCACATGCATAAGAATGCATCTCAAAAACTGACGCGCTCCCTCCCACGTGTTAACCCTTGTGCACATGACGTTTTTGTTAGGACACATATTCATACGTGGCTTTCTGCAGGTTGAAAGCCAAGGAAGAGGAGTGGAGAGAGGCCCAGCAGGGTTTCAATAAGATTTGGAGGGAGCAATATGAGAAGGCTTACCTTAAGTCCCTCGATCACCAAGGGGTCAACTTCAAGCAGAATGACATGAAGGCCCTGCGATCGAAGAGTCTTCTCAATGAGATCGAGAGTGTCTACGATGAGGTAAACACTTTCTTCCTCTCTGCCGTCACAACACTAGCGCTGTCATAATGTGAAATTATAGTTATATGTAAAATTACACTTCAGTTTGGGGGTTTTCTTAAGTTGTAGAGGCACACTGGAAGTTGGACACCATGTTATTCTTTATTATAATCTATACTTTTGACAAAGCCTTTTAACAGCACTTTTTACTTTGAATGAAATATATTTTCAAATAAAAAGGCTGTGCTTTCAAAGTCTACTGAACCAAAGAATTCTACTTACTTTTGATGTCATTAAGCTGATTTTATCCAAGGCTACTTGCATAGTATTTTTAACCCGAGGTTTTACATTTTTCCCGGTGAGCAGTTGGGGG
Organism: Apeltes quadracus; assembly: GCA_021346845.1. Classification (NCBI taxonomy): domain Eukaryota; kingdom Metazoa; phylum Chordata; class Actinopteri; order Perciformes; family Gasterosteidae; genus Apeltes; species Apeltes quadracus. Next base: position 5,528,863 of record CM037924.1, on the reverse strand, counting down.
TTAGGTGTCTTGCTCAGGGACACTTTGACATGGGACTGCTCCGTAGACACCACTTCTCCCCACCACATCATTTCAATTTAAGACACAATCAAGAATCAAACGGTTAAGATGATGAGGATTATGGGATCAAATGCTCTAGAACAAGCAAGAAAGCAATTGTCCTTGAGTTTACATTGTTTTCTCATTCAATCTTTTTCAATGAAAAGGTGTCTTTTTGAAGTTGCCTGCATTTATCTGTGTTTTCCTGTGTGTCAGCGCCAGGAGCAGAGCACGGAAGAGGGCGGCGTCGGGCAGCAGGGTCGCAACGGCTCTGGCGTGGCTTCATCGAGCGAGCCTCACATGGTGTTTACGTATGACGACAAACAGATCTTGGAGGACGCTGCCTCGCTCATCATCTACCATGTGAAACGTCAGCCCACCATCCACAAAGATGACAAAGACCACATCAAGCGCATCATCCAGCACTTTGTCCCTGACCTGTTCTTCTCCCGGCGCGGCGAGCTCAGTGATACTGAAGACTGGACAGACGAGGAGGTGGAGCCCGAGGATGGGTTGGAGAGGGGAATAGGAGGTGCAACAGCAGGGTTAGGAGGAGGAAATGGCAGTTCCAACAATACAACAGGAGCAGCTGCAGTCACAGGTGGTCAGTCTCAACCCCAACCTGCCCAATCACTGGCCTTGAGCCAGTCCCAACCCCAGCAGCAGCTCAACGGTGAATCCAGGCGGAGACGCTGCAGCCCATCTCAACCTGCTCCAGCAGCTGCCGCTCTGCGCTGCAGCCCATCATCAACCTGCTGACCCGGAGGCCTCCACCACCTCCAGTAGCGCGAGTCAGGCGGCGGGGACCGCCTCATCCACCCCTGGATCTACGCCGATGGAGACGGATTCGGGTGCACCCGCGGAGAAGGTGGACCTGCGCGACCCTGAGGCGGAGCACCAGAAGGAGATGGACGGCGTCTACAACCTTTTCTTCGTCAACAACAACTGGTATTTCTTCTTGCGTCTGCACCAGACTCTGTGCTCTCGGCTACGTCGGGTGTACCAGCAGGCGGAGCGGCAGCTGCTGGATCACCGAGCTGAGCAGAACAGCGAGCGGCTGCTCATGGCAGATGGAAGAAGAGAAAAGGCATGCGACCTGGCCATGGAGCTCCGCCTCAAACAGCCCAGTAAGTTCATCTACTCGGGGCATATGCATATCCTAAAATGGTACGATTCAAGCGGCCACATCGGACACAACATGGACAAATACTGTAAGCTTGGTTTAGGGAGGTTGCCCCGCCTTTCTGTCCCAAAAGATCAACAGTCTTATGCATTAATTAGATTATTACAAGTGACGCGTCTCTTTTCTCCCACAGGTGAGGTGGAGTTAGAGTACTACTACCCAGCCTTCCTCGACATGGTGCGCAGCCTGCTGGATGGCAACCTGGACTCCACACAATATGAAGACACACTGAGAGAGATGTTCACCATCCACGCCTATATCGGCTTTACCATCGACAAGGTCATACACAACATCATACGCCAGGTGAGCAAAGGTCACGCTCACAATAAAGACACTTCTTTTTATCTTTCACAACATTTGACGTTTTCCCATCTTTCTTTTGACTCCAGCTGCAGCACCTAGTAAGCGACGAGGTGTGTCTGCAGGTGGTTGATCTTTACCTGGCTGAGAGGAAGAGGGGGGCTGCAGGGGGGAACCTGTCCTCGCAATGCGTCAGAGCGGCCTGGGAGACCAGCTTCCAGTGGAAAGCTGAGCAAGTCATGGCTGAGGAGAACTGCTTCAAGGTGATTAGAGTCCCGGCGTCTGTAATGCTGAAATACAGATTTGGCCCCGACATTTTAGCTGTGGTTTGAAGCAATGAAACCATTTCTATAATCAAAGTCCCCCGCCAGGGCTGTGTGGAAACACACAGACCGGGAGACGATATATGCTGAACCGCAGACTGAATCTTTAATGGGGGGGGAGGGGGAGGCGCTGCTCATTCGAACTACGGCAAGACGAACATGGCCGCTTCACACGCGCCAACAGATTTTGGATCACTTCAATCTTAACTGCTTTTATGCAGCTATTGTATATGGATTCAAAGTGGTTTACAGATTATTTGTGTCATCAGGTGATGTTTCTCCAAAACAAGAGTCATGTGACTTTGACTATTGAGCTGCTGGACACTGAGGAGGCTCAGGCAGATGACCCGTTAGATGTGCAGGTAAACGCGCAAGTACAAGCAGACTGCTCAGAGACCCTCAATAAAACAATAACAAAGGACACGCATTATTTAATCTTAATGGATCTTTCTGGAAATGTTTTTAATTGCTGTCTTTTCTCTCCTGTGACAGTGCCTGTCAAGCTACATGGAGCAGTTTGTAGGAACAGAGTCCAGCCTGTGTTCTCAAGCAGAGGGCTACTTCTTCAAACCTGTGTTTCTGCCCAGGTAAAACGTTTGTTTGGAGGTTAAGACTACCACAGGCCGCTTCTCATTTTCAGCTGCACACATACTAAACTTTCAGCCTCTCGACTACTGTGAAATAGTGCAGCTTGAAATCACAGAACAAATCTTTGTTAGCCTCTTACTACTTTCCCATTTGTTTTTCTAATATATTGTCCATAACGGACAAAATATTTGAAGTTGGAACTTCCACACAGTGTCCGTTTCGTGTGACTGATCTAACAAAGCCCGCAGTCAACAGGAACTACATATACTTCAGGGTAAAACGTGCTTCGGTTTGATTGTATTACATGCAATGCGGGTCTTTACCAAAGTGGTAAATGCAACTGCTTTGGGGGGAAATTTGCAATATAGTATTTGTGTACAGTGATTTAGTATTAATGTTTTATAAAAAAGTTGCAATAAAATATCCCACCCGTTTCCTCATTTTGAGCTGGTAAAAGTTGCAATTTTGGATTGTTGGTAAAGTAATGAAATGTAATTCTAGTATGATAGGAGTTATGCCAGATAACATTTGTAAAAATGAACAGCGTCTAGCGGATGTGTAACTCCGTTGTAAGTCAACCTGTTAAGTTTTTAATATATGGGTCTCCTCTTGTAGGAACCTCCGGCGTTTCCGCCGCTGGCAGGTGAGGCAGGTGGAGGCGATGCGCTGCAGGAGAGAGTGGCACAGGCAGCTGGGCGTGGAGAACGCCGGCAGTCTGGACTGTCGATTTAAACTCAATACTCACAAGATGGTGTTTGTCATGAACTCTGAGGACTACATGTACCGTAGAGGAGCGCTGGTCAAGGCCAGGAAGGTAGGCCGGGGTCCACATTTAATTAGTCATTTTAGATGTGCATGATTGTGATGTTGGGAGTCTTGGTCAGGATGATCAAAGAGCTTCTTCCCCCAACAGTCGCAGCACAGAGTGGCGGCGGGCCAACACCAACGCTTTGACAAGTGGCACCAGGGCTGGCAGGCCGATCACGTTACAGCCGCGGCCGAGCGCTCCGTGCAGAACTGGCTGCTGGGAGAAGAGGAAGAGGACATGATCCCCTGCAAGACCACCTGCCTGGCAACCGAGTTGAAAGGGCAAGCCGTGAACAGATACCAGGTTCGCTACAGCGGTACCAAAGCCCCGGCCTCCCCGTAGCGGCCGGCTTACGAGGTGGACGGACTGAACGCACAACAGGTAAAATGCATGGACGTTCAAGACATTCATACACTAAACACGGGCGTAGACGGTCGGAGTCCCGCTTCTCCACCTTCCTCCACAACACGTCCACTCATTCACTTCCACCGAGGGATGAAGAGGCTCAGTGCCGACTCTGGACTGTTCATGCCAGTGAGTGAGTGCACGGCGAGAGGAGTGACGGCGGGAGGAAAAGGACCAACTCAATGAGATTGAACTGGGCCCTGATTGACGGGGCAAGTCGGACACGATGGCACAAACGGGGCTCATCATCTTTAGCAGCAGCAGCATCATTGGAGCTTCTCCGGTGGCACTAAAAGTTGATGGGACACAGAAGTGGTTGAACATACGAGAAGTTATGAGATCATGAGATTTGTTTCAGAAATGTGAATGTCTTTTTTTTTTTTTTTTTTTTTTTGCTTTTTTTATTTTTTAAAGTCAAGTGTAGTTTTTAGCTTCTAAAGCCAGAGAGCCTTCTGTTGGTTGGTTGGTTTATGCGTGTTTATATGAAGAGATAATGGTAAACGTGTGTATGTATGTGTATCCTGCTCTCTTCATTTTGTCTGTTTCTATGCCCAGTACAGGCTCTACTACTCTAGTGATGTATTATTACTGTATGTGCATATATATATACTTAACAGGGACCCTGTATTTTTATATATGCATCTACGTGAGTAGATTGATACATCTTAAGATCATGTTGTTCTTTACAGTGTTTGCTGTCAGCCAACTCTTGATGTTTTGCATTTTGTTTTTTTCCCCCTTTTTTGTGTTGTAGCTAAACAAGTTATCACCAAGGCAACAGGTAGACTATAAAATCAATTGGTTTAATATAGAGGAAGCCGTCAAATTATGTATCATATTCATGATACTAAATGTTTACTTTGTATTGTCTTTTTTTGCATACTGACATTGAAAATAAAAGCAAAATATCAGTGTTAAAATAGAATGTATAACATTTATCCTGTATCAGTTATCATAAAATAAACAACCTAGTTGTGACCTTCTTAGATGTTGACTGGCAGGTTGTTTGTTGGCGTGAGAGAAGTTTAACATAGTAGTAGTATCTTAGTAAAAAAGTAACAGATTATTAAGGCAATAAAAGGATCCTGGACACAATCAAACGAATCGCAGCTGACAAATACTGCTATATACAGTTGATCAACTATTTTGGATAATCTTATCGCTTGATTTTAAAACCGATGGGAGCAATTTACATATGATTTTTTAAATATGAAATATCTTTTTAGGTTTTTTTTATTTTTATATATATTGCATACTTTTTTTTTTTTACAAACTAATTACTTTTTATGAGTTTACTTTTGAAATGCTATTTTATGAATTTTTCAATGACGATTGAGGATATATATATCAAAAACTACAATATTTCTTTAAATGACTTGTGATAACTTGTGACAAACCACTTAGGATAACCGGGTGAATGAACAAACCAATAAAGTCCTAAACTGAGAACAAAAATGAAACGCCACACCAAAACAACTGAGCTAAAGGAATAGGTTGTACTGTACGTACTTCTATTTACAAAACTTAATCAAAGCCTGACTGAAGGTCCAGAAACTCACTCAGCAAAGCTCCTTTACACCAAGAAGGCGAGAGACGTCTGCTAGACCCAAACCTGGAATCTGGGAGAAGCGCAACAAAAATAAAGAGTCCAAGAGGCAGAGCGAGTTTTAAAAATAATCGTGGTTTATAAAACCCAGATACGACAGGATAAACAAAGTGTATACAGAAATACAAATACCATCAGGAAAACCATCATAGAACGGTGTTATACAAGCGACATATACAAACTACTCTGTAAAAGGGATTGGGGGGAGGATGGGTCAGACATTTTTCTTTCTTCATGTCTCTTAAAATCACATTTAGCCACAATGTATTTAGTTTATTATATTTTGTTTTTGTTTTATCTTATCAAATTAGAACATCCATCTACCAAACTACAGGTACTGTCACATTCAGCTAGTTGACAGAATGGGTACGAACAACATCCAGAGGCGGAGAGGGTGGGGTCGACACACACACACACACACACACACACACACACACACACACACACACACTAAGCACCTTAACATCACGGGGGTCTCAGCAAGCAGTGGAAACAAAGTGACCCATGAGGATAAAATGGACGGAAGGGCTGAGGATCATCTTTTCCAACACGCACTGTACAAAATAACCCTGTTTTTCGTTCTGTGAGAGGACACCAGCCACCAAAGATCAAACAGACCCAGGACCTGTGTATGCGTTGAAGGAGAGCGTTGGGTAGATGAGGGACCAGTTTAACGGTGTCACGTCATCGTGAGGGTCCACTGCTCCTACAGCGAGTCAAGGTGCTTCTGTCAGCAGGGCGACAACACAAGAAACTTATCCACAATATCGTCATGCTCATTCACAAATGTACAAACACTAGTACAGTTTCAAGACAGGTTAATCCGCCCCTCACTTCTCCTCCATGAGCATCGAAATACGAAGCGATCATCAACAGGGGACAACCAATCACATTCTCCAGTTCTGTGGAGGTTTTTGCTTCCTTTTTTTTTATACAAACACATAAACAGATTTACACATGGGAAGGAGCGCAGCATTGTGATCAATCAAAAAGACAAAAGCCCCTCATCACCTCAAAAATACTGCTCGTCTCGTAGCAATAATGGTGAAGTATGAAATCAATCAGTGTCGCAATGGCAAAAATGATTGCAAATTTACACATCATGTCAAATAAATGAAGACCTATGTACAATGTAAAATTAAAGCAGCATGCAGGCGAGACAACGGAGCCTTTTTACAAAACGGCCTTCTGTAGAATTGTGCTCTCCAACACGAGAGAGTAGCTGTGTGTGTGTGTGTGTGTGTGTGTGTTTGTCATGTTATATGACTGCAGACACTTAAGATATGTGTCCAGTGTTTTCAAATAGCCGGGAAGCTACCCATCTTCTACGTATGCAATAAATTTCGATTAAAACATTCTAGTTGACATTGAACTCATCGCACATAGAAGCTTTTCCGTCTTTCAGCCGCGACAGGAAAAACAAAACAGGAAACAGGACTTTCTGCAACACTTTTGTCTCGGGCCTCTCTGTTCTCCGTCCCATGAAGGGATGCTGACGTAGTTTAGCGAGAGGGAGGGATTTTCCTTATTTTCCTCAGTAGACTACACTTCCAACAAATCACAACACAACTGTTTTTTCTTTATAAGTACAGAAAACAACAAACCACATCTATCTGGAGTGAGAACCGCTGAGTGTGTTTGAAGCTGCACAGGAGCCACAGCCGATGTGTATTTGCTGATGGAGAGCACCCAAACTGCTTTTAAAGGGACGCCGGGTTTGACTGCCACAAAGTAACTCAATCAGGTCATCGAAAAGGCGTTCACGTTTTACTTCAGACGTTGGAAAAGGTTTTACTTGTGCATTTGCTTTCTGATTTACGAGAACAATCAAGTTAAACCAAATCAGAAGAGGCAGAGTTGCTTCTCGTAGTTTACCCATATGGTATAAATGTAGCCCAAATTATTAAGAGCCGCTCAAAAACAAGTGCAGTTACATATATGAATTGCTCAATTGGGTAAAAAAAACGACTGACACTGAGCTTTAGCCCCCCTCCCGGTTTGAGAACTACTGACCTACACTTTGAACCACTAGAACTACTGAACTGAACATTTTGACACCCTACTCATATTATTGGGATTTCCAACAAGACAGAAACTACCTGCTAAAACAAAACATGCACAAAATGTAAAATCTAATCTCTAAACAAGTTAAATGGACACATTCATAAAAATAAAACTTTGGTAGTCAATGCAAACAATAGTGCACACACACATATATACTAATCTAATATCTAATAGGACACTTAAAGATGATTTGACACAAGGATTCACAAATGAAGTTTTAGGTTGGGAGAAATGAAGGTCTATCCAAAACATGGCACAAGTCTAACCAAGACAAACATTCCAAACCTTATAAAATACAGAAACAGTCATTAGTTGGATGCTTAACTAGTCGCATTAGTATAAACAACACATGTAGTCGTACTTAACAATTACAACAATAATAGTAATAGTGCACATCAAAACATATTAAATATATTACAAAGAAGCTTCACAAACTAGAAATGTTTAAATTTAAACGTCCCTTTTGATGTACAAGTAGGTGGTTTTCTCATTTATTTTTGTATCAAATGTTCAAAAAGTTGGGATTTCACACCGAAGTTATTACAACTCAACCAAAAAAAAGGCGAGGTATTAAAAAAAAATCAACAAGTTGAAACCAGTTGATCCGTTTTGATATGCTGTGATTTGTTTTGAGTCCTTCCTCAGGTTTTATTGAGGAATATTCAGTCTTTTGATTGGCTTGTTTTCTCCCTGTTGATCCTTGTAGTAGTAGAGTAGTTTAAAAGTCCTGTAAACATTCAACGGTGCAGCTTCTCTGAAATAAATCCAGAAAATCTAAAGAAAAAATCTAAAGAAAAACAAATTCCTCAAAGTAAAAGTGTTTTTAAAGAAGAGCAGGATAATACGAGGGCAGTGTGATCTGTTTCCATGTGTGCAGAAGACGTCCGTCTCTCCGCCTGTCTGTCTGTCCGCCTGTCACGAGTTCCACTGTAGCCATTAAACTGTGTTTGTGCTTCCTCAGCGGGGTTTTCTTTGTGTGTTTCTTTCATTAAATGTGTAGTAAGTGTGTTTGTCTATACTTATAAAGACCGAACCGTGCGAGGCGCTCCCTGCTTTAAAGCGGTGGACCGTAAAGGAGAAGAGTTGAGGGTCCGGTGTTTAGAAGTATAGTGTGTGTGTGCTTGTGTGTGCGACGTTGTGAGCTCAGCTGTAGGCCTCATCATCCGTGTCTTCAATTAACACCTTCGTGTCCTTTTTTGAGCTAGAGGAGGATTGAAAACACAATTTTACTATTGGGTTTAATTTCATATTGTATATTTTAAACAACTCGTGCAACAGTGGCAAATGCATCATTTTATCTTTGACAATGACCTATTTATTTTACTTGATGAACAGTAAATAGTATAATCTTGTAAGAAAAGAAAACTGATTCAAAACCTTCTTTAGCATCTCATATCTAGTCATTGATTTATGACACGGCTGCAAATAACATTCCTTTAAGCCATTTTTTTTACCTGATTAATAAATCAAACAATAAGTATGCATGAGCCCGACATCAGGTGTCCGTGTGGTGTCTTACAGTGAGGAGGACAGCAGGGGGCGCCGCAGAGACAGGCTGTAGGACCTCTTCCAGGTCTTCTTGCCCGAGCGGTTGCGGACGCCGTCGTCCTGGTCCATCATCTGCTCCAGCAGCGTCTGGTCGTCGGCGTTGAGCGGCGCCACGGAGATGTCCCTCACGGCGCGGAACTCGCCGCAGTTATTCAGGTGCTCGTTCTCCAGACGGAAGAAGTTCCACACGAAGCGCCTGCGCAAGGAGCAGGACCGTCAGGTGTTTCGCGTTGCGAAGTGTGGTGTTTTTGTGTGAAAATGAGTTCGTCAGGCGATCGAGACTCACCTGAAGACCTCGAGGGGAGCCAGCACGGTGGCAACGATGTCGCCCACTGAGTGGATCCTGGTCGTTTGGGTCAGAGAGATCTGGATCGTCCAGGCGAAACGCAGGATCACATCTTCTATGATGGCACAGTAGTAGTAGGCCTGGACGCAGGTGAGGCAGGGTTAAGCTAACCGTGTGTGTGTGCGCGTGTGTGTGTGTCATTTTTACATCAGATTCTACCTTGTGTGGATAAACAATCTCTTCTCTGAGGAAGGTGTTTTCTCCGGCTCCCCGGTCAAAGAGACCCCAGTCCATGCGCAGATCCCAGATCAGTGTGTAGAGGGAGCTGATAGTGGAGAATACGATCAGCAGGTAGAAGAACATGTCGGCGTCCGTGTGTCCTTGCTCTGGAATAAACAGAAACAAACACGAGTGCAGTAGCACCATTTAAAGATCCGATGCAACAGAATCCACTGCACAGTTTGACCACCAGAGGGAGCTGCCCTCCCGTTAATAAACGGGTACATAATGAATAGTCAGAGGACTATTAAGTTCAGAGTTTAATTTCCATTCATACGTCTTAACATTTTCCACCAAAGGAACAATAAGGACCAAACACTGCCAGTTTGCTTTAACACCACTCTCTTTATGGAGGAAATTACAGTAACTTGCAGGAACTGAAATCATGAGGATTCAACCTCATAAAGTCTTTAAAAGATTTACATTATGAGGTTTTATTCTGACCAGTTGGTGGGAAAGGAAATATGCAGAGATTTTACATCAATGTACGGTTTGATTTGATAACTATTTAAATCATTTAACCTGAGTGAGATGTGCTGCTTAGTGCGACGCAAACCGGTTTGATCAATTGTTGACAAAATACTGCAGTGGCGGACTGTACACCTTGTCTGTAATGATGTTTATTATCATTGCTGATGAGTATTTAACGTGCTTTCTACTCGTTTACAGCGGCCTGTGTAACGTCAGAGTGGTGATCAGCCCTGCTCTGTGTCTGCAGGCGGTGATTTGCTTCTTCCTCGGTGGGTGTGGACACATGAATCAGCAGCCAGTAGCCTAACACACTGACTCCCACGGACACAGACAGCCGCCGCCAGACGGAGAGCGGACTCGTTCCCATTTGTCAAAGTCCCTGCTCCTTCCTGTGATCAGCCAAAGAGACGCCAGGGAGCAGAGCGGGGACATTTCTAACGCAGAGTTACTGCTGTGCTGCTCTGTTAACTGCCGCTCCCGTTGTGCTGTTTGCTTCCTCAGCTGAGCGATGGGATGCAAGTAGTCCCTACGGCCACACTGAGATTTCCCAGCAGTAGATTATACTTAGTCCAGCACAATAGACTCTTTTCACTGGAGAACATCCGCTGATCGGAGTTCCTCAGCCTGTTAAAGGGAGCAAGTGTTTAACCCTTCAGTTTGTGTGCGGGGCCGATGTGTTTTACTCCATTAGAAGGTCAAGCAGCGTGAGATGGGCATTGATTGGAAGCCTGGTAAAGGTAGTCACTATCTGTCACGCACATTCAGCTGCAAGCACTCTGTCAGCACACACACACACACACACACACTATTGTCATCCAAAAGGCCCTCGTTAAACTGTTAAAGTCAAAACACACCGGCGGACGGATTTTATTCAACTCAGTTCCCACTGATGGAAAAATGTTTACAACAGGAGCAATCAGTCTCCCCTACTGAGAGGAATGTCTCATCCGTCGTCATGGCCACCGGATCCACCATGAAGGAAATTAAGAACCTTCGTCAGACCTCATCCAGCCAATGTTAAAGCCAGTGTTAACCGCCGTAATACGATTAAACCGCTGTAAGTTTAAATTAAAGAAAATATGTGTAACTACGGCCAACCAACTCATTTGGGTCCTTTATTACCACCACTGAGTTGACATTTATAAGGCTGTGTAATAAACCAAATTAAAATTAAGTTTTTTTTTCTATACATAATGAACAGGTGGCATTCAAGGTATGTACGACAGGTTGATTAATTTAAAAGTATAAACTCGTACAAGCAAACTTCATAGAGAAAAGCAAAAGAGTTTTAGGATAAAAATACAATGAGTTTGCATTTGTTTGGCTCCAGTCGGGTGAATTAAGAGTTCAAGCAGAGAGACGTTTAACCGTGTGTGTGTGTGTGTGTGTGTGTGTGCTGCAATTGCTCTCCAGTTAATGAACAAGGGGTCAGAACATGAAATGAAGTTAGAAAAGCTGTCAGCTCTTTGGGCTCATCTCTATTCCAGCAGAGTCCAGGAGACATGTGTTCAGCTCGAGACTGGTAATCACACTCTCCTTTCCTTTCCTACCTTTCCTTTCCTACGCTCCCCTCTCCTCCCCCCATTTGTTATCCTTACTCCTGTTTTATATCTATAAATCTGTGAATCATCGTTAATACTCGGTCAGTATTTAGCACCAACCTGTTATTCTCTGTTGCTTATCTCCATCTAACCTTTCCCTTTCCCTCTATTCTCCATCAGCTTCATTTTCTGTTTTTTTCACTGCAGTTTGACTCCATTTGTTTTCCCTTCACCTCCCGTGGTGAGCCGCTCACAGAGACCAGCAGGACTGATGTTCCTGTTTGGTCCCAGTTATTTTAGATGGTTTGGGAGGCTTGTAATATTGATGCCACAGGTGGAGGGATGTCTTTAAAACATGTGTACATTGACAGGACAAACTCTTTTGCATTAGGCCCGTAATCTAAAGCAGCAGACTCAAGCCTCATGTGCACAATGCCAAGCTGTTATTGATCCAGAGTAAAGTATCTGCTTTATTATCAGGCCTATCTGAAAGAGTTTTGGGGGTTCTGACTTAACCGGGAAATCCTCCATCCCCCCTGACACACAAAAACGAGTCAAACAAAGCCAAAAAGCCTGTGCTTTATATGATGCATTTAAGTATTCTGCCTTCCTGGAGATGAACGTGTGCGGTTCCTGTAAGGGGAGAGAGAGAGAGAGAGAGAGAGAGAGAGAGAGAGAGAGAGGCGGCGAGGTCCCGCAGAGACATGAAGGTGACACATCCACTGACAGACAGTGGGAACCCTGCCAGATAGCAACTAACACTCCAGCCACCCTCCACAGCTGGACCCGGCGATGTGAACACGACGCCACGCTGACGCCTGTTCTGCCAGCTGCTGGGTAACGGAAGGAGGTAGACGACTTGGCCACACCTGTATTTTACCCTTGTATTGCCTCAGAGTTCATTTCTATATTCTGATGCGGAATATTCTGACATCTGCGTCTATTGGTTCATCGAGGGCTTTTTAAAAATCTACCAGAAGAATTTCCTCAACCATCCCACTCGCTATTCATGAGTGTACGTGTTTCCCACACAGCTCCTTCTCAGGCTCCATTATCGCGCGGGATGAAAGACAGCTTCATAGAGAATAACACATGAAGAGAGGCCATTAGTCCACAGGCCAGAGGAGGAAGGAGGATATGGTTTAATGGACGGCGTCCCTCCTACTGAGCTATGAAAAAGAAAAAAAAAAAAAAAAAAATAGGTCCGTCCGTCTGTCTCTGTCTCTTCCTGGTTCATTCGATATCAGATCACTGGCGGTCAGCCGAGGAAGCAAGCGTATTGATTTGAATTTATATCGTGAAAGAATAAAGTCAAGCTGGGAAATAACATTTAGCGGTTTGAAAGGTTGAAGATGGAGTTTCATAGCCGGCCTTTTGCCAGCAAATAAATATATAAACTAACATCTGAGACGCGTTTGAATAAAGTGCTTTTCAGACGAGCCGCGTGGATAAATATCTGTGATGGAAAGCTGAAACACAAAGTCTGCCTACTGAAGACGTGCTTTTGCTGCCTGGGTGCTGTGTCTTTGAACATTAACTCCTTTGTGATACGGCTTCTGAATCAGAATAATTGCAGGCTAATTGTGAAGCAGTCGGAGGGGGAGAGTGACTTGACTTTTAATGTAACCACGGTCTCTTTTGGCCTTTCAATCTGGTCTCTGGTGCATTTTTCATTTCCCTTCCTCCCTGGCCTCGTGCCCACATATTGAAAGCCATATTATGAGAGCAGAACCTTGTTTATCCGTGGCAGTGTCAGACAAACCTTCCACGTTAACAATTGAAAGCTTTAGGCTCTGAGAAGGAACCAAGGCCAACTTCTTAGCTTTTGCACTGGAGGTCACCTCCGCTTTCTCGGCACACACAACTCAATTAAAGCTCAAAAAGCCTCTGTTTTGTTAACACGCTTCCGTTACAGCAATGCACAAATACTGTAGTGCCTCCGAGCAAAATTTTACTGCATAGTAATTGGCCGAAGATGCATTTTTACATCACTGTGTTTACTCAGCTCAAACCTCCCACATTGGGTACATTGCACATAGAGATTTGAGTGCAGCTATAACAGCGCGTCCCGTTTCCTACCTCTGTGCGTGGCGTAGAGCGCAGCAAAGGTGACGACAAAGAAGGTGGTAGAATATTTCCCAGCATTCACCAGGTGAGGGAAGGCCCTCTTGGTGTCACGGTAGCGCCTCAGGCATTGAATGAAGCGGAACCAGGCGGGCAGACACTGGATGATGGCTCGCAGGCCGTAGGAGTAGCTGTGGCACACGTGGCCCTCGGAGTCTGGAATAGAATCAAGCAGCGCGTGATTATGTTTAAGAAACAGGATATCCTCTGCCTCTCCTCAAACATGACGTCCTCCCCACATTCCCCTTCTGCCAGGGAGGCTAATTATTATAAGGTACACACGGCGACCTCTGCGCGGTCAAACATCTACGATCCATTAGCTCAGTTAATTGGCTGCGTGGAGGCCGGAGTGTCACTGTTGGTGGAGCGGACAGCAATTAAAACCTTGTTCACATCGTCGTTCCTGACAGGCCAAAACATTTAGATGTGATGTTGCAGATGAAGAATGAACACTGTTCCTGAAGTGGTGCATACATTCCAATATTATATAAATATATAAATATGGAAAGAGGAACTTGATACTGACGTACGGCCAAAGTGTAAAATGCAGCTGAACACAGATTCACAGCTCACCTTTAAAATTGGGCAGCAGGCCCTTGCTGTTGCTCCACTGCAGCTCAAAGACGTAGTAGCAGATGAGATACTCCAGGTCCATCAGAACAACCACCAGAGAGTTCAGCTGATCCGCCAGCCAGAAGTCTGCGAACTCCACGCGGTGAAATGGTGCTGTGAACACGCGGAACTGCCAACAGAGAAAAGGCGGCAGGGGATAAAGTTACGCTTCCATTTTACAATAATATTCGTTGTAGTCTCAATGAGCTGAAAAAAAAATCAAACATTGATTGGTATAAACTGAAAAGAGTGAAAAACATGCAATCCTCGTTTATGGACAACATGTTTGGTGCATTTCAGAACTCATTGTCCTGTTAGTGTGCATGTGCGTTGAAACGCTGCCGTTGAATTAGTCAATAATTAGTGTAAAATTTTAGCAGTTCATCCGTCAAGAGCTTCTGTTAATGATCTGTACCTTATCGACACACCACAGGACAAGTTAATGAGTTAAGCTTGTGTCTGTGTGCACGTGATGCGGCGGGCAGGGACCTGTGGCATGCTTTGGCATGTTATTTGGGATATGTTCTTCTGGCAGGGGCTCGGTTATTGACCGCACGTTGTAAAAGGATCCAGCGCTGCTCGACTCTTTCCATTTACCCCCCCAGGCCACCACTGACATTCAGGAGCGACTGTATTCCTCTCACTGTGTAGACTTCCAGGCGAACCCACACGCACATGCGCACACACACACACACACACACACACACACACACACACACACACACACACACACACACACTCCCTCCACTGAAAATGTCCAAGAATATTGATGCGTTTCTTTCACACACCAGCTCATTACATATTTTTCTTTAACTGCCAATCAAAGTCTGTATTGATCTCGCTCACTTCCGCTCTGTCGGATGTCTCGCGGCTTCACCTGCTGCACTGATGTGGTTTTCATTTCATGAGCAAACAAAGTAATCCAGGAACAAACTCTGCACTTTGCCCTTTAATGAAATCTTTGTCCTCTGTCTGGTCTTCATTCTCATCTGGAATGAAAACATTTTATAGCACTGCTAGGAAAAACAACATGAGGTTGCTTGTTCCAAAAAACCCACGAGCAAGCCTCCGTAATCACTTGTGATTGTGTTGTCTAGGCTGATAAAACCCCCCAAAACAACTCATATTAGCTCTAATATTGGGTTGCTTGTTGCGATTACTGAGGACCAATCAAGACTGAGGCGGATTATGGAGCCACATCAGGGGAGGAGGCCTTGAGGGAGTCCTACAGAGGACTGGGGAGCTATGAAAGAGATGGTGAGGAGGGGGCTTGCTGCTGCTAGGGAGAAGTAGTGGGGAGGGGCTCAGGGCATCAGCATACTGATAGATCTGTGCCTCTAATGATTGCACAGTCACAACCCTCCACCTCCCATGGGACCAGGCTGCATTCTATTATCTCTCAAACCCTCTGCCCCCTTTTCGATACGTCCCCCTCTAGACGCAAGCAAACACACACACACACACACACACACACACACACACACACACACACACACACACACACGCGCACACAGACACGCGCGTGCACACCCTCCTGTAGCTTGGCTTAGACAAAGAACAGTGTCACATAGGAGGGTTTTGTAAACATGTATGAGATAGATATCTACATGCATTCATTGTGCGGAATAGAGATACGCGCGCGCGCACACACACACACACACACACACAGAAGAGAGATTCTGCACAAATGACAAATACAATTTTAAAATACACATGTATATTTGTACAATTCCTTTTAAAGTTTTTTTTTTTAAATTATAACTTATTATTAAATGTTATTACTTAAACATTATTTTGGGTGGTTTACAAAATATGATTTTTGGTTCAGGCTGGACTGAAATTCATGGTTAACGTCACAGATTTTTCACTTTGGTGTAAACACATAAAATAATAACGAATCTCGTCAATACAAATAAAAAAATGTGTCCTATTAAAATATTAAACGTGGCTCCTGCACTGTGTGCTGCGATTCAAGTTTATTCTGTATGAATACGATATTCAATCCTCAGCCCACGTGAGCCTGAGTGTCACCTTGTCTCACCGTGTTCACCTTTGATTCATTTTGACGCTCCTAGTAAGTGTGATCGGTAGTACTGAATTTTACTCCATCATTGTGCTTCTTTCAAACAAGCAGAGGAGTAAAATATATAAATGAATAGACTGACCAGCAGCTTGAGGAGCCAGAATCGTGATTTGTAGTAGCAGGTCTTGAAGGGGTTGAGGAGGAAGAGCACCATGAAGCCATAAAGGATGAGCGGATTGACCTGCATGGGGAGGTAGGTGTACTCGGAGTAGAGACATGAGAGGATGCTGAGACACCACAACACACCCAGGAAACCAGCAATCTGCAGCACACAGGGGGGAAACACAAGCAACTGGCATTAAACCTAAGCATTTTTGGCACATAATCTCAATTAACAAAGCAACCTGAATAATTCCGTGCAAATTATGTTGTGTTTTTTTACTTCTCTGTATAAATGAATACATTCAGAGTAATGTATTCCTTGAATTTGGATTACCTGATGACTCAACACCCCCATTCATTCCTATTGCGTATTTAAAAAATGCATTATCGCTCATTAAATCTTCTTTACATAGGTAGTGTTTATTTTCTCTTTAAGTGACATAGAATGTATGTATTATCCCAATTCTGACCTCAAACAGGTGTTGGTGCGAAAGGTTGTTTCTGGGATTGATCTCAAAGATGAGGACGTGGTTGACTCCGGCTTGTCTCCATCCATATGTGTTGATGCCCAACAGGAAGAGGAACTGGATCAACAGGAAACCGCCCCGATAGATCCGCACCAGAGGCCACACGTTCTCCAAGCGGAAAAACACAGCACCTGATAGAAGCACAGTGGATTTTTGGGATTAAAGAAACCTAATTTCTTTGATAACACATCTGGAGAAAAAAAAAATGATAAAAACCACCAATCATATTCCGCATATGATTGGTGGTTTTTACCATTTTTTTTCTCATTAATCTCAAACCATCTACCCAAACTTCCACTCATAGTCTTATAGTGACACAAAGATACAAATCGTGCAGGAAATACAAAAATGGGTGAATCTGGATGTGGATGTGACTTACCGGTGAGAACGAAAGCGATGGCGAGAATGATGAAGAAGCCGCAGAAGAGTCCCACACGAAAGGTCGTCCAAGCCAAAGCAGGCTGAAGCAGTCAGAAAGGAACACAGAAGAAATTCACAATCAATCGTTTTCTCGTCTCACTTCAACTGCTTATCGGGGGGCCACAGTTCCAGCAAACCTAATAAATAAGGTTAACAGTACTAATCAATGAGACACCCAACTACCTTATTATGCATATTAACACGCTCATTGATACTAAATAGATAAAGATTCCGCATTTTGGTATGTAACTCTAACTTTGGGAATGAATGTGTCTCCATAAAAATCTCTCTCAGCTTAAATATGCTTTATTATATTTATTTTACACATGCCTGCAGGGGAAGTGGAGCGATCAATAGTCACATAGCACAATTCAAGTTGGACATGACGGTAATTAAGCATTACTACCAGTTGATAACATAAAGTGCAAGTAGCCTCGATTGTTTTTGGAAGATATCCTGTTCAATGATGGAAAGACACTTATAAAATCAATACTAAAGCTCAAATGGTTTCTTTATCTGTTCTCATCTTCCTCCTTCTCCATTTCTTTCACCACAAACTTCTCACCTTTTTATGTTATAACTTCTAATCACCACACGTAAAACATCTTAAAACCACCATAAGATGAATGCGGAGGTTTTCAGGCCGGGACATAATAGTGTGCGACAGTGATTTATTTTGGCTTCATCTTTAAACTTAATCTTAGTTAGCAAAATCCCTGCAAACTCTAAAAGCTTCTCATTGTTAAACTCTTCTGCCTTTTTAAGAGAGCACTACTTTGCTTGAAGAAGAAGCGTTCTCCTACCTGAGCCGCCCCCAGCGGGGGAACTCTCAACCTTTTCATGGCCTTCTGCCGATCTCCTCCCTCCAGCTCAGTGGTGACGATGGTCTAAACGCAACAAACAGCGATTAAACTTTTGCACCACGGTGCACACGTGTCCTGTTGTGTGTGTGTGTGTGTGTGTGTGTGCGCGCGCGAGCGGTCACCTCCGTCTCAGAGATGAGCTGCGTGATCTTCTTGCAGGTGTAAAACGGGGCCACTTCCACTTGAACCACGCGCCAGTCCGCCCCGCGAGGAGTATCCAGGATCTTGTCATGCTTCTTCAGGATTTTACGGAAGCCAGTGAAGTTCAGGTTCTGTGGACGGCGAGGAGGACACAAGTGACGGACAAACACATCTATTTATTCCGTTGCTATTTGTGAACGTGAAGATGCCGGTGCTCATCGGACCTTTCGACCCCGTAGTCAACCAGGTGTGCGTAAGAAGTTGCAGGGATACCTGGTAGTTCTGCAGCAGGATGAGGCTGAGGTAGAACTCGCTGAAGGCTAGCTTCAGGTCCTTGATGTTGTGGTGTTTACAGCGTTCCTCCTGCGACCGGTGGAACACGGTCTTGCGTCTGCGCAGGCCGGGCGGGGCGTTGCTCTCGCGCTGAGCGTCCAGTGAAGACTGCAGCTCATTCTGCAGAGTGGCAGAGCGTCGCTGTGCTTCAGCGAGCTTTTCTACACGTTGGAAGAAGAGAAGAGAATCCAAAAGATGCTTGTAATGCTTAGTATCTACCGTCGAAAGGGGTGCAGCGCTACTGAAGCCGCAATGTTTACGCCACCCCAATAACTATGTAGAGTTCTGTTCTACTTTGTATTGTTGGATTAATGAAGAGGATTTTTAAGAAAAAGGACATAACAAAAATGAATAGGAAGCATTTTGGCTTTTGCCAGAAGAACTACTAACAACAGATTGACATCAGTGACCTTGAGGACAGGTCTCAATAAAAAAACATTACAGAGAACAAGAAGATGACAAAGAAAATCCCTTTTATACACCCTGTGTCCTCTGTTCTCCTCTAATCTGTTACAGGAAGTAGGAGCATGGAGACTATTAGACCATTCTGACATCTAAACGCTGCAGAGCGAGGAACCATTATCCGGGTCAGACATAGGTTAATATACCCGGAAAGAGAGAGAGGGCTGGTGGAGTAGCCGGTATTTCATTATCCTCTTCCTCTTGCATTTTTACTACCAGGTTCAGCTCCTGAACCACGAGGCCCAGATCTTGTCTTTGACCATTCTGCTCGTCCTTCTATTCTCATGAATAATCCGGACTATAAAGTACGATAAAGAGCCACTGAACTATTAAATTGCTAAATCCTCATTTTATTAACTCGGCAACAAACCAAAATAGAACATTGACACAAGTTTGTGAATTCTAAAGGACTCATTTTTACACCGGCCACACAGCCAGTTTGTGACTAACAACAGTCAGCTTAGTGTGTTTAGTCGTTGGGCAAGCGGATATTATGGAGGTATATTATAAATAGACATATATATATATATACACACACACACCATGGTATTTTAGGTTGGTACTAGTTGAGTATCATAAGTACAAAGCTAGTGTGTTAAGTCTTCCTTTTGAGAACTTGCAAGTCATGTATTCTTCTCCTGTGAAGTTCTTCCAGCTGGTGCGAAAACCATTTAATGAGCAATAAGAACGCTGATTTCACAACGTTCCATCGGAGGTGCATTGAAGTTGTGGCCTGTACATGCGGATATACACGCAGAAATGTTTCCAAAACTGGTTTCAGGTTCTTTGCAGCTTTTAAAATGGAATGAACTGCAAACTGCTTTGAAAGTACGGTCTCACGTTCCCTTTTGTGATTTTAAAGCTTCAATATATGTCTTTTATGAGTCCTGTGACAATTTTGAATTCCCATTTCTTTTAGTAGTAGTGTCATTTCTATTTTGCTGGCCGTCTAATTCTGGATATTTCCTCTCCGTCTCTCTTGGAAACAATGACCTTAAATGGATGAGACATAAATAGAATAATAACACAAACATGGGATCAGGGCTCACCGGTGACTATCGGGCTTTAACAAACTCAATCTCCTGGTATCACACTACCTTCCTCACAAAAAATGCATCTTCGACACCTGAAGTGATCCTTCTGCCCGACTCTAACAATCGGTCCCAGCAGCGCTCCAATGAGCACACGACAGCAGCGGGATGCGCGATAAAGCAGAGGCCCGGCCCGCCAAGGACAGTAGCTTTAGATTAAACCCGGTCCTTCACAGCAGAGGACATGGCTGCTGAGGCACCTTGAACAGACAGGTACGGCTTTGTTAAAGAGGCTTAAAGAGCCTGTGGCTTTTCCTCGGCTTCCAGGGTGAATGGATGGTCAATTAACACAGCAGTCTGCAAAAACGTATTTTGGGTGCGTGTTTTAACTCATCGAGATGAAAGTGTTGTCCAACCGGAGGGATTTCAGCGCAATGCAGCAGAATGGCTTCGAGAGGTCAAGGACCCCTTTCACAGGGATATTCAGGGGGGAAAGGGGTCTATACACACACACACGTACACAGAGTAACTGGCATCAGATAAAGATGTGTGTGGGGGATAAACAAGATGCCTGAGAGCAGGAAGTAGACGCTGATGTTTTCATATAAAACATTAACGTCACTGCTCTGGTCTGCTGAAGAGAAACGGCGAATTATCGACTTACGCACGTCACACGTAGCACTGACAACTTCGCAAATTACATTTGTCGGTTTGATTCTAATCCATATTCATTTTTTATTCATTTAGAGAAACATTAACATAAAAAAATGATCCCTCTGAGGACTTTTGATTGAACATGAGTTATAATATAGCAAAATGAATCACGGAAAAACACTATACATTAATAGACCATTAATATGTTGCGTTTATAACTACATTACAGTGCTTCATAGGCCATTTCCTGTTTACATACAGCGAGTGTTAGAAGCATAAAAACTATGTTGTCATTATGAGCAGTAAATGATGCATCAGAAAGAAAAAAGAATAACCAAGCATCTCCTCTGCAGCAATAGTAAGCCTCGGTGTACAATATGTCAGTAATGAAGACATGCACTGATAGATTGTAATGATTTACAGTAAATCCTATTTATTGGATCGTCTGCTGGTTATGTACAGCTCATATGGTGTGATAGCTTCAGCCTTGGCCATCTCTTGACCTGTAGTTCTACAATCAGCCTCCAGGGGAAGCACTCTCTGTGTTCACACACCTCCCACTGTTCGCTCAACTGAAGTTTGAGACCAGAAGGCAACGTTGTCTTGGTACCAGAATACCAGATAATATCATGGCTTCCATCTCGTGTTGCACAGTACACACATACTCCCTTGATCCCTGAAATACACACAAGCTTCAACACGACAACCACTGGCTACTTCAAATCAGAAGACCAAGATTAGACACTATGTGTTGTATGGGACAGGAAATGGAAGCTTTGAACAGACTGATCGCTGCAGAAACGTATGTAGAAACTCAAATAAATAGAATACGGCTAAGTAAAGCCAGCTAAATCATGGTTCACAAAATATATTACACCACATGTAAAATTGTTCTAGCAACAATAAATCTAAAATCCATTTGCCTATGAACCATTATTACAGAGAAGAATCAAAAGTGAGCTTCATGTGGGTGTGGACTCATTCTGTCACTCAATTATATCGTTTCTCTGAAAGACCAATAACCCAATAATCACAATTTAACTGCTTCAGCTAAACTGCTTTCCTACATTTTCTTGGATTTCACAAACTCTGCATTGTAATCATTAATGCGATATATATGAAGAAATACCTGAATAGAATGTGTTGATTTTCAGGAGCTCCTTCTCGCAGGTCTGGAAAAACCTCTCCTCAAACTTGGCGTAGTATCTTTTCACTGTGTCTTCATCTGTGACTGGAAGGAGAACAAAAGAAGATTGATTAGCTGCTCTTTGAAGGGTCCAAGTATGAACGTACACACAAACACATAATATATATATATATATATATTATATATACACTCTTGTTTGTAATAGACAAAAATAAAAAAAGAGGTGTCTTGTGGCTGTGCTGCTGACAACAAAAACAAAATGTATTCACGGATTGCAGAGTTAAGTCCAATTTTTAAAAGCTCACACCCTTGGTCTCATATATTATTTCCGTAAAGAGTTGACCAGACCTGCTGTGTTACAAACAAAAGACATTAATTTCCAAGCAGAGTAAAGAGAGAGGTGGGTTAAAGTAGTGATACGTCGTCGTATACATTTGCTAACATATAAAGTGAGGGCTGGCTGCTCCGGGTAGATGTAGTGGCTTTCTATTCAACACAGTAATACAAAAAGAGTCGCCCTAGGCAGCAGCCTGTCAATATGCTCTATTCACAAACACAATCATCAGCATGTGATGAAAAGGTTAAAACAGAAGTTCGACAGCAGCTTCAAAGTCCAACAGCTTTACAAGTGTAATAAATGGGAAACTGGCCGCACAGCCCTAAGATGATCAATTATAAGTTAATTAAACCGTGTTCTGCTTATGTATGAGACCTGATGCATGACACCCTTTATTTTACGCTACATAGTTTGAGATTATCAAAGTCGTACTTGTAAAACATCCAAACATGGTCATTACAGTGATAACGACTGAAGAAAATGGGGCAGCATCATCGTAGTAGTTTAAACAGAACAAACTTCCACTTAGTAGCAACAGTGACTATTTTTATAGAAACAAAAAGGGACAGAGCTTTTGTACTACACTGATAATGGTACATATTCACTGGTCAGAAGAGACAAGAGTCGGTAAAGGAGATGAACAAAAAAAGAAACGTTTATCTGTTACTCCACTGAGACATGGTAAGCAAAAAAGACAAGACAAAAAGACGGGGGATACAATTAAGCTGCTCGACAGACGAGGTGAAAGAAGATGTAGTCTGATAATAAACAGAGAGCCACAGAGAAGTGTGCAGATGGTCTCCAATCTGCCTCACACCTCTACACAATCGCACCGATCCGTTGCATTCACAACTCTGTATGGCGGCGCAGAGCTCAGCCGCCACGGCAGCTGACCGGGGGCCACCGGCTGGCTGCTGCAGACGAGCTGATGAACGACTGCTTGGATAAAGCGACGGGTGCTTGAACGGCAGACTGATCGGCAGGTTAGCGGGATGACGGAGAGCCTGGCCAGTCTGCGCGCCCTGACAGAGTGACTGATGGGCCAACACGCTCCTTTAGTTGCCCCTGACGGCAAGCATCAGGGGAAAAGGTTACGCAGCTAATGAACACTGTGTATGAAGGAGCACTGGTGGATGGACACGTGGGGGAACAGGAGGGCAAAAGATGAGGACCAGTGAACTGTGGATCATTTAATATCTATGTCACCAATACGTATAACATTGTCCAGAAATTATATTCATACATGCAACAAATTAAAAACGTTTATCTTGAAAAGAAAAAGCCTGTCACAAAAGCTTAAAAATCTAAACCCAATATTTGGATTTTAAACCGACTTGATTTCACTTATTCAGGGAATAAAAGAAATGCCTTGACAGTAACGTTTAAAACTATACAATACATTTACAGATATATTGTGTGTTCTTCTTTCTGGCGTACATGCTGACTAACAGAGTGAGTTGGTGGATGAAGGTGTAGATGTAAAAGCCCTTTGCAGGTAGAAAAGGGGGGGTTGTGAAATGGCCACGCAGCCCCGTCTCTTTGTTTCCCGCCGACCTCGTGCACCACTGAACACATCAGTGGAGGTGTGTATGTATGTGTATTTCCACATATCAGAGCGTGCACTCGCCTCTTTTTGAGCTGTGTGAAGTTTGAGAACAAAGGCCTCAGTCAGAGCCAGTTCATCTTCACAGCTGTGCTTCACTGAGGCTTCAACACAAAAGTCTCCCTGCCATTACATCTGCTGAAACTACTCGGCCGCCGTCTTGTGTCCTTTTACGTTCAAACCGATGAGCATCTCTGCTCGCTTCCTAAGAACCAAATCCAAATAAAGCTGATTGCGAAAACGTTCAGATTCCACGCAGCTCCTGTTGCATATACGATTCATTTAATGTAATCTATATTGTGAGTGTTCATGGAATTCGGACAGCTTCTCTTTCAGATACACAGTGTGCGTTCTCATTATCACAAGTCTGGGGGAATAATCCTAAAGTCCAACAGCGCTCACCAGAGGGATTTGAAGAAAGATAAGAGATTATACCTGATACCTGAAATGAGAGCGACAGAATAGAAAAGCTATAGTATATTTCTAAATTTATAAATACATGCGGCCTTCAACAGCACACAATTATAATCCATCAAACACTGTTTGTGTTGACTTCCTACGAAACACATCCCAAAAGATTTGTGTGTCGCAAAGTCACATGTCAAGATTCCTCCTTTTTCTTGACGGACTCCACCAGGTCCACACAAAGATCCCCTCCACCCTTTCCTCCAGGAACGTTTACCGGTCTCCAGTTCTGGTTGCCATGGACGCCGGGATGAGGTAAGCAAAAATAATTCCTTCATCAGCATGTAAACTCAGGGTGTTTGTGTGTGTGTGTGTGTGTGTGTGTGTGTGTGTGTGTGTGAGGCCGAGCCAAAGAGATGATGACAGAGTACCTTGGTGAGGAATAATGGGTCCGTTCCCATGGTGCTGTGCGATGTTATATGCTTCTGCTTTGTGTGTGTTTCTTTAAACCGTGTGTTTTAGATAGCATTTCTACCCTGACACTTTGAATGTTAACAAACACTATCCCTCCCCTTTGCCTTCAGCGAACTAAATAGACCTGTGTTTAATAAAAGGCAGAACCGGAGAATTCCCAGCAGCTGAAGGGTCGAGACTATACATTTAAGATGTAATTTATCTTGTGCTACAGAAAAATCAATATTTGCTTTCATTAGATTTTGGACATTTAACCCATTTAAATCCCCACCGTGAACTAATAGGAGAAACCAAGGGTGAGGCCTGTATTTCCTTTTTTAACATCTACATTTGTTGATGAATTCATTACATGAATTGACAAATCAGCTTAAAAATTGAACG
The DNA here is from genome assembly GCA_021346845.1 of Apeltes quadracus. NCBI lineage: Eukaryota > Metazoa > Chordata > Actinopteri > Perciformes > Gasterosteidae > Apeltes > Apeltes quadracus. Next base: position 5,503,723 of record CM037924.1, on the reverse strand, counting down.
TGCTAATGTATAGATTTTGTTCTATTGTAATATCTATTTTGTGTCCTTATGAAAAATCTTATTTAGTTTTATGGAAACTTGACTCAAGTGAAATCTTTAAATGTTATTTCTTTTTTTGCACCTTTTTCAAAACTAAATTATACATTAAAAATAATTGTAAATTTTATAAAGAAAACAAACATTTTATTAAAAGTTTATAGAGCCAAAAGTAATGTCTTGATATTGTATTTTCACAATTAGTTTAAAAACAACCGCAAAGGAAAAAAAAGTACATATATGGAACTAAACAAGCATACGTTTAGTATTTTTTCATTGATTCAATTTGTGTCAACCTAACGATTACACAGACATAAAATCAGTTGCATAAATCAGCACAACAACTGGACTGTCAAGCAGGAGATGCAGGGGGCTCAACAGCAGCGTATCGAGGGTACCAAGGGGGTTTTGTATTCCAGATAATGAACCAAACTCGAGTACAGCATGCTACGAAAAGAGTAGATCCAGTGCAGTGCAGTGTGCTCATTCATTGGCGTCCCTCTTTCAGACAGAGAATTGTGCTGGTGGCTAGAAAAACAACTCTTGACCTACAGTATTCCCAGGGCGACTTGTATAAGCCCCCCCCCCCCCCCCCCCCCCCCCCCCCCCCCTCCTCTGCCAACCCCATCTTCTGTAGCTTGTATAAATAAATGATGAGACAGCTTCCCCAGAACCATACTACTCTAACCCCCGGAACCCTTCACGCACACAAACACACAACCAACCCCCAACTTCTTATATTCGCATACAGGCATTCTGTGACGCGAGCCCAAAAGACCAGCACATGAATTCTTTAAAGAGACACTCCAATTTGTTGACAGGGAGAGGGAGAGAACAACAAACAACACAAACATGTCCCTGTGCACCCATCCTTTAAAACTCCAGCTTTTGGGAGGGTGGAGGGTGGGGGGGGGGGGGGGGGGGGGGGGTGTGTTGTTAGAATGCCCTTTTTTATTTTCACCCGTTTCATGCAAAAACAAATCTCTTCAAGTCAGGTGAGGAGAAAGGAGGACCTGCGCTTCCCTCTGTGTTAGGAGCTCCGATAAGAACGGTCACCAGAGTCTGAAGGGGGGCGGGACAGAGGACAGCACAGTGCTCTCTTTACAGTCTTCTAATACAAACACGCTCACACAAATACAACCCAGACACTCTGAGACATGACATTAAATGATATCATCCTATTTTCAAGCACTATTTATCTCGGTTAATAACGCCTCCCTGGTGGAGCTGAAGATGCCATTACTTTACGAGTGTCGCTGTGTGGCTTTCTTATCTCAGCACAGAGGTGGGAATCACGACCAACATAAAAACAAACTGAGCTATGAAAGAGAATGGGATTAGGCTAATACTAATCTAGAGATAGGAAGTGTCTTCCACATCCTCTGGTGCCAGACTTCAAGGAAGGAAATACCAGAAAGACCCTCCCCTCCCCAGCCCCACCCCCCTTCTCATTCCTCCATCTCGTCTTTCTTTTCCCCTTATTCCCATTCGGCCCTGCAGCCACAATTAATTCTACCAATCATCTCTCACATCGAGGCCAAGGGAGCATTAAGAATGCACACTCACTGGGTTTCACTGCCAGCTAGGGACCACCGGAGGCAGGATGGGGAACTGCTGTGGCTCCCAATCCATTGTGTACTATTTATACCTGAGCTAAGCACTTCCAAAAGAAATATTCAACACCAGAGACGGGTATCGAAAAAGGATACTCAACACATTCTGAGAGGTTTTAATATCTCTGTTTTTGTGTGAGTGTGTGTGAATGGGGGGTCAATCCATCACGAGAGGGAGATAGCACAAGCAAGAGGCCAGATGGGGTGTGAAACCATCCTGAGAACCGGACGCATAAACACACAACACAGCGCTGGAGAGTGGTATGGGAGTCAAACTGAGGAAGAAGGAGGGTAAAGAGAGACAAAGTGGAAGAAATGGTCTGGTGCTTTTGATTTTTGGACTGGGGATCTGTTATACTGAAATAAATTGAACACCCACAGGTTGACTTACTTACAAACCTTCGTGAGGTCACCATAACATTCACCATAATCCATCACCTCTGATCTAACAGTCAGCACGAGTGTCCTGATGCAGGAACTTTCCTTTCGTGGTATTATTTAAAAACAACATCACAAGCCAGAGCATCTGATTACATATTGGGGTATTATTAAAAAAAAAACGGTTTTATAATACAAGCAACACTATTGCTTGAAAAAACAACCCATATATTTAATATGGAATCAGTTCGTCAGGACGTAAACATGGACATGGATTTCAGCTCATTGTGTCTGAGTGAAGGTTTCACGTGTGTATGTAAACATCTCACAAACAAGTCGGCATAGAAGACGGAGAAACCTTCTATTTAGGTAGCAATTACTTAAGTGAGTTCTCAAACCAGACCAGGAGACTGTTGTGAAAACACTAACAGGCAAAGTTTCTGAGAACCACACAAAGTGGGTCATGTCTGTTGTCATATTTGATTATAGCCGTGTCCAGACTATTTCCTGTAGGACTTTAATTTGTAAAAGCTTTCCTCTCAGCTACCTCTGCCTTTTCTCCACAGTTCCCGTTTCCCCCCATCAACCAACAGAAACCCACAGAGACACACACATTTGGGCCCACGCACCACAGGAACAAACAGCATTGTGGTGAATTTAGAGTTTAGTGGGGGGCCAATCGGGGATGGTTGAAAGCACACAGGAAGTTAGATGGGTATAAGGGAGACGAGGGAAGAAGTTGCATGGTAAATTGGAAAGAGAGGAGAAGTAGGACAGAGATTCTTCCAATCAGACAAACAGGAAGTCTACCGTAATATTGTTGAGCAGGACGCTGATGGGAAAGCAAATCAAGCCGGCTCTCTGCTCTTCAGAGGGCCGTGTTCCTCCCTCCCATCTTTCCGGATTCTTACTCTACTGAGATGATTCTGTCAAGTGTTATCTGTGACAGGCAGAGTGAGGAAATATTCAACCCAGACCGCTCTCTCTCTCTCTCTTTGTTGTTCTGTTCTCAAAGCACCACACAGAGCCTTGGAGATAGTTTCTCTGAGAGTCTCCCTGCATCGCTCTACAGGTCGATAGCGTCTAACGTAACCGGCCGACTGATTAAAGCGTGAATCAAAAGCGGTCCGATTCATCTCAATCGCAGAAATGTATTTAAAGCCCTTTGGGATGCAGAATATTCTGAGTTTGTCTAGTGACATCCGCTTTGGGGACGTAATAAACCAAGCGTGCCATATATTAAAACAACTGGTCTGAACGGAATCGTCTAGTCTGAACAAAATTTGATTTGATCAGCATGCGTTACAGAGCTCATTTAAAGCCCTTTAATGCTTGCTTTTTTAATGTGATATGCATTGCCGATATCATATTTCCACAAGCACTCGACTCTGGCTGAATAAAGCTCTCAGTATGCAAAATCACACACTGCACGGATCCGCTATTAAACATTAAATGATGCAAATTGAATACATGAGTGAACAGGTCTGATTTCATGGAGCCAGTGTGGAGGCTGTGAGGTGAGCGTAAGATGAAACCACTGAGAGTATTGAATTATTCATTTTAACTAAACATGTAGACTAATGTAGGTATCCTTTAATTCAAAATGCCGTTCAGTGTACTTTTATTGCCTCTTTATAGAAAAAATCTGCCATTAAACTCAACAGCAGCAAATTATTTCTGACGTATAATTTTGATATCTGCTGCAATGTACCAAATATCAAAAAGGTATTATACAACACATGATCCGATGATACAGGAGAATCTCTTGTTTTAAAAAGACCCTTTTCTTTATTGTCATCCCTTGCTCCCCAACTCGTTTTCAGTCAGACGCATGTTGGATGCCTCCCTCACCGCTCTCCCTCCGTGTCTTTCCACTTCACCGACCTTCTTCAGTTGATCAACATGCAACCGAGCGTGAAGAATAAGGGCGGCATCCTAGACTCACTGCATTCATACGGAAAATATTGGGGCCGTGTCGGATTGGACCACAGAGGGAACCGTCTTGTCTGTAGCTTTTTTCAATTTAACAGTTCACTTGGGGACAGTATTTTCTATCACTTATAGGTTTTGCATGATCTTACATCATCAAGATCGGCCCGTTGTAATCTCGACTGCTCCATTGGCCTTCTGCAAACAGACAAGTTCTCTGGTTCATCTGGATGATATGAAGTTGTAAATATGAGACTAGAAATACTAATTAAGGAAACATACAGCAGATTGAGGTACTTAGATTAAAAACGTAAAATTACACCAATTACAAAATTACAATTGTTGAAAGGACAAAGGAATAGATGTGGGAGACAGACGAATGGAAAGCTGATGGATAGAAGAAGGAAATGAACTGTCTCGCAGCTAAATCACCCATTATTCACCAGTTGACCAGGGAACACTTAATAAAAAGGATCTCATCCCTAATACGACTGATAGACGATGGAATCAGTATATTTACAAGCTTAAGACAAAAGCAGTGATTGAGAAGATATATTTGGTCATCAGGAAGGACCTTTTAAACGTTTTGAATTTAAACGAGTATTTAGAGAAATCAGGTGCGGAGTATAAGGCCTGCGTGAAAATAGAAAAAGAAAAATCCTTTATTCAGGGATTCAACCTGGAGCCAAAATGGCCCATTTTGACGGCTATAATAACACAGCCACTTGATGGGAACAAAATTGCTCTTCCATTTAAGCGTCTAGGTGTGTGTGTGTGTGTGTGTGTGTGTGCACACTATAGATGCACACATGCGTTTGAATCAGTTGTGTGTGTTTGGTCCTATTTTAGAGAGCTGTTTGGCTGCGAGTGACATTGTCATTATCGACATCTCTCTCCGCTCCCTTGGATCCTGTAGCCATTAGCAACCAACTCCGGGAGTGGGCCTCCCTTCTGCTGCAGCCAATTGCTTTCACATCACTGTGTGACTGTGTGTACGCGTGCGAATGAGCAGGTGTTCTGTAGCGTTTGTGTGCATGTGTGTGTGTGTGTATGCGCTCATGTCTTGATATGGCTCTATAATGGCTATATGATTGAACGTGTCTGTGTTGATTATTCGATAAAAATGCATGCTCACAGTTAATAATTTATTCCCAATTTATTTCAGTGTAAACGCAATTCTTCCATGACAGTGAGACACATATAGGGACATATCATGCCAGGCCTGCTGAACAGAAAACTGCACACCAGAAAGGAAGCAGTCAGTGTAAAATAATCAATAGGTGCTGATTAGGCCAACTCAGTACCTTTGTATGGCATGGAAAGCAGCGGCCCTCTTTCTGTGTGCCTAGAAATCAATACCCTCATTTCTGATAAGGCAGCGCTGCATGTCTCACTGAGCAAAGGAAAAGAGCAGTGCACACCAACTGACTGTGAAAGCAAAAATAAAAAACTGCAGTTAATGATGAATCTTAAAATAAAGCAGTGCAGGGCGTTATGCGAGAACACTCAGCTGAATGCATGGCCTCAAAAAGGCCTCAAACGGGGGCGTTTTAGTTGTAGATAGGGAATTATGCTTGCTACCAGTTCAAGCAATCGAACGGTAAAAAGTGCAGAAATTGTGAATTTCCAAGATAAGTAGCACTGAGCATGTGTGATGTTTCTTCGTAATGGACCTATATTCACAGCTTTGCGATGACACAATGGGGGGAAATAAGTGCTTTGCTCCAAAGCACCGAAGAAACAGCTGAAAGAAGACTTGCCTTCCCCATCTGGAATCCCACTGACAGAAAACAGATTTGGCAATATTATAACCTTCAGGTTGACACTGACCCTTTACATAGCGCAGTCAACCCTCCAGGCACTTATTGGCACAGTAACATGAAAACCCTTTTAAATGGCAGGCCCCTCTGGGAGAGTGTGTGTGTGTATTAAAAAGATCCTGTACTTCCCCCGACTGGCCTGAATCTCTTTCATGTGTTTGAGGAAATAGGGAAAAACATTTCATCGAAAAAGTTTGCGTCAGCTGACTTGACATTTCAATAGCTTTGCAGAAACACACTATAATAAACCTAATCATGATGTGAAACGGTTGAACAAACACTTCATCCTTTATCCAACCTATAGTGAATTGAATGAATGCGCTACATGTTGGATACGTTCTATGTTGAAAAATACATATAAAGCCTTTATTAGTGTTGTCAAGTACGCTATAAACTCTTTGTCTCCGTTTCCATGGGAGCTGATCATGTGACAAACCACAGGGGTGTGTCACTGTGGATCCTAGAATACCCTTTTGAGAAGCGTGCGTGTGCGTGTGTGTGCGTGTGTGTGCGTGTGTGTGCGTGTGTGCGTGTGTGTGGTGTTGGGGGGCGGAGGGGCCTTGGGGGAGAAAGTGAGGGAAAAAAAAAGAGATCATATATAATAGTTACATTACGGGCTGGCGGGCGAGTTTAATCAGGATAGTAATAAAAACAGGGTGGGCTGATTGAGGAGTCCTTTGGGAGTCGCAGCTCTTTGTGTCTCCCAAATCCCTCTGGACCAGGGCAACCCCTCTCCCCCTCTCTCTCTCACCCCCACACCTCCATCCCAACACCCCCTTCTGACATTTCTATTCTTCCCTTTTCTCCTCCCTTCTTCCTCATTCAGTTGCTGATCCTTAATTTATATTTAAGAATTAGGGGAAAACCCTGTACCAATTTGTGCATATATTTAATGCCAATGACCCTAGGGGCAGGACCAAAGACTACAAACAAACTGCCCCCCCCCCCACCTTTGTGGACACACACACACACACACCTGTACTCGTCTCGACTGGTTAAGCGGCCCTCCTTTTGGGCCCAGCGGTCCTTCGGCAGATGATGGATGTGACAGGGAAGGCCCTGGTGGCAGCTGGGAGCACCCGCCCCACTGATGGCTTATTCATTACAACAGGCCTCGACTGTCCTTTGTTGACCCTAAAATGCCACAGAGCAGCGCTGTGCTCAACGCATACACCTTTATTTTGATGGATGTGGCAGGAGCGGCCATCTACAGGTATACCTGCTGCTGGCTGTGTAGCAGGTTCACAGAATAGACCTTTGTCAATTTTGCCTTTACACAAGAGTGGATGGCATTAATTACACTTTAAGAGCATTGCTTGAATGTGTACTTGTTCTTATAGTCACGCAAGAAATAAAATACACTGAAGTAAATTCACTCCGAATTATGTTAGTCTCCCTTCCAGACATTTGCTACATTACAATTCCCCCAGCAGTCCGTCTAGTCCAAAGGAGGCCTCCCTGCTGCAATCCTTCTTCGATATCCACGGAGTAGTGACAGGGCAAAGGTCCTCCTGTGTGGGTGGGCAGGCTAAAGAGGAGTGATTACAGCCGAGCGGACTTTGGCCTCTGGGCCAGCAGCAGCAGAATACAGACCAGTAAACAGAGCAAGTGACAAACAAGGTGTCTCCTGAGGGAAGGATGATACAAAGCACAGAGACTCGAGCCCGTTACCCACTAAAACGGCCACAAACGACTTCTGACATTCATTGATCAAATAATGTATTACAATCATCTACACAAACTCCTGTTATATGCGTTTACCACTAAAAGCATGCCTCTCACGTGCAATCCCAACCAAGCACTACAGCTCTATGCTTTTGAAGTGACGCTCATGAAGGAGGAGGGTTTTTGGCCCCTCTATTGGAATTCCTCATGAGGGTCTGTGTGTGTGTTGCATGTGCGCTTTTGTGTGTGGCACGTGGTTGTGTGTACATTACTGAATGCACTGGCCCCGTTATGGGCGCCTCATTGTATTACCATGGATACAGCTTGATGTCAATGTAGAGAATCCTATTATATCCTGTTTGTCCATCTGGAAAATCATTAACAAGCAAAACCGGGGGGGTGATTTTATGTTCAATTACGCAAACGGCCAGAAGAGAAAACTCCTCTCACTCGTGTTAGTAATTGATGAACGTTTAGGCACCAACCGAGCTAGTGAGTAAATATTCCAGCACTGTTATTATTTATGCTGATTTCTTCAAATGAGTTTATAAAACACAAAAACAAAGCCAGTGTGTCTAACTATCAGTAGATATTCAATTTACAGTAATATTAAACAGATAAAAGCAATACATCTTCACCTAAAAGAAGCTGACTTGATAGTCGATTATCAAAAGGATAATAAGCTGTTGATCAACTAAAAAAGGATTTCTAAACAAAAAACTGCCTTCTTTGTAATGACGTAGTTGCAGGAAGCCATGATATTTTATCCAGGACAACGGGTTCCTGCAGTGTCCCGTCTATAGTGACCTTTATCAACTGGGACCTCTTGGGATAATTTGGTCGGAATTAGTATTCTAATGTCATTCTAAAGCCAGTAAGGACACCAGGGGCCAAATTGATCTTACTCTGTTACAGAGCATTATACTGTTTTGTGTGTGAGTGTGCACATGCTCAACCCATTTATAAGCAGCAGCTGTCGTCTTCGGTGTTCAGACACTAATGCTAATGTGAACAGGATGCGCAAGTCACACAATAATTGGCAAAAACATACAAGGTGAAAGGCCAAATTTCTGCTGATGAAATGTTCGTATTTGTGCTGTTGTACACCCACACACACACACACACACACACACACACACACACACACACACACACACATCTCCCTCCTCCCTCATCCAATAGAGGGTAGAATAAAAAGCATCCATGAGACGGGAGAGGATGGGTGGATGCTGGGGGAGTCAGAGAAGGTGTAGAGAGGAGACTAAAGACCAGCGCCATCCCAACGTTCCAAGAAGAGTGTGCGTTCATTAATGCTTATTATCATTATCCTCCTCTAGTTCGTCCGGGGACACTCCGACTCCGTGTCCACATGCTTAATGATGGTCGTCATTTAGCTCTTGAGGACAGACATTTTCTCAATAATGCATGCAAACACAAAAATACACACATATTTAAAGCAACTGCATTAATTACATAAAAGGTGTGACAAACAACCTACATGGTAAACTGGAGAATCACCATGACCTACAGAGCCGTTTGCCTGAAAGCTTCTGAGTCCAAAAAAAGAGAAGGAATTTGAACTTTCCAATATTATCGCTCAAGACTCACTTTGAAAACTACTGCTGAAGAAGCTGCGCTCCACCGGTGGCATCAGCTTTGTCATCTTAGGATCGCTCCCTAATGTGCACTCATTTCATCCATACAGCAAACATCTGCTAATGAGCGTATACACACACACACACACACACACACACACACACACACACACACACTCAGGGACAGACACTCTTCCCCTGTCTCCTATGTCATATGTATCTTAGGTGTTCATTAGTAATCAGGAGTAATGCAGGTGTACGTTACCGATTCAGCAAGTTGGTTTAAGCTGCAGCGACAACAGGAATAATGAGAACTCACAGACCAGGATCCAAGCCGTGGCTCCCAAGGGAGAGGCTTTAAGCCTTGTAACAGCGGCGAAGCTCGTTCCAAAGACAATCTCCGCTGCAACAGGGCTGGCATAAGTATGGCGGCCCCCGAGAGTCTGTCTCTTAGGGGCAGGGTTGTTATTGAAAGCGAGAACGAGAGAGTCCTCTCAAAAAGGAACAGAACAGGCACAGTTTGCTTGTAAAGCGCAAAGGGTGACGGGTAGATAAAAAGCATTTGTCAATAACCGCAATAAATGTGTTGCCAGAATAACCAACCTTTTGGGCGACTTAAGAGAAAATGTAAATATCCTTTCAAATATAATGTAAACATAGTTGACCTGCTTCCATCCATCTTTTTCTCACAAAAGTGTGAAAAAGAGAAGGGGTGAACAAAGGATATAATCAAAAGCTGGCAGTGATGCAACGACGCAGGACGGATTTTCTGCCATGTTTAATGTGCAAAAAACACTTTGGTTGGACAGAATTTACATAATTGTTGCACTTATCTAGCAACAGTTGTCAAGGCAACTGAGGCGAGGATTCAGCGTTTTCAAGTCACTGGCCTTGATAATCAAGGAGCGAGTGCTGAGGTGACTGAGGTGGCTGTAGAGACGAAAACAGCAGGGAGCTGAGGGGAGGGAGGTGGGGGGGGGGGTCATTCAGTCGTGCTAGAAAAGAGTACAAGAGCAGTGCAGGTCGCTCCAATCAAATAATCCCACAGATCAATAAGAGAGACGGACCCTCTGTGCGTCTTCTGCTGTAAACTGGACATGTCCGAATCAGCAGGTGATGAAGCAGGTTAAAGGACGTCTTAATGGACCTTTTTAATTACAGTGCAGTTGTGGAGGGGAACCATCTGTAGGTCTGCTTATGCTCCCCTGACCACTCGACTGACCACTGGGCACATTAAGTTTAATGAGTTGATCCATTTTGTGTGTCCACAGATAGATGATGACTGCAGAGCTCTCTCGCTCTCTCTCTCTCTCATTTCATTGCTTCACTGCTTTTTGCAGTGGACAAGATTACTCTTTTGACCTCAATGCTTTTGGTCTTACCGAAGTGGCAAGAAAAACAAATAAAGTGTATTAGATAAAAAAAAATGAAAAGTCAAAGTATTTTTAATTTTTTGGTTCATCCTCCGAGAACCATGAATTTCCATGGCACATTTAATGGAACTTCAAGCTGATTGTGAGACTATACACCGAAAGACATGGATTTTAAAAGCAATCTGGATCTTTCTCTGGGGACTATGTGTGTATACAATGACAAATAAATGAATACAAAAAGAATGAGAGCAAGAGATGAGGATATTCAGCCACACGGACACAGATCCATTAGGAAGGCGGATAGAGAGATCCACAGCAGAATCAGCAGATTGACAAATTCCTCTGCAAAGCACTTATGCTGTCCGTCACTTTGCCAAGGCCACTGACACAGCGAGGGAGGGCAGTATCCAGGCAACCGCGCAGCATCGGCAGCCTCCATCTAACCAGCATCAACCAATCACAGGCATCAACTCCCACCTCAGCCAATCATGACTGACTGCTGCTGTTCAGCAGGGAGGTTTAATCACAGCAAACCGGCTAAGCGAATGTCTGATTACCTGGGTACCATGTGTGATCTACGAGGCTACAACCCCCCCGATCGCCTCCACACATGACAATTACAGTGAGTACAAGCACACGTGTTTCTGAACACTGCGGTTATTAAACTAACCCTTCCTTGTGGAAAAAAACAGCACATGAGCTGTGAAGCGAGCAGGAGTGTGACATTGAGCACATTCAATTGTTTGAAATGTTACATATTGGAATATTTCCACTTTGGTCTGGTGGCACCTCAGAAGCGACAAGCTGTCGCGACCTGACGGATGAAAACATTGTTTTGTTAGAGCATATTATTGCCAATTATATCTGCTGGTCGGAGCCAGAGTGTGTATGTGTGTGAGTCTGTCACAGTACATACCCAGGATTTGTATTTGAACACATCTGGTCTAGGTGTAACACACTAACGAACACACAAACGCACACAGTGCACAGACACAACTTTAGGCGAGGCAATCTGTAAACCTAACTGTGGCTGACGGCTCCTGTGATGTTTGGTTCACTCTTTGTGTTTGATCCTCCCGGTACAGAGGAAGCAAAGCCTACAGGGAGATCTCATCTGCTCATTCTCATCCTCCATCCCTCTGATCTGCTGCAAAGCTGCAGAGCAGTGCAAACATCACCAACACAGATTGTTTGGAGTTCCTTCTCTGTAAATTCAATGAACATGCATTTGTCTCTCTCTAAAGAGTAATCTGAAAGTTACAGAGTGAAGCAAAAATGTGGAGTCTGTTAAATTAAAATTGCGACGCAGTGGAATATTTGACCAAGAAACACCACAGGTAAAAAAAAAAAACACTGGATGACGGTTTACAGCTTGTGTTGAAAAGGAGTTACTAAATTCATTTTTTAGAAAGAGGAGTTGCAGACATATTTTAAAAGAGCGCAAGTAACATATCTAGTGGAAATGTAATCTAAGCCGTTGCATAAAAATGTTACGTAAACCTTGTAGGTGAACTGAGAAAAAGAATAACAGCCCTGTGTTATCTTTAACCCTGAGCCATTAAGGCTGATCCAATTGCCTTTAAAACTGTAACTGAACCCCACATGCGGGAGCAGCAGCTACGTGAGTGTCTTCTGTGTGTGTGGCTGAGCACACGTGTGCCTGCAAGTTTTATAGATAGAAGCCGCCGGACTCATAAAAACAAGATAAGTGTTGTGTCAATAGTCCAAGGCGGGTCCATTAATCTACGCAGAATAAGAGCTCGGGCTCCACTAGTGTAACCATGGCAGGAAGGTGGAGGAAATTCTGCATCCAGTAACCTACAGCGGGGCCACTCCATTAACAGCGGGGGGTCAGAGCGGTAACATCATAGCGAGCACTTTGGAATTTGCCATAACTTAAAATACATCATGGGCCATGTCACCCGAATACCTCTTTGTAAATCACGGAAGACATGCGGATTAGTGCTTTTTTGCATGCCATTTAAATGCAGCAGAGTTCAACAACCACTAATATTACTATTACTTCTTTTGGTAGTCATTCGATACAAAAAGAAGAAAAACTGTATGAAAAACTCACAAAACAAGCTTTTAGCAGCGTGCCACCTAATTTGCCAACAACTAGGACATTAAGGCTCTTACCTGAGAATCCCACCTGCATACATCTGCAGGTAAATACGGGCTTTCGTTAATTATTTGGGGGCGTGTGCCTTAGTCAGCTTTGTGTAAACCGAGGTGTGTACACATTCGGGTAAAGGTGTCCCTCTAGGCTGCCGTGGGAGTCTCACAACAGCAGCTGCAGCCTCTCGATAAGAGTTCAAAACAGCTTCCCTTTGAGGACAAAATGAGCTGAAATGTTGGGAGAACAACGTTCGTTTAAACCCACAGACACATTCACACACACACACACACACACACACACACATACAAATTTTCTGTAACCCGGCAGATATTTAGTAGCGAGCAGATTAGCAGACATGAAACAAAGCATTTTCCTCAGGGAGGGAGGATCAATTCTGCACAGTGTCTGGAAACTCAGTCAGACAGTGCCGACATTATAACGAGGAACGTCTTGAATGCGTCCCGTAAACTGCACACACTATTATTATGTCAGAAGGGATTACCTCATCCGCTCTGTACATCTCCCGGTGTGTAATAACTAATATTTCTTCATTTTCCCGAATGTGGGTGGATGCAAAGGACGGAATGTAGAGTGGACAAAAAAAAGAGAAGGACAAATGGAAGGAATATAGACAGAGAGATTAAACCTCAGCATGATGAACTAAAAAGATGACAGCAAGAGATACAAGGTTTACAAGATGTGGAATCAAAGAAACGGGATAAAACATGGAATTAAAAAAAAAAAAACAGTAGGATTAAATAAATAAAATACATTTTAAAAGTATTCTTGGACCTTTTTTTGTCAATGTGATGCAAACAATATACGTTTCCACTGCATTACTGTAACACCGTTACTGTAACTTATGTATAAAGCATCATACTGCCTGTTCTACCTTTGCAATCCAGGCACAGAGGAAGGAATCCAACACTTCATATTATCAGATTAGGAGCAATTTCCTGACTCAATGAGATTAAGAGCACACTGACCTTGGAGCTTGAGGGTCAGATCATTAAAATGATTTACATGGGCAGGAAGTATCCCTTTAGTTTTTTCTTATTCAACCTACAGTCACTAATTATAAGCCCAGGAAAAGCAAGGAGCCAGATTTCGGGGGTTTAATACAAATTACAACTAATCATATATTTTTTATTTCTGCCTACTTTAAAAAATGATGTGGATATATTTATTTATCATATTATGGATTTTGGTTTCCACACAATTTAACTGCATTTTAGGCTTTTTTCCGGTTCGATGTAGTTATCAAACTATAGAAGCTTAAATTCCCCTTTGACAAATGGTTTTAGTAAATATAGAGAGCGCATTATGTCAATGAGGGTCCTCACGAGTATGCACAAGTCGTTTTGGGGTGCATATAGAGCATAATGGGTTTTTTTGCAAGCATACTGGGTGAAATATATATGTATGGTGACATACCAACTGAAAAGTATTCATTCTGAGTGGCATTTGCGTAGTGTGTGCACACCTTGGTGTGTCAGCCAGCAGCATGGAGTAGATACCAGCTGAGTTTAAAGAGAGGAGCATGAAGAGGAGAAGCAGCGACCAGCCATTCCCATCCATCCATCCCCTTCATCTGGCCTCAGTACAAACAGACCAGCAAATCAGCCAGGGATTTTTGTGGTGAAACTATGGGCCAGTGTCACCTGCGTCATCAAACCATGCTGACTGATCTTCCTTGTGCCCTTCAGTACACTGTTTTTGCCTGAAATTCTTTTCGGGGCAGTCCAAAAAAAAACATAAAACCTCGACCCTTGACCTTTAACCGGGTTGTGCACGCACTATTGTTGCATTTTCAGTATTTTTAGAGTACAGTTTAAATTTAGGTCGTTTAACGCGATAGCACTTCCATGTGGGTACCGAGTATCAATAATCATCATTTGAGCCCCTTTACCTTATTTGTTTTGTTTTGTTTTAGTTAAAGTTAATAGTAATAATAAGTAATAGTTAATAGTAAAGAGGTATCAGCAAGCTTTCACAAGACTCTAATTGAAATTCAACCTACCGCCCCAGCCCTCCGTTCTACATGTTATACGGTTATCGTTTTTGGGAACCTGGAAGTCACAGGAACAAAACAAGGCTCAAGTGGTTCTGTCTCTGTCTTCAGAGCCATGGTAACTGTGCTCAGCTCAGCTTTGTGTGTCCACAAAACGGGTACAGAAAACAAGGTTGCGATCCTGTAGTTAATCAAACCAACTTTCAGACACGTTGACAATTCCAGATTCCAGGAATTTTCTGCTCGTAAAAATATTACAAAGCATCTTGGATTCATCACAACGTCCTACTGTTGCCACCCATATTACTGACCACGTTAATAATAAATGCTTCAGATTAACAACAATGCAATTTAAGCCATTACATATGATTCATTCTCATAAAAACCCAAACAACAAATTTGCAATAATCCTTTTACAAATGGCTAGTGCTCCCGCCAGGGGGACAATAAGCTGCTCTCTGCTCAATTGAGCTGCATACTAATAGGGTGATTATGAGGCCCAATTATCAGATGGCACTTGTCGAGAAGAAACCATGCAGTTCGCCCTGAGGGCAAAATGCAAAACAGAGACAAACTGTTGTTTTTACTGAAACGCCTCAATGAGGTGTCTCTCTTTTATAAAATAGCAGGTCTGGAAGTTAAGAGGACACTTTGAATGTCAAGAGGACACTTTGAATGTCAAGAGGAGTCTGAAAACATAGCATGGAGCACAGAAATGTAGGACTCGACTGCAGCAGTGAGACAACGCTGCAAGCGCCGTTGTTTTTTTTTAAATCATCAACCCACATCCTGAATACATTAGTCACATGTTGAGGACAACATAAAAGATGCATATTCCTTGAGGCCAGCATATGGCAGCAGGGATGGTCAGGAAGAACTAACAATAATAAACACTAACGGCCCTGACATGGTGACTTTAAACTAGATTGAGACATCAAACGAATAGGAGTGGCTGAGTTTTTCTTTTAGCGTCTGATCTCATCACATTTCTAATATATAACGTACATGCAGCCTGTTTAACTGTAGTGTTAGTACCCTCAGTACTGGACCAATGCCACCAAAAGAATAGGTTACCATGGGATATAGCTTTCACTTAGCCAACCACCTGTTTTGAGGCGCTCTTGTGGCTGGCATTAAGTAACGGGACCGTTTGTGAACACTCGTGAGCACCGGGAGGCACAGTCACCAGATTTCCAATCTCACGCAAAGTTAATAATTTAACATTTAATATAAAGACAGACAGGCTGTCCGGGAGGGAACAATAGATGTGAATTATTGATATTCCTCTCTGTCTCAGGATTAGAAGAAGTTGATGGAGAGTAAATAAGAAGAAGAGAATTGATGTGTGCACCAATATTTTCTGCCCCCTAAGGAACAACCCCCTGACCTCAAATATATTAATATGAAATTAAGGCAAGTTATTACTACCATCTTCAGGAAAGCACTTAGAATGTGCTTTGAATCCAAATGTATTGAAACGAAAGAGCCGTCGTGATCGCTGTGCGGTGTCTTTTCACTTGTAATAGTAACGTTTGGGGAAGGAGGATCCCCAAGGCTTCGGCTTCCTTCACTCCAATTACCACCAATGTCACCTCTCCATTTTCTATCATGCTACCTCGCTCATTGGATTCGTCATTCTCAGTTCCCTTCTGTCCGCCTGTCCACTTCTTTGTCTCCCTCAGAGTGTGTTTTGCAGATTTTTCCGACGGGCAGAACAGCAAAGAATGAAATGTAGTGAGACCACAGCGAACCCAAACACACGTACATAAATGCCAAATCTGTAAGCCGCCACCCGCACACACACGCACAAGCACACTGCGGCTCACCCCCAGGGGACAAGATGGAGATTTAAATTCTTTGCTGCCCGAGACATTTTTCCATCAAATACGGGCTCTGAAATAGATCCCTTTGTTGCCAGGTGTAGTGCTGAAGCCCGTGATTGTGTTGGCAATAAGCTGGGAGTCAATAGTGCAAAAGATGTTCTCACATTTGATTGGTACATTTCCACAAAGTTTCCGTGCCTCCGAACCAATCAGAGCCGGGTTCAGTCTATTTCTCAGGAGAGTGCAGTGAAGGACACTGTGTCTCCTGCAATGCTAACACACACACGGCACAAACCAACACACCATGTATCACTCATACACATCAGAAAGTGAGGCGCTAAATATGGCAGTGACAAGCATTTGTAAAGCAATTAAGCAATTTTTTTTTCATCATTTCATTACGATTTGTACAAAAATTAAGGATTGCAGCCGTGCAATGATTTCACTGGCTACACTGTAATCTCAGTGCCAAAAAAAGAAGAACTGAAAATCATCAGCATATGGCCTCGCTGTCATCACCTATAGCTCACAATCACACCCACACCCCCTTGTAGCACACAGCTCCTTATGTGCCTGCATGTGCTTCTTTGTGAGCGTCTCTCTGCGTGCACGCATGTGTGTGTGTGGGTGTCTCTGCTACTACTGTCGGTTGTGTGAAAGTGCAGCAGAGAGCGGCGGCGTGAGAAGACAAAAGCGTCAAAACAAACGCAGCAGAGACAAGGTCACATGTCGGTAATATCGCCTTTATCCTTTAACATCACCTCCCTGCTTGATTGTTACGTTGGGTTACTCAGGCTGCTTCAGACTTGGAATACAGGACAGATGCCATACGAGTGCATGCAGCATCTAAAATCTGCACATTTCAATTAACTACATTTTCCGATGTAGTTGATACAGAAGACTTTAAATTCTCTTCCTTGTGCGAGTCCTTGCTAGATAAACGCCATGTGGTCGGCAATGACGGGCTGGTCCCACTCAGCTGAGCAGGGCTGATATGCTGGAGAGCAGCCAAAAGCTGTTGACTAAGGCTCCTCATTGACAATTAAAAACTACGACTTGTTTCATAACAGAGGTTGGATCCAAGTTTGTAAGCCCTGCAGCCGAAGTTCAACAAATTCATGAAAACCCAGAAAGCTCATTTCTAATCAACACGAGTCCGATCTCATTACAACCACTTGCGTCACACGCTGATAATCTCTGCTTGTGCTCTATGTATGTGATCTCTACAACAGCCAGCTCATTTGATTCATGCTTTTTGGTTTGTAGGATCTCTACCAGATGGCGTTCTCATTGAACCAACGGTGTGGTGCCTGGGACAATCGATACAATGCGTCTCTTCTACTCCACACACTCGCCCCCGTGCCTGAGCTACCTCTGCTCCTCCTCCTCCTGCACACTTTTCTCTTCACCTCAAACCCATTCACCCGATATTACCAACACCAGCATTTACACCGGTGGAAATCTTATCCTCACACACTCAGACTCCCGAATGCCTGGAATCTAAAAATACCGCCGGGTTGGAGCCACATCCTCATCTGAACTCCTCACCCTATTCGTGCACCACTACAGTTGCAATCCAGACCCATCCTCCTCCAAACCCAACCCGTACCGTTCCCCCCCCCCTCCCCAACTCCTCTTTCCTCCACTTCATTCAGCCGAGATCTAATTCACCGATGAATAATGGATGGATGGACGGATGGGTAGAAGACTTTCATCTACCAAGGTTCTCATTCTTTCTCCGTTTCTTTCTCTTGCGGGATGGCTGTGGTGCTAATGCAGGGCAACGTGCATTGGAGATGAGCCCAGGGACCTCCCACTCAGTCTGTTTGTCTGTCTGCTGCCTGAAGGATCTCCAGCTCGTCTAGCTCTCCCTGTTTCTCTTAGGCGATCGTTGGCAATCCCATTGGAAATTCATTGTAGTTTTTAAGCCTTTTTCTTTCACTTTTCTCGCGCAAAATCCTCACGTCAAAACATAAAAGCAAAGAATGCTGCCCGTCTTTATTCATCGCCGCCTTCATCCCCATTTCAATCGTTCATTGCTTCGGTTCGATTAGACCCTGACCTTGGGAAAGCGATCCTAGGTTTGTATTGACCCCGACCCCCCTGCTCCCCTCCCCTCTAATACCCTTAGAAGACTCATCAAAGGACCAATCCCACAAATCACTGCCACCTCCCCTCTTCTACTGCTCAGGAGGGTCGAGGCTGCTTAAATCACCCTGGAAGCTCAACCCGTTTGGTTCAAGAGAAACCCGTTCTGTATGTGGGCCTAAGCGCTCAACTGTTGGCCCAGCAATTAGGTCATTTGTAAAAGAGCTCGCCATGGGAGTCTATTGTGGCCGCATAATCGCCACTGTATGAAGAACCTCAGGCATCTTCTATATAGTGAAAGAACAGACTGATGTCTTGTATAGACAATACATTTTTTTTTTTAAGTTTTGTTCACTCACTGCTCAGTTAAAGCTCACCACGTAGTTTGCCTTTCTCCACGTTTACCTTCTAGGCGGTTCCATAATTTAGGAACAAAAAAAAAAAAAAGAACCCAACCCCCACAAGAACCCAGAATTAGCGATTGGAAGCGAGCAAGAGCAGCAGCTTGTCAAGGAGCCAATCAATAATGGATGTTAGGGGGAGACCCTGGCTGCCCCACTACTGTCCTGCTGGACCCTCCTGCCTGTCTACCTGTCTGTCTGCCTTTCAATCTGTCTCACCTCCGTCCAGTGCTTCTCCCACCTTCTGAGAGCCTGTCTGGCCTCCTGCATCTGCCTGTCTCTCTGCGTCACACTTAGAGTCGTATGCGTTTCTCAGCCTGGCTGTCTGTTGTGGATGCGCCCTTGAGCTGCTGCGGCAACAAACGCATCCAGCAGCTTAGACAAAGTCAAGGTAAACAACATTATAAAAGGAAAATAAAAAGGGAAATAAGCAGATATTTTTCCAAAACTGCTTGAATAAAAGAAAAATATCAGAATTCTTTTCCACACAGGACCAACTCCAAGGGGCATCAACAACTGTGACAACAACTGCTCCTTCATCATATACGCCAGCAGAATAATAATCAGCACTGAATCACACAGGCTTCAACAAACCCCTTATTACGATCGTCAACCGCGGAGAAAACAGCGGGCAAGCGAGCGGCGTGGACAATAACAGAAAACAGCAGAATAAGTGATGGCTGAAAGGTGGAGTCGAGGTGATCGGTAGCTGCGATTCTGGTTCCTGCTTTTATCGAGCTTATTAGGTACGATGCCTCACACAAAGACACAAAAATATTTATTTTTAAGCAAAGGCGAGCAGGGTCGACGGTTCTGGTAAATTCAGTAATTAAAGTCATGAAGAGCCAAACGAGACAATGTTTTCCGAAAGGAAGCAGGGAACCAAAGCCTCAGATGACGCATAGCAGAAACAGGGAGGGATCGAACAGGTGTCAAGGATGGAAACATTGTGTGACTCGATAGGAAACTGAGCGGAACATTACCTTCATCCCACCGTACATCCAGCCACCTAGCTTTGTGGAGAGCTTTTCTTTACATGCCACGTTTTATTTTACTCCACTTTTATCCCACATTAAGTAAAGTGGTGGTTTTCTTATTGCTCTTAGAACAGAGCGCGTCGTTTCTTCCTTCTTCCCACTCTCATAGCTGCCCGGCACCCGCGGACCACTAAGACGTAAACACTGTCTGCCTGGGCTGGCTGGGCCCCAAGCCAGACGCGCCACTTCGTATTTAAGCACACCAACTATCTGCACCCATGTGAGCACATGGCACAGACACAAAGCTGCACACATGCATGCAAACGTATGCACATTCATACGGAGTGGTTGATTCCAAAACATCACTATTAGCAGTTTCATGCGTAGCAAAGTAAAAGACACCATATTTATTTTCGTTTCAGTGTATAACGGGATTTCATTCAGTGATCAAGGACCCTTCCTATCTTGTTGTTCAAAAGTTTCGTTTGGACTTGTTCAATGAAAGTGGACGTCTTATTTCAACAGAATACAACACATAACGGACGGGGTTAAAAGGAAATGTGGAACGCTACGTGAACCGCTTTGTTAATAGCCTACCATTACATTTATTTCTTAGGAATGGTACAGCAATTCATTGCCATTAAAAGAAGCACCACACGCATCATCTTTACACTGATGAAAAATGAAAAAGGTCTGACAACAACACAAGGGACAATAAAATGGACATTTCCTGAAGAAGAACCGGTGTAAGCTAGAAGTGTAACAATAAGGGTGGATGGATGAGAATTACCTATTCATTATATATATATATATATTTTTGGTCTGATTCATTCATCCCTGACATTTAAAACTTGTGATTAGGAGAAAGAAATCCATTCTCTGGTCCCCTGAGCTGTAAGCCAATAGCCTCACACCCAATACTCCTCCTCGTACACAGTGTGTTTATATGTGTTTTTGTGTGTGTGTGTGTGTTTATGGTACTACACAGGAGCCCCACCCTTCCTCTCACTGCCATCACTGCCACATCCCCCCAGCTCCCATTGACTCATACTCAATACAGATACCATCACAGCAGGAAGACCAGCAGTTTACAGAGTGGCAGAATGAAAGGACACAACGAATGAATGACTTGCAGTGTGAAATCTCCCCCTTTGCAGGATTAGCAAAGTGCGTCAGAACAAATATAAGCACGTGTGGTATGTGGCGCATATCTGGGCCCATTGTTCTCATACTGCTGTAATAATCAGCAGCCTAATTGAATTAAATTGTGGCACAACTCATTGCAATGGTTGGGACAGGGGGAACCAAAGATCCGACCAGCTGTTCTCTCCCGTTGTCTTTCTCTGGCTCGCCACGGTTACAGGGACAGGCATGTTTTAATTTACAATTACATAAAGACCCATGGCGGGGCGGAGGAAATGAGAACAAAGGATCTTAACGAGAGGTGACGGTTCATGTGCAGCAGCAGAGCCGCCATAATGTGCATGGATTTTTGTGTCGCTTTGCAACAGGCTCTCTTAATTACTGTGCATTCATCTTTGATAATGTGTTTAATGTCTGTTAAAATAAAAGCCCGCCACTACCACAGCAACACACAACACAGCATGAGAGACAACACGCTTTCATAGAGAGATCAAACCACGGACATTGCACATATTGTGCGGACCTGAGAGAGGCTTTCAAGTGCTGGCTGTTCAGTGTGTCTATCTACTACACAGCTCTCAGTTACTGCAGGGTGTTCAGTAAGAGAGCAGAGTGGGTGAGCAAGTAGTTACAATCCAGTAAACTGTCTCCCTGAGGCAAGTGAAACTCCTCCTGAATACAAAAAAATCCTCCTTTCTGTATTGACTAAGGAAGAAGATAAAGTGAGTATGTATGTTTAAAATTGGGTTGAAAGTATATTGTTTCCCAAATCACAATCGATAGCACAATGCACTTGCATTGTGCACACATAAAAAACAAGCACATTCTAATGCTATCAAGTACCGTTGTGGTTTCTTGAGCATGAAAAACAATCCTCAACTGTGAGGATTTGCTGCTTTCTAGCAATCTTCTGTGAAAGCAAACATTATATAATTGTCTTTTGGACTGTTGATTAAACAGAACATGTAACATAAAGCCGTTCCATTAGATTTAAGGAAATGTGATTTAAATCAGAGTTGATCAGAAAGAACAACATTGTTAGTTGCTCCACTGGTTAGCGATCTGCGTGACTAAAACAAGACCAAAAAAAAGGACAAAAAGATACGCTTATGAGCATGAATGTGTAAAAGACAAAAATACAAAGAAAGGGGTGATGTGAAACAAAGTGGAGCTGTGTAGCTCAGTGTGTAAATCACACGTTTGATGCCCTGCTCTATATAGGTGCCGTTTCATTTTCCAATATTGTTGGAATTCGATCATATTGGACAGATTGGATCATTTGGAGAGTGGAAAGAAAGTGCTGCAGCAAGGCTGACGGTCATAAGACCCGCTAATCTCATTTCTCAACAAAATCTCCGCCAAAGGAAGACAAGCAGGGCTCAATATCAGCTTGTCTCTTCTGACGTTTTCATCAAAGCCTCACGCTTTCATTTTAAAAAACACAAAAAGAGAGACAAATGTCTGAAACTTTTAAAGGACTGTTTTTGCCCACTAAACAATTCTGTCCGCTCTTTTTTTTTTACCTTGGCTGCTTCGGCATTTTGGTCTCCGAAGAAACATAGAAAGGAACAGAAATCCAAATTATTTAGTGGTTACTGTTGAAACGCCCACAACGACACCAGAGGAGTAACACAGACGGATTGTTCACTGATCGATCCCGCCACGATTCACAGTGAAGCCGCATCTGTCTCGTGCAGCGCAGTGAGCCATGGGTTCAACTCAGACCTGAGACATGAAACAATTCGTCACCCACGCCATAACGCTCAGCGTGGATAACAGCCTCTGAGGACAGCTGTCAAAGGAAAAGACACCGAACGACTCATGGTCCTTTAGAAAGAATACAATATAAACACTTAAAACGCACAAATACATCTGACGGTCTCCGTTGCCTTTCACACCTACCGGTGTTAAAAACAAAGTCAACAAATGTTGGTCTTTCTGTCCAAAGCAGACACACACTCCCTAAAATGTTCACACAAGTTTGGAGCACAGATGTTTATCCCATCACAGCGGCAGGGGTCACAAAGTAGGCCGTGTCTCGAGCCTGAAACTGAAGTGTTAACCTCCAAATACCGGTGTCTAAAATGAAAACAAAACTGTTTACATTCTTTCCCTCATCACTCATCATTTGCAGTCCAATGCCAGAGATTAATTTTAGCCCACAGCCTTCTTATCGTCGCTGTTTGGAGTAGCAACACTCAGCACTGGCAGCCTTTAGACTCTGCTCAGCCACGCTGACAACAGGTGTTGTTTTAACCCACTAAGTTGCTAAAGACTATTTAACGGGAGTGTTATTTTCTCATGTAATATTAAAAGCTAAGACAGCAAGCTGAAGGGTAATACTTGTGTAATTGTCATTGGGGTGTTTGAGTGGCAGCACGATAGCGATGATTTCCACCTATTTTTAGCAGACGAAGGGCTGTTATTCTGGGGATGCCCAAACAGGCCGCAGGCGGAGTGCACTGTGTACACAAGTGTTTGGCTGTGTGTGTCTGTGTGTCTGTGTTGATGCAAACAGGGGCTTCTCCCTACCTTCCATTGACGGGGCTTGGTCTTGGGCAGCATACAGCATGTCCTTGAAGGCCTGGTGAGGAAAGCGGAAAAAGGATTACGACACAAAATACGCTTGCGTCTCTGAACTTTTAATGGATTTATTTACTCAGGTTGAACTAGTTAGTTGCACAATAAATCTGCAACATGACAGTGAGAGCGGTGCGAGTAATGCCGTATGTGGGTGGGAGCCACTCAGGAGCTGCTGGGCATTAGACAGACACCTAGATGCCTGAAACACAAATTCCACTGCGAATAACCTGCAAATTGAGACTGTAGCTGGAGTCTGATTCACCACGTGCACATGTTACACATGTTATGTGTCTGATGAAGATCACGCAAAACCCATTGGAGGGCCTGGTCCTGTCTAAATACCCCTCCCCCTCACTAATAGGTGGGAAATAGAGATTCACATCCAGACAGGGAGGCATTGCCGTGGTGATGGCAGTGATGGAAAAAGGAGGGTGGGGGCTCTTTGGGGGACGTGGCAGTAATCGGTAAGGGAAACCGGTAAACATTAAGTAAACCGAGTCCTAAGGGGGCCATCGGTCTGAATAGCCATTCATTAACATGATGATGATGATGATGATGATGATGATGATCCGTACTTACTAGGAACAAACACGCGAGTGACACAAGCAGAACACTTATATGTTGGACGGATGTTGTTGTCTACGGAGTTCAATCCTTTCATCACGTGGTTTAAGTGGAGTGGACACTGAGCAAAATATTTTGACTGTCAGACGATCAGGTCCTTCTCTGAAATGCTTGAGATTAATATCCCCGTCCGTGAGACTAACCCGCCGCGCGCATTGTTAGTTTGAAGAGATCTCTGGCTCAATTAAAGTCAACGTGGGATCAACTGAATCCCAGCTCTGTCTCCGAGTGGATCCCTGCATGGAGAAACAGGAGCAGAGGGGATGGGAGCAGTGGAGGAGGGGCAGGGGGGGCAGAGGGCAGGTCTGGTCGGGGACCAGATGTCCTCCCAGTGGGGGAGGAACGCTGAGGTGAGGATGGGAGGAAGAAGGGAGGTATAGAAGGGGGGGCGGGAGGGGTTCTCAGCAGTTGCCTCGCCTTGCTAGTTATACATGGTGTTGTTGAACATGCTGATAAATCACACATTTATCACCAAAAATAGAGATGATTATTTATTTTTTATGTACTATTTTCATTATTTCTGTCACAACGCAAAGCTTGCTTTGCTGCTTTAGACACCTTAACCACATCAATCAGAATAATTAGGGAAAGACGACGTTTGGCCTTTGAACGAGTACCAATCACTCACTGAAATCACACAAACACCTGCTTTTCGTCAACATAATGTCGCTCCACTAGTTTGAATTGTAAATGTGTGTCTCTGCATGCAGCCTCCTCATCCACGCTTACATAAGTGATTAGACTGCAGAGGTAAATGCATAAGTGGCCTTGTTCTCTCGCCCACACACAGACACCTGTGTCTCTGCATGCCTTTAATATTCAATACACATACGCTTCATAATGCACATCTCAATACAACAGTTGCTATGCCTTTATTGCCTGCACACATCGTACATCTTCGGGCATATTGAAAAATGGACAGTAACTAAGAAGACAGTAAACTCAGCTCATCAATATGTTTTTTTTATGTTTGCATTTAATAACTATTATATTTACAGGCAAATCCTCACCAGATCTATCCACCTACATCCCCTGGCCTTTGTCAGCAGCACCACATGCACGATCCCACAGGATAAAGCAAGACCCCTAATTGCTGCATCGCTTTATCGCCTCGTCAATGCGTCAATGCGTGTTGAAATGAGGTGTCTTACTAACTTCACTGTATTTGCTGGAACCGCCACTTTGCTGCATTCGTTCTCATCTGAATGGAAATTGTGTGCTCTAAATAAAAGGAGGAGAGTGATAACTGGGCAGCAGTTTAATTAACCCGCATAACACACAAAGGCACAGTCAATTTAGATGTGGGCGCTGCACCAATACAGCCAGTGCGGAATTGTTATTTTACAGCATGGACTTGCAAATAAAGTGCAGTATGTCGAAAACGGATAATAAACATATCAGGGACGGTTGGCTACCATTGCGTATAATGGCCGAATATTTTAATGCATTCCTCTAACGTTCCAAAATGTCCCCTTTACTGAATGAAGACCATGGATAGACTGCTGCATCTGCACCGCAGCCCATCAGGCTTTGCATTTCTAGGATTGACCTTTCCTTTTAAGTATTTCTCAGTGACCCATTTCTCTAACGCAAACGGATGGCAATGTTTATGCTTTCTCTTGACTTGTTTCAGAGGGCGTAAAAAAACCTTGAGTATGATGTCCATTGTTTCTAGGTGGAAGCTCTCTCCCTGTAAGTCCCGCAGGTAGCGGGGTGTTTTTTTACAAAGACAATTTGTATAATTCTGATATAAAAGGAATTATACAAATTCAATGGATGGTGACCAGCCCTGTTAAGAACAGCTACTAATGGGAAAACCATGTAAAGACAGTTTTTGGGGGATGGACAAAAGAAGAAAACAAAAACAAAGGGTTCGTCTCTCTCGTACCAATGATTGATCACAGTGGTATTGAAGACAAATGTATTGTCTTGCTTTAGATCTTATAGAATTAAGAAGTACGAAAAAAAGATGATGAAGTCAATCAATCTTTCATTCTCAAATCAGTTGATAGCATCCTTTGATATGCAGTTTCAGCTAAAAAAAAAAAACACAAAATCTGCAATACAACTCATATTCAAAGGATTCAAAGTTACTCTATTGATTACATTGATGAAAACTTTAATGTCATTCAAAATAATTGTATTAAATATTCCTGAATACCAACACACAAAGCGGAGAAAAATCTATCATCCATCTCAGGTCAGTGAGTGCGGAGCCGATGACTGGAGGTGTAAAATGGCTGGTGTGTCCAGGCATCTGTCCCTGTGCATCTGTCTGCACACACAAAGACTGCAAACAGGATGTGAATGTTTGGTAATAATCAATTAAAATGTAATTCCACTGAAGATTTTCCCTCGCTTAAGTTTGTCCTCTACATATCTGGCACTTCTTTTTTTCCACCACTTTGTCCAAAGACATTTTTAACCACACAATGATGACAGCACGTCATTCACGTCAGGCTGGACAAATTCAAACGTCCGCAGAAGCAATAATCTAACTGAATAATACTTCTAAACAAGCCAGCGCAGTGAGCCTCTGTCCACTCTGGGACGTAGGCTGCTAAGATTGACGAGACGGTCTTTGTCTATAATTCATAGAGCTAAATGGAACACAGCAGCCTTCCATGTCACTGCGTATGCACTAAAGCTCTTAATGTTGAACTAGCGAGAAGTTGGGTGTGAATGTGAAATACTAATACAGCACCCAACAAAGACCATGTGAGCACACAAAGCTCTCCATAAATCCACAGACATCGGAGACCAGAGAGAAAAAAATCCTGCAGGTTGATTCATGGAGACAACCATTCATGTTTCATTTAGCAAAATATTAAAAAAACAATAACACCGGAATGTACTAAAATATGGAATAACTTGTATATATAATAAAAGGGGTTAATTACCGGAATGGGATTTGTTATAACAATGCAGAATTAATCAATGGGAAATGTCCATGGTGCTCAGTTATTGTTGTAAATAATGAAGATTCTCCATGATCAAAAAAAAATGTGAATTTCATTTTTATATAGCTTTTAAAACAAAGACATATTAGGGCTAATAGAAATGTATCATTTTTAATCTTAGAATAACCTAATAAATTTAAATGTATAAAATATTGTGACATAGCTATACCATCTACGTATTATTAAGACAGATATATTGTTTTGTTAATAGATCCATGCAAGGCAGTTAATTGTTCATTTATAAGTGTCAAAACTCAGCTAACAGATATGACAAGCAATAAATGCTGCCTGTGGCTTTTACCGTCCATAAACAATATTCCCCCTCTGTATTGCTCCAGGTAGCGCACTAAACTGAAAATTATAGTTTTAAAAGCCATTCCATTTTGTCACAGAAGAAAACGCCTATTGCCTCTTGTCTTTCACTTTCCGTTCGGGGACTTTATTTCCTATAAAAAACACATGTCACTTTACCTCATACTGCAGATACTGTTTCCTCCACTCTGGAGTGATGTGGGACGAAAGATGCTCCGCGAATTTCATTTTGCCGAGAAAAAAAAAAACACCGTTTAAAATCCAAGAGAATTTTTTTTAATTTTCCAGTCGACGCGACTTTCTCAGTCAACTCGCTGGCACCAAAAAATGCGGCGCGTCAGCCCCGACGCGCGCTCCCCCGCTCCTCCTCAACTCCACTTCTACGTATAGTCCCGGTCAGCGCGCTCCGAAGCGGATCCCGTCCCACATACTACTTCTACTACGGAGGGCGACTGCAAGGGTAGCGGCCTCTATCTCTCTCTCTCTCTCTCCCTCGCTTTCTTTTAACAGGTTGCTCGGTTTAACCGAAGCCGGTGAGAGTGGCTCAGTGACTTTGCTCTGTCCCACCCCGGGCAGGTCTGGGGACGTTGCGGTCCGCCATCGCATTGAGGCCACGGCTGCGTGGTTGCGTCAGCAGAGCGCGCGGCGGCGGCGGCGGCGGCGGCACCGGGCGTTGTTGGGACCTCCAGCGGAAGAAAAAAAGAAAACAAGAGTTGGTGGTGCGGCCAGTGCCCCCTCCGCTCACCTTCTACACACATCAATCAAGCTCCGTCCGTGAGAATTGTTGTTGCTTTAATTTAATCTGCAACAAAAGGGGGGGATAAAGTTCAACTTCATAATGTAACTACTTTATCTGATATTGATTTTCAGTTTGCATTTCGGCTGAATGCCCAACGAGCCAAAAGTGCAAACTCAATTTTACGATCAAATAGGCTACTAATCGCAAGCCTCTTTTTTTTTTAATCAACATTGACGTCATCTCCCCGTCACTCTTCTGCGTGCATTTCTGATTAACAATCGTGAAACGGAGTAGCCTTCTTATTCATACAATGCACTTTGAAATGGGACAGTATAGTTACAGATAGGTTAGTTGGATGCTCATGTTAATTGGGACTAATGGAGCAGTTTTTTACTGTGGAAAAGTTTTAGACAAAACAGGATAATGGGCTACCGTTACACGGTATATTTAAAAAGGATCTCATTATGCTGGCCAAACTCCAAAGCTCCCTACAGCGAATGCAATTGAAAAGGTAATGACAGTGAGACAGAAACATCCTAAAAACAAAAGTTGAATAGACTATTCGGTGTCCTTTTATTTAAGTAACATACGATGGTTTTGTGTTGATCTAGTGAGCGTTTGTGACAGCTGCTCAGTGTCTGTGACAATTCATCAGCATGCCAATAGCGGCATCTACTGGAAAACCACGGTAATGCATTTAGCCACCAAAGTGTATAAATAAGATTTATTTGCTCAATAAAAAAAGCGCTCAACGAAACTGAAAGTTGTTGCATTAGTGGAGGATAGTAGATCGACCTGACTGCTCAAACTGAATTTGGACTAGATAGTAATTCAACGAACTGTTGTTATGTTAACTTAACGTGCACGGCTATGACAATGCTGTCGTTGGTAGTTTAACCGTTGATTAGCAACGTTAAAATAACAGACAGAAAAAATATATGCGAGATAATTCAAATTTACTTAAATAACCCAATTTGTACCTGTCCGACGAACCAATCAGCCTACCACTTAAGTTAATAAGTAAAGTAAGCTAATGAAGCCAACTAATAAAAAATAAGACGTTTATGTTAGCTGTTTTCACGTCAACCGATTGGTGACCAGGCACGTGCCACAGTAACCACAACATATTTTATTTTAAAGTAGGTGGTTCAATGGAATTTTAAAACAAAAGCAGATTAAATAGACGGACAGTTACACTTGTCCGTTTGTTTCGTTGTTTTTTCTTTTTCTTACCAAAGTAGCAGCGTGGACCCCAGGGAAACGCAGGAAACAAGCGGAACCCTTTCTCGCTGGCTGTTGATGCGGCCGGTGCTTTTATTCTGCAGTACTAGAGACGGACCAACGGCAGAAACAAATCCAGCTGTCACGGATTCTTAACAAAAACGGATTTAAAGACAACATTTCTCCCGAAATACCTAAGAACGATATTTAGGACAGCTAACCTCCGTTTCGTCGTTAACGTTTTTTCATTTGGATCCACCGCGCGCTTCGTCCCTGGCGGTACGCTACGGTTATAAACAATAATAACAATGGCTTCTGGGTCGCCGTCGTCCTCTCCGGACACTGCGACGGGATCCGGTACAGACCCGGCACGGCCCGACACAGGGGAGCCTCTCGGTGGAGCAGGCTCGGACTCTGACTCAGACCTGGGCTTGGGTAAATTTGACTGCAGCGGCATTGACACGGGGGACCACATTGAGGGAGAGGAGCTGGAGCGGGAGTTTCAGTCTGCAGCCGACCGGGTACGAGATCTGGTTCAGACGGCCAGCAGGGAGCAGCTGCTGTACCTGTATGCACGATACAAACAGGTGAGTGATTAAACGCCACTCGATATGACCCCTCAAATAAATGCACCGCGGGACTAGATCTAAACCACATACCCCGCATCCCAAACATCATTGTATCAATCACTCGTTTTTGATGGGATAGATTAAATAAGCCTTGATACCCCTATTTTATCACCTGGTGTAATTATGTGTGGATAATACGAGACTAAAGGAATAACTTTCTTTTCTTTTCAGGCCAAAGTTGGAAAGTGCAATACCCCAAAACCTGGCTTTTTTGACTTTGAAGGACAGAGAAAATGGTATGTAGCCTAAATTTTGAAGCTAATTATTAATACATGTCTTCTTTCCTAAATGTGTTTCAGCTTCAACAAGGGCTCACGTCAATTTTTCTTCTCCGTTAAAGTTTTTAAAATGCTTTTTCTTTATTGAGAATCTTTGTCAAACATTGCAATGATTGTGATCTCATTACAGGCAAGCTTGGAAGCAGCTTGGAGACATGGAAGTGGATCAGGCAATGCAGGAGTACATTTCCTGTGTTAATGTGTTAGACCCTGAAGGCTGCACAAAGGTAAAAAGAACCAATCCTGAGAAGTCTAAGCTAAATACCAACACCAATCTTCATTATAAACAACATTATATGTTTTTTTTTTACAGTTTGGTATCATTCAGAACTCTAATATAGTGGGTTCAGTAGAGTAGGAACAGTAATAATATAAACATTGCAGAGAGTAAGTTAGTGGCAAACTTGCAGGAAAGAAGACTTTTTGTTGGAGTTATGGCGCCTTGGTTAATTTGTGATGATTTTAAACTGAAACTAAAATTCACCCAGTCAGGAAAAAGCTCACATCTTTCTAGTGAATCTACCCTTCTACTTCTTTCCTACCTGATGCTAGCATTCTTCTAAATAGCTAATTCCAACCATCTTTAGTCTTATTTAAGCAAATCTTTAGCTGTATTTAATATTGGAATTAGTATTCAGGTAAGTAGAAAAAAGGATTACCAAAATAGAAATGTGCTGCCCTATTCTGATGCAGTGAGTTATCTTGCCAGCAGAGGTCAGAGTCACGGTGTCATTTTAGTGGACACAAAGCATTAAAAAAATACATGGGACAGTTATTTTGTGTTCTTTAATAGCTGAATTTGGGGATATGAATAATGCAAGAGCCTGTCCTTTTTTAGGTAAGCCTGTGTGTATCGGCACATAGGAGAGACTGTTTACATCTCTATGAGGCCTTTGTCATATCTCTTTGGTCATATCATTCAACTGTGTCAGGAGGTGATGTTGTCATGGGCAGACTGTCCTCTGGGGAATCAACAGACCTATTCACACACAACAACAACTTTGTACTGTGTACTTGGCTTGGCAGAGTATTGCTAATGGGACACTAAGAACAAACTTGTCAGCTGGGATTTTCACATGAAAAAAGGTACGCTGACTGCTGAGTAAATATGAATTCAAATATTTAACAAAGCACATAGAAGTGGAAGGTTTTACATTCAAAATGCTGTGAAAATTGAGATGATTTTCTATCAGGCAAACAATAAGGAAATTGTTTTCTGAATTTAGGCTCCATTATTATCTAGAGGGCTGGAACATCCTTTTGTGGGAATTTTCGGGCTTCAAGTTACCGTCGCTAATTCACACTTTAGTGTTGCTGTCATGTTCACATAAGCCAAAACATCTGGACAAGAGTGTGTGGATACCTTCTGCAATTGTAGCATATTCTCCAAACAAAGGAATGCACCGCCCAGACGGAAGTAGTTTATTTTTCTGTAAAATTGAGAAGCCCAAGAATACATTTATGTGTGCATCGTGAGGCCACATGTCTACCTCTTCTTGCTGCACCTTTCCCTCTTTGTTCTCCACCTCTATGCTGCCATCTTTTCCTATATTGATCTGTCCCACGCTCCCATGTGTTCTGTAACCCCTTCGCTCTTTTATTAACCCAACCCTGTTTCAACCCCTTCCTTCCACATTTATGTCTCTTTAATAGTGTCAATGTCAACCTGCATGTCAAATTCTGACACATTCTTTTCTCTCCCCCCGTGCCGCGGGGCAATACGCCCTGAGTCTGCCCCCACAGCCGCACAATGCCCGTAGAGAGCCGGGCAGACAGGCCTAGCGAGCGAACGCACAACTGTCCCCCTGAAAAGAATCTGATTGTATTAGTGTTAACAAAGCGCCACAGCATGGCAGTTGCTATTCTTTGGCAACCACAGTCAAATGGTGTAAGTAGGAGTGCGCAGCCCGAGAAGCAGGGGAGAGAATAATAGCACGAATTTGACCTCTGTTCCTGCCTCAATTGTTGAGCAGACACTGGCTTTATATTACATTATACTGAAGAGGAGCAGGGGCAGTACATCAGCGAATATTCCGAAGTGAATTAGGTTGTCCCAGAAGTTCACGTAGCGTTGTTTTGCTTCGCTTGTCATGTTCTCCCCATTTTCTGAAATCAGATTTGTGTGGGTTTTCTTTTGTGAGTCGAGGTTAGTCGGTGAAGAATAGGCTGGATAATAAAGTCCCAGCTGAAGCCAATGTGGAGCACAGAAGATTAACAAGAGTCACAATTAAGGCTCTGCACATTTTATATTGGTATTGTGCATACTGTTGGATGAGGTCATGTCTAAAGCACCACCGGCCTGTTTCAAAGTTGCACATTTTGAACTTGAGGCACGTTGAAAAGATGAACCATCCCGGTTGTGTAAGACATGCAATAAGCTGCAAAACCAGACTGGGTTGGCTTTTTCACACTCATTGAACAAGAGTTATGTTAACAAATATCTGTATGCCTCTGTTTGTATAAATATGGCATATTTCGAGTTCACGGTGAATGTTTGTCAATGTGTTCCTGTCTTCGATTTGACAGGAAAGACGAGGAGCAGAAAGAAGAGCCGGATTCGGAGCAGCAGTTAGCTCTCTATACCAGGAGGAGATGATCAGGTATTTACAACCGAGCCAACACTTACACACAGAAACAGACAACCATACATCAGAAAGTGCCTATTACGTTTATTACAGGGGGAAAGCAGCTCTTAGACACACGTTGTGCATTATTGACTTGACTTGATTGTGCTGGAACACACTCAGCTTTTTGCTTCAGTTGTAAATCACTTCTTATTTAATGCTTAGGTCGGGTCTGGTCCGGCTTTGTTAACCACTGGCCTTGACGCTGCATTGGATTCTATTCAACAGACCGTAGCTGCATTCAGGGTCCGGTTTCCTGCTACGGTCCGTTTCATCATGCAGTTCTGATTTATGTTAATGAAATATATTCTCCATTTACTTCAGCCCGACCGACTCACTCAAGCTTAAAAAGCTCATCTTCATTTCAATAAAAAAGAGCTCATTTTAGGAGATGAGGAATGAGATGTGTGAATCCTGCAGGTTTTCCTCCTAAATGGCTGTATGTGATTAGTATGCACGGTCTTGGAAAGAGGCGGCCAAAGTCTCCCCTTTTTTAATTACGTTACGATTCGAGAGGTGCTTCGGGGGACGGGGAGGGGTTGCTTGAAGATACGCCGGATACAGCAAACGGAGCGAGGTGCGTCAGGTCTCCCAGAAGGATGCTCCCCACTGGAGATATCCAGCAGCAACTACGTCCCGAGGGGGAAACCGGCGGGGAGGAAGTTGTTTACATGGCACATACACACACACACACACACACACACACACACACACCTGTGCACTCGTGTGCCCACATAAATACACACTTGTCCCTGTATGTCAATGCGATTGCATCCAAATCCATGCCTAACCTGCCAGAACTGTCACACTCACTGCTCTGCTGCATTTCAATTTCCTCCCACACACTCGCACGGAGAACGTTGCTCAAGATGAGCAATGCAATTAACTCTGTCTGGTTAACAGGTGCTTAGCTGTTTAATATGGAGGGAGTTTGCCTGTGTGTGTGTGTTTTGTGTGTGTCGACCAGAGCAGGATTGATTAGCAGTATCCCAAAGCTACTGAGCTGATCAGTGTGTGATTGAAGAGGCTTTGAATGCTACATTTGTAATTCTCTCACTCTTCTGGAAAAAGGACTCACTGGAGGCTCTGATGTCCGGACACTGCGCAGTTATTTGAGTTCTCATTGTTCCTCGTCTGTGGAGCTCAGTCATGTTTGGCGCGTTGTCTTATAGTTGTGTGTGTGTGTGTGTGTGTGTGTGTGTGTGTGTGTGTGTGTGTGTGTGTGTGTGTGTGTGTGTGTGTGTGTGTGTGTGTGTGTGTGTGTGTGTGATGGATGGATGAATGAATGGATGGATGGATGGATGGATGGATGCCATGGTGTTGATCAGTGAAGCTCAGGCCAGGTAGATGAGTGTTCTCCACCACTGTGACCAGTCTATCCTGATGGATGAAGGACATATCTGCCAGTACACCGGACTGGACACACACACACACACACACGACCACGCAACAAGCTCACATGGATGCATACTGAAATGCACACAACACCCTTGGAACCCCCAGCTATTGTGATGACAGAGTAGCCTGTGACCTTCCCAGCATGCATTGCAGGGCTGTTGACGTGGTTATATGGCCAACATTAATCATTTGCTTGTTTACAGCCTCTTTTGTGTGCGTGTGTCAGTGTGTTACTCTCACTGGGCTACGGACTAAACGCATGTGGGTACATTCCACACGTGAACTTATTTTAGAAATTGTGTCTTTTAATGTAACCGTACACTACATCAGACGTGTGCTCGTGCTTTGTAAATGTGAGGATGTGTCATGCGCCCGTCAGGCCGGCCCCATCCAACCGTCGACGAAAGACTGATGAGCTGGCCTATTGATTAGTTGCCGGGGAGACGGATGGTGGCCACACATCAGGGACACTCGGGGTCACCGTGGCCATCAGACAAGGAAGTGGGTGTGGCCCAGCGTGGAGGCTCATGAATAAACATAGCGCTGGTAATCAGGAGTATGTAAATGAATGTGCTCATACATAACCCAGCAGTGATAGAAGTGTAATGAGTTATTCATAATCCATCACGGGCTGACGAGGAGATGCTGGGAGGAGGGCGGGGGGGGGAGGGTGTTGATAAAAAGCTGAAGAAAGGGACGTACGGGTCTCATTAAAGAACAACCGGCGGACAAAACTTTTGTTTGTGTAACCTCACAGCAAACAATGCAGTGTGCTCATCATGAGTAAGCTGGTTTAATCTCCACTATGGGTAGTTTTTGAGTTGTAGTTGATCCGACTGTGTACGTAGAATTCCCTAAACTTAGAAGCTCATCCTGTCACATCTTTATTTGTGATTATTTTAGTTAGGTGCTGACAGTGTACACAAAAACTCCACTCATTGATTAGATGCCAACACAAGGTTGTGTGAACTAGCCTGTCTGCTCTATTTCGCTCTCTTTTCTTTTACATGCAATTGTAATTGTTTTACAAATTGTTTTTTTATGATGTTATTGAGTAAAGTTTATTTCAGGCAAAACATTGTGTTTTTTTTTTCTTCTTTTCATAGCCAGACCGTCTAAATTGTTATCATCAGAGCAGTGTACGTTAACTTGAACTCTAACTACGACAGTGTTGAGACCACGTACTCGACAGCCCACCTGATCCGCAGTGTGTCGAGAACCAGGTGTATGCTGGGGGATCGGTAAAGCCCAGTGCAGCAGACACCAGAGGCAGGAACTGGGGGCTTTGGCCTTGGGGGAGGTATGTCTTACTGCATGGGAGTGGGAAAGCGGCTGGTATGCAGCGTTTCTGTCAGACAATAGGGCACTAAATTCAATTCATCTGAATGGTCGGCAGGCGGGGAGGGGAAGGCGTAAAGCTCTAAATGAGATTTAGCCCCTTCACTCCCCTTCGCCCAACAGCCCCCCCCCCCCCAGCACCAGTGCACGCTGCCCTCCCAACCCCCCTCTCCCACCCAGCACTAACTCCTGTCCCCAATGCCAGGAGGTGATTAGACACACAGAGATATAATCAGAGGTGGGATAGGAGGTGTGTGGTCGGGTGGGTGTCGCATGCCAGTGTTCCCGTGGGATGTGGCCCGGGTGGCTGCTGCCTGTGTGTGACACACGGAGAAACCGGTTGTGCGTTTGCGTTATCTTTTACGTCTGTGCCGTTGACGACTAAATGATCTAGTAGCTCGGTGTTTGCTTTCCTGGGTGTTAAAGGTTGTTAATGCAGTTAAAGGGTCGCTTCACACAAATGACAGAAAACTTATTTTCTCAGGTTCCCTCTCACATACGGTCACCATTCTGGGGACTATTTCTCTGGTTGTAAGTAGTTCCAATGACAACTGCTCACAGTGAGGTTTGTGGATTATTTCGAGCAAATAGGACTGAATGTGTTAAGAATACCTCATCCATTCACCTCCATTGGGGGGGTTTAAAAACTCTTCAAACGCATCTCAAAATGTGGGTTTGTAAATTTAAAGAAATGAATTGAAATGAAAATGATTCTTTATGCACAAACAGAATTAAAATGATACAATTAACTGGGTGTCCTCTCTGTCTTGTCTCTGTGTCCCTCTCAGGGAAGAGGATAAGAACATCTTTGACTACTGCAGAGAAAACAACATCGACCACATCAGCAAGGCCATCATCTCCCAGAGAGCGGACGTCAATACTAAAGATGAAGAGGTAACTACGGAGCGCCCTGTCTAGAAATAAGTCAAGTCGAACTTGCTGTGTACAAGTCCAACTTACATGGATCTATAATTGCCATGACAACACTGTCCTGTCGGAGTGTCGGTATTGGGCAACAGGGGGCGGGGAGGATGGGGAATTTATGCATCCGTGGGATCCATTCTCAACACGCGCGTCAGGAGGGATTCACCGCGGCGCCGCTTACCAATGCTCGTGCAGGAGGGCAGGCGAAAATGACCGTGGAAGTATCACAGAAAAAAAATACAGGTCACTAGGGGGACGGTTGACGCAGCTCTCTTCGCAGTCATAGCGGTTTTCAACGATCCCAACGCGGGAACCACTCCGCCGGCAGAGATGAGTAAATTGTGTGAACAGCTATTACCACAGCGAGGTGTTTTCTGGATTGACCCTGGGATCCATACATCATCGGCCAGGCCAAATGGCTCACTTCCCCCGCCTCCCTTTCCTCGGCCCGTGAGTTCCCAGTCATAGCCCAGGCGGCCGAGGCTCCTCGGCACAGAGGGCTTTGTGTGTCCGTTGTTGTCGTTTGTGCTGCTGCAGCGCAGCTCGCCCGACAGCAGAGGGCAATGGTGAAGTAAGTTTCGAAATCAGCAAGGGAACCGGATCTGCTGGTGTTCTCTTTTTGAGCGGGTGGCCAAATATCCACCGCGGATATGTATTGATATGCATTTGTAGGTTTGGAAGTCAAATACCAGGTTCTGCTGGAAGTGTGTGGAAGACTTTCCAAACTACATTAGAACGTGCACGGCTGACGAACTCATCCGACTTTTATCTTCGTCATCCCTCCTGGTTCCTCGGCCACAGCGGTTGGATGTAAACCTATTTCTTCAGATAGATAACAAGCCACAGCCATCTAGCCTTGCAATTACGTTTAAATGACAATAAAACATGAGGTAACTGGTTGGTGATTAAGCCCAATAAAAAGATAAACACTAAACATAATATATGATAAAACATTAAGGGAAGGTGTGTGCTTCTTTGGGGTAAATGGAAAGAGGGACAGACAATATCAGATAATTTATTAAGTAATTCATATAAAAGTGCTATCAGTAAAAGAAAAAAAATATATCATATTTAAGAAATAATGACCGACACACAGTGCGCTCTGTTGGTAGGATTAGGTGTGATTTCAGCATTATATCACTGCATGTGCAACACACTTTTGCATGCCAGCCTACTTATGGTTTCCCACTAACTCAAACATGTCAAACCACACGTGTGCATCAAAGCGGAGGCGAGGGGCGGGAGAACAGCAATGCACATACATTTAGCACACACTGACCAGGTGTGCACGAGGTGTCCGTTTGTGTTGCTGCTTACAGATGGTCCTCCTTTTTTACCGCTGAACAGCGATGCTTCTTTCCTCCCTTTTCAAATGAGGATAAAAGAGGCTTTTAGTTAGGTACCCACTCGAGTGGAGAGTGCTTAACATTTATCACCTGTGGTTTACCTTCCTGGATGGGACCATTTCCGCTCTAATCAGGACAAACCCTTTTTCAATGCCCGAACTGGCTCGCACAAACTCTGAATGTTTCTCTTAATGGTGTTTTCTCAGCTTTGAATGCTGCACTTGTTCTATTTGGCACATTTAATGTTTTATTAAGCAGCCCACTTCATTTGTGTGTGTGTGTGTGTGTGTGTGTGTGTGTGTGTGCAGTCTCCTGGAATAGTAAACTCTGGTCTTCAGGGGGGATGTTGCCAGCAGTCAGCAGCAGAGACACCTCGGGGCGGGAAAGAGAGAGAGACTTATTGGTATTCTGGCCCGGCGCATAAGTTTCCATTTTAACAGGCAGCCTCGGTGATCAATATGATTTAAGGAACAGAATTGAACTTGGAGAGTTTGCTTTACCTAATTGGCCTCACCAAAAAAATTAGCTTGCGTGGTTTCATTAGAACAAGGATCTTGGACCTGAGGAGTAGTCTGTGTGCGTGCAGGTGTGTGCCTGCGTGTGTTTGTGTGTGTGTGTGTGTGTGTGTGTGTGTGGTTGGGTGTGATAGAGTAGGAGATCATGGAGCTTCTCCTAATTTGAGTCTCGTCCATCTAGCTTTGCAGATGTGTGCAGGTGACTGAATCAGTCCGCCTGTACTCAAACCCCCTTACTGCCCTAACCGAACCTCTCCTCATCCTGCCGTGTGCACTGGTTCACAGGGTCGCGCTCTGCTGCACTGGGCCTGTGACAGAGGACACAAGGAGCTGGTTTCTGTATTGCTGCAGCACAAAGCAGACATCAACAATCAGGTGAGCTGTGTTGTTTTTGCTCTTTCTGCGATAATTAACCGGTAAATCAATGATTTAAGGGCCAAACCAGCCACTTTTGAAATGTAGAAGTATTAGAAGTTTTTCCCATTAAGGTACTGGTCCACCGTTAGGCTGTTGTACATT
This sequence comes from Apeltes quadracus, assembly GCA_021346845.1. Taxonomy (NCBI): domain Eukaryota; kingdom Metazoa; phylum Chordata; class Actinopteri; order Perciformes; family Gasterosteidae; genus Apeltes; species Apeltes quadracus. Next base: position 5,464,742 of record CM037924.1, on the reverse strand, counting down.
CTAGTTTCTATTCATATTATTATTTTATTTTATGTGTTTTGACGTGTTATATAGGCAGAAAACACAAGTGTTGCTCTTAAGCTTTTAATAGTGTACAATGAAGAAACCGTGGGGAAATACTTTGTAAAACGACCACTTGCACATAACTGGGACCGGACTTTGGATCTCGATTACATTTTGAAACTACACCTCTGCAAATGCCTGAATTACTAAGCGTGAGAGCTGCAGTTATTTTTAGGTGGTGGCAGAACATTCACATTCATACAGTGCAAAGTTCCACTCTGGACACTTTAACGTGTTCATTTGATCCTCAGAAGTTAAAGATGATCCGTTGCAACATTTGTGTTTTTAGTGTGTAACCGGTTGATTTAGGGTGAAATCACACGGTTACAGGGGCCTTCTCGTTTATAACGGTGTTATGCACATGTTCACCTGCACGCTCAAGGCAAATAGTGACATCTCCAACACTCCCAACTGCCCTTCTTTCCCGCTCTCTCCCTCCCGCTCCATCCCGTCCAGAAGGTCAGCTTTAATTCACTTTGTGCCACAGACAAATCCCCCAGGGCTTTAGCAGACAGAGTTAGCCGGTGGCTAGCGTGGCGTTTCGCCTCCACAAGGTTTAGCAGCATCCAGGAGGCTTTAGCTTTGGCGGTAAGCTGGCTCAGCCGCACATCGGAGAAATTACTCCACTTCCCTGCCCGGCGGGACGACACAATGCAGTTCACCGGGCCGCACAAACGGAGGCTTTTAACCGTAAGGCCGAATCAATTGGAAGTAATCAGGCAAATTGTTTTACGTTGCACAACCCGCATAATCGGGACATTTCACAAATGGCTTTCTCTGTTGTGGTCATGCATGGCCTCTTTTTTGTTTTGAATGTTCGCCGGGGGGTCGTCGGGGCGGAGGGGGATTTGTCTGCGAATGGTTCATAAAAGACTCGCCAGGGGGATAACTATGAAAACACTTCACTAATGATTCAGAGGCAAGATAATGACAGCAGAGGAGGATTGATGTGTGGATGGTGAGTGGTAGATGCAGCGTTTAAGGTGTCTATTGGTCAGGGCCGGCCCAAGGCATAAGTGAACTAAGCGGCTGCCAGGGGGCCCCAAGCAGCCGCTTAGTTCGCTTATGCTGCAACCAGCCCTAGTTTTGTATTATAACCTCACTGTATTCGTTTATAATTTTCGCTATAACAGTATAGCGTGACATTTGTGCCAATTACCTTCTAGCACAGGTGACTGTGCGTGGTAGGAGGGGGGCCCCCTTAGGGCCCCCAAGAGGCTCGGGCTGGCACTGCTATTGGTAAAGTAGAAATTGAGTCTCTAAGGAGCCAAGACTTATCGGCAGGTAGTGAAAGTGGGAAGTTTGATTTTTTTTTTCTTCTTCTAAAAACACAAAGAAGGGAAAAACCAACCGCATTATTTAGACGGCCAAAGTGCAACCATTTCCTGAATTTGTGCATTCAGGCAATCTGGACCTTTTCACCTGCCTTTCTCTAAAGTGTTGGAGGAAGTATTCAAGTGTTAAAAACACTGGACCCCTGCAGCAGAGCTACTGGCAGCAGATTGATTAGGTGACAGAGAGAAAAATATAGGGAGCTAAATCCCCTCTGTCGCTTACAGAGCGATATGCTTCTCGTTAGAACCTGCGGACTGCCTTTTGTTTTAGTTTTTTACTTTGGATGATGGAGTGTGGGGGGTTGTGTGTGTTCATGAGAGTAATAGAGGAATGTTTGGGTTGTTTGCAGGCTATTAGAGCAACCAGTAATCTCTCTTGACCTCTACCGACTGCACAGCAACCAGTAAATAAAGATCAAACATGATTTATGCTTAATTTGTTGATTAAAAAGGGGAGGGGGACTTTGAGAGTTAAAACAAAAAGTATTATTATTTGCTGGGCGGAGGAGGAAAATCGTTTGAAATTAATCAACTGATTGTTTAAGTGAATTGTTCCCAAACCCTGGTAACCTGAATTAAAAGCTTGTTTGATAGTTAATCCTGGATCAAGGCAGGGATGGACCACAATAGGTAGTGTGTGTGTGTGTGTGTGTGTGTGTGTGTGTGTGTGTGTGCATGCTTGAATACACACATCACAGCTCTGCCACCTGCCCTGGTACTGCACATTAAACCCAGATCTGCACCGTATCCCGGCGCCCTCTGCTAATACACCCCGAGGAAGTGGGGCACAAACTGTGGGAAAGCTGACGGTAAACCTCACCAAATGTAATAGTGGAAATTAGGGCTCAGACAGTGGATATTCTGTGTGCCTGAATGTATTTTATAGCATTAAGAGGCATCAGCCTAGGTTTAGGACATTCCATCAGATAGCCAACCTGATTACCAATGAAATCTCCACCACAGTATTTAACTGTAACAAGTGTCTTTGTTGTAATAAAGCACGGTATCCAATGTCATTATGTTATTCTTTGGGTATTTTCCGGCCAGCTAAACTTTTGCTGGCTTTTTATATCACAGACCTGAGAATGGAAATCTTCTCATCCAATTTCTTCAAGTGAAATTAAGGATGCGATTGGATTCTTGGGTCACCTTAAATAATTTGTCTTGTCGGGTTCTGTTCTGTGTGACCAAGAGTTACGGGTCTGGATGTTTGTTAGCGTGTGTCCGCTCCCCCTGTGGTCCTTCTCTGTTCACACAGTGTAATCCCACAGCCACACAGGTGGAAATCCCACTTGCAAACGCCTTTCTCACGCGCCTACCAAACTGCAAGGTTGCCTTGGAAATACGCATCGGTAGAAAGGACACGTCCGTTCATGGGCAGTGGAGCTGAAATGGCCGGGCTTTGGTTTGGAGATGCTGCAGACCTAAGACAAAGGTCAGGAATGGTCTGGCCTAGATTAATACAATGTCTGACTTACTGAGCAGGTAAGCGACGGAGCCGGGATTAAGCCAACAAAGAGCGAGGACAGGTGAGATGCAGGTCAACACAAAACAAACACGGTGCCCGGAAGGAAACATTGTTGAGGTTTAACGACGCCGACTGGAGGAAAAGGCAGTGTAGTTTTAAGCAAAATGGTCGTGTCTCTCATCCTGTCACTCGGCTCGTGCCTTCTTTCCTGCCTCCCGAAGCTCCGATCCCCTCACTCCATCCGTCCCACGCCTGCGCCTCTACTTTGTATTAAAACAACATGATCCATGAGGCGGGGAGGGCATCTCGCAGCACCGCTAATTCTAATTAATCCAGCGGGGTAGCGCGGCCGCGGCCGGGCCCCAAGCGCTCCCAGTCTATCAGATAGAAATTCATAACTTAATTGAGGTCAGAGCCTCGAGCCGGCAGAACAAAAGTCTCCAGCCAGGACCATCTAGATCAATAGTAATAAATATCTGACTGGGCGGCCTGCAATTGGTGGCTAGAGAGCACACAACTAGTCGCACACACGCAGTCTGCATGCAGAACCTGCAGAAAGATGTGGGTGTGAAAAAAAAAAAATCAGCCTTCCAGATTGGCAAACTTAATTATTGGACTGTTTTCTTATCTTATCTTGATGTTGGGTCGTAGAAAAGTATTCTTTTATTCTTCTGTTATTGTGCTTGTGTGTAAAGTGGAGCGAGGCAGCTCTGCACAGCCGTTTGTGTGGCTCATTTGTGAAGATCCATTGATCTGCTATTGATACGAGTGGTCAGGGTGGACTCGGGCTGTTGATTTATTGGTATAAAGGAGAACAACCCGTGACTCAGAGAGATCTCAAATGATAAATGAACTTGGGGAATCTCAATGATATACTGTAAAGGGAAGTTTCCTCTGAACATTTTTATACGAGTTGCTTCAGTTTCTCTTCTTCACCTTCTAACCTGAGCGGATGAATTGACAGATATTCGGTCTTTGCAGATCAGTGTAGGTGGAAACTTTGGCTGGTAAGTACAAACGTACATTGTTTGTTTACCAAAGAGTTTTGATTTTGTTTTTTAAAACAATCCGTAACCACAATTTTTATCAAAACTGTGTGTATATGTTAAGTACATAATAAAGTAAAGACAACGTATTTTAAGATTTAACATCCTAATACTAACATGTACATAGATACAGACAGTTCCCGTTTATTACCAGTTAGTTATTATTTTGTATCCAGTCAGGGCTTCAAGCAAATGTTGTTTTAAATAAAGATTTGCTTGATTTTTCAAACACTACTCCGAGCATTTTAGAGCGCTTTAAACGTATGCTTAGCATGTAGCAGAGAAAGAACACTGTACCATCTCGTATGTGTCCTCTACGAGGGTGTCCACTACATGTGTGTTCAAAACAATACACACACACACACGCACACACACACCTGGGTGGCTGATTGAAATTCTATGGTAGAGGCATTATTACACGTTTGTATCCCTCCCCTTTCCCAGCACTGCCTCCTATAACTAATGGCTCAGTCAGGCCAGTCATAACAAATATCCAGCAAGATTTGTCATAATTGAGTGTGTGTGTGTGTGTGTGCGTGCGTGCGCTCCCATGTGTTTGTAATTGTGCAACCTATTCCCTCTAAATATATAGTGTCTTTAAGAAAGGCCGCATGGTGGGAAAGTACGAACACGGAACAAATGGAGGCTTTGCTGAATAAAAACGGTGAATAAAATAGGTTGACAGGAGAAATAGTGCAGATAAACAAATGCGAGTCAGTCACAGGTTGTTTAGTTCATAGAATGTGTCCTATTAGCACGTCATTGACCATCTTACAAACCACTTATCATGATGACTTCATAACACTTTGCACAGATATGAAGTTTTAATTTGACACTTTCACAGAATAAGCCAAAAGTAGACATTGATATCTGCTTATTAAATCAACAATCTGTCAATAGTAAGAGGCGTTTCAACTCCAGAAATGATATAATGTTGCGTATTGATAACACAATAACATATTACACATTCTATGATACAGATGTTAATGCGTGTTGCACAACCCGAGAGACAATATGCATGATCAATGTGTAAGTGAACGTTCCTCTGCGCGTATCCACAGCTTGTAATATGTGCATATTTAACTTGGCATAAATGCAGGGTGTCAAAGCTCCTTCACACACTAATGACCCTGCAACAGATTAATAGCAGACCGAGACACAGCTTAGAACACACACAAATGCAGATATTTAAGAAAGCCATTTCTTGCGTCCTCTTTATATTGGGCCAAGGTGTAATTTATTGTGTTTTTGTGTGTGCCTCGCCTGCACGCCTCTGTCAAAGCAGATGGATCTGAACATGTAACACACACACACACACACACACACGCACATATTTAGTACTTGCTGCGCATTAGCTCAACTCGATAAAATGAAGGCTGTGTTAAAAGGACCCATCGGACACAGATACCGTTATGAATCTATAATACGAGCACTCAGAAAAGAGCCGGTGACTTGACAGTAATGGCGCGGCCCGAAGAGCCATCCCGGCAGGTGACAGTCCTCCGTGCCATCATCAGCTGTTGTTTCCTTCTTATTGGCCATTCACTGGGCCCTGCCTACACACAACTATTTGATTTCCATCGTTCTTAACCGTCCACATAAATTGTCGGGAGCATTAAAGCTGTCCTCGACCGTTTCAGACTGAGCGGGCTGCAGGGGGAAGGGGGGAGGAGTGAGAGGGGGAGAGCCGGATAGAGACCGTGAGGGGAGGGGGACGCGGGTGAGGAGAGAGAATAAACAAAGTAAGTGTTTTGCCTTCCATCAGTCTCCCGCAGTACTCAGCTTTATGAGTCCCTCGCTCCAAATGCCTCAGCCGCAGCCCCCCGCCGCCTGGCCATCGATTTTCATATTACACTCTTTTATGTATTTATTTATTTCATATATTTCTTTTTAAACATCATTGATGAGCCGCAGGAGGACAGACGGGGCCTCTGGTGATGTTAATTTAGAGTCTAAGCCTCATCCTCCTCTCTGATGGCTGTAATGGAGGCCAAGGTGTCCCACGGGGATGGGCAACCTTCGACATGGGGAGGGGGAAGAAAGAACAGGGCTGGAGAGATTTAGTGAAAATCTTCTGTCTGGTGTGACAGGAAAAGGCAGGTTAGTCAGGCTACACAGGAGCGATTTTGTGGGATGGACGAAAATGTCCCGAAGTGTGTTACACTTTCAGTATACACAATAGACCCCCATAATCCCTGGCATCCTCCGGGACCCCCGTCAGCTCTATACCTATGAATCATTCAGGGTTTCTCCCTCCCTCTAACAGTGAAGTAACTGATGCCAGCCATGGGAGCGATCGGGTAGGGGGTTGAGGGGGGGGTCACCCGGGCACTCGAAGGACACTCAGCACTACCACCAGGAGGTGTGAAGGACGGGGGGGGTTTGGCGTCGGGCTAATTTGACCGTGCGTGGCAGTGCTCACACACCGAGTGGCAAGGTTACCTCTCCCGGCTCAGAGAGGAGACCCAGATTCAATTAGGACCGGCCCCCTCTCTGCAGATCCGTTTAGCACAGGAGGGCCTTCCTAACTACACACAAACACACACACACAAACGATAACATACACACAGCAAATGGGTCACACTCATGTGCATGCAAAAGCCTTTAGATGCATAATACGTACTTATAGACCGTGCATGTTTGTATTGTCAATTCTGGCTTCATCTATGGATTTAAATGGTACTTACACAAATTACAAACCAGTGTTTCCTTATTAGAGGGGCGCCCCACTTCTCCCCTTAAACGTCTAGTTAATTGTTTTTAAAAAAAAATTTCTATACAGCGGCAGATCACGAAACAAGTTATTTTAGGTTACCTTTCCAAGGGTCTGTGCTGTGTTATTGTAGTAAACAAACTAAATAGCCGTCATTTATTCATCTACCCCCCCCCCCCTAACACTGTTATTGAATGTATGGGGGCGGAGTTTTTTAAATTTGGCTTACATTCTGTAGCTGACTGTTAATGGCACTGACTAGCTACAGGAGACTTGTGGCTCTTTGTTTTAGATTAAGGTAGCCAGAAAAGTCTTTAGAATTTGTAGTACATTAAATAGAAAGTGCTACAAGGTGGTCGTGCCCGCTCCGCGATGCCGTTGCCACGGTAGCTGATCTGGTTACAGATGGGCTCCATTGAAGGAGGGTCTTCCTCTCCTCCATCGCTCTGTGTTCGGCTCACTGATTAATGGCACCTGCTCATCATAATGCTATCTGCAGGAATCTGCATACCAATGATCCCAGACGCCTATCGATTCACCCCTCATCTTCCCCGCACTCACCCTGGAGACCGATCCACACACACACACTCGTACCTTCTCGCTCCCCCGCTCCCTCCCCCCGACCACTGTCATTATAAAAGTCAGCAGCTGCTGCATGCATTGATCATAAATCATAATTGCTTGTCCATTTTTCCCCCACTTGTTTAATGTTGCTGTCAGGGGCAGCGGGAGGGGGGGGAGAAGAGGAAGAATAGGGAAAACTTTCCTGATACAAAGAAAAAAGAGCTGAAGATGAAATGGAAAGGAGGAGTTGCGGAGAGAGAGAGAGAGAGAGGATATGATGGCGAGAATGAATGGATTTATTGGAGTTCAACACAGCTGGAGGTCATGGGAGGAAGTGCAGATCAGGATGACTGCATTCACTTTTCATATATCGTTTTCACCTCTTAAAAAACATGTTTTTTTTCATAGTGTTTTTTTGTTTCATTCCTGCCGTTTAGTGTTTGCAGGTAAGCCACTTCCTTTTGATAAAGTTGTAGCCCACTGCTCACTCCAGAAGAATAAAACATCCTCTCGCTTGGTGATGTAGCCAAAATGTCTGCCAGTAATCTGGCTAAGGTCTTGTTTGTTAGCTGTAATTACACTAATGTCTTTAAATGACTCTAGCTATGATACATGGTTGTTTAATTACAGCACCTTTTAAGAAGCATCTCTTTTAGAGAAAAATGAATGCTGTTACAGTTCATGGAGTTCGTGTTTTCCCATGATTTTTTTTCAAAAGGAGATCGACTCCAGCGGCCTCTGTGTCCCATTTGTATCCCTGACTGAGATAGCGTTCTGCCTCTGATCCCTCCACCCAATGCTGCTGCTTTAAACACCTCGGGTGAATGTTTGCAGTTTTCTGTGGTCTGTGAAGGCACCAGAAATGGACACCGGATCTGTGACGGGCCCTTTGTGTGTCCTCCTGCAGATAAACACAGTTACAGACTACATTTGCTTTGATCCTCCTCCTGCCCTTCCTGTAGGGAAAATCACAAAGGTGTACACACGCGATTGTCTTTCTTTTGACTATTTTAAAGTAGTTGCAGTGTTTCTTTTGATCTATCAAGAAATAAGGCCACGCTCATAATCCTCCTCCCATCCTTGATTTGCCGTCTTCCTCTGTCTTCAATCTCGCGATCATGCTGGTAAAAATGATAGATCGGCGTGACTTAAATTCAGCAAAACTGCAATTGTACTAATAGAGCAAACCCGAGCCGTGCTGCTCCTAAGCATATTGCTCCACCCCATTAGGGTGATACACTCCACGGCGCTGGATCCCTGCTGCTGGTATTGTGCAGGCAGCGGCTTTATTGAGCACTCTGCTGACATCCAGCCCAGCATTTCTGCACCGCAAGGGGAAACTTTGGACGACACGCGAAAGCCGGGGGGTTCGGTGCGACACGCCTCCCTAATGGGATGGGAACAGGGGTGCACCATTGAGGAAGGAAGGGAGGGCGGGGTCAGGAGGGGGAGATTGGGGGGAGGGGCAGGTATTGGGGGAGAGCGGGGGAGTGTCGCTTCCAGACTGCTTCCAAAGCAAATGGAAGGCAATCCAATTTCCTGTGATTCCATCAAGCCTCCTTCCTGGATGAAGGGGCATTAGGCAACGCTGAGAGGACGGGCCGCTGACCCCTCACATGAACATGCAAGGAACATGTCTGCCGTGCACACACACACACACACACACACACACACACACACTGGCAACATACTTCCTGGCGAACATGCACGTTCACAAGCAAAATACTATGCAGTTTCATGCCTCCAGGCTCACTCCGTTTGCTCCTTCACACTCTTCGGTGTGTGACTGACAATTAGCGCTGGCAGCAGATTAGGGTTTAAACCCCTTACGCTTTAATTAAAACTGTATATGTCTGTGCACTGTATTGCGTTTTCAACGCAAAATGCCTTGACAATAGAATCCCTCTCTGTCTCTCTGAATCATTGTGGGAGACAGACACGATGTCCTCGATACATCACAGGTTGATACGTAACTCGCAGGCAGACAGCGTTGTTGTCTCGGGTTAACTACGGGCACGCTCTCCACGCTGGTGGCGATTTGCATCTGTGCTCTGTGATCCACCCAGAGGGAATAGAAGGCTCTAATCCAATCAGCAGGTCCCCGAAGTGCTGCTCCTGAGTGAGAGAGAGACGCACAACAAGAGGATCACTCTGCACCAGGGCCGGCTGCAGAGGGGAGACGGGAAAAGGACGAAGAGGGAAAGGAAAGACAGTGGAGAAAGGGAACGGTTGGTGTTGTAATGAAAGGAGAGGGGGAGGAGGAAAGAAAGGAGGCACTGGAAAGAGAGATGAGGGGAGGTGTGGTCTGCAGAAAGGGAGGACAGAAGAAGAAGAGGGGGAAGAATTGGATGAGAGTGGAGGGAGGACATGAAAGTGGCCCAAAACAGGAAGGTGCACGAGAGAATCCGCGGTTGGAAGGGCAAAGGCGGAAAGACTAATGAATAATTTTGCCATAACACTTTCAGTAATTTGGAGGTATTTCCTCTGCAGTGACATTTTAGGGCTCCGATAGAAATGTCAACGCGCTGGCTTTTAATCCGTCTCTGAGAATTTGGGACCATTGTGCTCAAGGACTGCTCTCGCTCTGTGACTGCAGCCAACGGTTCGACCATTCGTCATCATTAGAAGGTGCAAAGGCAGGCTAGAAAAGTGATTAAGAACTGGATCTCCTGTTGACGCCTGTCATATATATTGTCTTATTAAACCCGCACACACACCCACACCCACACACACACACACACATATAAATATCCCCTATATATGTCCAATGTCCAATCCACAGTTCTAACAAGAATTATATCTCTATCTTTGACCCTTTGTCCCCACGCATCATTTTTTCTGTACTCTCACAAATCTGCCTGCAAACACACACACACCTGCACATGCACACACACACGCACGCACACACACACACACGCATACATTCTTGCAAGAGACCACTGAAGTTCAAGTCCCCCTCTGACACGCTTCTTTATCTCCACTGCCCCTGAGTTGTTGTGTGTCAGGGTCACGCTGCCTCCAGAGTTGATTCATTTAAAAGACAAGGCTGTAAAATTATTATTATTATTATTAACAAATGACAGGACAAGACCAAAATGGTTTTAAAAAAATGATGCAATTCACCTGCAAGTTGAAAAAGGTGATTTGCAGGTCACATGTTTCTCAAATCAATATCTCATCATCTCATCACTGGCATTTGCTACAATGGAAACATTGTAGCTTTGGTGCACAGCCAACAAGTAGGAGGAGATCGGTATTCTTCAATGTCCATTTTGTTTTGTCTTACAGGATAATGAAGGACAGACAGCACTACATTATGGTAAGAAGGAACCTTTTCATAATCTCAATAGTCCAAGATGTTCTAGTCCCACTTTAAATGTATTTTTCCCTCCCCTTCCTTGCACACTCTATCTTCCATACCTCATCTTTTTTTTTTACAGTGGTTATTCACCAAGTTTCTCTTGTACCACTCTGCTGTATTCTGCTTGTGCTGGTGTGTGTGTGTCCTTTGGTATGTATGCGTGGATTCCTGTCTGGTTTTCTTCTGTGTGTGTGTGTGTGTGTGTGTTTGTGTGTGTGTGTGTGTGTGTATGTGTGCGTGTGTGATAATCGGCAGGCCTCCCAGAGGAAATCAGCACTGGTCCTTAAGACACCCCTGACCCTCTCATGCCCCAACACAAAAGTCCCGCAGGGGCGTTTCCCCTGTCCTCTGAGTGTGTGTGTGTGTGTGTGTGTGTGTGTGTGTGTGTGTGTGTGGCTGCACCATCTGTCCCCCAGCGCGGTGGCGTCGGTGTGGGCATGTTGCATCACCTGATGGAGATCCGCACACGCAGAACACGCTCGGCAAAGGAAGCCCCGAGGATGAGGCATAAAAAGATGACTAATAAACATAAGCGATGAACTCCAAGAGACAAATAGCAGAGAATGAAAATTCATTCCCACCTCTCTTTGCACAGGGCCACGGAGCCTGGCAAGTGATTAATTGAGGGTTTACTGCTCACCATAAATTGTTCTCCTCCCTTACGGCTCCCCCGAGGGTCAGCCACTTTTAACAGCTCAAAAGCCCAGGCGAGACACCCGCCACGTGCGCACACACACACACACACACACACACACACCAACCCCAGGCCAAAGAAAATGCTGTTTACAGCAACAAGAGGAGGAGTGCAATTTTGGCTGGGTAAAAAAAAAATATCAGCCGTGCTTTGTTAGTCTGATTAAAAAAGAAGTGTCTCTTTTAGCGTTGTGTGATACTATTCACACAATAGTATCACTGCTATTCGCAGTCACAAGTTGAGCGTTGCAGACACACTTGGGACGCATTCCGACGGATCGCGACACCTCACCCACACAGCCGTCCATCCACCGAGCCAACCCGGGCTCGTGGGCTGAAGAGGCCCGGCTGTCAATCGCCGTGGCTGCTGACATCAGCGATCATGGCGCAGCACAAAGTCCGCTCTTTAAGAGGAGTGGCCGCTCGAGGCCGATGGGAGAGGAGCACTCAGAACAACAGAGGAGGAGAGAGAGAGGAGACAGGGATGAGCGGGGCGAGAGGTGCATTGTGGAAGCAGAGACATGCTAACTGTGTTAAGAAAAAGCATGCCTCCGCCTCCTCGCCTTCATACACAGAGAGAGCGAGGAGACCCTTTGAGTGGGGCACAAATTGCCAATGGGGCAGAAATGAAGTGGTTGAGAGAACTACAGGTCCAGGCCAATGTCAGTGCTGTGCCTGCAGATTGGCTTTTCATTAACTGCAGCGCTGCGCACGCTGTACTTCACTGCAACACGTGAAAGAAAGGGATGAGACACGTCTGCTGAGAACTGGTTTGCACAATTACGACTTTAGGTGATAAGCCGCAGTGATCCACGAAATTCCCACGTCTGATATTTATTTAAGTCACTTTTGACCCAATGAAGGAAATCGCAAGAATGCCAAAGTCACATGGATTCACCATCTGGGGAACGTGAATGTTTGTACCAAATTTCCAAACAGGTTTTGAGATATTTCAGTCTGGACCAAAGCAACAAAACACCATGGTCACAGCAGTGCAGCAGCCCAAATACCTTCGGGGCAAGTGGACGTGGATGTTTTTGTTTCTTTAGTCCCTTTTTCCTGTAAAACTCCTCCGCCCTTTTTTTTCTCCCCTTCTCAGCATCGGCGTGTGAGTTTGCCGACATCGTGGAGCTGCTGCTGAACGCCGGAGCCGACCCTTCCATCAAAGACATGGAGGGCTCGCTCCCCGAGGAGGTCACTGAATCCGGAGCCATCTCCTCCCTCCTGCGTCAGCACGCGGCTCCCAAAGGCTAGAAGGCCCATCTCTCAGCGCGTCTCATCCCTGCTGCACTCGTTCGCTCTTCATCAGCCCTCCGTAATCCCCTAAAGAGACTCTGTTCATCCCGGCAGTTAGCGAACCAGGGTTGCTGATTGTTTTGTTTTATTTTTCCTTTTCAAATAATACTTGAGGTGAGTTTGATTTTGTTGGCTTTGCTCTTTGGAACTTCGGGGTGTAAAAATTGGCCCTTCTATTTGATAAGACACACAAAATGAAAAACACCACATGTATTTTCATTTAAATACTGTATATTGACTTTATATTGTTGAGTGATATGACGCTTACTGCAATCACTGGTGGAGGTTTTGCTATACTGAGGTAATTGTACCTTAAATATCTCTTGCTATATTTGACTGATGCAGACAATGTTGTAATTCAAACTGCTTATTGGCAATATTGGAATGACGGGATCTGTGCATCAATGTGATAAAATATCTGTATTTTTCAGCTATTTATTCACAGGATAAACCAAAAAAAGACATTCCCATCCACCTATTCAATCTGTAAACCGTTTGAAATTCCGAAATATTTTCCACATATCGGCCGGGCCTACTGCCCAGGTCTGCCGATCAGCCAGGCCTTTCAGTACGGGTCAGCCCTCTCTGACCATCTCTTCATGGTTCAGTTGTTATGTTCGAGGAATGCTTTAATCATTTGTCACATTAAAGTCTTCAACAAAAACGTCCCCCTTTGACTTGTTCTCTGCTCATTAGACACCTCAGACATCGACTCTTATCATGTATCTCTCCAACACATGCTGGAGCATGCAATGTATGTTACTACACCTTCCAACTAAAACCTATACTGACATCTCTCCATAGTGAGCACTAAAAATAATCTCATCCTTACATTATCAATGCTGATTCAATTGACCGAAACTGTATTTATGTTCAATTATAGCAAATCGGAAGCGTATATACTTTATGATCAGCTTGATCAGACCTTTACCAGCGATTTAACATAAAAAGCCCACAGATAAACAGTAAATATGAGAAGATTATAATTGCATCAGCAACAGCAACTTGACTGCGCATTGAGTGAAACCAGATGGTTTGCAACAATAGAAATGAGCCTAATCCGAATACAAGTTCAATAAATGCGTATTCATTTGTCCTGTGTAACGTAACACCGTCAAAACTAATGAGAACACATGGCTGCGAAGCATACTGTGTGACACATAATGAAACATACTCCATGTTTTAATCCATAGCTTCATCCACATCCCGCCTGACTGGCCCGTCTTCATTGTCCTCACGTCGTACGCACAACGTACTGTCCACGCAACACTGGCCTCCACAACCCGCCTGGTGTCACATGGGAGAGAGCTGGATGTTCTCCAAAAAATAACCAACACATGGTCTGAGTCCAAATCAGCTTTACTCTTCCTCAAGCCCCTCTGATCAGCACATTCTCTGTGTCTCAGCGCGCACACACACACACACACACACACACACACACACACACCAGATGAGAACACACTAAATCTGGAGCTTAATCTACAGCTTCACAAAGATGCAAAAGCACATTTTGTTCACAGCAGCAGGGACAAAGCTTAATCCTCTCCTCTCTAACACCCACTGGCTCTGTGTCTTACTCAACTGGACATCTTCCTCAACGCGACGCGTTAGATAACCGCCTCGACATGTCCGGCTGCCGTCCGTCAGTCACGCGCAGATCTGTGACGGCAGTAGACCGTCTACTCGGCGGCATTGGTGTATCGTATCCGGGGGGGGGGGGCGGCACTTCAAAATGCATTTATTTTTTTTCTGACAGCTGTTGTACAGTGCTCGTAGTGAATTGATATCCAAGTGCCTGCACATGAGGTGAATTAAAATGTCTCCGCGTGACGTCTGCGTCCATGTCCTGCCCTCCCCTCCTTCACAAATCACACAGAAGAAGAAGAAGCATCATCATTTACTTCTACAAACTCCAGCCGTCGAGGGGAAAGCTGCTGTGTATTCAGCCTGGCGAGCGTCTCGTTGTTATGAATTCCATCCACATGCGGCCATTAGGCTGCTGGTGGATCTCCAAAGCCTGTTTGGGGCCGCTGTTGTCTCCGCATTGCTCCCCGAACCCCCCCCCGTTACGAGCGGAGGGAGGTAAGAGAGGTTGACGGCAGCCGTGCTTCCCCCCACCGGCTCGTCTGCGAGACTCTGACAGTAAGCCCATTATGCTTCCATTATGGGGCTTCAATTTTCCTCTGAGCTATTCACTTTTGACACCTGCAGCCCCCCCCCCCAACTCCCCATCTTCAAACCGCAGACACCCCCCCCCCCATCCCTCCAGTCCAAATGTTGTTCAGCCGAATATTTATGCAGTTTTCAGAGGTGAAAAGTAATAAGCTTCCGTTTCTCCAGCAGTAAACTCGGGTACAGTTTTGAGGTACCGGTACTTTGCCTGAGTGCTTTCACACTTTCACTGCTCTATAATTCTTCTTTTTAGTCCTCCACAACCCTTTAAGGCCTCCTGAAGATGAGTCCCCATGTTGGACAGGAAACACTTTTGTAATTTGCACATTCTAAAAACCTGATGTCAGATCGTTCTCCACCACGAACGCAGGTACATCCTTAACTCAAGCCAAGTTAATCAGTGAAAGGAACCTGCTTACTGTCAGAATAATGGGTTTTTAGGGAGATTAATAACTAAGTTTCATGAAAACATCCAAATCCCCAATATAATCGAAAACAAAACGAGACTCATAACTTGGATACTGAAGGCATTTATTCAGACACCCAAAGAGAGTTATTTGTTTTTGTTGCCAGGAGATGCCAGGAGATGGTGGCGTCCTTCCTCCGGAGGGACGCCACCATCCCTCCTCCTTACCGCTCTCATCACTCCCCTTTTCATCTTCCTCCCACCCTCCTCCTCCTCCCGCACACGCTTCTTCTTTTTTACTCTCCGCTCCTTTCTCTCTTCTGTAAAAGCAATACCATGTTGTTGCTTGGGCCAGCTCTTAATGCATCCCCCCCACCCCCCACCCGTCACCCACACTACACACACACACACACACACACACACACACACACACACACACACACACAGCCACCCTGAGCAGCTGGAAACCAACAGTAAGCAGAAATATCTCAAACACTTCCCACTAATATCAGGGGCTTGCTCACCCATCGTGTGTGTGTGTGTGTGTGCATGTGTGTGTGTGTGTGTGTGTGTGTGTGCACGTGTGTCTCCAAGGAGGAGCTCTAAAGCTTTATGTGTAGTTTATGGTGATGAACAAGCGTTTTCTGCCATCCACCCACATCGCCATGAGGACCTGAGCTTTCAGACTTCTGGCAAGCCAACATTTATTTGAAACTCTCTCACAGCATCTTCACCACAAACAATAAAACACAAACCACAGGAGAACTGCAGCCGCTCACGGCAGCCTTCAATGCGACAAATGCATTATGGTCGCAACATTATTTGTCATGGTTTCCTCTGGGTTATGAACCCTCCTCCTCCTCCTCCTCGGTGGGGGGGGGGGGGGGGGGGCGTCTTGTCGATACGTGCAGCCGCAGCACTATACAGTGGGAAAAGGCCCAGTTTCACATTAAAACAGCATTGAGCTCACAACCTTGAGAGTGTCATTGAGAAGCCTCCGTTTGACTCCCGTCCCCTCTTTAAGGCTCACTCCCTCATCCTGCCCATCATTGTTCACTTCAGGCCCGGCGGAGTCGTTTGGGGAGAAAAATGCCCCGTCTCGATGCTGCGGGATTGACTCGCGGGGCGAAAAACAAATCATCTCTGTTTTGCATGTTAATTTATTCCCCTTTTGCTTTAGTGGGGGGGAAAAAACAGTTTCCCTCAGGAAGTTTGTAATAAAAGCCTCACGATCGATGATAATGGCATTTGCACTTGTGTTTGTCATCTTCGCGAAAGCAACAGTGGTGGAGTTCCCGCAGATTTATTTGTATACTAGTGCTGTAAGTGGCGTGTAAATTATCCTAACTGTCTGTGTGGCTTTTTATCTTGGTAGGGCTTGTAGTATTAGAGCTTATCCATTATAGCCCATGGCGCGGCCAATCAATGCTTAAATAAAAATCATGGCGTTTGATACAAACGTGCAAACTCCATGCAGGCTCACTGTTTGCCTTCTGCTTTTATAATGTAACAGGAATAGCTAAAACACAAAGGAATCGATAACACTTAAGTTTGGGTTAGGTTGGCCAGCTCTCAGACAAGTGCAGCACCTTGCTGCATACAAATGACTTTCATACAGATGTACTCCATGGTGTAATTTCATTATAATTCTACACATAGTTAGCCAACACCATAGTTACACAGGGAATAAATCCACTGTAACCCAAGAGGTTTTTGCTATGCGTTAACGGCTACTAAGAACATTAGTACACACAAAAGACACACACACACAGATGCACACACATAGAACTGAACTAATATCCTCTGAAGTTTTCTTTAATGTTATTTTTCATGTTTTCTTGTATTTATTCTAATCTGAGTGTTTTTTTCTGCCTTTATTAGAGAGGCAACGGTCAAAAGAGGCCAGTATGTGATGCAAGGCTCTTCACTGGACTCACTGCAGCGTAACATTATTGTTCGTGGTCAGGTCCTTAACTCCCTTCCCACCAATTTACCGGTATTTTTTTTTTTTAAGCTGTTTTAGTCCCGCCTTCCGTGAAACTCGTTACGGATCAATTAGACTCACTTTGTTAATCCTTCAACTTTTCACGCAGCGGCGTCACCAGGTCAGAACTTGTTCAAAGCATACAGCATTGTTAGCGTGCTGACCTTTGTGTTTCTCTCAAAGCAGCGCTGTGCCAAACGGCCTCACACAGCCGCTGCAGAAGTGATGTTAATGACAGTGGTATCAGTAGAGGGTTTTAAAACATCAATAAGGGGGCAGCAAACGGCCGGATATAGAAGACATCCACAGCAACAGCGGTTGCTATTAAAACGTATTCCGCAGTGTTGTGTGTCTGCGCAGTGAAAGTGGGACTGCCGAATCTCGAAGGTTAAAAATCTTGGCATTGCAGCCTTTTTAGCAGCGCGACACATTGACACACAGAGCTAAACGCCGGCTCGTGGGCCGTATTCCCTCTTTGCCTGACCACAAGGCATATTTTCCAATTTTTGGACAAAGCACCCTACAATTAGTTAACAGCACGGGGATTAAGGATGGATCTGACGGCGCGGCGCTGCAATCTGCTGCTGTCTCTCTTTGGTACTGAGAGGATCAGTGAAGCCGTCGAGGCATCTGTTTCTCCACTTGTTTTATTTTTTTTCTCTTTTCCTTCCCTCTCTTCATGTATCTTTCTTGTCACCCCCCCCCCCACCCTCCTCCACCGAGAGAGCGAGAGAGGAAAGCAGCATCAATCACTGTTAACTGACTGACCACTGTCTGTTGGTGGTACTAAATGGATCTCCACAATTGAATAGAGGCCTAAGTGTGTGGTAAATGCTCTCAATGGGTAAATTAATTTACGGGTTAACTCGCTCTAAGAGCGTTTAGATAAGGCAAACATAGTAAAAAAGAAGAAAAAAAACAGCTACAGGAGATATTTTTCTCCTGATACATTGAAAACAAAGCTCAGCTGAAAATCTCACCTCCCACATTGATCACTGCAGGTCTATGAGAGAGGAACGCACTTCAGGGTAACCCAAAGACAATTCAGCTTTATTTTCCTCATATAGATTTGACTGTACACGGTTCATACCATAACACAGAAGGCATAAATGAATAATTTCAGTGCTCTCTTTTACATCTTTTTCAAAGACACATGGCAATAATAAATAGCGCTCATGAAACAAGACGATCAACACGGTTTCAAACTGTACAAAATTTACAACAATTAAGACGCAAACTTCCGAGGCAACACAGATTGAAACAAAACTGTAGTGGTAATGTATTTGTGTACGTTATTCACTATACATTTTATTCTATAGCCCGCAAATCACACTGTAGGAATTGTTTGTCGTTGTTAAGGTACCAATAAAACGCTGGTTATCTACTGGTATGTGCAAGGGGAGAATACTGGGAGTAATGTCAGCTGTAGGCTGGGGGCATAGAAACGTATCAGACTCTCGTTCGCAAGAAACTATACTAATGTAAACTTCAACTCATATTTTTCAATCCTTTGACATTATATATTATTTCCAAAGTTATTTATTAAACTATATAATACTCAATGTCATTGTAATATGCACAACCCCATGTTGTGGATATTACTTCATCCTCCCCATCTCTCATAGTTCAATCCCAGCACAGTAAGTGTTTTATTAATGTATTTACTAGATAGTTATCTTGAAATTTGCGGGCTGTAATCCAAAGTATTACCTGATTTCCCTCTTGGGGTCACCTTCTGTTTGTTGAGTTGCTTTCTGGCTCCTGAATAGGATGCTCTGGTAAAAAAAAAAAGGAATTTGGCAATTTTTCTCAAAAAAGTGA
Organism: Apeltes quadracus; assembly: GCA_021346845.1. Classification (NCBI taxonomy): domain Eukaryota; kingdom Metazoa; phylum Chordata; class Actinopteri; order Perciformes; family Gasterosteidae; genus Apeltes; species Apeltes quadracus. Next base: position 5,445,821 of record CM037924.1, on the reverse strand, counting down.
CCACACATAAGAGATTTGACCAAAAAGAAATGGCGGGTACGGTTGTATTTTTAAGGATTCCTTGCCTTCAGAGCAAAATAGCTACTGGCTTTTAACATGCTCAACAGGTGAAATCACTCCATCAGAACAGTGAGGTTGCGCTGCAAGAGAGGCAGAAACCCTCAGGGAATCGCTCCTCTATCTCGGTTATGCTGGGAGGCTTTGAGATGATGCTGATGTTGCCGGAACCGACGGAAACGTCTCAGAGCGGCGCTGAAGCGGCAGTAGGGTGTCAGCCCTGATGGCTGGAGGGGGGCGTGGGGCTCTGTGGTAATCCCTGTGACACGGGGGCCGGGCACAGGGAGAACAGATTGACAACACATCTGGGGTCAGTAAGTAGGTTGATAGCAGGCGAAGCTCTGCCGGACTGAGTAGATTACCGAGAGAAGCCCGGATCAGACTGAGGAAACAGAAGAGCCGACACAAAGGGACGGGTTTTTATTTCTGCCTTCCTGCTAATACTTGTTGGTGTTTTTAATGTCAATTCAATGTTTGGCATTTGCATTATCCTTTAATTTAATAATATCTTATAAATGGACATCTGCTTGTCCTACTGTGCATTGGAAATAAATTAATAATTTAGGTATGTGATATAATACTAAAACGGTTAGAGGTGAATTTCTCCAAAGCCCCCCCCCCCTCCCCCCCTTCCCCCCCCGAAACTTCTTGACTGTCCTTCAACACACGAGCTTTGATGCACGGTGAGTCTGGAAACAGAATATTTACTACAAGACAGACTTCTCCTCTCAGGCAGCTTTTACAGAGCACCTGTAAATATAGAAGAGAGACCTGCTGTGTAGCAAACAGTGTTTCCCTCTCACCCAAACAGAGGAGACTTTGTGTGTTTACGGGCGGACAGACAGACAGACAGACAGACGGACCAACGGCCATCTTCTTTCCTAATAACTTCAGCAATGTTAAAAAAAAAAAACATCAGCATGGTTCAAAATTCACACTTGTGCCACTGTTCTTGTAAATTTCTCTCCCAATGAAACACCGTGTTTTTGCCTTGTGCATATGTCTCTCCCCTTTTTCTCTCTTCCTCTCTCTGCATTCCTGTCCATATGAGTGGGAAAAGAAGAGGAGAGTAAAGTGCATTGCCAATGTAAAAGGCTTTGACATGGCCAGACAGCAGTCCTACTCGTATGAATCAGAAGCATGCAGGTGCCTCTTGGGTCTCGTGGGGACGTGGATCTAGATTGAAGCCCTATTGTTGTGGCTGTTCAACCGGGACGGTTTATTTTCGGGGGGACAGTGTTTACCTCCTCTTTGAGCATTAATCCAACAAAAGTCCAGTCTCATTCTCGCAGTGAAAGAACAAAATGAAGTTGGGTGATACCGAAAAGCTGCACGATACAGTGTTGAGATCGAACATTCGGGCGGTGTGGAGGTGTTCTTTGCCGCTTCTGTACGAGCACAAGTCCCACTTTCGTCCCTTTCTTCACCTCTTCCCCCAACACTACAAAACATACCAGTCTTGGAGGGTGATCGAAACCAATGCGAAGCCGCAGCTTAGTCTGTTTGGCCGTATCCCCACAGAGATCTTCTGCCGCGTTTCAATCTCAAAACTGGGAATGGTCCATCTCGTCCAGCCATGAGGCGGGGCTGGTGGGGAAGTCGGGGTATCCCGTACTGCTTCCTGTGGACAGGTCTGAGGTCGGGCCCCCCGCCATGGCCCTCAGGGCCTGCCCCACCCCGCCCGGCCCGCCCTGCACCACGAGACCGTCCATGCTGAAGCCCAGGTTGTTGAGCAGAGGGGTGTGGCCGGGCAGAGACGTGATGGAGGAGGGCGACTGGGGGAGGCCGTACGGGCTCCCCGCCCGGATGTCGTGGTAGGGTTGTCCCGCCGCGTCGACGGAGAAGCCGCCGCTGAGCACCGCGCTGCTGCTGATGTCGCCCACGCTGCCGTAGAGCCCGTTGCCGTGGCCCAGATCCGACAGGACCTGGTCGTCTGTGGAGGAGATACCGGCACTTTAGCACGAGGGCTGTAAAAACTTTGACACGTCGACAGTCAACCGACAACTGCAAGAGCATTATATAGTTGTTATATTTCAATACCATTAAGTGCTTTTATGGGTAGAATATATTATGGCAACATTACGTGGAGTTAACAGGTACAGTGAGTGGACGGGTAAGTATTAAATAAGCATTTGAGTTTTGTTGGTGACAAAGGATATGCTTTACTTCTCTAACAACGGACGTCTGTATGCGAGCACAACATATTTGTTTCCATCTCAATCCACTGAGTGGCTTCGATAACAACAATGCCCCAGAGCGCTTTCCCTCTAATTGACTAAAAGCCTCATATGCTTTATAGAGTTTCTGTCACCGTGTTTTCATTTCTCATAAAAATTCCCTCCTTTTAAAAAGTGTCTCAAAGAGTTTTATGGCTACCCAAAATGGGTTTTGGGAACGTTAAATAACGCAGGGACGTCTAAAATGTCGCTCGCATCCCAATAAGGACCCTTTCTGTTTTCCAATAAGCTCCATCATGGCGAGAAACGGAAGCCGGAGAATGCCTCGGCTGCCAGGGGGAGTTGTGAGGGGAATGTGAAATGAGAAATGCTGTTTTGGATTTATCTGACACTGTGCATTGAACAAAGCAAGAAAACAAAGAAACTGCCACAAAGACACATTCAGCCGCCGGCGGCACCATATCATTTAGCAGCTTTTAGGCTCCCTTAATCCCATTAGCCCGACAGCATGACTGACAATTTCCTCTCGGGCATCTCTTTTCAAGGCAATAATAGGTATGGACTCGGTTCATTGAAGTTAAGTACCTCTGAAGCTTAGTTCACTATCACTGAGTCCTGCGTCGTCGGCCGAGCTTTCCTTCTCCACTTTAGTTCCTCCTCGGCTGCGTTTGACACTTTTATAAAACTGGGTCCAGCGATGTCGACCTGCATCTTTCTTCAGGCGCTTTTCCTTTGCTCGTCGGTTCTGGAACCATACCTGATGCAAATAAGAATTGATCTTAGCTTAAAATAACTAAGATGCAAATTGCAAAAAACAAAAACATTCTAAATTGTGCGGCAAAAAGATTCACCGTTTCATTTAGTATGCAGGAAAAGGTTAGAAAATCTTGGAAAGAAAGGGTATAAAGTATAAATAAATAATAATACGATTTGCAGACGATGTGATGTTGTCCGTGTGTTGACCAGGTTGGAGATAACAAAGCATGTTTTGCAGGAACATGGAGACCTGCAGCACTGTGAATGAAAACTAACTGAAGCCTCTACCTGCACGACTCTCATGTCCAGCCCCGTCTCTGAGGACAGCTGCTCCCGGACGTGGCGTGCTGGCTTCGGCGAGTTTTTGTAGGCACTTTTGAGGGTCTCCAGCTGCTTGGCCGTGATGGTGGTCCTCGGTCGCTTGGTCCCCGCCTCCGAATCGTCTGAAAGCGCCATCACAAGTGTGAGTGACTTTGTCTGACATTCGTCACGTTGTCACTTAACAGTCAGCGGCCCTCGACCTATGCGTGGAATGTATGCATGTTAAATAAAGTGAATGGTCGTGTATGGAAGCGCATCATTGTCCTTGTGCATCCGTCCCCACAGCAGATGACATAGATCCAGCCTGAGGAACGACGTTATTGGAGGCGCACAATGTAGGGGCATTGCTTTACTTCACATGATCAATCAGAGAGGGATGAACAACTCTAAAGAGAGGAAGGCGGAGACAACAACCCACACCCACTAAGAACAACATAGATCCACAGCCAGTGCTCAATTCACTAGAAACTAGACTGTTTTTTTTTTTTGCTGAGTTGATGTGAGACATTTTTAAACAAATATCTCTTTAAATGAAGTTTCACCGTATGTATTGCGCTGTTGCTTTGATATGTTGGATGTGTGCAGACCTACCGTTTTGTTTTGCCGTCTCATAATCCACCTTGCACACCAGCCTCCCGTCCTCCATGAGGTAAAACTCGTCGCCGGTGGCCAGCTGCCGGCTGCACATGATGCAGGCGAAGCAGTGCAGGTGATACACAAAGTCCTGCGCCTTTCGCACAACCTGCGTCGGAGGGATCCCCTGTTGGCAGGATGCACATTTTGTTCCAAAACGCCTGAAAGGAAAACATTAAAGAAGAGATTAGAACTTTTCATGCAAAACTTCAGCGAGGCCGTCTGATAACCTCGTCACTTGACAGGCTGGTGGAGCTATCGAGACCAACGGAGATTAAAATGTCCCACGACAGATGGACATTTCTTCAACTGCAGCAAAGAATAATGGCCCCATGTCTGCATTATCAAAAGCTCCAGCTGTTGTAAAGGGGAAAAAAATCCGCACTGGAATGCATTTCAGTTAACGATAGACCTGTCCGCAGGTTGATGGATGGAGAGGATCAATGCACTGTGTCGTGTGTGGAAGCCTGTGTGCGTGCATTTGTGTGTGTGTGTGTGCGTGTGTGCGTGTGTGTGTGTTTGTGTGCATGTTTGCATCATTATGTGTTTGCAGATGAAGAGCTGAGGAGGAGGAGGGGTGCTCACAGTAAACACACCCTGAGGAGAACCAATAAAACCTTGACTGAAGTGAGGCTTTATATCACACAACCAATCCGCAGGGGGGGGGGGGGGGACGCAAGGTGAACCCTCCACATCACTTCTGGGAAACTGTGTGTGTGTGTGTGTATTCCTGTGTTTATGTATGCATGCGCTCACACACGTGTCCCAGTGCAGGACATATAGCCCCTGCTTTCCCCCTGGGGTCGGATAACGCTGTTAGTGCTCAGTGAAGACTCCAGAGCTCTTTAGGTCTCATTCAAGCTTTGAGCATTAAAACCTCTCAAACACGATTTAGTAAAAAGCCTCGATCTTCTGATCCTGTTTTGGATAAAAGTCAAACTCAATTTTCCTCTGTAATGCCTGAGAAATCAAATCGTTTGAAAGACCGTGAGAGAAAGGAAGAAGGGAAATGGAAACAATATAGTAACAGAAAAATCATTTTTGAGCCCTTGTTTTGAAAGGCTGCTTCCTCTCATCAAGACAGCAGAAAACCCGGCAAATTACGAATTAACTATGAATATTATGAATACCCTCATTTGAATTCTGAAATAAATCAACAAACTAATACAGCATTGTTTATACAAAATAATATTAAAAATAGGCAAAAAATAACCCAGACCATTACAACTGTTATTACCATGATAGAATCTTTTGCTTCATAAATAAAATCTAAAACCAGTGGATTTATACTAATGTGCGAATAGTAACTTTAAAACAAGGAAACGTTAAGATGAACTTTAAATTTATTTTTGTTTTGTAAATATTAAATATCGCCTGAAATATTCAAAGATGTATTTCCGCTCGTCACTTTCATTCCCAATTAGTGGAGAAAACGTGACCAAAACCTGCGGGGTAAAACCCAAAGCTGGGGTCAGCCTTTATCCGATTTTCTATTTGCAAAAAAACAGACAACCTACGTTGTTTTTTTTGTTTTTTTTAAATACACAACATCATCACTGAAGCCAAATAAATGAGAAACTGACTTGAAGAAATCCTCCTTGCAGTAGACGCTTCCTGCCCGGGAGAAACATTTGTCCGCCAGCGGGGTCTGACAGTCGGCGCACTTGAGGCACTTGGAGTGCCAGTGTCGGTCCAGCACCTTCAGGATGAACTTGTCCAGGATGTGTTGACTACAGCCGGCGCACTGAGGGATCTCTGCGGGGGGAGGGGGCGGAAACAGGGGGTCACATTCACGCGTGTGCACTAAAGGGATGTGAGCAATTCCATAGAAATACATATTTTCAGGCGAGCGTTGTTAAAACGAGAGCGATACAGATCAGTCATATTCTTATACCATTACGAATATTATTTTATAGTATAAATTATGGAATTCGATATGTATTTTCAAAAGCTTCTGTGAGTCCAGAATATTAATTGTTTCATCAATAACACAATTTTTGGTAATTTTATTACTGACCAAGTTTTGTCGCTGTTCTTTCGTTATTTTAAACAGATTCCTTTTTTAAATCACATTTGGGAAGCAAAAAAAAAATGTTTTGTATTTGAAGCGCTTTGTGAAATGTGTCCGTCACTGTCTCCGGTGCTAAAATCGGATCTGTTTGGCGGCCGTGACAGATGACAGACCTTATACAATCATGTTGATTTGTATTAATTGTGTTCCTTTGTCGCCTGATCGTGTCTCGATGTGACGTTCTAGCAACAATACGGTGGAAAATCAGGGTCAAGACGAGGTTTGTCTGATAAAAACACTTCTGCAGCAGTGTGACGATCTAGAAATCGCATATTTCAAAGGTTATGCTGCAACTCAAACACAGTAAAATATTAATGTATTAACAAAATGTTTAAACAACTACATGCCACGGTATGTTGCACATGCAACTGGTTTATTTTGTGACGGTGTACCAAAACATAATACATTATCCTTTGCATTTTATTATTTTATAGAGAATCTAATAATGATGCGGAAAAATACTTTGTCCTAACAAAAAAAAAGCTTCTTAATTCATTGTGTAAATCAATTGCTGTGCAATTCTTTGATGTTGTTTTTGCTTTCGGTATTTAGTCAAACATCCACTTGATATCCGATAATTCAAAATCAATATCGAGGAGAAATGGACCGGATAAACAAACACACCAAACGAGCTGCGGCAGCGATGCTGGTTCACAGACAAAACACCCTCTAACCTTTGAAAGCTACGATGCCATAAGCTTAAACCTCAGCGCAGAACAACACGGTCAGGAAAACAAAACAAAGCTATCAGGTTGTGTAACACGAAGGGAAAAAATGATCGTTGAATGGAATTGTTTTGTGACAAGGAAATGCGTTTAAATGCAGATCAGTGAAAAATAACAGATACACATTTCTGATTAACTCTAGCTTATCTATAACAGAATAGAAATGCTCTCAGTGAATAATATAGAGAAACATTCAAGGGCTTTATTTCACCTCGATGGTGAGAGAATTCGTATCAGGAATGATGGGGAAATGATTTAGGACGAATTGCAAGTGTTCGATGCCTTTGTAAAAATATATATGAGGAGACATTAGAGGCGTTTTGAAATATCTGGAGATAAGTGGTGAGTGGATGAAGTTGAGAGGGGCCGAGAGAAGTGGTGCTGAAAGGAAAGCAGCACGATCTTGGCAACGACACCGTCCAGTGTGTGTGTGTGTGTGTGTGTGTGTGTGTGTGTGTGTGTGTGTGTGTGTGCGTGTGTGTGCGTGTGTGTGTGTTAGAAAGAGAGAGAGCACTAAGAAATCTGTTGTTACCACTCTCCACTCTTTACATTCATTTTACAATTCATTCTCATCACCTTTTCAGAGATGTCCAACAGGAAAAGACATTTTTTTCTCCCGAAATTTATAAATTCCATTGGGCAGCCTCTCCTACTTTCAATTGTCAGATGATTTCTGGTAATTAAACGTGAAATAAAGACTTTATCTGAGACTAAGAGCATGCAGCTTACGGTTTGGGTATAATCAGCATTCTGCCCACGATATAAAATTAATGTTTATGTTCGCTATTGCTTATATTCCTGGAATAATCCAGGTTTAAATCCAGAATCCATGCTGGTACTGAAGGGGGCTGAGTAGCAGGATCTTTATCCAATCTTTTAATCTGCCTTGATTTATAAAATTAAAGAGCATAAGCCGACCACGTATAGTCTCTTTTTCACTGTGCTCATGTTTAAATACTTTACTGAACAGACCGGGTCTCTACATCAAAGTCTATTCATCAAATTACATCAAAGTCATCTTCATCTTTGTACGTATGTGTGTGTGTGTGTGTGTGTGTGTGTGTGCGTGTGTGTGTGGGGGGGTAAACTAAAGATGATAATGATAATATTATTTGGCATCTTTGGTTATCTGGAGGTGTGTTAAAGCAAATAGGAACATTTTCGACCAAATGTTTTAGCATCAGTCTTTCGAAAGGAGCTGTCCAATAATTGGTCTCAACGGTTTATCCCACTTATCCTAGAGAGTATCTACATGTTCATCTGTACATTTCAATAACTCGCAATAAATAATTGCGGAAATGTATCTGATTGCATTTCTATCTTCATTGCACCATCCGATAATAATTGTTTTGAGACAGGTTGACGGGTGTAACGATGAACACAATAAGATACGGAAAAATAATTGTGATTTATTCGGGGCCGCATCCCAAATACACAATGACACAAACGAACTGTAATGCTATTTAAATGCGTAGGTCGTGCTTAAAATTTAAACGACTAAATAAAGCGAATCCGGCTTTTTAGTTTCCCCCAGTAATGCGTGTCAATCAAAGTCAATGTGTATCCGTTTGATGGGTGATGACAACCGCGTCTGATCTCTTGACCACGCAGTCTCGTTTACAAATTAACAGCTGCCTGGGGAGGCTCAGTGTGCGGGACAACCTGACGCGGGAGAGACAAAGTTTAAGGCCAAGCTGGAGAATAAAATACTGTTGCTTTAAATAACAGAAAGTACCCACCCATAAAGATGGGATGAAAACACCAAAATGACATCCCATATTGCGGTGAGGCCGTGGACAGGATGTGGACAGGCGGGTCGGCCGTTGCTTGGCATTGAGGCCAATTCTGTATTATTTAAGACTCACATGCACGTTGGAAAATAAGCAGCATGACACATCATTGGCCCGCGCGTGATCACCTTACTGGTACGGAACCCCTCTCTTCCAACAGCAGCGAAAGAAAAACCCTGCAACATGTGTTGCGCTCGCAAACCGTAGAGGGTATAACGAATAAAAAAATGTCTTACGTTGCAGTGGCACTCCGAGAATCTCCGGTAAACTCTTCACAGGACTCTCTGTCGGTAAGACCGCCGCACTTTGCATCATCGTGATCCAGACCGGGAGACACACGAACGCGCATACATACACACGCAACACGGTGGGCGCACTCCCCCAATTGTCCGGTCTTCTGGAGAAAAAAAAAAAAGTATGATGGTGCTGATGTCGAGGCCTCTCTCTCTCTCTCTCGCTCTCTCTCTCTCTCTCTCTCTCTCTCTCTCTCTCTCTCTCTCTCTCTCACGTCGCTGAAAGGTGAGCTCTGCTCGCTGTCCCAACAAGCCTCTGTCCCTAACCCCCGGGAGGATGTCCGTGCCGCGCCGTGCCGAGCCGAGCTTCTTTTTTGGAGTGAATCAGACAGGACTGCTCGCTCCGTTCGGCGCTGCAGGGGCGGCGGGGTCTGACGTCACCACGGCAGAGGCTCAACCGGGGGGCCAATGGGAGCGCAGGAAGAGGAGGCCCCCGGGGCGGAAAGCGTCCTCCATAGGTGTACCAGCGAGCAGGAGAAAGGAGAGGAGGAGAGGCGTCTAACGTGGTATAATATGAAAATGTCTCGAGAGAGGCGGGACCTTGCTGTTGAGGAGACCATAAATAGCTCACTGCAGTGGCTCCTGGAGGGGCCCCGGGCCAGCTGGGCTCATTCTGGGAAGGAGAAAGAAGTGGTAATGCAGCCAGGAATATGAGGGATGGTTCCATTTTATTTGGGGACCTAAAAATAAGACACTTATATAAAGGAACGGTGAGGGTGGATGTTGCGGATGTATCTGCTGCTGCTATGAGGAAGTCTTAAATACAGGATGGTGACGCAGATTGGATAATGTGGTCTTCTTACACTGACCTGGAAGGCGTCAACATGAAATAAAATATCCCCCCCCCCTCCCCCCCAATAGATCCATATAGTTTCACCTTAAAACGCATATTAATGGTAATAGAGTTGAGGACGATAACGTCTGAATCCGATTCCCAGCACCTTGAGCCCGCCCGATCAGCACTGTGGCCGCGCGGCTGGATGGCTCTCCGTGACAGCTGGGATTAGCAGTCTGCGCGCAGTGCTCCTGACACTGTTCATTTCAAAGCCCATCGTCTGAGACGGCTCTCGCGGATAAGATATTCCCCCCGGAGGCCCGCTGGTTCAGGCTAGATGAACTCAATCTTCGCTTCCAATTTACTTCAAGCGTGGAAAGAAAAGCCGTCGGTCAGCCTGGTTGTTTCCATCAGCGGACAGCTGACCGTCTGCGGGTCTCAGGTGAATGTTTGCGGCTAACACGCCGCATCCGCATCTGCACGGACACATCTGGATGCGGGCTTTATTGCAACCTCACCGGTGCGTTTATTTAGAGAAGTTCACGTTTCGCGTTGATTCGATTGTGTTCAGTTTAATCTCCATGTGATGCAATTTGGCTTCTCGTCATTTGAAATGTTGTCATTATTATTGTATCAATTCCACACAAAAAGCCTTGATAAACAGAGGTTATACTGTCAACCTGAGAACATTTTATTCTGAAAATGGTTTCTGTGGTGGAAAAAAAATATTTCCAACAAATAGTAGCCATGTTGAATTAGTATATTATTTCATGTTGCCTATTAATTGACATTTCAATTAAAACGAGTAACATTTTCTTTGCGACGCAACGCTAATATATCCTCCCATGTTTTCTCTCGTATTTCCAACGGATTATTTATTCTATTGTCGCACGTCGTTTATTGAGGGAACCACAATCCCATAAGCCGTTTGCGTGCGCGCTTAATGTTCCAAATGTAATTTAATGAAATGAAAATGCACATCAAGCTGATTAAAAAAGAGGCTGGGATATTACAGGAATTTCATCCAAACCCTTTCAAGGCTTTGGTCTCTTACTCCAGGTGTCCCCTCCATCCGTCTAACGTGCCCGTGTGGCTTGGAAGTCACGTAGTCCTTGCTTTATTTGCATTATACACTTTCCCCCTCAAGATCATTACATTTATTCAACTATTCAATTACTCTGATTGTTGGTATCGAGACCCCATGGCTGCGCTGGAAAACAATGCAGATAAAAATGCTCTTAACCTGTCAGCAAAGGGCAACACAATTAGAATAATTGACGGATGCAAAATGCTGAAAGAGGAAAGATGTGAGCGCGCACATCTGCTTTAGTGGGACATTATGGCGTTTTTCATTGTTAAACGAGAGGGTAAAAAAAAAGGAAAGAAAGGATTCATAAAACAATGCACATCGGAACATGGACGTGTTTCAAGGGATTTTTAAACTAAACAAGTTATATATTAAGAAGTTCACTGCAATATAAATATATATATATATATATATATATATATATATATATCATATTAAAACAATAGTCCTAAATAAATCAAATTCAGCAAATGACAAGTCAGTTTTATCACAAAACAATGTACTCAAACAGGCGACAGAAAAGACAGAAAGCAAAAAACAATGAAGGAATCATTGAAAGGATGCACATTGTGAAGCGTGTGCTACTGTAAGAGTAGAAGAAGCTGCAGAGGAAGCAGCAGTAATTCACGCAGAGGGCGAATCCTTTGCCACCGCCGTTGACCCAGCAACCTCTAATTAGATCTAATATTTCAGTGGACGAGTTCATTGGCATCTGAGACGCACGGATCCATTTCCCTGAGCAGGGCGTCACAACGCGGCCGTGTGTGAACCACATGTGTGTACTACTAACACAACTCCGCGGCAGGCAAAACACTCGCACGGCTATGTGTGTCATTTCATTAAATACATTTCCCTATGTGTGCAAATTGATGATTCATGCATTCATCCGTTAATATCTTTCAGATAATCAAATAGGCTACTAACGGACAGTGCAAACGGACACACGGAATGGAGACAACGTCGCTGCGTTCAATTCGTGTGCAAAACAGCGCTTCCCTGTAACGATGGTGATCAATGAAACCATTGCGTGTTCAGGGAAGATGCTTGCAAGATAAACAAATAACCCCCACCGTGCACACCTACCTAATCACCGCAGCTTGCCGGTGATTCTGGCACAGGCTGCCCCTCCTCCTCCTCCTCCTCCTCCTCCTCCTCCTCTTCCTCCCCCTCCTCCTCATCCTCCTCCTCCTCTTCTTCTCCATGCTCCTGGAGGGCTGCTCTCTGCAGGATGAGCCGAAGAGAAGCGGCAGCAGTCAGTCAACCAGCAATCTCTCCGGCATCCAGTGACCAAACAACATTAGGTAGCGATGGCACCGTGTCCCTCACCATTTGGTCCGAAAGTAGGAGAGGAACAGAGGGAGGGAGAGAGGGAGAGGGAGAGAGAGAGAGGGAGAGAGGCAGAAAGCGAGGGGGGAAACCTTAGGAGAGAGCACAGAGGAGAAAATTAAATTGCACTTGGGGGGCAAATTCTATTAGGGAATAGTTATTGTCTCCTGACAGCTCCTGTCCATTTGGGTAATTAGAAGAAGGGATTGGTTGAACAAACGAAATCTATTCCTTTCAGAAATGATATTTTCCAATTACCTGATTGAACCTGACCCTGTCGTCCTGAGACGAGGTGGTAATGGGCTCATTTGACTCAAACAACTTGTACAGCGGTCCGGTCAAGCACGCCTGAGGAAAAGCTTGGCCGAGGGTTTTAAAGTAACCTGAGAGGTGCGTTTTACACGTTTTATTACACAACAGCAAGGCTCATAGAGGTTCAACAATTTAAATTGCTATTATCACTATTAGTAGTAATGGTAGCAATGAATCCAACTATGCACTGACAAACAAATAGATATCACAGGAATCGGTCTGGAGAGAGAAGGTCTAATTCGTCTTGGGATTTATGGCACCAGACCGAAGCGTAACCGGATAAGTCTGCAAAGCAAATGAATGGATCACAATTAGAAAAAACCTTGCATGGAAAGTACTGATAATGACTTTTTCCTTGATTGATTAATGTGCAACATGAATGACAACTTAAAAACAGATCATCGACTGTGTTTTTCAAATAGGCAAACATGCTCATGTATGTTTTTGTCCGCAGCTCCTCCGTTGAGTTGCGGGTCTCATCATCTCCCAAAAGGAATGCTTAATTTCAAGAGTATATCTAATAAACCTTTCATTCTAATTCTCAGAGGACTGACCACGACACAACATACATCTCAATAAAACCTGTCCGCCAAGTCATCTTCGTCACCTTTATTTGAATGAAAGGAAAATCATTCATGCAACTTCAATGTTGGTGAATGATTACATGCCACTGTGTTATGTGACCCGAAGCCCCGTCACTAACAAAAAATATCTCAACAAAAAAAATGATTTCTTGAAGAAAGCAAACAGTGGATGTTCCCACAAGCAAAGGTGGGACTCAGAGTCAGCTGAGTGGACAAAAACAATGTGGCTTCAGTGTTGGATCTCCTCCAACTGCACTTCCTGTAAGCTACGTGCTAATTCTGAAGAAGTACGGGTAAGATTAGAACATAAAAACACAAGAAACAGAAGTGGAGGGAAGACGTAGAGCTCAGATTTGTGTGAAATCAAAATAGCACAGTTGGCCGTCGAGGCCCGAATGCAGCGCGGGATGGCGATCGATCCTCCCTCCCTCCTGTCCGCACTTCTTCACTATCTGCTGTGCACAGGAGGACTTCCAACTCTCCGCCGTGAAGTGACAGTCTCGTTGGTCCAAACACCCTCCTGGCACATGGACAGGTGGGGGTCGGGTGTTTGGGAGAGCAGATGAGCGTCCACATGGAAGGGGGAGGGAACGCAGCAGTAAAATGAGATGGATCTGACCCTACTTGACTCCTGCTTTTTAAAGGCTGAATGTTCAAACTGAAAGGGGTTCTGGCTTAGTTTGGATGTGATATATACCACTACCATATATTAACCTTTTTTACATCATTTATTCAGCCCCCTCACACACACACACACACACACTCACAGCGCCTGCCTTCTCTCTCTCTCTCTCTCTCTCTCTCTCTCTCTCTCTCTCTCTCTCTCTCTTTCTGTGCACAGAAGGAAGCTTTATGGTATTATTAAAGTCAGAAAGAGAGATGACAGAAAAATGCATAAGGCCCCTCCTGCATTTTAGTATCAATACTGGAGGGGTAATAAACATGGAGGCAGAGAGCTACGGGAGAGAGGCAACTATAAAACCTTACATTGTCTAATTTATGGAAGACAACAACGGGGCAGCAAGGTGAGGTTTTTACCCTCCCGTCTGTGCTTCCACAACACGGCGACGTCTCCGCGCACAACGGTTCTTTTGCAGTAAACAAAAACACAAAATATTGTCCATATTGTTCATCTGAGATGTAACTTGCTGAGGGTCCATTTTGAAATTGTTTTTTTGTTAAGAAAAAAAGTACTTTAAAGGACTTTCTGTCGACTTTGGCTTAAAAGTTTAGCTCCTATGTTTGTTTTTATAATTGTGTCTGCAAGGAGTTTAGTGCAAATCAGCCACCAAGCTAGATGTCTGAGTCAAATGCGTTGCTGATAAAGTATTGCTAAGCCTTTAAATGGCTGTTGGGACAACTGTTTGACTCCTTTTAGTTTTGAGGCGTCTTTATTTTCTAATGAATTACTGGGTTGCTTCATTTACATAATTCTGCTCCAACTCTATTTATCTTTCTGGCATGAATTAGTATTTTCAACTAATTTGTATCTCATTAATACCTTTGGCATAACTTGTTTGTGGTTTCTTGTCTCATTGATTTGTAACCCCTATAAAATAAGTTTAATATGATAATAAATATATAACTAAGTTTTTCCAATTTTTACAGATTCAGACCGAAGTCAGATAAAGAAACGTGTCTTGATTTAGATTTGAGGCGTCTGTCCTCAGTGTGAACCGCTCACCTCAGCCTTGGCAAAGCGGCAGGCAGATATTACAATGCTGCCAACTTCCTCATTAACCATCATTAGTCTGAACCAGCACAACACTTACAGCTCACTGGGGCTCACGGCACCTGATAAAGGGCTTCTGTGGCGTAAGCAACGCGGACTCCAATCCTATAAAACGAGGACAGGTAAACATGGGAGCAGATTAACAGATCAGATGTTCAAAGGTAAAGGAAAAGGTGCCTAAAGTTATTCATGTTTTGAATCACTTTCTAGATCCCGATCTCAAAGCAAATCAAAATGTAAGCAAATCAGATTCAACAACGCAAATAATACAAAATACCACAAATGTTTGAGGACGGTTTCATAGAGTAAAAAAAAAAAAGGACAACCCACCTTAATATCAACATTTTTGAAACAGGTATTAAAAAATGAATAAGCAACATGCGTATGGTCCATATGACACATTCTCAATCCATTCTGTAGATAATGCTTATGTGTCATTGTCTATTGCAAAGTATCCGAGAGTTTGATTAAGTCACCAAACCACAGTTGCTCAGCCTTGACGCTCCTCCGCCTCAATACAGGGCTACTGAACAGTGTGTGCGTTTGTGTGTGTGTTGTTAGAGGAATCGACTGCTTTAACTGAACAAATTCAACTTACTCTCATTTCCCTGTCGTGCTCCTTTTGCTGAAAAGGTGGGTTGGATTAAGCGATAAGAGCTGCATTTTCGGGTGAGATCAGTCTGTGTGTGTGTGTGTGTGTGTGTGTGAGACAGGTTGGGGTGAAGGTAAGGGTCAAGAGTCAAGGGAATTCAAGCCAATGTTCTGGGAAACACAAAGCTCAAGATCAAGCATCGCTCGTCCTTCAGATGGGCTTGTTGTAATCCGGAAGGCATCAAAACCTTGTCTTTCGTCCATTTATCCCACACACGTGTGCGGACACACACTCACAGACACACACACACACACACACCACTCCCTCTTTCATCCACCTCACCCGACCATCTCACCCATGGGAGTCTGCTGCTGCTGCTGCCCGCCCCCCCGCGGAGCTCACCTCCAAGTGTGTGAGGGAAGAAGCCCTGTGAAAGCCGATTGCGTTTTAATAAAGTTTATTATCTGCGTGGAGCTAATCCTCAAGGGTAATCTCTCCCCTCTAGTCCCAAAGGAAAGCTGGATTACTCACTTGCTATAATCCCAATGAAATTGTTAGGATTTAGTTTGCGGTGCACAGCAGATGGCAACAGGCTTTTTCCTTCAACCTTGGATGCTTTAACCCCCCCCCATCCCTCCCATTTCTACATGCAACAGCCTGGTCCTCCTTGTCTCATTCATGGTCGTCTTGGTGAAAACAAAAAAACAAACACAAAGTTGTTTTTGCCAAACCTGCGAGGAATAACATGTGGGAGAGTCTCAAAACACGTGAGTCAATACAGACCCGATTTACCCCTCCTCTCTAAATTCCTATTATTTGGTAAAAAAGAAAGTGACACAGCTGTTAACTTGACTGGTTTCAGCAGTATACCAAAAGCATTGAGTCATTATCAAAAATAATTTTATTGATTGAGACAAAAGCAAAGAAGCGAACAGAACAACATTTTTTTTTTTTTTTTTAAGATGACCAGCCCGAGGCTTTACATCATAGACAAAAGCCCAAAACAAATCCTGCTTATTCTAAAACCTCATCCAGTGTGAACATATGCGCTGCCCCGCCGCACAACACTTCATAAACAAGCAGCGTAGCTGTTGTGCGGCGGCGTGATGTAAGAGTCGAAGATGTGAAGTAACACTCTGTGTCACTGGACAGTAAACAACCTCAAAGCAGATGAACAACAAAAGGCTGGTCAACTCTCATCCGAGGAGAAAGTTGAGTGTGTTCAGCAAAACGATCCAACGGTCAAACCTACAACGCATCTCGGGACTGAATGGTCTGAGTATTAAACGAAATGCAGTAACATTTCATTAAATACTGATGCATTGAATTAAACAATCATGTCAATGGTTTATTTGAAGGGAAGGAGTAAATCTGTAACTGAAGCACAACCGCTTTTTTTTTCTTTCATTAAAGCATAACCAAGTAGCATTTTATTCAAATATTTTGTTTTTCAAATATAGAAATTGTAAATGAAAAAATATGATATATTACAATTATATTTTTTAGTCATAAGTAGGTATCGGCCTAATTAAGAGATATAAAAAATAAAAATCACACTGTTACAAATTATCAAAACCTAGTAAAATCAATTAGTTACATTCACTCCATATAAACTTGTTTTTTATTAATCTCATTCTGGGTTTGTCCTTTATAAAGGGGTGAAATAAAAAACAAAAATCTAAATTGTGATCCTTAAATTTGAAAACAGTAAACCCACATATTCACATATTTCCCACGAGGTTCTGCCTAAAATAACAAAGTAAATGTAAATTTAAAATTAAATAACCAAACCCGATTTAAGAAAAGCAGCTACTTTTCCCGTTTTGCCCTACACTCCTACTTAGACACAACACCTCCAGGACTTTCAGCTGTAGGTAACAGTTAAGTGGACCGTCCAAGATCGCCCTAATCTTGACGCATCCCCTTACAGTTACCCCAACCGAAGCCTATGGACCTAATGAACATTAATCATTGATGACCCATCTGAAAATTGGATACCTTTCTGTTCAAGGGAGGGCTACTTTGACCCTCCGTCGCCTGAGGCGGTTCTTGAAGAAAAGATACATGGCCAGAAGACACATGGAAGAAAGGAAATAAAGGATGACACACAGGCTGACGTCCACTCTGGAAAACCCAATGCTCAGCACAGACACCCAACGTTTCAGCTCGACCTCCTCAACGAAGCGCTGGCCGCTCAGTTCTCGCTTCTGCCTCCGCGTCCTCTGCTGCCCCACGTCCACCTCAAAGTCGGCTTCCAACGGCTGCAGGCCCGCCATCCCCAGCCCGCCGTCCAGATCCGCGCCGAGTCCAAACACGGGCCCCGGATCCCGCTCCTCCTGCCTCTGCAGGCTGCGCTGTTTGACCCGGGTGGCGGCGGCGCCCTGCGGCGCCTCGGCCCTGTGGTGCTGGTAGACGAAGGAGTCGAGGTCCACGATGTCGTCCTGCAGCTGCGGCATCCTCAGGCCCACGATTCTGGGCTTCCTGTGGGCCTGCTGCCGGCCTCGGCCCACCTCCACCTCGGGTTTGCCCCAGGGCTTCGTGTCCGATCTCTTGCGCTCCATCTCATCCGCCGCTGCCCTTTCCCCACCTTGCTGCGCTTTGTCCTGCGGCCCCTCTTCTTCTTCCTCTTCCTCCTCCTCTTCCTCCTCCTCCTCCTCGTCCTGCACAGTGGATTGCGATGGCAGCGGGGGCGTCATGGAGTCCGAGGCCTCCCTGGCTTTCCTCTCCACACGTTGCTGAGATAACAAAGCAAGCTTTTCCCTCTGTTTTGCCAGGACCTGGCTTTCATCTTCGAGGTGGTCTGACAGGACGAGGAAAGACAAGTAGACGTCATTTCTAAAGTTATCACCTACAATCCGATGCTCTAGTCATCATCGTATATTGATCTGGGTGAACCTCACTCCGACTCAGGAACTCTCTCCTTGCTATTCACTCTTTACAGTAGAAAACAGTAAAAGTACATTGTAGTATGGAAAAAAACTGTCACACATACACACACACAGTCCTTACATTTAGAGAAGACGTGATGTGCTTTAGACCAAACTCGTTCAAATCCATAGAATTGGGAAAACCCAAATTAAGTCTTGCAACTTAAAGTTAGAAAACTACATTAAAGCCCTAAAAATGAGTAAAACATATTGTACAAAAAAAGTGGTTGACAGTTGGGTTACCGAGGCTCTTTCCATGTGGTCCAATGGCTGAGAATCTTTTACGACAGATACCTTTGCATTATTTCAAAAAGAGCAAGAACTGAATCAATGACCATATTTGTATTTTTACCAATAGTTCTGTAGTTTAGCTGAACACTTGAGTTCATGAGCTCGGAGCTCGTCAGAAGACAAACTATGACGTTAAGCTGTACCTGCGAGGATGCTGCTCGATGAGAAGTAGGACATGAGGAAGGGAAGAACCTGCTGCTGGCTCCACCGGTGCTCCCCGTTGTCCTTCACAGAATGGCAGGCTGGACACATCTCGGGCAAAGGCCACTGGAGCTTCGGGAAGTTGGGGTCTTCGGTTAGAGCACCTGCAGAGACCAAAATCGGAGGTAGAGTCGATGCTTTCCACCGGACAGTATTAGGCGTTGCTTTCAATATTTGCGATACTTTAGAATATGGGCAGCCAATGTTCTAAAGTAAATTTCTGAACTCCGGTTCAACAAAATAGGCCTTTTTTCCTCGCAGTACTACATTAATAGACGATCAAGCGCCTCACCACCCTATAGTAGAAAACCCAAACATTTTCCCGTGGATTGAAATTCATTGTCACATACAGGAATCACACAACATAAAGCATCCAGTCAGCAGCCTCCATCCGTTGTTGTTTCTTTCATTCCCCTTGTTGGTGCAGTGACTCGAGGATGTAAGTGCTTTGAGGACCGGATGCAATCTACGGTGAACCCATTTGATCTTGTCACAGAGCTCGTAAAAACTAAGTGGCCATATGCATATGTGTATGTATGTGTTTAAGTGTGTATATGTAAATCATCTGTCTGAGTTTTTGTGGGCACGTAATCTAGGGATTGATATGTGTGTGTGTGTGTGTGTGTGTGAGTGAGAGTGTATGACAGGGTCTAACAAATGATCAATGGGCTTCTGGGACGTCCCAGTGGGAGGGGTGGTGAGATAATAGATGTGGGCAAAGTGGACAGCTTCGCGCCACACACACACACACACACACACACACACACACACACACACACACACACACACACACACACACACACACACCCCGTTTTGAGGCAGCAGACCTTGGTGCTCTGGACCACCTGTCTTGTCCCTTCACACCCCTTTGAAAGCAAAGTCCAATCTCCAAATTGAGAGAGCAACACAAACCTCAGAGGGGAGCTGCCCTTTTAATGAATTAGAAACTTTCCCCTTAACATGTTTTCTTTCATGCAGCCCCCCACCACACACACACACACACACACACACACACACACTTTGGCAGAGAAACAGCTGTAAAACCACAAAATACTTATACACAACAGACACGCTCTGCACAGATGCCTACAAGGACACACACTCCCACACAGGGCAGAATCTAGTAATAAATTGTTACAGGCCATTGTGTTTGTAGGTGTGTGTGTGTGTGTGTGTGTGAAGAAGGGAAAAAGGGGAGCAGCAGCAGCAGCTCTGTCACTTTACAGCACTGTCAATTTACACCCTCCACCACCTGCGTGCCTGCTCCCTCGTCCGTCTCTCTGCCGCTCATCATTAATCTCAGTCATATGCATGTGTGTACGAACTCTGCATACAGTACTTTACATAAAAGATTCATCAATTTCACAGTGTCCTGGATTGGCTGCATGTGTGGGGAGGGGTGTGGAGGGGGGGGGGGGGCTTTTATACATTTCAGCAGGTGGGAGCAGACTCATGCCCAAACGCGCACACACACACACACACACACACACACACACACACACACACGCAGCCATAGAGGCCTCAGTTCTCTTTCCTTATTCTAATCAGCTCGCCACATTTGCGGCAGGGTGACTTTAGCCGTACCAGCCATATTGAGATTGCCACAATGGGCTGCCACGGCGATGTCATCACCGCCGCGCATCCATATTCATCAGGTATAAATATGTATTGTTCAGCACGTCAAACTAGCTTCTTCAGCACTAATTCTCTAAGTGAGGATCACCTGCATGCCGGGCCGCTGGGTATGTTTAAATAATCTAAATCGGTTCGTTCAGTCAGGATCCACATTTGCGGGTTATATAAAACCGGCAAAAGGAGAACCAATTCTTAAACAATGACGAATATTTCCACAATGACGCAATCCGGTCCGAGAATCACTTCCACTCTGGTATAGAGAGGAAAAGGAGAAGTTGTTGACACAATAATGCAACTCTCCCTCGTAAAAGTTACTCAAGTCCCAGCAGACCAGCCCATAATGGAACAGATTGCCCTATTGGCTTCGAACGTGACATTGATGTGCTAATGTGAATAAATATGATGTACCACCCTGTGACGAGGTCATACAGCTCTCTCCTGTTGAAGTGACCAACTCAACCGGTACCACGGTTGGACTCCATACTAACTAAATGAGACTACGATAAAGCATTATCATAATCACATTTTAAGGCAATGGAAACTCATGTACAGTTATCGCTCATTGGGACACATTGCAAAGGATGCACTAAGAAATGCACTAAACGCGGGTGTAAACTCAGCCATGAGGGCAGGCGGCCTGCTGCCGTTTAGTCTGCAGAAATGTGATTCAGCCTGTTGACAAGCAGCAACAGGACAGAGCTGCCGCCGGTCTTAATTCTGCTGCTGCGAGGAGGCCGAGGCCTCTGGGGCCTCTTTGTTGCCAGCTAAATTAATTGTTCGGACGCTTTACAAATAGCTGCTCTTTCATGCATGGCTGCTCCTGAAAGGAGGGGCGGGGGGAAGCCTGCTAAAGAGCTCCACTTTAGGCGGAGGGGAGAGGAGGGGTTGAGTGGAAGGAGGCTTGGCGTGTGCTCTCCTCAGGGAGACGCCGTCGCTCATTGCTACAAAACACAGCCAAACCCCCCCCAGTCTCCTCCCTGCCGCTCCGAGTCATTCCCTGCGGAGCCCCTGACTCACCCTCCGCCACGGCGAACGCCCGCCGCCACACGCCACAACCTGACCCACGCGCATGGAAAGGCTGCTTGTGCGCGCGCTTGGGAGGGGGAGGAAAGGAGTGGGGAGCGCGTGTGTGGCTTGTGTCATGGCGTTTGCCACCTGCTGTCCCACAATACCTTGGGAATTGCGTGTATGCGTGTGTGTGTGTGTGTGTGTGTGTGTGCCTGGGTGGTTCCTGGGGGACCCATCCTGCGAGGATGCTGCGCCATTAATTGTCAAGCGGTGGATACGAGTCCCACGGGATGACGAGTGGAAGGAGAGAGAAAGGAGACAGAGACAGAAGCGTCGAGGGAAGGCGGATGGGCGAAGGTGGCGGGTTGAGTAGTGTTTAAGTGTCGGGGGAGCAGACGCTCGCGGGGACGGGAGTCTTTCTGGCCCCTGCTGTTCAGGACACAAGCTGTGCCTCGGACAGAAGAGGGGGGGGCAGTCTGCACAGACAAAAGACAGTGATTCAACAAAGTGGGCTGTTAATGACAGCCCGGTGCCTAATAAAATCATATGAACACCCGACAAGGGAGGAGGAATGCTAACAGCTGTTTAACACTCACAGGGCTGATGTGTGATATGCCGATTCAGCGCGGCCAAAAAATAAGAAAACTCATTCCCATTCATATGCGGGACAAGAATGGAGAACATGCTAAAGATTCATACCCATTGTCTCCTTTTTGTGTAAAGCAAATTAAAAGTTAATAAGTGGTTATTATGCTGCATTGGAAGACCTGACCCCGGATGGAGATTCATACCCATAGATCCCGGGTCACAGTGGGTTGAGGGAGAGAACCAAAGTAAGGGTGTGCGAAGGATGAAACCCGGCAGAGGGGGGGGATCAGGAGAGAATGGATGAGGCCGAAGCAGATGACACTTGGAGGTCTAAGACGGGGGTGACAGCTGGCGTCTGATCGGAGGATCCATCCTTCCTCCTCCCCTCACCCCTCGTAGTCGCATTACAAAAAAACAGACTGACCATTAGAGGAAACTGGAACTGAAAATCTCCCCCCAAAATTGAGTAAAGAAATGCTCAAGATCTCACAGGGTGAACAGGCACAGAATATATAAGGATACTTTATTTTGCTTATTTTGCTTGAATCTTTCCTTTTGTTTGTTTTCCATTGGCAAACGATGCGAATAGTACCAGGTACTTTCTTGGGAATCAGCAAGGGTTCATGCACTCAACACTTTGTTTAATTTTTAATGGCAGATGGCCGCACTTGGCCATAGCCAACACAGTACAGGTGTTCCTTTGTTTGGTTACCAATGACAGGTCAGCCTTTTAATGCATAACTACAGAAGTATAGTTCACTGACGAAATGTCCATCATAATCCAAAATGCAGCAAATCAACAACCACAGAAGCTTTGGTGTCTCTGCTTGAAGGACAGTTTACATCAACTTATTAGTTTACCTTATTTAAAGGCATATTCATTGCGATAAATTGTGCCCCTTTAAAAAAAAAAAAAACTTGACTCCCTGTAGCAGATTAGCAGTTTAGAAATATGGTCTTCGCTTTGAATCAAGTAAAAAAAGAATAAATAAGTAAAAACATTCACTCCCTGTGGTGTTTGTCTGGTTATCTGGAGCTATGTGCCGACATCTCTACGGACAGACGCTGCACTCGTACCTGCCAGTCTGTTGTTGACACGGTTGTGTCTCGACCAAAGCCACAGCACCGCTGACGACAACGTGGTGACCTCCATCAGACTCTCCTCCGCCATGGTCTCAAAGTGCTCGGCACACGCCCGGCAGCCGAAGAAGCTGTGGACGTAGCTTCTCATGGCACTTAGCACCTCCTTAGGCTCTGGAAGGAATGTTGGTCACAAATGATTTGACAAAAACAAAAGTCACAAACTCCTTCCCAACCACAGCGTTGTTCCATGTCCTGATTGAGTAACTCTACGTGTTTTTGTGATCATACACGAGTAATATGCAACTGAAAACTGTGGTTGAAACTGTAATGAAAAACACCTGTTCTTGTAAAGCTGGTTGTCTCCGTACATTAAAAAAAAGCTACAGCTAACTTGCTAGAGGCGGTGTGGTTCCACAGCTTCCTGGATTCCCACGGTTATGTGGGCCAGGAGTCACACAGAGCTGGGTCAACCCCATATTGAGATGAATTATCTGTGCGAATGGGATAACCCATAGTGGAGATTAACTACTGGTAACACTGTGTGAATGGTGGCCATGCTGTTGTCTCAGAGCTTCAACAGTCCACAAACATATTCTCCCGGAGCCGTTTGCTTTTGTTCTCGGCTTAGCAGGACCTTCAGATGTACCCCAATGACGCCGGCAGTGTGCGTGCGTGTGCACGTGTGTGTGTGTGTGTGTGTGTGAGAGAGAGTGCTCTTTGTGAAAATAAGGGCGGGCTTGAGTTCAAACCTTGACCAACATGTTCACACCTTTCTGTGCAGTGTGTGCGTGAGTGTATATATGAATGGAGCCATACTGTACACCACGTGTGTGTGTGTGTGTGTGGTGTGTGCGTCCACTAAGCCGGTGGTCTGTGGGGGGCCAGATGGGGGGACGCCCTTTCGGGTCCGTCCATCTGCAGGTCACGTGATGGTCCGTAAACCTCGGGATTAACCTCTGCGTGAGTGTGTGTTGAGTGGAGATTATAGTTGCGGCCAGGAGCGGAGCCTCTGGTCATCTGCCCGTTTTATTAACCACTCACATTCCACTAATCTAACAAAATCCCTTTTCACACAGGCAAAATTAGGTTCAAATTTAGTTGCCAAAAAAAAAAAAAAACAGAAAAATGTGGTCATGCAATTGACTTTTGTTTCTGTGTGTGATGTGTCGATCGGGTCAGTGTGAAAAAAAAAAGCTTTCCACTAAACATTCCATGTGCTAATTTGTTTACACAGCCTCACAAAGCGCTCAGCCAGTGTTCACTCCTCCATGAACCTTCAATGGGCTTTTCCATTCACATAAAAACCACCTCGGTGTGCGTGTGTGTCTGTGTTCGTACCTGTGCCTCCTGCGTCCTTGGCCTGGACAGTAAGAACATGGAAGAGACTCCACATCCCACAAGGGTAACGTCTAAAGTGGGGTTGTGAACCTTGACAGCCCACCCACCGCTCTCCTTCAGGCAAGGCAGTGTTTGGAGACTGAGAGAGAGAGAGAACGAGGAAAAACAAGCAGACAGACACTAATTACTGACTGCTGGAATCCAGGAAACAACAACAACAAAAAGAAAAAAAAGCTTAAAGGATCGATCTGGTGACATTCTATATTTTAAAACCCTATAACCAATGTCGTGAAAAGACCAAAAAAAACAACAATGAATTGATCACCTTAGATTACTTCTACAGTATAATATAGAGCTGCAAATAATGACATGTTTTATTGTTAAGTAATCTGATAATTTGTTTCTCGATGAAAAAATGAGTTACTTGATCAATACAATTTTGGAAGATTGAAGAAAAGTAGAGATAATTGGGTCCAGAAATATCTTGTGTTTGTCCACAACTTGAAGATATTCAGGTCAACCGTCATAACGAAGTAAAGAAATCAGGAAATAAATTTAATCTGAATCTTTATTTTTTTTAACTTCCTGGCTGGGAACCCATCAAACAAATGCACTATTTAATCCTCTTGGACCAATATTATTTAAACTAACTACGATGCCCAGTTGTTTCAGGACGTTTGGTTTTGGAGCGAATGTCTAAATCCCAGAGACAGAGTAAGGAAGTTATATAGTACTTAGAGGAATTCACTTTTTGATGGTTGCATCGATCAGCCTTTTCCTTCATACGAGACCCCAAAGATTTTTTTTTTTTAAAGTACAGCCTCTCCAAACCTGTTCCACCTAATGAAAGCCCTTCCACGTAGTTTTCGTGATCAATAAGAAGTCAATCTCAGGTTAATGGCTCGGCCCTCCACTAATGAACAGAAGCTATCCAGATCTCTAACCACGAGCCACAGTTGAATCCAATAACATATTTTCTCTGACATAAAGTCGTTTCTCTCGATGCAACGCGTTGCCTTCGCTGCTGTGATTGACAGGGTTACTCACATGTCAATAGTAAAGATTTGGTATGCGCGCGTGTGCGTACAGACTCCACTTCCTCTGAGTCTATTCATACCTTTCCATTGATTCATTGATGAATTGATTTGCCTGCTAAAAGCTAATGATGTAAGTAAGTGACTCTTTCAATTTGCGAGGGGCGGTGCTGGAGGCACGCCGGCCTCTTTCCAAAGACAACAGCACATAGATCCTCAGCTGGGTGGCACCGAGACAAGGACAAAGTGCACGCTGAGGAACCCGGATGTTTGTAAAATAACATTCGTAGCATACTCGCGCCGTGGATCTTTATAGAAATTCTAAGGATCACATTTTAACGGAGCCTCTGAAGTGGTTCCGAGCTGATTATGCGCCCAGACTGACAGGTGACCTTGATGTCTTGGTGGAGCCGAGCGGCTCCTCCGAGACGGACGGCCTAAAATAATTTTGTTCTCCTCTGTCTGGTCCTCTCTCGTCTCCCCTCCTCTCCCTGTGCGATGCCTGTTCAGGCTCTACAACCTAAGCGCCTCAATTTGCTTTAATGTTTCTCCTCAATGCAGCTTGTAACGGACAGACCTCTGAATCCGATGAATACCAAAAGGACAAAAAAAATGTTAGCTAGGAACAACTTGGATGTTCGCTCGACTGAAAACAAGGTGAAAAACTATTGGATATTCATCTGATAGAGTTCCGTCTGGACTCACCTGAGCGGCGTTATCCAGGATCTCTCGGAGCGCCTCGTAGGAAATCTCACCGCCAGTCTGGTTCTGTAGCCAAGCGTCTAAAGACTTCAAAAGGTTCATCACCACGGGACGGCCCGGAAAGTACTGCAGGCATAAAACAACAACAAGGGAGACGAAAGAGACAAAAAGGCATTGATTACTGAGGAAACGTGATGCAAGAAGGAATGTAATTAACCTTTATATTCTTTACCGATCATTTGCTTTGATTATCCATTAGTTATTAAGTTGACGTGGTGTCGGAAATATGGGGCGAAATGGACATTGCCAAAATGCCTCTAATTCTTATGACAGACAGCATACAGTCATATTAAAGAACATTTCTGTCAATTTGACCTAATTAAGTGCAGGTTTAGTTTATTGAGAGGTAACACAACTATAACTAGGTATGGAAAAGGGTTTTTTGGTCATCCGAATCCTTTTACTTAAAACGATCAAAATCAACATCCTCAGCTTTGATTACCATCGTGTTGTTCCCTTCAATACACAATGAACCGAGCAGGGATATAATGAAAAGATTATCAGTTGCAAACTCATCCTCAACTATATTGTTCACAAGGTTTTTTTTTTTCCTCTTGCAAAGAAACTCGCTAAATGTGACAGCAGCAGATCTTAAGCCTCTTCCTTCATTAAGATCCATTTCCTAAGCCACTAACAAGCACTTAAAGACCGTCTGCTCGGCGCTTCCTCCTCATGTGTATTTACATCCTTTCAAACTGGCGCTACCACGGCAACAACCACAACTGGGAGGAAACACGAGCCTGTAACTGGCTGAGGTGGGCACATGAAGAGAAAGAGGAAATCCAGCTGATGGGTGTCTGATACCGGCGATGACAGAGCAAAGACAGACACGGACAAACGTCGCTTCTCACATGCGTTACTGACAATAGAAACAGCTGACGTGTTCGGGGGAAGAGGCCTTTAATAAACATCAGCTAAATCCGTTACCTGTTCTCCCGGTAAGCCTCTTTGGAAAAGTGTATGCTAATAGTCCTGTTTGGATTAAGGTTTTTTTCCAAGACTCAAAAACAACTGGAAAATAGACAACTTCTATGGGAACTTTCATTTAGAGCTGCACTACAGTCAATTATTATTATCAATTATTACTTAAAAAATGACTTGTATTGAACTATCAAATAAGTGGCCGGGTCATTTTCTAGTAATCAACCCACCGTGACTGACTAGTTGTTGCAGTTCCACTTTATTTTGAAAGACAGAACCAGAAGCATCTCTGAACAACGGGTGCATTCATAGTTCTCGTCAAAATGCATCGCGAATAAAGATGTCTAAGAAGTCGTAGTGAATCCGAGGGAGAACAAATGCAAGAAAGAAAAAAAAAAAACCGCAGACATCAGTCCGCTCCAGTCACCTTTTCTAATTTGCATCGGAGTCTTTTTTAAAATTGGCTTTCACCCTTTCTTCACCTAAATACGCGCACACACACACACACACACACACACACACACACACACACACACACACACACACACACACACACACACACACACACACACACACACACACACACACACACACACACACACACACACACACACACACACACACACACACACGGCTTTCAGTCAATGGCTGAGCCGTGAATTCATTTCCCTCTAACAGGATCTCTACGTTACACCAGAGCACTTAACCAGGCCCCCGGCGATCTGCTTAAATCTCCTCGTCCAAAGCAAACACAGTCGTGCTCCGTCCGGCCTCCTGCCCCCCCGACACCCCAACACCCCAACACCACCCGCACCACAGCGCTCGACTCCACGCGCCGCCTTTCACCCCCAGAGAGCCGTGTTGCTGGGTGCAAACGGTGCGTGGTCATGTTGGTTAGCGCCGGACCATGAAGAGCAGAGAACTTTACACCACCAGCTACATTACATTACTTGGTAACACAGTAGATCGCCAATAAACTGGTCATTTAAATAAAAATCCTTCGGAATATTCATAATCCAACTACTTTCTGTAATTTTTTCAACAGCAAACATTTTCTATTTAAGCAGCAGACACACACAAACACACACTAAAGGTGGAATGGACCAGATAAAGGCCTTGGATGTGCGCTCACTGCTGGGTGGGGGGGGAGAGGGGGCGGTATAACAGGTTTAGGTCTGGATCGGAGGTCCCGATGCCACCCGGTCAGAAAAGCTCATTAAACAGCCGTATGAATTTAACCAGAAGAGAAGAGCGCAGGTGTTTCACACTAATGGGTTTAAGTTAGCGTCGCCAAAGCAACACTATTCATGAGCGAGCTGCTGGCCTGGAAGCTCAGATGTTAATGACGTGCGACTTTATAGTGATACAAACAATATTTATGTAACCAGATACCAGTCAGCAGCATCTCAGTAGTTTTTATCGTCTTACGTCTCATTTGACTTTTGTTTCCTCTTGTTCCTCCCCCCGAACTCCCTGGCATTGAACATTGATGGTGCACAATGTCAATTAATATGCCAATATACCTTTCACTTATAGTTGAAGTTGTGTACCAGGGTAAAGTGGGACATTTGATTTAACAATTCGAAGTTTAAATTTGTCATAGCAAAATTGATGTGTGTTTTCCCACATGAACGATGTATTCACTTAACACGTTTCTCCTTCGTGAATGCCTGCTGTTAGAAACACGGCTTTAAGTGAGGGTTATGCTCCTGGATGATGCATAGACAACACACATTCGAGGTAAACAAAAACAACAAACTAAACCTGATTGGAAACTAGACGTTTATCCGATGACATTCCCATTTAATTAATTAAAAGACCACATTCAATATTGGAAAGGCCAAGTGATCAAAAAGTAAACCTTCTACATTTCATCATCTCTACTAAACATCTCCCTGTGCATTTGTTCTCTCCATCATAAAAAACACACACATCCCCGAACCCCTGCGTCCCTCCTGCCCCCCCCACCCTACCAGTCGGACCATGACAATCCCCTTCACCCCGGCAATATGTCATCCTGATCCGATTAGTATCAGCAGCACTTGAGAAACCGCAAGCTCCTTGTGGTGAGGGTCCCAGGAGGGAGGCATCTGTTGGCTGCACCGGGGGCAGACCAAGCTCTGTGTGTGTGTGTGTGTGTGTGTGTCGGGGGGGGTGGGGGGGGGGGGCAAAAGACTTCTTGATAATAATCTAACTTCAATTCACCCGAGGGGAGCTTCAGACACGTGTCCCGCAAACAGCAGCCCCATTTTTTGTTTTTGTCACTACGGGGGAAGATACAAAAGACAGCAGTTAAGTTAATTAACCTTTAAAACAGAATCCATAAATTCACAAACAGCTGGCTTTAAGAAAAGCACAGAGCATCTTTTGTAATATAGGTATATTTGAACATTACGTCCTGAGCCGATGCGTGCAAAGGACATAGGCAGCGTCCCGTCAGTCCAAAGCCCCCCTTTGTAATTCTTTGTTTTATTCCCCTTCCCCTCTGTCCCCTCTGGGCTGAAAGGCTTCTTTCAAGAAAAGCAGGATAGAGGTGTAATCCTTAAAAACCTTGCCGTAATGCTCTCATGCCTCCTAAGATCCACTTTTTAAAAATCCTAATATACATGTAGAGGCTTCATAAATCCAGTTTCAGCCTGACAAGACAGAAAATCTAGTAATTTTATGATCGGGTCCAAAAAACAAACAAAAAAAACCAGCCCCTTGTTAACATGTTTGTGTGGAGATCCAAGGATAGGAGGATTATGGATTGAAAAGAAACAAACAAATCAGTTGTAATTCTTGGACAAAACAGATAATATTTTTTAGGTCAAGTAAAAACGATGAAAACATGAAGATTAGATTTCTAATAACAGACAGAACAAGATTTTACTCTAAGGCGATTGACTAAATTCTTGAGCAAAAATCCTAGAAATTTGATCTTCAACTATTTGTTTAGTCCAACTTAACTTTTGATCAAATAATAACAAAAATAACTCAATTTAACAATAAACAATATTTGTTTCCGCCGCTCCAGCCAGCTTAAAGCCAAACCACCAAATAACACCCATGCCAACGCACCCCTAAAATGAGCAAACACACTCCAGTGATTATTCAGTTAGGTGAAAATTGAAAAAGTGCGTCGTGACACAGGAAAATGTGTCACAAGCACGAATAGATTGAACACTGTGCTCAGTACATAGTGAGTCACTTTCAGTTTAATCTAATCATGACTCACACAGAGTTCACATGTCTGATATTTACATATTGCATCAGTCTAGGAGAGATACTTTCTCTACAAATCAACATTCATTTGCAAAGAGACGAAAAAACAACCCCCCCCCCCCCCCCCCTACAAAGCTGAAAATACTTTTCGTTTAAAAAAAATGTATGCATCTGAAACCTATTACAGAAAGAAACAATGATTCTGAAAACAAGCAGACATCCCTTCTGCTTTCTCATCTACAGTACTGCTTGCCTCACATGAACTGATCCTGAAAAGCCTACTGGCTGAGAGGACTCGGCCTCTTTGAGGCGAGATCACTCAGTCAAACGGCGACGCGGCTCGTCACAATGAAAGCCTCCTCAGCGACACAAAGCCCGCCGAGTCCCCGCTGGTCCGTCATGGCAGGGGGACTGGGTAAAAATACCACTGGGACCTGCTGCTATTGACTAAACAACCTGGGGCTAATGGGAGGCCTCGGTGCTCTGCGTCTCCACACACACACACGCACACACGCACGCCTCCCCAGAGAGTGCGATATAATCACAGAGATTGGTGGCAGACGAGGGCTGTGAGACAGCCTGGTGCGTAGACAAAAAGCCACCGGGCAAGCGGGTCAGGCCTCATATCCTCACAACGGGTTTGCCTGGCTGGCACACTCTTCGCCGAGGGAAAAAGATGAATTGGAACGTCGGCACGCGCCCAATCATCAAAAGAGACGCCTGTGTGAAGCCTCACGTCGGCGGCGGAGCGGCGTCTGTGTAAAAGCCTGTGGGCAGCGGGCGGGCGGCAGCCACGCTTCAATCCCCCAGGGAGCCGACGTGAAGAGGGCCAACAACACCCAAGAGAGCGTTTGTGCTCCTGCTCTAGTCAATGGCATCCCCTTCCGCTGGCAATCGTGTGGGTGTCTGTGTGTGTGTGTGTGTGTGTGTTCATCCAACCAGACAAAAATTTTGCTAACCAAGAAAATGGATTCTAATGGAATTTAAAAAATATATAAAAAAAATCTTTAAAAAGGGGCCTCGCTTTAAATCCTGCAAAACAACAGCTCAAAACTTACAATGTGAAAATGTAGGTGCTTCTCTCTCCACCTGGTGGTGTGCTGTTGCAACTACACATTGGCAATAAAAGCATGCTTTCTGACCAATTTCCTGATTTGGTTTATTAGAAAGGGACAGTTTCAGTGTCCCTACGAATTCAGCTTTTGTTGTCGTTGTCGTCATAGTTTACAGTAAACAACCCTCTGCTGCCTGGTGACAAAACAGTGAAGATAATGTGAGGGAAAGTGAATGAGCTCCTTAATATATTGCTTCTAAATAAATAAATAAATAAATAAATAATCACAGATTTGTATGGGACGTGTTCCATTATTAAAATAATTTCAAGTTAAAACCGACCTTTAAAAACAAACACTGAAAATCCAAATGTTATGAAATAATGAGCCGTCATTTCATCATCACGTCCGTGTGCTGTACGCGTGTACGCATCGCTCCCTATATTAACTTTACCTTCGCCAGGACAGAGACGTACTCCTTGAGGGAAGTCAGGGCCCCTCCCTCTATGACAGTATGAGCAGCCAGCTCCACGCGCAGCGAGTAATGCAGCGTTGACTCCAGGTCGGCCATGTACACTCTGGACCTGGACACACACACACAACCGAGCAACCGGCGTCAACACAAGATACGACACAGCAGTCAGACAGGAGCGAGGAGCGAACTGTGCTGCTCATGCCTGTTGAAGGGTTTCCACGGCTCCTGTGTGTTGTTGGCGAGGACCCCCGCGGTGACCGGTGGAGGCTTCCCTGACCGCCTCACTCCCGGCAGCCTCTGCAGCTCGTAGGCGTAGAATGCACGAGCCTCTATGTTGCTGAGGGAGAGAAGGACAGGTGAGACAGACCCTCAGGTCACTCTACATAAACTCTGTGCACAACGAGTGAGCGGACGCGCGTCCTTTTGCTTCGGACGCCCCGATCATCCCGAGAACAGAGAGAGCTCAGTAAAGACGCGCTTCTCCAGTCCGCTGTGAAAGAATGTGACCCCGATGAGAGCATTCATTAAAATGCCGCCTGCGAGTCGGATCGTGTCACTCTGCATCAGTGGCCGACCACGCGGATGCTCTTATTGCCAAGTGGGAGCAAATATCTGATTAAATCACTTTGGAATGAATGTTAGACGATGACATTTGGGTGTATTGTTTGGCTGTCCACAATCTTTTGGCCACATGGCTTACAAACAGCCGAGGCTATACAGCCATCCTTTTGTTTGAGCAGTCTACTCCAATAAAAACAAACTTTATTTAAAGACCCGTTTTTCTTTTTTGTGCCCATTTATTTTAACCCTTGCGTGAATGCATTTTAAACAGACGGTGACGGAGCAGCGTGCAACTGGGAGATCATTGAGCCATGTGACAACCCTGCAACTGGAGCCACAGCCATTAATGTGCCCTCTCTCCCTAACATCCTCTTCCCATTTGCTTTCTCCACTTGTCAGTGCCAGGAAGAGAGGGAGAGGAAGAAAGAGAGAGAGGGAGAGAGCGGGCGCGAACATCGTAAAACTGGAACAGGATGGTAATAAGGAGGATGGATACTCTGCCCGCGCTCGCTCCCCCGCTCCCGGCCCGGGACTCAATTGCACCTGCGTGTCTGGTGGGAGTGTACAGATGTGGAGGGAGAGCCATTCATCCAGCGATCCCGAGGGCCGCCGGGCAGGAAGGCATGAGGGTGGGCTGGGGATGCATTCACCTGGGACCAGCACACATTACATGCATGACGGATGTGAGACGCTCTTGCACGCACAAGACACACAACCACACACCCACACGCACACTCCACTCTCCCAGGATCAATCAGACATTCAGCGATGATGGGAGGCCATCTGTTGCCGGGTGCGGCTGGGGCTTGTTTGGCATGTGAAGCCAGAAAAGCAATGGCATTGTTTTCATGCAAGAAATTAAAAAACCTCCCCTCTGTACAGTGATGGAGATGAGGGGGGTTCGAAGGGGATAGATGAAAGGGGGGTGGGAGGGGGGAGAATAAATAAATCAGCAATAAATCATTTCCTTTTTGCATTTGTCAACTAAAAAGAGTCCTCTTTGCATGCCAAGTTATTGAAGCAGCCAAACAAAGAGGGAGAAACAGCAGATGAATTTGCAGGATGAGGAACGATCAGCGCTGCGTGATGATAGGGAATAATGGGAAGGATTTTGATGCTCTGGTCCCATCAAGGGGCCAGATATTTAAAAGTATTCTCATGAATAGGGTTCGGATAATGAGCATGCAATGAAGGTTTAGAAATCAAAGTCGCGGCTTTAGGAACAATAGGAACCAAACGGAAATAAACTGTCTATTTCAGATAAAGCTAAATGGAATATTAATTATATAAATGTGCCAGGTGTAGAAGATACAAGAGCAGCTCATGTTCCCGAACACCTTTCCCCTATCTCATCCACTCACTTGCTTGCTTTTCAGTTTTAGTTCCTCAATTGGCATCAACATATATTTAGCTCACCATTTTTTTCCTGCGTGTCTTTATCTATTTTGAAGCCTCTCGGCATGGTAACAACATTTCTTTCCAGTTTTTACCACTGAACTTTCCTGAAATTCACAGATAACAGGCATGTTCACGAGTTACACTGAGTCCATTGTTACATCCTGTATGAGGTGGCGCTTGTTATTAAGCCGTGGTAGCATTGACAGTTTGACACAACCACAATCTAACCGCTGCCATTTGCATGTTTACCTAGTGGGTCGGTCCGCTTTAGGGCTGTTCCAAAGAAAGCTATTGGGCAATGGAACAATAAAACCTTTAGACCGCAAGTCTGCATCGGCACACACGGTCCTGCACACACACACGCTGGGGTCTGAATAATTACACATTTTTCTCAGGTGGTGTTAATGCGTCGCATCAAAAAGGTACCGACCGCCAAGTGTGTCGGTTTTCTGCCCCCCTCATGGGCTGGACACAAGTGTATATGTGGGTTGAGCAAAAGTAGTGAAAACCGAATACAAGAAGAACCCACCATCTGTTATATGCAATGTAATAGAATTATGTTTAAAATATATATACATTTATATTATACTATAAAAAGTCAAACCAGTAAGGCGTCTCCCCAGTTAGATGTCCTTTCAATGTCTAAGAAAACAAAGGATTACTGTACCAACTGTTGCGTGGATTGTAAACACGTCACATCCTTTAGCTGGGAGAGACCTACCGGACACTTGTGTTTGTAAATTTAGAATTTAGAAAACATTATTGAACTATTATTGTCGACACAAGACACTATACCTGTATATACGCGTGCACGCAGACAAACTTTGTCAGGAGAACCATACTCCAAATTACAAATGGCAAAGCACACTGTAGCAGAGAGGAAGTGGAACACTCACACTTTGAGTCTGGTGAAGTTGCCTTCAGGAGAGTAAAGGTAGCAGGAGGGAAACTCTGTCACTCCCAGTTTGGTTACCAAACCTTCTTCAGTGCTCAGGACTCTGCGCACTGCGACGTTCTCAAACTGCAACAGGTCCAGGGTCACCTGAGCAACGGCAACATGCAGAGTTAAAGATAAATAATAATGAAAATTTCAACAAATTAATTTGTTGTCATCATACAGGCGATGTTCAATCATCATTGTAACATAATTAATATAGTATATATATTAATAGTTCTCTTACTGGCTGAGGTTAGAAGAATAGGAGAGATGTTGATTGATAGAAAGATGAGCCGTTACCTCTCGGCCTATGTAAGATTTGGCGTCCTCAAAGATCAGAGCCAGGTGCTGAACGTTGTTGGTCTCAAAGAAGCTGTCGATCTCTGCTTGGCTGGTGAGAGAGAGACGAGCAGAACGTGAGACCGGAATTCCAGTTGCGAGTTATGCAGAGGCAGCAAAAAGCAGAAACCGTTCTCGATTCATCTCAGCGATCACACTCTGATCCAGCAGAACTCAAAAGGGTTAAGGAAGTCCAGGATTTTAAGGTCACACTTCTTTGTGAAACAAAACAGGGAACCTTCTGGTATAAAATCAGGTTAATTTCATTTGGGCAGTTCTTTTTACACATGTTTGAGTGGCCTCTGATCTCTTTGGTCCTTGCAGAATACTATTTTAATCTGAATAGCAACCCACCCACAGTCATGAACATTAAAAATGCATACGTTTTTTTAATCACGCTGTTAACACAAAACAATAACATTCTTCATACTGCCACATTTTCAATTGAGAAAAGCAGTGAAGCAGAAAGCATAAGGGTTTATATCAACTTTTTTTTCTTTGCAAAAGAAACAGAGGAAGAAGAAAACCTCATGACACAACGGTACTTTCTCTTCTGAACTAAAAATAGAAATAAAGTGGATTTCCTGCTTCTTTTCCTGTACCAAGGCAATAAACTGTGCAACGCCTGAACAGATTTAAGGCAGTTTGTGGACAAATCAGTGAGGCCTAGTGGAGAAGATGCTGAAGACTTTTCTTCTCAGTGGAAACATTTGATTCCTCAATCTGTCACAAAGAAAACCAACAGCGCAGCAGCGGTTGATGGCTAAAGAGAAAATGATGCAGCATGATGGAACTACGATGAAGACAGATTACAGATTACTGCATCAAAGGAGAAGAGAAAAACATCTTCCCAAACAGAAATGTTCTTCATCAAAATTAATCATAAGTGCAGGACGGATTCAGACGTGGGTGATTGACAAGTAGAGTAACGCTTCAAAATTGGGTATGTGAGTGTGTGTGCGTTCACCTCGTGGGCTCCAGTGGAGGGCAGGCGGGGGGCCACGGCTCCTGGTGGTTTTCCAGTTTGTCTATGATCATGTGACGGAAGACCCGGACATCATGAGCAGAAGCTGCAGGTCAAAGGTCATCAAGAGAATGTTATACTCAGTTGTTGATTATCATCCACTAATGGCTACCTCGGCATGAACACAAACTACTACTACTAACGCAGTTGCTTGTGTGTGTGTGTGTGTGTGTGTGTGTGTGTGTGCGTACGCAGTAGTACCTCTGACGCTCTGTCCTTTGGAATCAGCCTTGGAATAAGCATGGAAGAACTGCGAAGGGAAAGACACAGAAGGTTTAGGTTGTGTAGGAAGTCAGTGAAGGCAAAGAGAGAAGTGAGATCAGATGAGACGGGCCCTCACACGGCCATGAAAAAAGCAAAGCCATGTTGTGTAATGTTCAGTGTTGGGGGGGCAGGAATGGGGGGGCGGCGTAGGGGGCAGCTCTCCCCACTGCCCGCCTTGACCCCTAAATCCCTCCTGGTTGAAATGAGTCGCAGATGTTTCGGCTCCATTGTACGTTCAAACAGAGGGAGCGCTTTGTTTCATTGGCTCTGGCTGGATGACGGAGAGGAGCGACTTTGAAACACACACTACTGCTGACTAATCAGAGAACACACACACACACACACACACACACACACACACAACTGGGACTAGGCGATCGCGGCTACAATATCAAAGAAACTCAGTCACACTCTGACAAAAGTACAGACAAATCATTCAAAAATAAGCAGCGCAACACACGTATTAAAATGTAATTACAAATAATTAAAACAATATTACTTTTACAAGTAGAAAAGTCACCGGTAGGCTGAATAATACAACTGATAGATAAGTTTTTTTCAATCAAAAAAAAATCAATCAAAACAAAAAGTGCTGAATAAATGTCAGTGTTTACCTTTAATGGCTTCAGATGGATAAAAAAAAACTCATCAACGTACATCGTAAAGAATGATCAGTTAAGAATGAAAAAGTAAAAATCTTGAATTTACTCTGGGTTTCTCAAATACCAGCAAATATATATTTTTTATATATTTCTTCCACAGATGCGTATAAACATTACATTCTACGTGCTAATCAAAACCAAACGTAGTGTACACGTGTTGAATAAAGGCAGCTCCAGGGAATGTTGGAGGAAAACTGTGAACATTCCTTATTTTATGGCTTCTGCAAAAATACCAGCACACCAGGCTGAAATACAGTCATTTCTGATGAATATTGTTTTCATCCAAGTAAATAAGATAGAAAGTTTTGATTCAACTTCATTTCTTTGAAAAACATTTTTTAACTTTAGTTTAATTCAGCCGTCTTTCACTCAACCCAGCGTGAAAACGGATGTGATAACAGGAAACAGAATGTGGGGCTGTGTGTAAAAGTGTAGTGTGTTAAATACCTTGATCGTGGGGTACGCTCGGATGCCGAAAGCAGTGCAGACCTTCCTGTTCTCCTCTGCGGCGCAGTCGATGGCTGCCAGGTCAACAGCCGGTTTCCACTCTGGAGGAACAGACATGAAAAAAGCCAAAGTAAATATTGAGTTTACCGTCAATGGCACCCCAACCTCACTGGATGGGGCCCTGTGTGTATTTTACAATCAACACTTATCATGTTCATGCTGTCATAAATACTTTTTTTTGGAAGAACTCAAGGTTCTCAAAGTTACACGGTGGGCCCACGCAGACAAGTTCCTTGCTGTGAACATTTTACCTGCTATCAACATTTACTGCATATTGTAGGTGACGGACAGATCCACACATTAAGTGGTTGCCACGGTGCCAGTGAGATCTTCTGCATGCAACCCTAAATTATCTAGTGTTCCCCTCAAATAACCAACGGATGCTGACTTGTCCATTTCCAAGTCCAAAGCATTTGGTACCGAGGCACCAGTTGCTGCGTCGGGCCTCCTGCCATCATCACAGCACCCACCGTCATCCCAATTGTATTTCCTCTCAGGGCTCTGTGATATTTATTCCGGTATTTGGCGGCACAGACGTTTATTAGGTCACACGCTCTAATTAACAGGCACAAAACAACAGCTCGGTGTCCTCAGCGTTTCCATGCACGTGAGAATTAATACAGCGCGGCGTAACCATGGCGATGTTGGAGAGACTTTTGTCAAGTGAATAAAAAAAACAAGGCAGTGTGCATAAAAGCAACGCAGAGAAGAACGCGTATTGGGGACGGGTGGGAATGAAAGGTCACCGAACAGGTCACTGAACACAGCTGGGTGTCGCGTGTCACCAACCTTTAATGTCTCGCGCCAGGCTTTTGTACACCGGAGAAAAGGCAATGCAGTGTCCGCACCACGAAGCGTAAAATTCCGCGAACACAGCGGCCGTGGAGTTGATCAAAAGCGCCTCCACGTTGTCCGGACTCAACAGGAGGACTTGGTCAGAAGCGGTGTAGAGCCCGGCCTCCGCGACGGAAGGGAACAGGAGGCAAAAACACAACCACACCGCCGACGACGACGTCGCGCTCTTTCCGGCACTCTGTGGGATTTCTCCGGTGAACCGAGACGTGGCACCGCTGCAGTGCCGCGCCATCTTCCCTTCGCTCCGGCTGCCGAGCGTCGGTGGTGGACGCAGCGAGTTTTTCACCTCAGCGTCACACCAAAGTTGACACAACTTTACTCCCTCACTCTGCGAGGCGGCCAGCGGGCTTCGCGGTCCCTCCCTCTATCTCCCCCTCTCTCTCTCTCTCTCCACCCCCTCTCTCTCTCGCTTTCTCTTCCCCTTTCAGTTATCGCAGTCCTTTTAAAAACACACCTCGAGGAAGTAAGTGGCGCGCGCTTGTCATTTCGCTCGTTCCAGTCTGACACTTTCTTTTTGACCCTTCGCGGCTCTCGTACAGCAAATTACTTTTGACTATAGGTTTTAAATTGAATGTGTATTTTTGACGCTCACAATGAGTTAGATCAATATGCTCAGACATATTTGATATTCCGGCTAAATACAAGGTTGTCTTTGATGTTTCTTAAGTTTTATACCATTTTATTTTTTTATCTAATATGAAATTAAAGGACAGAATATTAAAAATTATTTTAAAAGGCACTGAATCATTCACCCGATATGCTGTAAAATTAGAAATATATCCTACTTAAATATCCCAGTTCTAATCAAGGCTGGTACATTGCAACACGTTCTTTAATCGTGTGATACAAACTTCTGATATTGTGTAACTCCCACATTCAACTGAATAATTGCGGAACTGCTGCAACAGTTTTAAAATCACCTATATTTCAAAATTGTTAAGACAGAGTTACCGATGTAAAATGTTAACATTTGGAGCATTAGGACGAGATTCCTTGGCCTGGCATCAGTGCTGCAATGACACCAAAAACAAGTGCTTATAACACTAACCAAAACTAGTCAGATTCCTTCAGAAACAATGGATGCTTTATTTACAATTCATTTAGTTAACAAATATATATTTTGCACATATTTGCAAAGTATACAATGTTTATCTTACAACAATCATTTAGGTTACAGTAACAGCAGGTCACATTGGACATGCAGTATATTTACACCCATAAAAGAATTTTACACGTCTTCAAGTGCACTTGGCGCACACCAACCACACAGAATTATAAATATTCACCCATATTTTAAAAGATACAAATCTAGTCTGGGTTAATTTGATAATCAAATTTTTAGTTTTTTGTTAAA
Organism: Apeltes quadracus; assembly: GCA_021346845.1. Lineage (NCBI taxonomy): Eukaryota > Metazoa > Chordata > Actinopteri > Perciformes > Gasterosteidae > Apeltes > Apeltes quadracus. The sequence continues at coordinate 5,406,170 of CM037924.1, read as the reverse complement.
TTATTTATATCAATCTCTATTAAAAAGGGGAAGGTCCTCCAGCTCCCCTTGAAGAAAACAGACCTCAGATGAGCGGCTAGAAGCAGCTCCATCCTACACAAAAGGGCCGTAAGCTCGTCCACCATTTCAACCGTCAGACTCAGGAGAATTCTAAGCCTTTTTTGGTGCATGCGTCCAAAACAGAGCACAGGACCAAGTACTGCACAGTTAAATAGGGGGATCTCCACTGCCTCGCACATACAATCAATTCAGGAGGGTTTGCATTAAATACGGCTACAGACGCCTACAGTCCAGACAGCATGGAGAAATTGGGTGTCAATGTTTTGGTCTTTTAGACAATTTACAGTTTGAGCGTATACCTTAGAAAACTCTTTACGCCTCGCCCGGTTGGGAAAAAAAAAAAAAGAGTTTTAAGGTCACTTCAGCTTCAGACGGTGAAGATTTGTTTGTACAGTTGGATCCGAGCAGCGTTGATAGCGGGGACCAAAAAAAGCCCTTTGATATGGTCCTACGTGCTCGGTCTCACCAGCTCTATGACCCACAACTTATTGCAGTGTCGGTGTTTGTTGAAACACTTTATTAAAAAAAAGACTCAACTGTGTGTGTATATGCACAGATGCAGGGTCAATGTGGCCAAGGGGCAGGTAACATTTAGAGTGAGTCACTGATTCTGTTAGCAAACAATTTTTCAAGCAGAGCACGGAGAAAATTAGAATGCTTGGAAATCTTTCCCATCTGGGCTCCAAAACAGAAAGATTGATAAGGCGGAAACTTAAGTGTTGGCAAACAGGTGAGAATCAAGAAGGGCCATTTAAGGATCAAAAAGGTAGTAAACAGCAAGTTGAAAGAGACATTCAAAGATAAATAGGTCCAAAGCGTGTGGAGACATCAACAGAGTTTGTTATGAATCTACAACTAAATAGGCACTTGAACTGAATGTTGAGAAAGAGAGAGAGAGACAGACTACCAAACACTCAGCTGGCAACCTTTACATAGGTCAACCGACAAAGTAACAGGACCACCACAGGTGTCATAGAAAGTAAATGACTGTAGGAAAAGTAAGGCTAAAATCCAGCTCACCGGTGTCGTCCTGTGATGCGATTTTACTTTTGTTACCCATGTGGGCAATAGCGCTGATGGACAACCTCCACTCCCCAAGAGCTTACTCAAAAACATGAATGGGGTTCAAAGGCCTCAGAGCCCTGAAAAATAGGAATGAAGCGCAAATCACTAGAGTCTTTCCAACCGTTGGCATAAGTACACAGTGTACGTTTCGTACAAAAGGGGAACAACTGGGGAGTTGTGCCCACAATAAAAGTCATACACAATACTTTCAAAAACACTCCAATATCGAAACATTTAAACGGTTTTCACCATAACATCAATAGCACTTTTTAAACCTCTTAGATAATATATTGCTGTGTCCACGTTCACATTTTTCTTTTTGTGCTTTTTACAATTTCAGTAAAATCTGTTTTCTATATGTTGACAAGATCATTTACAGTTCAAAATATCCCGTTACCCCTCTAATCAAACATTTTCACACGATAAATAATAAATTTAAAGAGGCAAAATGTTTCATACAATATCTGATCTCATCGACCATCCAATACAGCGCAGTCAGACAACAGCTAGCTCTAGCTCTGCTCAAAATTCAACAATGATTAGGAAGGTAAAGTGCTTTTAATATCAGTTTTTAATCTATACATAGTCCCCCCCTGAAGACCAGACTAATAAAGAGTGAATGTCTGCAATGTCCGTAGGTAAATAATTAAGTAAAAACCCTTAAATTAAGTTTAACTTCATAACCATTGTTAAAATTTGAATGAACTCGATTACAAAGCCACCACGATAATGCGTCTTTATCTGCTACTCTATTACAATTTTAAATCCAGACATCTATTTACTTTAGGAGTCAATACAAAATATGACAACCTCCCTGTGTTCCATGAGGGGATTTTTTTATAAATTCACCTAGAACAATCAATTTTAGCAGCATTAATGGATTGTAAGTGCGAACAAAGTGTCCATCCCATCGAAGAATCGACTTCTTCTCCTCCCGGTGTTTACAAAAGAACCACTGCAGGAGGCGAGGACTGAGATTAGGTGGTGGTTTGTGTATGGAACAAATCATCCAACCGCTGCAGGAAGCCAAAGCCGTATTCAGCAAATGAACATCATAGAAGGAAGAGAGAGTGGGAAGGCTGGGAACTGAAGGCATGGGAGGTTTGCTGCTGACACATCAGCTGGTGGAAGACTGAGCGGCGGGGGGTCGGCTGGAGTTCGTCGGGGCGGCGAGCGACTGGGATTGAGCTAGAGGCGGTAGTTTGGAATCTGAACCGGAAGGCCGTCAGGACGGGGCGTTTTCTCTCTTAGCCCTCTTGTCATATATCAGCGTCAGCACGTTAGCGGTGTCCTTCAGCAAAGCGTCGAAGATGCTGTCCGCCAGCTGCATCTTGACAAACAGCTCGTCCTCGTCGTAGTTGACCCACTGGGCTTCCTCTTCATGGAGTTCCTGAACCTGTAAAAAAGAAAATTCGGTGACGTGACATCAATCATTTGTATCAACACAAGTCTCGTGAAAACATCACTTGATTTAAAGTAAAGCTAAATTTAATTAATTAATTAAAATATCAAAACAAATGACTAAAGAACCAGTAAAAATTAAATACACCATTTCATTTGAAATGATCCAAAAGAAAGAAAAAAACACATCATGTCACACAGGACAAACAAGGTTAACTAATTGTGGTTTGCTTGCAAAAAGATTACACAATCAACACACGATAGGGATCTTCAACAACTTCCGTTTATATACTAGGGGTTCTTTTCTAGTGACAAGCAATCCCTAAAAATGAAACTAAGCAAAAAGCAACCCCCAAAGATTTATTTTAAAGACCTACCAGAATATGATCAACTCTGTCTCGCGTCTTTTTGCCAAATTTGAGCATCTTCTGCCAGTCGGTCTTCTGGCTGTGATCTTTCGTCAGACCATACATCTTCAGTACCTGTGCCGAGATGAATTCCTGCGACACAATGCAATTCACCATGTCATCAGGTGAGCAGCAATGGGACAGGTCAAGGACGTCTCTTTACTACACATGCTGGTATCCCAAGTGAATTAACAAAGCCAAATTGTGACGTTTGAAAAAACGAACCAATACCCTCACTTATGTAGTGAGGCAATACAAACATAAACATAATATGACTACTTAAGTAGCCACACTTTCTGTACCTGGAGCTTGGAGAGGTCTCCCGGCGTCTTCACTCCGTAGGAGGACTTAACTCGACGTGGTTTGACCCACTGAGGCTGATCGACGTCGGGCTCCTCAGTGTAGATCTCCTCGAGTATCTCCCACGTCAGGTCGTACACAGCCTGCGGGGAGTGGGGGGGGGGGGGGGGGGTTCAGCGAGCATAGTTAGGGTGAGAGAGACATGTCAGACCCATTTATTGCTCACTAGCTCTTTGCATTGAAGGAGTTTAACCAACTGAGACAATATCTGAATCCGGAGTCCAAAGTCTGTCAGTAGCATATCTACTTAAACAAAGGCAAGTGAAATAGCCGACACCAGCATGCTAATCAGTGAGGAAGCCGCTGAATAATGGAAACAAGTCTGCCATTTAACCTCAGTCAGAGTAAGTGCTTTTGTGTAGTCTACGCTGCTGTCGGCTTAGTGATATGGAAGCATTGGGACAGTTGTCTATTATTGGAGGGGGAACGAAAACGAAGTCAAGGAGGCTCTAGTTTGACTTCTCATCAAGTTCACGATTGTTGTGAAATACAACCGCGTTCATTTCTTTCAACCTGTAGGGCTTGCTTTTTTTGTTACACATTTTGAAATATGTTTTGGGATTCTCCTTTTCACCTTTCTGTAGCTGCGGACGCAGACGGACTCCTGGTCCTCGCCGCTGGCGTCGTTACCCAGGTACCCCTGTGAAGGTTTGGGACTCGGCAGCTGGGACAGGGTCGGCGCTCCCTCCCTTCCCAGGCCGCAGCTCTCCCAGATCTCCCTGGTGGCGGCATGGACCATCTTCTCCACCTCGGAGGCGGAGTGGGGCACGACCATGGCGGGCTGCTCGGGTAGCTTGGGGGGCAGGGGCAGAGGTAGCTCGGGTCTAGGTGGAGTCTTGGCCTGCTGTTCGCCGCCGGATGAGGAGGCCAGCCCCCCCAGGGCCGCTATGACTGACGGGTCACACCTCCCCAGCCTCTCATCCTCCTCTTCCTCCATCTGTTTGAGTCGCTGCTGCTCTCTACGAGAGCTGAGGCCAAAGTCCTCGTCAAACCAGTCCTGCTCGTCGCCCAGCTCATCCAGCAGCTCGCGGCTCAGTTCCAGCTCCGCTAGTCGCTTGGCGAGCTCCTCCTGACCACTGGCCCCCAACACTGGACTCTCCTGTCGTGAAAGAAATTTCACACTCAATTCCAATTAGATAATAATAGTCAGTATAAATGTGAACATCTAACAGCACGATAACAGAGCCAGTGCCATAATAACTGAGGGTTTTACACCGTCGACCTCATCTTACATGACATTCTTTCTTACAGATGTGACAAACTAGAGTTTCTTTTCAGCAAAGAGTCAATAAAGTCTGTCAAAATAAAGTTGGACTTTGTCTGAGCACATACAGAAAACGAGGCTTTCAAGGTCAAATCAATACGTTTCGCTGTAACACGATGATGCTGGTGTTTCCACACAATAACAATTCCACAGTGAAATTGTGCAAAGCGTTACGTTTAAGGGTTTTGGCCCAATTTAGTAACAGGTCACTAAAGAATCTGAAGTATACACTCACAGGGCGGTTACACAGCTCCGGTGAAGAAAGCTCTTCTTTTTCTGCTTGCATGAAGAAGGGAAGACCATCTTTTTGTTGCACTGAGGTGAACCATTCGTCGTCTTCAACATTTCCACCAAAAAGGTCTCCATTCATCCGGTTGGCAGCTGCTATCTTCTGCTCTTTGGCCTTTTTGATTTCAACAAACTGCGCCAAAGTGTCTTTCACACAGTTGTTGAGGAACTTGTCTGCAAACGTTTCCAGCGAGTTTCTTTTTTCAGCAGGCCTGATGTCTGCAGGAAGAACGGCAGGAACAAACTGGTGCTTCGAGTCTACTTCTTCCCTCTCAACACGGGGAGCGACGTCCGTCCGACTCTGCCTCCCCAGGCCGATCTTGTCGATGTCAGAGATGAGGAGGCTGGCTGGCGCTTCTTCAAGATCCAACATTATGTCCTTTGAATTGCCATTAGAGATGGGAGTCTTGAAATCTTTGTAATGGCTGGAATTGATGTGGGAATCGGTCTTGTGAACAGACTCTTCCGTCATGTTTTTATCCACGAACCCAGAGACTTTCTTATGAGTTTGCTCATTTTCACCATCCGGACTTCCTTCTTTCGGAGACTGCCGCTCATCGGTTTGGCGTTCGTCTCCGCCTTTATCCGACAGACCCTCAAAAAACGAGTCCTCGTCCTCCGTGGTGTCCGTGTAGATCTCAAACTTGTCTGGCAGGTGTGTAATCTTGTCTGGAGGAGCAAAGATGCCGTGGGCCTCATCGCATTTAAAGTACACCACCCCGTCGTATGTGCCGTTGTTGCTCCCTTCCGACTTATCCAACTCCACGCCGGCCCAGAAGCCGTTAGCGAACCTGGTTGGACCTTTGAATCTCAGGGTGCCCGGCTGCACACCGCCAACGAGAACTCGATCCGCGATGCTGAAACTCGGCATCTCATCTCCAACGGGCAAAATGGGTGGCCAGGGGGCGGAATTAGCAATATCCTTGTCGTCATGTTTGGAGTCTTCTGTGTGGTTATGGAGATCCAGCAGCCTCGCCGATTGGGGACTGGCTCCACTAGTCCCCGAACGGGGACTGAGCTCCTCAGCTATTTCCTCCTCCACCTCCTCATCGTGGCTGTCACATGGTGCGGCTCGGCCGGGGATGTCGTCTCTTGAGCTCTTGATCTCTGCAGGGCCAACTGAGATTTGAGAGGGAGGCCCGGCACCCTTACGCACCTGCCCGGGCAAAGAATCCAATGAAGACTCAAAGTCATCATGATAACCATCTACAATAGGAGCAGAGTCCTCGACATCCTTCAAGGTTGCCTCTTTCTTTGAAGACAAGCCAACAGAGTTGGGAGAGCAGGAACGGCCATTGGATGTGGCCGAATGGGACTCGTTGGAAATAATATTCGATTTTACAGTTTCTTTGACTTTAGATGTTTCCTGTGTCCTTATTTTATCGCGTTCTATGCTTACGGATGGAGAATGTTGACTTTCACTCATGTCAGAAGAAAGATGCTTAGATGCAGACGGTTTCTCTCCGGAGTGGAGTCGTTCTTCCTTTTCCAATTTGAGAAGACGCATCGAATGTTGTTGATTCTCCGAAGGGGAGCTTTCTTCCACTTCCAGCTCATCCTGAATGTCGGCTCTTTGATAGGACACAACTGTCTCTGCCCCAGAGACAATCAGCTGTGCCTTTCCCTCCATAGGGGCCGTACTTAAAGGTTCCTTTGTGGACAGGTGGCTCCCGGTTTTTGAGGGCCGACACTCGGGGCTGCCACGTACCGGGGTCGGAGTGACCGTCGGAGGTTCTTCATCAGACATTTCTTCATCCACTGAGGTGGAACCACTGTGACCAACGTGAGGTAGGGCATCTGTTTTCACAGGAAAGGGGAACTTTAGCATTGCAACATCTGCGTAAAAACACACACATTTCCTTTTCACTTATTAACAACGATGATGATTATTATATCACCCACTGTGATCCAATGAAGCACTTTGTGTCCTTTGAGGTAATTGGCCGGCTTCAGACCTGCGGAAGAAGGATTTGCTTTTAGTTAAATAAAACAATATTTTTGCATAAGACGTGCTGTCGTGTTTACAGATGTGTTTTGTACCTGTGAGCAGGTGGCTTGATGCCGGTCTGCTCTTCTATTGAGGTGGAATCTTTGATCTGGGACCTCGTGTCAGGTGTTGAGTCTGGCTCTTTGTTCAGTTCCGCCTTAGTTTTCTCAATGAAGGTATTATAGCCCTGAAAGGAAAAATGGAGAATGTGAAAAGACAAAAATCTGCTTAAAGCCGATGGATCAACAAATGATAAAATCCCACAGTCATCCAAGTTTGTTTAGATGTTCGTACTGTATTTGAACATTCAAATGAACAATCATCAAGAAGCCCACACACAGACACACTCGTACACATTTACCTCCAGCTGCTTCAGTAGGCTGGCCTCTTTAGCCTTCAGGCGCTCTTTGTTTCTCTTTTTCTGCTCTTTCTTTAGCTGGTAAGCCATAAACTTTCGTTTTCGGAGTTCTCCCTTCAGGGCCTTGATGCGGCTCTCTATGTCACTCTGGTCTGAAATGGTTTCTGAAGGGGAAATTTTGATTATAAATCACGGTTAGAATGTGAAACCTGTGCCAGATCTCTGATTACCAGACGGTAATCCAACCTTGTGCCCACTCGACCGTAAACCCAATTCTGCTGAGAATAGTGTACATTTTGTTTACTAGGAACGTGTCATTTTTGTGCCTGATGCTTTGGCTTGTAAACAGTGAAAACCTAGTGTTACCGAGACTAAACCGAGGTTTAAACAGTGGCCTGAAAATGAATAAAAGACATTCAGCTCCAATACACGGCCGGCAGAACCGTCTTTGCTTGTGCAGTAACTAAGTCCAACGCATTGTTCTCTCATCCTATCCCACAGCTAAGCAGGTTATGTATCAGGGAAGTGCTTGAATAATGTATTCCTGGCAGCATCACATTATGCCTGACTGCAGAGCGCCAGCGATGCAGCTGCATTAGGTCCACTCTCGCTTCCTTATACCTTTTATCTTGTTTGAGAACTACCAGGAACTAGTATACGTGTATGAGTGTTGAATTATTGGGTAACTCACCAGCCTGCATCGGCATGAGGGATTCACTTGGCTGAGGCTGGTTAGTGGTCCGGGACGAGGGTTGAAGCTGCATCTTGGTTTTGCTGCTGCAATCAGAAGGAGAGGCAGCCGGGCTGTGGCTGCCTTTGAGTGGAGACTGGGGAAAGAAAACAGCAGGAGGAGGAGGCGGAAGAGAAAGGAATATAACTTTGTGATTTTAATAGGGGGATGCCTGGATTAATATTTGAGATGCCCAATAAATAAGCAAATGTTTAGTTACTCCCTTGCATGTCTTTCACACTACATAAGGTATTGGAACTTTTTAATTCTTAAATTAAAAGACGACAAATCACATCATCTACAAAAAAAAAAAAAAAAAAACTCACAATACAATACTTCAAATCTGTCCGACATGCAGGATCAGCTTTAGAGTTTATGTTGAGTAAACAAATGGGACAAGACACAAATAAAAACCACACGTCTGCGTACCTGTCTGCCAGGTGACCGGGAAGCCGAAGTGAAGTCCGGCGTGTAATTCGCATGGCTGCTCCTCACAGAGGCCAAAGGTATTTCGGTGATGGAAACAGGTTGACCTAAAGACGGGCTTCCCGGTGGCTGCGACGCGAGTCCCTCCGTGTGTATACTGGACTCCGGTGTCACTAAAGAACTGTCGGCCTCACTCACTAACTCTGAAAACATGCAAGACAGATGAACGTGAGTTTTTCCTGATTAAAAGGGGACCCGATTTGGACTTTAATCCAGCTGGGATCGTGCTGCTTCACCTCTGTCGCTGTCAACTCTGGGTTCTGAGTCCCGAAGGCGGCTGGAGCTTGGGCTAATGTCGGAGACCTCTTTTTCCTGGCTCTCTGCCGCGTCCCGGGTTGTTTGCCCGTCCCATACGCCCAGGGCCTCCTTTTCCATCCTACGAACCTCTGCCTCCTCCCGGTCCAGACGCCGTTTCCACTGCAGCAGCTCCTCAGCATGGTGACGCCTCTGCATCAGCTGCTGCTCCCTCTTTGTCAGGAACCTAAGGAGGGTTAGGAACGATGGGGGAAAAAAGAATGGGGAGATGAGGAAAGAGTGGAAGATGATAGAAGAATGAAGAAAGAGACAGGAAGAGGTTGGGTGGTGAGGGGATGAGATAAGATGGCAGTGAAGAAGGAGACAAGAAAAGTTTGACAAAAGGCATTTATCAAACTGAATGATAACATGACATTGCAGTTGCAAGCAGACCCAAATCACCTGCAAATCCAGCTGTCATTCACATCAAAACACACCCATACACACCCAATACATGCTGCGCTTATATCCTTCCCTGTAATAAACATCCAAATAAAGAAGTGTATAAGCACCCATCAAATAAACAAGCATTAAGTGATGACGTGCCACTCGGGAGAGAAGGAGAGCAGGGTCATTAACAGTGAAGATGTTTGATTCATGCGCCAGACTGAAACCCAGGGGTTGAACGCTGATTGAGTGATACACACACACAAACACACACACACACACACCTCAAACATAAATAGTAGTTAAAAACAATGGAATAAATTATATATAAAGTTTGGCCGTTTACATCTGTATGAATGTGTCTCTTTGGTAGAACAATAAGGATAAAAATAATTTAACAAAAACCAACAACAATTGTATTGTTTTTAAATCTAAAATCCAACTTCCACTAAGTCTGTGTTCAACATGTATCGGCAGATCAGAACAAAGTGCAGTCAAGTACAGCTGTTGTGTAATGTGGTCCCCCACAGCTATGGGTGCCATTACAGTGCAGTATCATTTAGCCTAATCTAATTTAGAGGCTTTTCTCTTGACCTAATGTATACTGATGACAGGCCAGATACTGCAGGACCAGACTGGGGGATGGGGTGGGGGGGTTCTTTTAGTGGCTTCCCAAACTCTATTACAGCCAATGGTCATCTGTACATATTATCCATGCAACAGATACCTAATAAAGAGGGCTAGTTAAGATGCACTGGACTCATTAAAGAGATGGACCGCTCTAGTGGTCCAGTCTCTGCTGAAGTCCTTTATTTCCAAAGCACAGTCGGGTTTAATCTCAAATCATTCTGTATCAACAACTGGGCTGGAGCTGACCAATAAAATGGAGAGCATTGAAGAGGAATCCACCGCAACATTAATTCCAAGAGGCAAGTAGGAGGGGGAAGAGTCACAAATTCAACACCACAGAAATCAGTGAAGCCCCAGAGTCGTGTCTGAGATCCTTTACAAGGAAGGCTCCTAAGATAAACATAAGCTTCAAAGAAAGTAATCGCACCTCTATCATTCTCACTGTTTTTCTTTTAATTGCACAACGGAAAGCTTTTATGGTCACGTTACTGTGACTATGTTTCAGCGAGGCAGCCTTCCTTGGGCACTTTTCATGCTTTCACTCAGACAACTCCCCCCGCACACAAATTCCCTCCTGGACACAATCAAACACATCCAATCAGTCATCATTCTCTTCCCACCCCTCCAAGTTCCCAGTGCCAGTAGATGAACACAAGCATGTCCCATGGAGTGAGAGTGGGGCGGGGCAGGGGGGGGGGTTTCCGGGGAAGAGGTAGAGAGCACTTGTACAGTACCTGACCAACTGGTTGTAGATAAAAAGCTGGAATTTAGGATGGAGGTTGGGAAGACAGACACTGAGGGAGGCCCACTGGTGGGCCGTGAACACAGAGAGGAAGTAGTGGACGGGAGAACAGTGTCTACAACACACAAGCACGCAACGGACAGAGTCAAAAAGGGTCACACAAACACGGGTATAGAGACACAAAGCGTAGGAAGGGGAACGCAGAGGGAAAAGACAAGTAGAAAGGGAGAGAGAAGAGTGATATGAGCAAATGTGGTTGTTGTTGTTGTTGTTGCATCCAAGAGTATGTTAGAATATGGCTTTGCTTTAGGAACAAATAAGCCAGAATGTGGGCGTCGAGCATGGGGGCTTTCCGGGGGTATGATCCATGACAAACTTGCTCTTTGGGGGTCTGGGGTTATATGATGAGAGTTATCAGTAACCATGATTCTCAAGCAAACTACGCAGATGGGCAAAACTTACAAGCGGAGACGAAGGGACATTTATTAGTGTGTTACATTAAGATGAATATTTAACGCACACTTGGCTTTAATCAACAGCAGGACGCGGTAATAGAGAACGACTGGGGGAAGGAACACGTGGCATCTGTTGAAACAGCAAGCAGACACTAACACCCGAACACTTTTGTGTTTTTGTTAGCTCCTCTTAATTATTTTGTAACAGTCACCATGGGAAAACTGTGACAACGATCCAAGTTAATAAATCCCAAACCCGAGAACAATTCACACACTTGTTGGAGCCACCCAGTCACGAGAGGCTCTACAACCACCTGACCCAAGCTGTTGGCCAAGTCTGGAGGACCTAGAGGACCGCCAATCACATGCAGTTACTTAATATCACAAGAGAGGGTGGGTGTTAGAAAAGAAATGATGGAAAGGCAAGACTGATGGTTGTCTTCTCCGGAAGGTAAGTATGCAGCTGCAATTGAAAGATGCAGTAGTAGTGTTACAGTTAGTTATTGTCTGATGTTCTTGCTTTGAAACATTTGTTAGCAGATCACTCGTACCAAGACCCTCCTACAAACCACTGTTGCAATGATCTGAAGTTTCGGGAGGCAGAGCAATAATAGTGGATTATTGTTTCGCTTGAACCACATGCTTGCTTATCTTCAGTCACACAGCAGAAGAAAGATGGCGTGCACCGATTAGTTTCTGTTAAGTTGCAAGTTTAAGTAAAGACCCCATGTATAGAACATATACAACTTGCACTCATTTTGCTCAAAAAGCTCACAATCACACATATTGAATGTAAAACATAAGATAATAAACTATACCAATTTAAATGAAAGCTCTACTTTAGGCATCAAGTGTAAACCGTGTGTTATGCATATAATATAAAATATGTGGTTTGGGAAAAAGTGTGGGGCCAAACCAAAAATTAATTTTTTACAAAATATTTTAGAAGCACAAGAGAAGCGAACCTCCAGGGAAAAGGATGTCACTGATAAGGGTTGATGACTCCGGATAATAATCAATAAAATAATGTTGTTAGGCAGAGAGAGAACACAAAATATTAAAAAAGGGTCTTTACTTCTCATCCATGTGAGAGCGCATCTTCTTGAGCCTCTGCATGATGCTGCTGGTCTCGCTTCCGGAGATGGAGGGCGAGGGCGAGGGGCAGCGGTTATCATCGGAGGGTCTGGTGTCGGGGGGGCCTGTCTCGGACACGGGGGTTTCTGAAACGGGAGTCTCCTGCGGGGTTGGATGGACATGCAGACAGGCCGAGCATTATTGACGCCAATTAGAAACGCACATGGCAGCATGTTCTACAGTTAGAATTGTCCTTTCTTTCTTGATTCCATTAACAGCTATTGCCACCGTGGGATGGAGGGGGCAGATTTATCCGCAGTAACCGCTGCAGTGCAGAGGCGAGCAGCTCAACAATGGCATGGAGATAGCCATTGTTAGATTGTTGTTGATAGATTTAGGCAAATAGCCCATTATTTTAGGTTTAGATAAGGTGAAGATAATAAGCTCTTTTAGTATCCTTATCACATAAAGGGTGATGGTATTGGTGCTAAAAGTCATTTTTAAACTACCCAGCCCTGGTTACGAGTGATTGTTGCACTACTCACAGACAGCGCTTCATCCCCAGCATATTTGAGACGCTCTTTCAGTCGGAGTGTAGAGTTTCTCATCCGCTCAATCTCCTCCTGCTGCTTCAGCAGAAGCTGCCTTTCCTTCCTGGCGGCTTTGTTGGCCTCCTGAAGCCGCCTAATCTCCGCCTGTGGACAGCGGCCCAGTGGGAGAAAAAGTTGGGTTAGTAGAACACAAAGCTCAACTACCACTGGATGTCCTTCTACTTCCACCTCTTGTACCTGTTCCTGCTGTAGTTTCATCAGAAGTCCCCTCTGTTTCTTCCTGATAGGTGGCATCTTGTCGTCCTCGCCCTTGTCCCTCAGCCTCTTTTTCTGGTGCTCTAGCCAGGCCAGCTCAGTTCTTGTCTTCTCTTTGACAGCTTTCTGGCGGAGATGCAGCAGGGAGCTCTGGTGCTGCAGTCTTACCTCCTCGTCCTTCATGTACTGACGCACCATGTCCATCGTGAACTGCGAAAAGCTGTCCTGTCCGCCAGAAAATGCCATGTTTGCATCCTGGGACTGCGGAAGAACACAGATGAAATGATAGCGGTTAAGAATGGATTGACAGAAACTTTTAAAAGAGGGCAAAATAAAACCCGGAGAAGTGACACAAACCACAAGGAACATGCAGGGAAAAAATTCCATTGTCGACCACAGATAATAGCAAAATGTTTTAGAATACGCTGTCCCCTCACCTTTAAGATATTGTGTGCCCCTGGAACCAACGTTGTGTTATGATGGGCTCCATCGTCCTCCGATTCCTCGTGGTGGCGGGACTTCTTCTCCATAGTTCCACGGCGGTGCGCCTCAGACGGCAGCAGAGAGCGAAAGGAACGCTCTTCGATCTCATCCTCTGTCATGGACTCATCGAATTTGAGGGAGTACTCCGTCGCCACTGACGTACTGTCTGCTGGAGGGCCAAAAAAAGGATGAGCTCAAATTCTTAGATGCTTTGTGCAGTGTTCTGAAAACGGCATGTTGACTTTAAACAGAGAGGCCCTGTCCAGCCAATACCTTTCTCATCCACTACAGAAGGGATGCCGTCACTGCATACGGAGTCATTTGCCGCCGTTAGAACTTCCTCCTCTATGGAGCTGTCTGCCCGCTTCCCTCCCCACGCCTCCTTTCCTCCATTGCGCTTCTACTGCCTCTTTTTTGGTCCGTTCCCTGTGCTGTGGCGAGGCGGGAGACGGGCTGTGTTGAATGCTACAGTCGGCGCCACTGTGAAAGAGTGCAAGGGACAGATTTAATCTCATTACGTTCTCGTTCTGGGACTCGGAGAACCTAGCGCAAACAGAAGAGGCCTGCGTTATACCCGAGGTCCGGTCCTCTGAAGGAAAGAGAATTAGAGATACTGGGGCTGTTTAGGGAAGACAACGGTTCTTCCGGCATGGTCTTTCTGCTCGACACATCGCTAGGGAAGCTGTAAGACAGAAAGTAGAAGAGACCTAAACATTTAGATACAAAATTCAAAATAGAGGGCAGGATGCAATGCAATATAATATAATTGAAAAAGGTGCTTTGAATTCACCTGTCAGAGTCATTTCTGTCATTTCGCTGCTTCGAGTAGGAGCTGTGTTAGTTCCTCCCGCTCCACGGAGGAATCAGAAACAGCAGGGGGGACAACCAGAGCTCTGTTTATCTGCGACTGCGCCAATTCTGTCATCTGACAAACCAGCAGACAACATACAGATCAAATGATGGATTTAATGGGGCTTAGACAGGATATAACCGTTTCCTCCTCTGCATACGTTGTTATTTCTAACTAACTAACAATTAATCCGCTTTTGTTACTTAATGAGGACGCAGGCGGTTTTCCAGGCAGGGATGGCTAACCTCTTTGATGTGTCGGGCCGTGTCAGCGGTGTATCGTGCTGTCTCAGCCTGCTGAGTCATCAACTTGGTGGTTGCCTCCTGGAGGCCTTTCAAGGTCTCCTTTTGATTTGATGCCAAGTTTTCCTGCAGTTCAATATGAGCCTGGACCAAAAAGCAAGCACGCACATCATACAAAAGCGAGAAAGAGAAAAGGTGAAGGAGCAAACATTAAAAGGTATCAAATCAAATGCATATACATATATTGTTTGTGCAAGTGAACCTTGTGTTTGTTTGTTTGTTTTACCCGGGCCACTCTCTGTCGGTTTTCCTCTAACTGTAGCTGTGTCTCCAGGGCTTCCCTTTCCGCCTTGATCTTTAGCTCATACAGGTCACGCGCGTGGCACTCCTGCCTGGCCTGCGGGGTCAAAGTTCAGAGACCAGGTCAATACGGTGCATCAATACAGGCATTAGTCAGGCAGTAAGTCACTTAAATCTATACAGGCCAAAAAAAGACACTTATTATAATAATATTTATCATGCCAGTTTGAGGCGGCAAAAAAATAGATAAATTAAATTATTATTAATATTTAATTGTGTAATTTAAGTAACTCAAGACAAAACGCTTTATTGCTTTACATGCATATAACCTGTCTTCACCTTGAGCATCTGGGCCAGGGTCACGCTGTCCTGCTGAGCCATGGAGACGCCCATCACCCTCTCCACGTCTCCCAGGTGACGGACCGACATCCTCATAGGACTCCAGGTACTCTAGCTCCGCCGCCATGCGCTGCTGCAACACGGCAGGTGAATAATGTAGTTCACCTGAGGGAAAGGCAGAGCGGAGAGAATGAGATGGGTGGGGGTGGGGTCGATTCATTAAAGCGCATGTTGCTGGTGTGGGCCAGACCGCTTCCCGCTTTCGTATTAATACAAGCAGCATCTACCTGTGGCCTTGGGCTCGGCTCTAGCATTGCGTGCTGTGGGGCCCGTGTGTGGGTGATTTGTCCCCAGAGAGGCACTTCGCCCAGGTTCACCGGGGGAGCTTGCTTCCGGCTGAGAACCAGGGTAAGGAGAGCCAGACGGAGAAGCTGGTTTTGGCCTGGCGGCTGGAGAGTTCCGACTGTCAAGACCCAAACTACACATATGATAAGAGAAAAAAAAGAAGGGAAAAACGCTCAGGTAAGTAGCAAGGGAAAGATCGATTACGATTGTGAAACACGACAACATATCTTCTAAAGTGCATGTTTGTAGACTTAAATAAATGACTAGATGTTTGTTTTTTTAAACAACATTCATTCAGTAATACAGTTTGTTTTGTGGTTTTCAGCAACAAACTCATTTCAAAATAGTATTTCAAGTCATATCTAGGAAAAGGGGGCTCCGCAAGATTTGCAGAATGGGTTAACCAAATGAGGAAGAGCCCCTCATGCCTCAAGCCTAGAAGTGACTGAGGCAGCATACCCCTGCTGTGGGAGGCCCAGACTATGAAAGGCTATATTGTACAGCTCAGAGATGGCAGAAGACGATAACTAAATAGATCAGGATACACTTTACCTCCCATATAAGGATCGCAGGCTGTGGAACCCTTTTTTCTTTTCTTCAAGGATAACAATCAGATTGAACTCAATTCATATATTATAATACAAAAATGCTGGCATGATCTCAATGCTGAAACAGTTTCCTTTCATAACAGAGAGCGGTATGAATGCAATCTGCTAAAAACCTACAGAGCTCATTCTATCGTGATACATGGACTGTTACTGAAGACATAAAAACATAGTTAACTACACTCTACTCCAAAGCACCATTTGCAAAGAAAATGCTTCGTTTCTAAATGGTGCTTTGAGAGAATTAAGAATACCATTAAAAGGGATCAAATGCCACTCCTATGGCCGTCGGCCCGAGCTGCTGTGAAGCCAGCTGACCCGACCAACCACCCTACAGGCCCCCAAAACAAAATAGCCACTGTTTTCTGTCTTGGGTTGAACTGCAGCCTCCTCTGGTTGCTAGGCACTGAATGGCTGTTTGAACCCTCAGGCCTTCAACAGAACAGCACACCACAAGAGTGTTTGGACTGGCAGACTCCACTAGGGCTTTCCAAAGTGTACTTAAGTAATTAGTCATGCCAAGATAAACTAACCTCTGGTTGATAAAGTATTTAGGATCCAGAGTGACTGGAAACAGCAGCACTTGAGGCCCAGTGTTTAAATTACAATTCAATTTTAGCTGAAATACGGCGTAGCTTCACAGGCTGATTTGTATCCAGTGAAAACGAAAGCTTGAGGAAAGAAACTACAATTTCCTGTGATCCGACACATATACGTTACCTTTGTTGAGAAAGCCCCGACTGTTCCCCCGTGGTGTCATTAGAAGCAACACTCTTGGTCTGGCTGTGGGTAGAGCTTTGTTCTGAGCCCCTCTTCCTGGAATCAGAAGATAACTCCTCTGAAGGCGGTGAGCAGGGACTCCTCTGCTCTCCTACCAGGGTGCCATCACTCTGGTCTGACGCTGTGCCTGAAGAGGATTGGAGAAGTCATAATGTGCAGAAGAGGGATTTGTAAACTGTTGTAAACAGCATTTCCCCGTAGAGTCCAAAAATAAACAAAAAGGAGTAATGCAAAACTGTCTCTGCTCACCTCTTTTTCTTGCAGAGTGCTTGGAGAAGGGTGAAGAGCCAGACGTTGAACCAGAGGAAAGATGTGGCGAGTGAAAGGATGAATGGTGGGAATCGATGCCTCCCAGACTTTTGTCATAAGGAGACCTCCTCATCAGCTCCTCAAAATGGCTGTTCACACTAACAGAGAGGAGACAACAAAGTATGATCCATCACTTTGAAATAAAACTGCAAATAAGAAATATAAATAGGTCTAAGGAATATTGGGTAACCGGCAGAGCTTATTCAAAGAAACTTGGTAGGAAAAATCTCTCCAGAATGCAGAGGGCGATAAATGTCTGAAAGGGCTGCACGTGCCTTCGTGGGACATGTACGCCATCCAGTGGTTACTTTATAAACAGCTGCCCGCCCTTTTTTTTCCCCACTTTTTCTTACCCGCGAGAATTGGAGCCTCTCTTGAACCGGCCACTGGCTCCGCTGCTATGTGATGACACAAAATCATCTTCATAGACGGCTGCGTCCACAGCACCATTTGCAGAGTGTAAAGAATGTGCAGAGGGAGAGTTCCTCTCACTCACTACAGGACAACAAACAGAGGAGAAATACTGTCAGTGTGTCAGTTTTACTATGATTAACATTCTGTGTAACGCTCATGGGTTGCACAATAAGACGTCTAGCCATAGATGAGCAGTAAGGAGTTTTCATAAGGAATCATTTATTATCAAAATATGTCGGACACACAAGGAATTTGACTTGGCAATTTGGGAACTAACCTGCAGCATGGCCATGAAGATTCTTAGTGAAAATGTTGATGACACTGAGGGGGCTTCCTTTGTTCAGCTCCTCCCAGGCTGCTTTGCCACCGTCATGCTGTGCACCGGGTGAGCTGAGGGCTGAGCACTTTGCTGCCTCTCTCTGGAACTCAGACAGCCGCTGGTAATCCCTTCTTTGACCCGTGCAGCGGTCCGCCGCCATCAGGCGATCTGCCGATCTAGGTACGCGATTGTGGGAGGGCTGGGGGGGGCTGGGATCCTCCTCAGAAAAACTCCCTTCACTCAGAAGAGGACCCTCGCTGATGGAACCAGCACTTGAGTCGTGGAGATCCGCCTGATTCTTATCCTGATTCTTATCCGTCCTTTGTTCCACTCTCTCTACCTTGTCCAGGCCGTTGACCAGCCTCTCCTTTAAGGGAGTGTAAGTGTTGAGAATTGGCGTTGTTTGCGGATTAGTCAAAATGGTGTGTGTGCCTTTCTCTTCTCTTGCTCTCCGGGAGGCGCGCAGATTGCCTGTTCCTGGAAGAGCTGTGCCATTGTACGAACTATGACCCGTGCCGGTCAAAATCCTCTGGATCCTCAAGGCGACGTCATCGCTTTCCGGAGCGGCCGTTTCTGCCCAGCATCCATCGGCAGTGTTAGCTTGAAATGGTCCAATAGCCTCCCCGTCTATTGAAGTTTCCATACCGTAGTTGATCCCCTCCCCGGCGAGCTTGCGGGCCTCGCTCTCTATTCGGTTGGAGAGGGATGCGGCTGTGGCCTTGAGCGCCTCAATGCGGGTGGACCTGTGGGAAGGGGCTGTGGCTGGTCGCCTGATGTGCTTTAGCTCACTAGCTGCCAGCGCAGTCTCCAGCCTGAGAAGCTGTGAGAGGAGAGGATCCCCGAAAGGCGCAAGCCCACTGGTGCTGGGACCAGCCGTAGGGTGACCGGCTGGGCTCAGACGGTCGGGCTGAAGCAGAGAGGCAAATCCAATGTCCAGGTCAGTCCTGCAATGGGGAGAGCAACCGCAGATGGAGGGAAAAAGGGAGTGAGAAACAGATGCAAACATTTGAAACATATGCAAGTGTGTTAGGCTTTTTGTGATTTGATGGTATATTGTGGCTTGTATATTTTTTGTGATTTTAATGAATTTTCCTTCAGCACTACAATATTGTGAAAATAATCTCTGAATATCTGCAGCCAGCAGAACGTTTAGGGACCCTTATAGCAGAGAGTCATCTTTGCCCACTAAGCCCGACTTATCAGCATGTGTATCGAGTGAATTTTAAGCCCTTGATTGCATTGAATACAAACATGGTGGGAATTTTCTAAATGATTACATCCACTGCTTTTTAAATTAATGTTGACTTATGGATTGAGGTCTGACCACTCAGGATGTCTACTGCAAGGCTGTATACAGCCATTCTAGATACTAGGGATACTATAAAAGTAACCTTGACTTTCTTACGTTAGTAAGAATACTTTGTCTTTAATGAAGACATTTTTCCACCAGCCTTAAACACAAATGAGAATAATAAAAACGATAAAACACATAATGTAACCGGATGAAACCTTTAAAAGACAGTACCTATAACCACCAAATACACATGTATCTGTTTGAAAGCTAAAATCACGACCCGCATTCATCTCTAAGTGCAGTCAATTGTCTGAACAGTTCTTTTAATGAATCTAAATCTGGACTGCTCACTGTAAAAGTGCCTGAAAAGCCTGAAAAACAGCTTCTCTGTTTGGTAGTCAGATGATTCCCAGGAATGTTTCCCCCACACATTGGGCCTCATGCAGGAACACCTTGTATGAGCTTCTAGAGTGGCTTTTAAGAGTTTCACCACAGCGTTCACTTTTTCTTATTTTGACTTTCTGCTTTGGAACCGAAACAATTTAAAGGTGGTTCATTTAACATTTAACAATCTCAACATCTGAAGCAGCAAAAGGAATTAAAATTATGCATTGAGTGATGGAGTTAATTTGCCTCTATATAAATATATATAAATAATAGTAAATAATAAAAAGTCAGTTAGAAGTATAACCAGGCCCTTGGAAGAGAGCACATCTTTAAATCACATCCTGATATTATTAAAAAAAGATGGATGGTTCTTTACATGCAGGTTTATGCGAGTTGCTATGCAGGGAAAAATCCTCTGTAGCCATTTAACCATATATACCTCTTTCTCATCGTATTTTATTTTACAAGTTGCATTGATCATGTTTATGCTGGTAATTTACCCAGTTATATTAAGGAGCGTTTGATGAAACTGAAACACTTGTGCGAGTTCACCAAACCAAAGTGAGTTAAGAAAATACAAAAAAGTTCTACAGGTCCATCACTTCCAGTAGATACCAGAATGGGTTTAACTGTTGTTATATGGGGTTGTTTGTCATTGTCAACAAATCGCAGTGATGGAGTCGAGCAGGCAGACGTGTGCGTCTATGCGCGTGCGTACCTGGATAATGGAGGAGGTGGCTGCTCATTCAAAGACCGATCGCTGCTCGAGGGACTCTGCGGGGCCTCCAGTCTTTTGTTCTCCTTGTCCGACTCTCCGGAGGGCTGGTACATCGGCCTCTGCTGCAGAACATGTGTTAATAGACATCAATTAGTTAATCGTTCCAGCCAACAAAGGCTTTCATAAATACGGTAACCATGTGTCACGTGCAATACCATTGGACTGAACGGAGCAGCGAGTTGTCCCCCTGTGGCCTCCCTGTCCAGCTGGGCCTCCTCCAGGAGCAGTTTAGTGTAGGTCTCCTGGAGTCGCTTCTGGACCGGGGCCACAGGCGCCCCGCTGGGAAGGGCCATGGTTTTAGCCGCTTCTTTTTGCTTCCTGTAGAGGTCTTGCAGCCTCTGGTTTCTACTCTCCGCCTCCTCTCTCTGCTGCCTCTTCTCCTCAGCGCGTCGCCTCTTCCGCTGCTCTTGTTGCCTGGAAATGTACTGGCGAACTGTGTCCGCATCGTAGTGTCGTTTCTTCTGGCCGGCGTCTGCGACTTCTGGTCCGTGCCCGGCGGGGCTGGCGCTGCGGCAGCCTCTCGGGTAGCTGCCCGTAGTCGCCGTAGATCCCCAAGCAGAGACCGGAGCCCTTGTTCGTGACCCTGAGCCCCCGCGCCCTCTCGTACCGCCGGTCCCGTCCCCGGGACCTCTGCCGAGACCGCTCTTCCCGCTCGGCTGCTTTACACTCCAGCTGAAGGTCATCAAGTATCCCCTGGATGTCCGCTGACAACAGGTCCGTAACTACACCCGCTGAAGCCTTCTCCTGATCGGCAGGAGAGGGTGTAGATGGGTTTGTGGAGTGGCTTTTGGATTGAAATCCACGTTGAGGCCTTTCTGTGCTGTTAGGACGAAGTCGCGGGTTTGATTCCGAACGCAGGGCTGAACTGGAGGGGTGACGTGAAGCTGAAGGACACAGGGCAAAAGATTTAGCAACATAAGCAGACAATTTCTGAGCAGTTTAATGTTAAATTAAGCTAAACTAGGTGGGATAGAACATTATTTTTTTCAGCATAACCAAGGGGTGATCGTTCTTTACCTCTTTTTATATTTTATTAACAGTATACAACAATGTTTTTTTGCAGCATAAGGATGAACTGTATGTTACATTAAGTGACTGTTAAAAGACTCCAAAGCTAGAAGCATACTAGATGAGGCTTCTGGGGGCCGGATTGCAGAGGAAGCTCTAATCTGGGCCCAATAGAAAATTCTTGCCTCGATTTTAAGCATCTAATCCTGAATGTTTGGCCTCAGTGAGCCTCTCCCTGCTCTGTGGTCTCTGGAAATCAGGCCATGTCTGATTGTGCACCCACCCGGAACAGCAAGTCAATCTATATTCCTTCCGGTCAATGGTACCCTGTACAGATGCAGACTATGGGAGGTGAGACACAGTCTGGGTCTGTGTGACCAGTGGCAGCCAAAGACTCGTTATTTATTGATAGTTTGTGTTGTTTTCAGTCTGAATTCCAGGCTGCAGATATTTTTGTTGTTTTAACACAGTCCATGTACACACAAGTACAACGGCGACTCCACTACAGGTAATAGCACCAGTACACACAGGTGTGTTGAATTTTGAGGGTGGAAGTTAAGTAGCAACATGAGAAAAACAGATCAAAGTATCATGAGGGCACAAAGAAGAGAGAGGAAAGTAGTTTTTTCCCCCACATGCCTCTTAACTTAAATAATGCAAAGAAGGCATTTTGACACCAAACTCGGACATTTTGAGCGGCTCTTTAAGCCCTCGTAGAAAACGTATCACATTCAGCATCTTGACCCGCTTGCTAGTGACGCGAGTGCGTACAGCCGAGCAAGATCATCAGAAAAATGGTTCCAGCCGAGATAAATGTAGGCTACCTGAGTCGGCTGTTGGGTCTCACGAATGCGCCGAACATTGCAATACAAGACAGGGGTGTTGCTGCATGTATAGAAGGGTAGAGTATACGTCTCACCTGTTCTGCCCAGTCTGTCAGCTGGCTGCGACCTCTCCTCCCTGGGCAGCCTGGGAACCGGACCCAGTACCATCTTCACCAGCTTTTGGCCTTCCCGCCACGATGCAGGGCTAATCGCTAAAATGACAGAGAACCCGGAATTCAGTATTTATCATGCTGACCTCATGGAACATTAATGCATGTGTTATCACATGGTGTAGACCAGACAATAGATATAGGACCAGTAAAAAGTTTGAACAACATTTTTGTTATATACAAGTTTGTTATATACAAGTGTGAGAAGTGACAAAACAAACTTGTTTTTGCCCATGAACATTTTGATCTTTGCCCGTAGTAACCATCTGGCAGATGAATTGTTTTGTTTTAAATTTCACATAGTTATCCCTTCCATTCTCTGCTGCTCAGAGTTCGGCCGCCAGCCCAGTACAAAGGCAATGTGTAGAATTGCATTTGTGGTGCTCAGGGGATTGGAAAATTACATTTAAAAAACAAGAATGTCTTTTAACACAGGCTCATCTCTGGAGCGCTCTCCACTAGGACTGTATTCTAATGAATTACAGTTCCTGGTAATGAAGTTGTAGAGCCACTAACCGAGCAGCTGTTTGTACTGGGTGGATGAGCAACTGAACCTGGGCTATTTATAGGGTTGTTCCAGCAAGAGAGAGAGACCCCCCAGACTTTAGAGACAACACAAAGGTTGCCATAAACACCAGTATACACCTGACACAAAGTGATAGAGAGCTCGGGAAATGTTTAGGTTTATTTTAATATCAGCTTTCAGGCTAACCAGATCAGACTTTTTGGCTCTGTATCGTAAATATTTCCCCCCGGACATGAAATCGGGTTATTATACCTGGTTTTGTATGAAGGCCAGAGGAAGGGGCGGCTCTGTGGACCTTCCTGACTGGTTTGGTAGGCCTCCTTTCTTTGGATCTATCTGCGCTTCGTTCCCTCTGCTGCTGCTCTCTGGACATGGTGCTCTCTGTGCACACAAGACAAAAAGCAGAGGATAGGCAACAATGACTCACAAAAAACATCTAAAAAGCTGCCAGTTGGCTGCAAAACAAGCCTTGTATCCAAGATCAAAATCTCAAGGCGTTATAAAAACCAAAGACTATGCACATAAATTATGTTAGTTAACTCTCTCAATACCCTTTCGTGCCATGAATTCATGTGACATCAGAAGATGTTAGTGTCCTATGCTTACCAGCAAACTGTCGTGACAGATCTCTGTATATTTCTCTGCTGAGGTTATGGAACTCCTCCTCTTTCCAAACTCTCCCATCGGCAGTCCGGATCTTTGTCTCAGTACTGTTGAAACCTGGGAGAATAAAGGATTGAAGAAGTAAGCGGCAGCATCCTATTTCCTACTGAAAAGATATCCTTTACATTCCAAAAGACACTTAGCTATTCACATATTCCTATCTCTTCAGAGGTCATGTAACGTTTGGAATACATCCTACACTGAGCGTACCTTTGTATATAGGTGCAGGAGGGGCGGCCGCTACTTTCCGTATCAGAGCTGTGGGCATCTTGCTTGCACCGGCACTGTTACTTCCCACAGCTGCCATAACTGGCTGTTCCAGATAGCCCAGCAGCTTTTCTCTCTCTGCAGACTCTTCCAGATGTTGCCTCTGCTTTCGAATACGCTCTTTGAGCTTCTCCAGCTTATCATCGGGTTGATGTCGCCTCAGGTTCTCCAGCCGCCGGGAAGCCGAGCCAGGGCTGGTGGAGGGAGTGCTCTCCAGTTCGGGTGCACGGAGCCTCTGGCTGCGGCTAGACATGGGCTTGACTCATGGCGATCCATACCACGTTGTGCTTCTGCAGCGCTTTCCTCCTCCTCCGCCTCCTCCTCCCATGCAGAGACTCTTACAGACGTGAGATGTGCCTGGTTTCCAGTAGTCCTCAAGGTCTCCAGGGCTGGCTGGTCATTGAGGTAGCGAACCGCTGTGCTCTCCAGTGCCTGAGGAGCGTGTGCTGTCAAGGTCCCTGTCCATCTGTGCATCCCTGGTGTCGCTTTGATAGACCAGCTGGCTGAGAAGAGGATCTGAGGGGGGCGGAGATGATGGGTGCGAAGACCCTGGCACCGACTGCAAGCTGTAGGCCTCCAGCAGAGAGGAGGGATGTGGTGGAGGGGTGGCCTCTCTGGACACAAACCAGATTACATGAGATCAGAAAGGGGATAAAGATTTACTGTTACTTTACCACTCACTGAGAATCCAGAGGGGCACATGTAGGAGCGGTCAAACGGGTGAAACACCTCATGGATGGGAAGCATCAAACAAAACTAAAAAAAATGTCTGACCAGAATAAACAGAAATGTGAAATTTGGAAATGATGGGACACTTTGGCTAGTTTTGGTCCTATCAAGCGCTTGAGATGATACTCAAATTCGAAATCCACAATTGGGTAATAATACTAGCAACTAGCAACTTTGCCGTATCACTGAAATCAGCAGAGCCTTGATCCCTTGAAGAATCTGTGAGACATTAAGCCAAAATTTACTCAGAGTAGATGTCAACACCACATGGTCTCTGAACTGAAGTCTTGAAGAGCAAGGAGCGTTGGGGAACTGACTGTTATTTAGGAGAAAATGAAAAAGATCACGGCCCAGTTGGGGAATAAACCATCTTATTATGTTGTCCCTCTTTAGAGCACCAACACACGTCATTTCATAACTATATTGATATCATCTAAATACCATTTAAAAAGGTACCATAGAAGATTTGAAAAAACGATAACCAATGTGATTTCATCGGAGCTGGCATGACAGAATACCCTATTGTCCAAATACAGCAACGGGCCCAAAGAGAAGAGGCTAACAATGTTTTATACATGCATTTTGTGGCCGTTTTTGTACCTGTAGGATGCTAAAGGTTCCCTGAACTCCACGCTGTTGTTCCTGCGGACATTGCTGTCCTGGGTGGTGTTTCTCAGTGGGCTGCGTGAGCTGCTCTTTTCTGGACTCTGTTGAGATCGCCCCCTGCGCTTTGAAGACCCTCCAGGGTCATCCGCTTGTTGGCCGTCTGTGATAGAGACAATGTTAACGTAGTCATAGTTTGAGTGCAGAATTCAACTCACGACGATGACTCTTTGAAATAACTCACCCTTGCAGCGAACCGCCCTGGAGGATTTCTTCTTTGGACGGTCCATGACAGAGTCCATGACCACCCCTGTCCCTGGGGCTGCCTCTAGACGGTTTTCTATGTGCCGCAACTACAGAGGGAGATGACGTGTCAGACTCCCCGGGTCATGTGACAATGATGACAGGGATTCCTCTTTAATAGCTATTGCAGAGGAGTCGACCAAACAAAAGACATTCAGCAGAAAGCTGTTCCAGGTGTACTTACAGCAGCTTTGGACTGGGACAACCCTTTCCATGCATTTGTCAGCTCTGACAAAGAGAATGAAAAACCATGTTGATGGGTGATGGAGAAGTACTTGCTATTTAATCAACTGAAATGATTTGTCTAAATGTGTTTAACAAAGTGCACCTTGGAAGACCAAAACAACAATGCAAACTGCCATCTTCACTCACCTGTGCCAATATTGTGATCCGAAAGATGCTGAGCAGATTTCTTTCCTGACACCTCAGCCCTCCTGCTGCTCCTCATCTCTCTCATTCAACCTAAGCAAAGATCAGAAAAGAGGTAAATAATGAAAACCAGCACTGAGCATGAAGACATAAATCCAGTCAATAACACAAACAGGCTCAAGAGAGAGCTAGTTACAATTCAGCAATCAGACCGATAAAACACAAAAGAATGTTGACGGAAATAAATACAAGAAGAAGCGTAAAGAAACAGGACACAGCAAGGTCTTTCATACAACGACCTAAAGAAACAAGACTTTGAGAAGTGTATGACAGAATTTGCTTCGCCCAATTAGTTCCTATTGTAACACAAATACCTTCTATGACAGCCTTACATTACATTAAAGGTCATTTAGCTGACGCTTTTATCCAAAGCGACTTTCAATGCATTTTTAACATATGGGGTTTTTTTTTTTCAGCAGACTGATGTCAGCTCGAAACCGGTTCTACAACTGCACATTCCTCTAAAGATTTCCACGTCGGAATTTAGGTTGAACAATAGTCTTTCGCATGACAGCCATAATGTGTTTACTTCAACCACCTGTTCCAGTGGAGAACAGATGTCTGGTCTAGTACCACTCTCTTTCAACAATGAAATCACAGTTAGTCGTTTGGTTTTCTCTTCCCTTCCTGAGACAACGGTCCACCGTCGTGTTGACAGGTTTGCAATTTTATTTAGTTGACAGAACTGTGGATTAGTAAGAAAAATATAGCCTAGCTAGCTCCTTGGTGTTTCATACACCCATTGAGTCATCAATAGGACCTTAGAAGTCATGCCTTTTATTCATAACTGTAACGTGACACTGCCGGGGGGAATAATGACACAGCAAGGAGAAAGAAAATGAGATCTCTGCAATAACAGGTTTAAACAGTGATGACTGTGACTCAAATCATGAATGGTGTATTTTATCTGCATCCAAATGTGATAGAATCCATTGTATATAGTTTAATAGACAATAGCTGCTGAAACTACATACCTTTAGACAGATGTTAGACAGTGATATATAGACCATAGAATATGTTCCAGTTGTCCTCTTTTGGAGAGAAGCTGACGTTAGCTACTTTTAGCAGAAGTTGGGACTGAATAGTGCACATACCGGCATTACGTGAAACCCTTCTCTTGATTGGCCAACGACCTGTAATTCCCGTAAACGCCAGTCGAAAGTCAAAAGCTTGATCTCCCTCGTCAGCACCGAATATTGGTACAGACGATGCATCGAATTAAGGCATTTGGAGCTTATAAACCTCGTTTACTTACAAATATGAACGATGTCATGACTTTAAGGGTGAGAAACCAACTTATTTTCCCACTGGAGAGCATGTCATTTCCACTAAACCGACCGAACCCGAGTGGAACCAAAGATGAAAGCCATGTTTTTTTGCTTCGCTTACCGAAGTGTCGCCCCGCGGTATCGACTCGGCGAGGAAGCCGAGTAAGGACATGTTGCAATATAGCTTCCGACCACTGACGTCATTACTGTGCAAAGCGACGGCTTGCCAGCGCACTTCCGTTTGTGAGGAACAAATGACGTGCCAGCTTTGACTCTACATGGTGTGTATCGAGTAACTTTAAATCACAAGCACTCCGCCAATGGTGTTAGTATTACTCTGTATTCCATTTAGCCACTAAGTAGTTTCTACAATATTCAGTAATACATCGAGAGCGTGCAATAAGTGGGTTCACGCTTAACTTACATCGGGATCTGTGCAACAACTATTCAAACGTGGTGTTGACATCGGCGTCGTTGTCGTGGGGAAACTAACTATAACCAATACTACGGTTATACAGTAACTGATGGTCATCTAATAACTCCACACGTCACAGTCGAATGAAAGTTGAAAGAAACACCCTATCCGGGAATTTCTCCTCCGTTAATCCAACGTTACTTCCCGGGGTGAATTTACAACCATGGCATTCATGTTTTATAACTATCAAATAAATGATTTAAACACCGTGAAGTTCGCAACAACCGTGTTTTTGTATATAACGCAAGTACAATCGTCGGTCTACGGTTTGACTTCAAGAAGACTTATTTGTGAATGTCTTCGGTCCAGTGAATAGTCCGCTAACTCGAGAGTTGACGTTAATCCGAGTTGACAGGAAAGTCGTGAATTAACTCAGTTGACCAGGTACTTTGAGAGACATTACACATACCTTTGGGGAATAATCCAACGTGTCTAGATGTCCAAATTCATTCTGACATCTTAATAATGAAGAAACCCTTACTTCTCCGGACTTCTTCCTCAGTTTCGCCCAGCTGTCTGTTTGCTAACGTTAGCGTTAGCAAGCTAACGTTAGCAAACCAATGTTAGCTAGTAGTTGTGCCGACTAAGATAGCAACTTTTCCTAGCGACATGCACAAATTGTTGTTTTCTCAGTGTTCGCCACGGTCACCAAATATCCAGGTCAACTGTGAGATTGCTAGAAAGAAATGTCGCAAGCCGCCTCTGATGTTGGCTTTCCCGGGTTACTATGTTGATGTTTCACAACAGCGAAAACTAGGGTATCCAAGACGGGTAAGTGGCAGACATCGAATTATCGCGAGATTTGAACCAAGCCCCACCTAGTTTACTCACGCGCACACACACGCACGCACACACACACACACACACACACACACACACACACACACACACACACATACGCACAGCCGCTCAATATCTTTATATATTAAGCAAATCCACATTTCAGGAAAAACCAAGGGTTGATAAATGGTGTTAAATGATTAGGCACCAGTATACAATTAAATACAACAAATACAACAATACAATTTCCTATCATGTGTCCTGAAATTAGACTTTTGAGTTTCATACTTTATTACCGTTAAAGTGAAGAAAACTGTAAATGCAAGCAATCTTGACTCAGTGCAGAAAAAGTGTTTTGCCGCCATCCACACAACTTGTGTGTATTTAGCGCCGCCGAGCGGCATGCGTGTGTATCGCATGCAGAAGTACACTACCGCATCGACTCGCCTTGAGACTCGCATTCACAAAACAATAACTAGTCCACTAACCCCGAGTTCGGTTCATTTGATGCCGTTTTCCTCACAGGATAATTGCTTCGTTTCTTTTATTCGGCTGCTTTTCATCGGGGCTCGAGTTCGGGTTCTCTTTCACTGGTCCCTACGGCAACAAATGGATGCGCGCATTGTAAAAGGAAGGGCTGAATAGTTTTGATGATTGCGTGTGTGTCCAGGCGAGTCATAAATACATAAACTGCAGCGCAGCCTGTTATAATCATGAAACGATCAGATTGGTGTTTCCCAGGTTTGTTTGCTCGTCGGAGCACGCAACAGTGCTCCGACTACCTGTCGGCTACTTTGCACATCGTGACAACGCACGCGCATAATGTTACATGTTTACATGAATGGATTTGTAGGACACTAGCGGTCCTAAATGTATTTTTGGGGATCTTTTCAATGAAAGGTAGTCAAATTCTCCTGCCTCCCATTCGCTTCAAACTGGTAGTCTCTCTCTCTCTCTCTCTCTCTCTCTCTCTCTCTCTCTCTCTCTCTCTCTCTCTCTCTCTCTCTCTCTCTCTCTCTCTCTCTCTCTCTCTCTCGCAGTACTGGCAGGAGATCAGTACGTCGGACGTTGTCGTACACTGTTTTTTTCGGCAATTTTGTTTATTTTTTGTGGAAAGATGAATGACATGGAAATGAGTCTCGTTTTAGGTAAGACATCTTATTTTATAAAAGTAGAAAGGAGCTAAGCAGCTATGTATTAACAACTATGTATTATATATATATATATATATATATATATATATATATATATATATATATATATATATATATATATGGTGTATTGTACCATCCAGAGAAATAGGGTGCATAAAGAGGAATAATAATACTGATTATTGAAAAGATGAATGGCCAGATTTGAATGTACGGTTGATCATCTTTCATCTTGTTTCAATTAAACGTTTTTCTGGAATCTATAAAGTGGTGAAAATCTTTTTAACTGCATTGTATTCTTAATAAACCTACGCAACAGTGCCAGAGCAATCATCTCTATTCACATAGTCATGTGCAACAGGCTGAGACAGCAGACTCAATCACCAAGGTCATGCTGAAACAAGAAGATCACATCTTCATAATCAGAGCAAGTGTCGGTCCGAGGGCCACGCAGAGCTGATCTGAATTAGCTTCTGCATTTGATAAAAAATGTCTTTCATGGTCTATCCCAGACGTTGTGCAAGGCAGTGATCGTTACT
This sequence comes from Apeltes quadracus, assembly GCA_021346845.1. Taxonomy (NCBI): domain Eukaryota; kingdom Metazoa; phylum Chordata; class Actinopteri; order Perciformes; family Gasterosteidae; genus Apeltes; species Apeltes quadracus. The sequence goes on along the minus strand of CM037924.1, from coordinate 5,376,196 downwards.
CCAGGGAGGGAGGAATTAATTAAAGCTGAGAAAATCAAGGCTACATTTGCTCCAATTAATTAAAAGGAAGCATGTGTCTGACAAGTTGTTAATGAGGTTTTAGACACTAAACTGTTGCTACTTCCTTGTGAAATCAATCGACCATGTCGTCTTTTTATTCTCTGCCCTTGTGCTTCATCAAATGATCTGTGTTATTTCATTATCTTCTGCAAAAAAATAAGACTCTTGGTGAAGTATTTTGATAACAAAATCCGTCAGAAGCACCACAGCAGCCTGTTTTCTCAGGTCACGGGAGGTTGACACTAAAGGAAGAGGCAGTTTGAATAATCAATGCTTGGATGACAGGCGGCCGGAGGCATACGCCGTGTTGCCAGTCGTCTTCATCACTTCACAATCCCTCTTTTAATGTGCAGCCTTACGGTTGCAGTAACGCAATCCCCTCCGACAACACCTAGTTATACCGTTCAGTGGTCCGATAGGTAAACGGGATCAGATTTGTTCTGACATTAATCACATGATCTTATGAATAAGAGCGAATGGTTCTCCGGCGAGACTTGTTCATTATTTCATCACATTAACAGATGTCACTTCCCAGCCCCCAATCCAAATTTATTTCATAATTTTCATTTTCTCTCTTCGAAAGCTCAGATCGTTCTGGTTAAATAACACCGGTGCAGTCGCTCTAACTGCAAATTGTTTTTTATGGGGTATAAATGAGTGCTTCTGCTCAGCAGCGAAACAGAACCACTTAAACTGAAACAAGCTTTATGCTTCTTGTATCACCAGCAATGAAATAATTGTGATTTTTCATTTGCTAAGATGATTAAACGTATCTTTTATCACCTCAAGATGCAACTGGATCCAGGTTTAGTAGCCACATGCGGTCTTTCTGTTAAACTGTTGGTGAATACACAAAGCACTGACAGCATACTGTCCAGAATGCTCGTTTCAGAAAACAAACCACTTACAGCTTCAGAACATGGCTTGCTGTTAAGCTTGACAACACATCTAGGTAAGGAGAGCAACAGTTTGCAGCTGCTTTCCCCAGTAATCGGCGTGCAATAGACGAGGTGAATAAATATATGAATATTTCTATTTTTTACAGAGCAGGGAACCTTTCATTTATATGTTTTCAAATAGTGTTTTTTCTCTCTTCTGCCAGGTGGATGATTTTGGCAATGATTTAAATGTCAACGGCCTTTCTGCCGTGTAATCCGTTTGGAAAACAATATTACGCTGTAAAAATACGTATGTTCATGATATTCTACCATTTTACCTGTTGTAATGTAATCATTTATTAAGCCCTGTAAGCCTTTTTTCCCCCAAATGTTATGCTCTGCCAAGTCCTTCACACAGAATCACCTCTGGGGTAGTATCCCATTAGATTTACTGTTTTGGTGTTTATACTAATATAGTATTACATTTGACTTGCATTAAAGTGAGACTGTCTGAAATGAACAACACAAATACAGTGGCATCTGCAGTTATTTCAACAATATTGTTGGACACCATGTTTAAAAAACTTTCTCAGCCTCCCTGTTCACCAAACATCTGAACAATACCAAACCTTTATGATACACTTCTATCACACCACTGAGGAAATGCATCATTTAGCATCCTTTTCCTCCCCATGAGGCTACTTTTCCTTTCAGTGATTGGACCACAACAGCGTGGTGGTCCTATTAGTTGTGTTGATCATTACTCATCTCATGTGTCAGGGATGTTGTGTAATGGTCTTTTGCAGAAGGTCATCACAGTGGTAGTATCGCTTTGAGAGGCGTCTGTCAGGGCGTACCTGCCTGCAGTTAAAGACAAAAAGGACTGCCGTGCAAATTATAGAGGAAAATGAGCACAAAGAGCAGACAAACTCTTACATTTAACTCCAAAAAACAGGAATTCCACTATACTTTTTAGAATGACCTTTAGGATGTACATGTTCAATACAAAGCAAAATGTAAGAAATCAAAATTTCACTCTCGGGGAGCCCATCAAGTCAAAATGTATCCGACATTTGGACTTTGACAGCCTGTTTAATGCCTTTGTTTGCTCACTGCAACAGAAAGTTGTGGATTGAATATGTCGATGTTGGCTCTGCCTGATGCACTCTGTATAACACGGGAGAGTAATCTAAAGTGTGAGAGAATATAGAGAATATATACTGTCTATGTGTATCTTTAACTGCAGTATGAAGTAGCACATTTAGGAAATAACATTAGCTGGAAGGGAAAGAAGATCTGCACGACCGAAATGATCGGATTTCTGGCATGGATTCTCATTTTTCAATTCTCCTTTTGCACCATTCAAGCTGTCCTCAAGATTTCTTAGCATTGCGATTGAATCGCCCTTCCATTCATTAGGGGACGCGGCGGTTATTTTCGGCTGGCTCAAATGCATGCCACATTCCCTTCAAACGGGCATTAAAGCGGGTCCACTGTGACATAAAGCTCTGTGACACATGCGTGGCCTCTCACCAGGTTCAGGGGAGGATGCGGTGGAAATACGACACGTGGTCACGCCGGTTGTGTGTGTCGCTGTGGGCAGCAGGTGTGAGAAGGTTCCTCGCCTGCCAGGGCCTCTCGTTCCCTCCTCATTAGTGACCTTGTAGACACCTGGCTGTCAAACAAAGAGCGCAACAAAAAAAAAAAAAATCAACCCAGCCCCTCTGACGTTGCGCTTCAGTTTTTCCACAAAGACATTCTTTTGTCTGCTTGAATTGTGATCCCAGTAACCGGAAAAGTCGCCACGCGTGAGCCTCGAGTAGCACATTCGGTACGTTGTGAACCATTTTGGATAATGGCAGTATGCAACCTTGGGGACTCGCTAATCAACATCTAACCTCTAATAAGCTAATTAGGATGATTATATCAAACTACATTGAACTTACTTGGCAGTTTGGTTTTGCTAATTGTGTGGGCCAACCACAGCGCAGTGCACAGGAAACAGCAGAGTGATGTGGGTGTTTTTTCTGGTCTGTTTTTGTGCCTGGCAATCGTACATTTTTAGTTAAGGAAAGAGGATTAAAATGAAGTTGTTTTATGAAATGTCAGCCTTTGTCTTAGTTTTGTTCTACAAATAACTTCTTTCTCCTTTTTATTTCTGGTTACAAAACACTCGTGTATTTGTGTGCGTGTGTTTTTGAATGTCGATATTAAAGGAATAGACGTGAGGAACATTACCTTGTGGGCTCTCCCGTTGATAGTTGAATGTGAAGACATAAAGCATCACATAAGGGATTGTTTCCATTATTATGTCACTGGGGATCTCACAAGGAGATGCTAGGTGATAAAACTAGTCAGTTAAGTGCTTCAGTATTGAATATACTGTATGCAAGATATACATAAACGCAGTCTAAATGACCTTTACTTAAATGCAACATAGAGGAGACAATTGCACTCGTTTGCAAATAAGAACTGTACTCACTCAAAGAGCAGACTTCATGTTGATTGTCTTATAATTTCATGGAAACATCAATGTCCTTTTCCATTTTAGCAGCTTTCCTGTTCTAAAACTGGCCTATTTGTCATTCAACCTTTTACTTACCATATTTGTAGAAAAAAAGGGTTTTGATGTTTTTACCAGCCTATTTTATTACTATTGATCACGGGCATCGCTACAGTCTAAGTCAATTTATTTAGCCTTTGTTGTATTTTCCTGGGACTGGTGCCTTTCTCGGAGTTTAACAACAAGATTCGACTGTTTTGCACTCAAATACGTCAGCCGAATTGTCTCGGCTTTGGTGTTCCGAGGCAGCCAGTTTGAAAACATAATTTGCAAAATGGATTTGTTCAGCACCGGATCAATGGTAGTTTCTCTGCCATTTGTCACACAAACCTCCCCCGAATGGGAGCCGAGGCAATGGGCAGGATTATTCATTTCAATATATTTCACTGGCCTATCTCTCACTTTCAGTCTTATGGACTTTATTTTGCAGCTCTCTGTAAAGTTAAGGATAGAAAAAAGGGGACTGGACTTAAAAGGTAATGACCAACACGGGTAATCAGCATTCTCAGATTGTTTTCCTTTTAAAGAATGAAATACAATCGAAAGGAACACTTTTGCTTTTACTTAACTGGTGCTGCAGCTGCATTTCATCGAAGAAGTGCTCCTCCTGCAGTAATGTAGTTTGAAAAACTCTGCTTCATATGCATATTCAAGCCCCTAAGTTATTATGCCTATCACACGTAAAATCGGCTAACAATAGTTGAAGACGCAATTGAAGTACGATGTTTTCATTCTAATTGGATTTGAAGCGAATTGCATCGGTGCCGAATGGTTGCACAGCAATAAGTGTCATTCATACGATTTCAAATTAAAGAGTTCAAATGTGACAAAGAAGTAACTGTAACGCTTGCATGTTATCTCACACAAAATGTATTCCGTGTTGGCCACCGCCAGTTGGCCTGTTTGTGACCTTTGTCAGCTCTAAAGATTCATTTGCAGAGTCTTTGCCATATTTATCATTTATTCCAATGAGCCCCCCGTTAGATCTCATTTTCCAACTCTATGAATAATTAATCTGCACACTAATTGTGGCTGGTTCGTTTGGTTTGGCCTTGTTTGCGAGTACCAATCTCATTTCAAGCTGTGTTCCGCTGCTTTTCATCGTACAGCTTCTAGTCGAGACGTCAGCAAATCCAGCAGGGTTTTCTTTTCTCAGTTTGTGTAAAAAAACGTTGAGCTGAGGAGGTGTAAGTGGTGCTGAAAATCAAGCAGCTGAAGCTTTCCTGCCCCATTTAGACCCCATCATCAACTCAAGAGTGCTTCTGATCGTCAGTGCCCCATTTATAACACTGTGTCCGCTTATTGACAGCGTCTAATTAATTGCGTTCAATGCGCTGAAACAGTCTGATGAATTCTAAGCAGATGCTCCTGACAGTTAAATGGCTTTCATCCGGTCATCTTGCTCTTCGCAACCGTACAACATACTCTTCCTCCGCACAATTTATTTACAACCATTTCTCTCCAAGGCACCGTAAAACCAGAGATCTATCATTCGGGTAGCTAAATTGGTCCCAAAGGCCGAGGCTTCAACAACATGATAGGCAATAGGGTGTATTGAATGTCTTGCAGAGCACATACCCCAAACTAAAATTAAGGAAACGATGGGTTGAACAAAAAAAACTCAGTCCCTTTTTTTCTCTGCGCCTTGTTATTGCACTTAGAAGTACGTTTGAGAGTTGCGTTATCGTTTTTTATGCTCGGAGGAGGAGTAATGTTTTAAAATGGCTGAAGTAATTGAGAGTAATTCATCTTTGACCATTGGCAAAAAGCCTAGCTGATCAAATTCATATTTGCCCAAGGCTGAGTCCCTTTACATGATTTATCATCCAAACACATACTGGATGATGGGGCGGAGTGCCATCTGATCATTTAATCCAGATATCTGTATTTGTCTCGCTATATTGGTTTACAATAAGCCAGAAGTATTTATCTTCAAAAATGTTCCAGACGTGGCCAACCAAATAAAAGTACTTGTCACAACGGTCGGGTTGGCGAGGCAGGACTCAAACGCAGAGTTTTCAAGAACAGATACTTTAATCCAACGCGACAGGCAGACAGCGCACCAACAGGAAACACCGACAAACAGATAATGACGCGACAAGGGGCAACGGACACACAGGGCTTAAATACACAAGGGAGGTGATTGTACACAGGTGGAAACAATCAGACAATCACAGGGGAAGACAGGCCAAGGCAGGAAGTGAAGTTACCCCAGGGACACCAGAAACATGAAACTACAAAACAAAACAGGAAGTGGACCCAAACCGTGACAGTGCTTGTGTTTGCGTTTCGGGCTGGACACAGAATTGCAGGTTTTAAAAGAGGAAAATCACAATTTAGAGACGCTATATGTGAAATTTTGCATGGTAGCATGTGGCTGTGCATATTATGAGAAGAGGAGATCAAGTGAAGCTGGTCTGGAAAGTAGAAAGCTAACAAAAAAAAACAACCCTTGCTCCATTTGACATTCCCTTTTCAGATGATCCCTAACTTTAGTTTCTCACTTTCTTTGTCGACTGTCTCCTGTCTAATAAAAGATCTAAACAAAATGTTCAGGGAATGTTTGATATCGAATAAAATTAGTCCTTTAATATCCTCCTATTCAATTTCCTCTACTTTCTTTTCTCCGTGCAGCACCATGCTGAGATCCCGGGCGGCCTTCCTACCATGCTGGAACTGGGCTCCTGTTCGGTCAGCTCTCAGTCTCTGACGGGGGACCACGATGCCTCGGGGCTACCGAGGGCTCCGCCGGGGCCGGAGGGTTCAGGAGGCGGTCTGTGCAGGGGGGCGACGTCCGGGAGCAGCACCCCGAGGCCCCGCACCCTCCACCCGTCCCCAATGGACAGCGAGGACTGGCAGGAGCACCGCGCGGGACCGGCCGGCGGGTCGGGCCGGTTGTCCCAGTCCCACTCCTTCCTGGAGCCCCAAAGTCTCTCCGCCAGCTACGACACCCTCTACCTCCCACACGCCGCCCCTCTCCACCCGAACCGGCTCGGCCTCTGCCTCGACGTGGCCTCGACTTTTGAGGTCGGAGCAGGGGCGTCGGGGGCGGACGGCGATTTGGCGGTCAGCCCCAACGTGATGAAGAGACGTCGGGGCGGCCTGATCGAGCAGAGGGACATTGTCAAAGCCCACCAGGCTCATAAGATTCACAGCACGCCGCAGGCGCGACGCAAGGAGTGGGAGTGAGTATGATATATATGTATTTATGTAGAAACAGACCGCAACACAGCTGTCAACAATAATATCCTGAGCAGTCGTGAATACATAACAAATCAGCTATAGAGATGTTTTAGAGTCTCAAAGCACAATTTTATTATATTTATTAAAACAAAAAAATTCTATTCCCAGTCTGTTGTCCCAACTATTGATATTCATCATTGTTAAGGTATTCAGCCTCAGAGTGAGTAAAAGGATCAAATATGTATTCTGATGCTTTTTTGTAACACGTTAATTGAGGGTATATAGAAGAACGTTCTGGAAACAGCGAGCCTGATTCCATTAAACGTAATTTACCGGCCACCATTTCAACACTAATTAATTACATCTAGTTTATTTATAATTACAGATAACAAAGTTCGGGCATACCAATTTGCTACTATCACATCCGTATTTTGGGCTTTGGATTGTGGCTAATACATAATTAATGTAGGTTTTTGTTTAATGTTTTAATTTGCGAAGCTTTAGAAGTGCTGTTATGTGGATTTTATCAGCGAGCCAACCGGCTACAGGCTGCCTGTGCTTTTGCTGGTTTCCTGCCCCGCGGCGCTGTGGATTTTCTAGCTGATTATAGCAGTGACGCCCCCCCTCTGTTTCCCAGTTGAAGCTGGGCCTTCACCTCTGGTGGCGTTGACACCCTCTGTGCGCGCCCCCCCCCCTCCTATCCCCTCTTCCCTCCTCTCCTCCTTCCTCACCGCTGGTACCGAATGCCATATCCCATACTGAGTTATGTCTTTGGACCAAGAGACATGAGCTTGGGGGAGCATGACAGCAGATAGAAAGTGGGGAGAAGATGGACGATAACACGCAGAGAGATGAGGAGGGAAGAGACATTTGAAATAAGAGGAGTAAGTTTTGTAGAAGGCATCCAAGCCCATGTGACAGGGTTGTTGATGTGGTTGTTTACTAGCATCACTGGGCCTGTTGACATGCTCAGTCATGGAGCAGTAACTATTCCCCACCCCCCTGCCTGAAATGCTTATTACAATATCACACGACAGATTAACACGCCATCCACTCAGGGGACAATGACCCGAGCGAGTTGGGGGGGTACGTATAACAGCCATGAACATCCACCTCTCAGGGCCACTTAGCAACATACCGACAGCCACCTGGCAGCAGGGCAGAAAATGAGATGTTGCACCTGAGCCAACGTGTGCACCTGCTTTTGGGATTCAAAGGAAATTAAGCGGTATTATGTTATTACAAAAAAAAAAGAAAGCTCAACTGAGTTTTTTTGCAAGCAATCACCAGAGCTCATGGTAATATTATTCAGTCCAGAACTCAGTGTGTCCCCTCAGCCTCCAGCAACATACATAAAAGTGCTGGTTGTGTGCAACACAGTTATGAATGGACGTTTGTGGTCACCAATGGACTGCTCCTACGTTACACTGTAGTCAACCCGCAACGTTGCTGTGGACATTTGATTTATGACTCCTTAAAAAAAAATGATTATGTCTTATTTATTTTCCCAGCTTTCATTGTCGGGCTACATTTCCCAAACATCTGGTTAGTATTCCTTGAAATAATGAATGGTGCCCAGAGGATGAACTCTTGTGACCCTGTGAGGTGTCTTCTTGCACCAGTTTCACATTAACATTTCTTATTTCATGCCGGAGACATAGAAATATACTCTCTCAAATCAACTTTGTGAATTGTGCTCACTCCCAAGAGGAGCGAAACCATCGATGTGTTGTTTCATTCTAAACCCTTTTGTGTGGTGAATGAGGAGCCACTTTGAGCCGCAGACTTTGCCTCTTGTATTATCTTCCGATCTCTGGTTTCACACAGCTTTTGCTTGAGAGAAACGTTGAAACAGCAAATAAATGAAGCAATTAGGCCTCCGATTCTGGTGCCTTATTCTCCTCTTGGCAAGGATTATTTTGTGTGTTTGTCTATTTTTTTGTGTGTGAGTCTGTGCATTTTGACATGTGGCAGTCTGGATAAAAACATCCTTTTGGAAGTGCTTGATGAAATAACAGTACTTAGATGTGGCCTTAGTAGGCCCTAATGACAGTAATCAAACTCAAGGGATCTGGCATTTCAACAATATCAGTAGTTTCTGGCCATGAATAGAGGATGGCACTACAAATGTTTTGGTCCCTATTTGACCTTGGTGCTGCGTGTGTTTTTGTGTTTGCTATACAAATTGTCTATTTTTTGAGGCAAAGGGTAGCGAGAAAGAGTGAGTACGTTTCAGAGCAGAAGTGACATCAGTCGGATGCAGCAGAAGATACATTTAATGGTGTTCTGGTAACAGCTGGTTGTTTGTATGTGTGCTGGATCCTTAAATTAGTTTCTTCACTTGCATTGATTTCAGCTCTTCTGGGTCTAACGTCATTGGGTGCTCTCCATCTTCTACACCGAACAACTGCACTTACACTCGGCACGGTCGGCACACATTCACAGCGAACAGATGCAGGATGAAAGAGACTGAAGAGTGTAGCGGCAACTGCGTCTCTCCACAGTCTCTGGACGATTCACTTCATTTAAAAAAAAGGGGATTTCACAGAGAAGATTAAATGGCAATTTCTTTCAGATTTCATATAAAAAAAATCTAAATCAAATCAAAGGAAAAATCCTGTTCGATCGGATATTGTTTATCTTTGAGATGGAACCAGCTAGAGGACAAACATTAACACATAAACACATTGATCTGCATGTAATTAGTTTTAGCCTGAAATACTGTCTGTGTGTGGTTGTAGTTAATTGGCTGCCACGCGGACCGGCAACACACAGAGCCAAGACACATTTAGTGATGTTAAATCCACAATTCATGGAATACTTCACAGGTGATGTGCTGCAGGCCTCAGAGGTTACAGATGAAACATGTTGACCCGGGCGCACAATCATTGCTGCAGCCGTTGTGCGCTTGCTGTGTTTGTATGTGCAGTGCATTGTGATGTCAGTGGTTATCTCTGCAGGGCTGTACGCCCTGGTCTTGTTGGCGCTATTCTGGGCAGGGGGTGTGTTTGTAGACTTGGACCCAGTGTGTGACCCTCATTTGTACTGATTGGAGCGCACAGTGTCAGTGTTTTTTGTTAAGGCACCAGGCACAAGCCCCATTATTTTTCCGCCGGTACAAAGGGCATGGTTTGGTTTTTTTCGTTTTGTTTTGTGGAAGATCAGCTGGGTGTAGCAGGGCCATAACCAAATGGCTTTTTTTATTTTGCCAGCGCCTTGCCTCATGGAATAAACTAATGGTTTTTATTCAGGCATGTCATGGTCCTCAAAGGATCAAACCTGCTGAACTTGGTGATGTTGTGACTGTTTCGTCAGCGTCAACGCGAGGTTTACATTTGCAGTGTTCGTAAAGCTTTTTGCGCTGAAATGATTTCTCTCAGGATGAATTGTAATCACTCCATTCATTGTAGTCTACTCTACAATGTCGCTTGTCACTTGTCGGTGTGTCTTGTACGGTTGCTCACTTCCGATGAGTTCGAGGTCAATGGAGGATTTCTAAAAAAAGGTCATCTTATAGGCAGCTTTGCTTCTCCCATTAATGTTTTACCACTCAGGGTTTGGCAGTTTATTAGACCAGCCACCTGACTGAGAGAGACAGAGAATCTGCTTCTCCTCCAGCGCAGTTTAAATGTCAGAGCTGTTTGTCATAAGTGAATTATTAATGATGACATGCTGAAAAGCCACATTCAGCGCCACAAAACCATGTGTCTGTCAAACAATATGCAGAATGGAGAAGGCAATGTTACCGAGGGATAATGTGCGATGGGGGTCGGGGAGCTAATGTTTGTTCACTCGCTCACTCCATAATAATGTTTCTGTTCATTCAAAGCTGGCATATTTGTTTTGCGACGACGCTGTATTTGTTTTGTAGCGGCCTGAAGATAGAGCGCGTCTCATTAGGTGATAAAACGACACACTGCACCTCGCATTCAGCCTCCACCGGCACCCGTTTCCCTCTGCGCTCTCGCTCCGTCTGTCGCCCCGTGTTTGGATGGAGAACCGGCAAACTGACAGTGTTGATGACCGTCACAGAGATGGAGAGAGATCACGAGTTACCAAGCAGTCGGATATGTCAGCCGGTGATGTCGTCTGAGTCAAACTCAATTTGGCTGCAGGGTTTTAAAAGGGAGACATGGACGGGACGGGAGTTTTAGAAGTACAGCAGAAAGAGACTGATACAGAGGGATGTGTGGAACTCATATTTGCTCTTGTAGTTTGGCATTCGTCATCGATGAATAGCGTTGATATGTGATTGCTCTGATTATGGAGTAGTCTTTGTTCTTGTTGGTCTTGATAATTAACTACAAGACTAGATTGATGAAATAAGTTTGTGTTTAAAAATAGCATTATTGTGTTATCACCGTGTCGCCACATTGACCTTTGTCGAAATGCCACCCCTCCCTCTCATTGTCCCCACGTACCCGCCAACAGAGCTTTTGTCACTGTCAGTAAAGGTAAAAATGCCAATGGTTTCAGCTAAATGCTAGCATTAGCATAGCAACATTGACAAAGCTAACATGCTTATTTTTAATAAGAACACATCTTAGTTTAGTGTTTTAGCTTCATAATATTATAAATCAACGCCAAGCACAGAGCAGAACTGAGGTTGATGGGAATCTGATTATATTTGCAGACATTTGGACATAAAAAGTATTGAAGATAAAATGAACCTGTTGATGAAAGGAAGAGATCATCAAAGTGGTTACATTTCATCTTCAGGGGGACGTGACAATAGCTGTTGAGACTTCAAACATCCCAAAAGTCATTATTATTCATTATCTGAGTCAGCAAAGTCTATTCAAGAGATGGCAATTTTGTGGCAATTTATCTTTAGGATGTCGAGATCCGCTGCATGCTTCCTGTGCATGTGTTCCCAATTCTTTCAGTATCACAGCACTAAATGTTACTGCAAGGCATCTCTGGGCTCGTGCTCTGCTACATAACACCAGCTACGTATCCTGAGGGACCTCTATGAAATACGGCCTCCGGTCCTCCCATTCAACACTCCAAGACGGCCGCCCGCTCTCTCATTTACTATTGAACATTCCCACTCCGATGGGCAGCCCTCGAAAACAGGACTATAAATGAGCAGGTACTTCTTTCATTTATTGCCTGTTCAATAATGAACAAGGTGATAGATCTGCTAATAACTCACTTGCTTCAAGCAATGTCTTGAAATTATGTATAGGCTCTGTGTTTTATGGAATTTTCCTTTGTATTTCCATGTGCATGAGAACGGTCTAAGAAGTCAGGTGTTTTTCGGGAACACCTGATTAAGAATCCATTATTTATTTATTTATTTACTGGAACAGATTGACGTTGCTGGAAGGATGCATTTTTCTGAGAGGCTTGGTTTGCTTTTGAGCTTCTGCCAGGAAAATAAGCACTTGGTGTCGACCTCCCACTCTGCCCTTTGGTATTAAACCATTTTGCCCAGGAAGCAATGGGACCTGCCAACCCATAAAAACGCACAGACAAATAAACCTCCATCATGTAAGGATGTTTGGCCAGAGAAGTTACACCTTTAGACCCCCAAACGCACACACTCAAAAATAGGTTCTGGTGAAAGGAAGGTATTCAACGGTTGATCGTCAAGTTGCAAAAAGTTGAAGTTGTAAATCTAGAACTACAATCACATCACATATTTCAGAAAATACTATTTATTACGAAAGCGAAAACGGCAAAAAAAAATCATGACTTGCAGAAATGATATAATTCATTATTTTATGTCTGGATTTAGCTTATTTCTTCATTTCGGAACAAAACTTTGATACTTAATTTCCCACCACTGTGTGTACGTGTGGTAAGTCGGCATGTTTGTGTGTGTGTGTGTGTGTGTGTGTGTGTGCGTGCGTACGCTCAAACTAGCTGAGCTGTCGTGTGCTTCTTTTCAACATTAAAGTCCTGACACCCTGAAGGGGATGAATGTGTGCCCCGTCATAGACCTTGAATTCACTCCTATCCGTTTATTCAAAGCTTCAGATTTAAATATCAAAGATGATTGTGATGTGCTCCGAGAGTTCAATGCTGTTAGCTTATTGGAGCAAATAATACTTTTTGTAAAGCGACAACATTTTATTTCAGTCACTGATGCTTTCAAGCCAAATGGGCTTATCACGAGGGCTTTAGCTGTATCTAACAGCTTTCTTTGGCCGCCGTATTGTGAGATTACAATTTGCTAGTTGGCTGGAATATGTGGCCAGCATCAAGAGACCCACATTGAGTGTTGTTGGAGACCTATGCGGGGGAAACAAGCCAGAGACCCGCCGCAAAATGTGTGAACGAGATATTCATCACAGCCATTCCACACCTCTCAAAGCCGAAGGGAGCCCAAACGTCGCAGCTGTGTGACTTATGTAGCTCCAGGAGAGGAGTATTTATTACAAATGGGCCGAAGGCTGCTGGGTAAGCAAACTGAGTCACCATCGACATCTGACGTGGCAGCCGGCTCCCGCCTCGCCGTCGTGTCTGTGACCTCTAGCGGAGCTGCTGAGAACTCCCCACTGCAGAGGCAGCCTCATCCAAGCATTCATGAGACAAACGCATGGTAATCATCAGTTTAAACGATGATGCCGGTCAAAATAAATGGATAAACGTGGCATCATAATCTGCAAGGATTTGTTAAAGATAAGGAAAGATTTGGACGGATTTTCTTAAATGATTTAAGCAGAGGCACAATGAAGACAAGAGAGACATGTCACATATGGAGAGCTCTTTTGGAGTTGGATCTGGCACACGTGACCTGCGCCCGCATGTGGAAACGTCCATGGGGAGAAGCAGTGGCTGAAACTACAAGCACACAAAGAACTGATGAATCATTCCTCCATTTTATTCATCTGAAGCCACGTTTTGATCCTGTGTGTTTTGGTTTTGCCCTCCAGAGGCCCCTCTGCCTTAGTGATTCACTGCAGCTTCAGTCGAGTTTGCCTGCACAGTGTGTTCTCCAGGTAATGATGTGGCGACAGTTTGTTCTATAGAGTGAAAAATCAAGCGTACCCAATCAGTGCCCGCTGAGAACGTCTCAGTAATGTGAGTAAAGTATCAACCAGCCTTCTGCTTATGACTGGCAGGCTTATTCCTGGCTTTTCTTGATTAACCCACCTGCTTCCTTTTTGTACATCAGGATTTAGTGGGCTTCTGCACTTTGCTTTTGAAATGTGGCAGGAAAAAGGTCTCCAAACCACTGACTCAAATTACCTTGTAGAAACAGCTATATTCACCTTAAAGTATTATTTACGTAACAATACAACTAGAAATGCATGTTTCCCTCCCTTTATCGTTTATTCAGATGTGTTTTATCTGCAATAAATAATAAGGAATTGTCCCCTCAAATTGTCCCAGCATTTAAATGGTTAGGGTTAGTGTGATTACTGTGGAGCGGATGGGTGGAAAGAGGCCGGTCTGCGTGGTTCCTTGGAAAAACATCCATCAGCAGACTGAGCTAAATAAACAACTGAGGCCACATGAACATTAATATTCTTCTATTGTCAGTAGTGTGTAAATAAAACCACAAAGCTATCGGACAGTAGAATCAATTGTAAGAAATGAAATAATGCAATACATCTGTTTGTCACTAGATGGAGACAACTGCTAGGCAATCATATTTTCCATCATATTTGACTATCCAGCAAATATGCAGCATTAGACTGTGTTGCGGCACACATCAATTAGTTTCATACTAATATACAGAAATAGCTTTGGCGTTTTAAATAGTAAACGTAGGTATCAGCTGGAAATGTATTCCCCTTGTGTTATAATAGAGCTAGTACCTAAAACCTAAGTGGCTGCACATTGATATTTTTAATTTTGTACCAGAGGGACACATTTTAGGCAATATTTTTCAATAATTAAAGCCAACAAGTTCCCTACAGCGGATTCATTACACGGCCAGGCCAAAGACCCAGCTAAAGAGTTTATAATGTTGCAAAATCCTAAATGAAGTAACTTAAGTTGATGTAACATCTCACATCTCACCCAATCGTAAAAATGTCTGCGTTGATGCTTGTTTTGTCACATGGTTGATGCTTTCAGCAGACCATTCACTGTCTAACCGTTGCATCGCCCTCTCTAAACTTGAAAATATGGCAGAAACCAGGTTAACAACACGCTTGCAGCAGGGTCGTTTGCTTGGAGACAACAATCATAACTCAGCCCTCCTTGGGGAACGGTGATTTAAATAGCTTATGCCATAAAATGTAGGGTTACGGCGACACATTCTCAGCGTTGAGAATAGGGGCATGTCAGATCAGTTGCTAGGAAACAAGTAGGAGGAAGACAACAGTCGTGGGCAGAAATCTGGGTTGGGTCGAGAGAGCGAGAGAGAGAGAGAGAGAGGGAAACATAGAGCGAGGGATTGATTCAGGCCGAGAAAGAAAGCAGCATTGCTGCTGTTATTTCCATGCGATGTCCTTGCAAACAGACAACTGTTGATTCTGCCGAGCCCGGTTGTAATTATTCCTGTTTCTGTGATCAATGTGGCCAACGTGAAGCTCGAAACTTTCGATTGCTAGTTCTTGTGGAGCTCGTTGTTAACACACGCTGAGGCACACGCACGCTCGTTCACGCATACACAAAAGTCCTCTCATGGTCCAAACAATTAACATCTCAATGAAGCTAAATATAGTCCGCTCCCCCGGTCCCTTCATCTTGTCACATCAATAGCTCTGGCTTTTGTATCCTTCTCTTCGGGCAGAGCTTTTCTGTGTCGTGTTGAATCGTGCAGTCTGACCTGGCCGGCACAGCGGTTATATTGGGCAGCTTAATAGATTTACTTTTTTTTAATACTTTGAGCATCACATGACATACATACATACAAGTAGAGATCACAGCACTTGTGAGCAGGTGTTGTTGGAGGGTATAATACTCTAATAGGTTTTTAGTTACTTTCTCAAACCATTTCGATTGCATGCAGTTGTTTCAGTTGCTCAACCCATTCACGTCTCCAACTGCGCTTCCAGCACTTTTTCTACTGGAAGATTGCGTTTTTTTACATTCGCCAGGATGATTGGGTTTTTTTTAACTCATACTTATTCGTCAGTCCGGCATTCGGCAGCAGCATCCATCAGCTTCACGGACAGACGGCGTGAACCGATTATCTTTTTCGTTGCAGGTGCATTTCCGTAAATTGAATGAGTTGTGTGACGGCTCTCTGGCTCCAAGGCTGCAGACCTGTTCGGACTTATCAGTGACAGGGGGACGCACCTGTGCCCGTGGTGACGCACACTCACGCCGTGTGAGGCCTGTGAGGCGCATTATTCACCCCTCCCCTGCCCTCCCCGCACTACTGACTTTACAGATTGCTCCCATTTATTTGTTTGACGTGTTTTGATTATTTTGGGGTTGACAAATTACCTTGTTTGTCAGCGTGCCGTTTGTGCGGGCCGTGTTAATTGGATTGATGCCTTTTGCATGTTGAGGCACAATGGAAAACGCCTCAGTATTTGCGGCGCAAAGTTTTCACGCTGTTTGCAGCTAATTTATGGTGCATTTTGTTGCCTTTGTAAGGGCACTGTGGTTGAAGGAGTGACTCGCGTTGAGTTTGCACAGCCTACTTTATATCATTGCACACATGCAAATTTACGCAACAATTCTTTTAAAAATAGTTTTTTTTTTCTTAAGGTGTTTTTCTATATATATATATACATATACATACATACTGTCTACCATTTACGCATTGCTCCAAGCAAACATTTGTACAAGATTTTACAAGATCCAGACTCTCAGGGATAGTCCAGGGCAGGAACCTAAAGGAAGACCAGTTCAAGAAAGATAGAAATAAAAGGTGAATATTTATTTGGAAATGAATGTGGCAATGGTTTGGTCCGGTAGGACGGCAAGGAGTGAGGCTGGAAGGTGGCAGGGGTCTTGTGCTGATCCAAATGCTTCACTGCTGTGAAGTCGAACGGCCAAACAGGTGAGAGTGGCCATCCAGGTGAAGGACTGTAGGCAGGGGAACAGGTGGCGGATTAGCGACAGGCAAACGGGAGCAACAACAACAAAAGACTTGACCAAAACTAGAAGACTAGAAAGGTTGATGCGTGAGCAGGATCACACTGGCTACACCAACGATCCGGCAGGGAATGGTTGTCTGGTCACGGCTTAAATGGTGCAGAGGATGGGAATCAGGACCGGGTGTGCAGACAGCAGCAAGTGAATCGGTCAGGATGTGTTCAGGAGATACTCAGCAAAACGAACTTCAGGTTAGAGTAAACAAAGCACAGGGAAAAACAGGGTCAGGAAGCTGGATTCCTGACCCTCTGAGCTTCACTTTGAAGAGGCAAATATAATTGTGTAAACCTCTTAGTAAAAGCAGATTTTCAATTGAAAGATGCAGGCGTCAAATGTTCACGTGACACGTGAATTAACATGTGGGCTTTCATGCGACTGTTCTTTTCCTCAGGGTTGAGAAGCTAATTTAGTTACAGGGCTATTAGGCGGAGAGCCTGATAATAACCAGGTTTCAGATATACGAGCACGGCAGGTATCTCTGTTCACCCGTTCTATTTATAAATTCAAATCTTTGTTCTCGCCACAGTCCTGTGCCACTAAGTCACATTAACGAAGCCGGGACGACAGCAAGTCACCTTGGTAACCTCGTGTTCCTTGGTTTTTGCAAGCTAGACATCTCATACACGGAGGAGAATATATTCCAACACTAACAACACATCCACAATGTCAAATTATCTCCACTGATATGATACAGAAGTGCAGAGAGCGCAATACACCTAGATATGTTATAGCTGTATTGCGCTCTTATAAATGCTTTGTTAAGAATAGCATTGATCTATATAGACCAAGTGCTGTGGCGATTTTGACAATAAGTGTTATATTTGAAAATAAAATCTTGATATTATGTTTCTCATACTCATACAATCACAATGGCTAAACACGATAATATCTTTATTGTTCATTTTTCTGGGGAAATTGTATGTTATTAATGGCTTATTAAGCTTTCACATCAAGGAGGAACACAGACAATCAATGACTTATACAAAATCCCTCATTAGTTACAGCTTGTAAGCTCTTTAAAAAGTGTCCTTCATTAGATATTTTCTAAAACAAACGGTGGCCACTGATGTAAATTTAAAGTTATTTGGTTTATCTGAACCTTGCAGCAAAAAACTTGAGTTGTATTTCAGTTGGGTTCAGTTGTACTCCTTCAAAAAAAAAGAATCCCTTTTTATTAAAGAAAATTAAACAAAGCCTCATAGACAACAAAGATAGCCTTTTTTTCCAAGGAAGGACCCATTGTCCTTTCACCCTAATCATCCCTATCGCTAACGCCTAATTAGCATAATTCACTCCTCACCGCTCAGCCAGCGAGCCGTGGCTACTCTGCTCTCTGTAATGCTATCGCTGCTGCACAGAGGAAGTGGGAGAAATCCCATTTCCATCGCACTTGGCTCGGATTGAAATAACAGAAAGTGAGTGAAACCGGATCTTTAAACATTTTTTTTTCTCTCTCCCTCCGAAATGGAGGAGACCGTTATGGGACGATTTGTACTTCTATTCTCATCACTTATAATGAGGAGATGTCAGCGATCTGTCTGTTATGTGTTCTATTTTTAACCCCCATAATGTGTCGGAGCTCTAATGAGTTGGGGGCCACACGCCATTGATCACTGCCTTCATCGCACCACAATCACAAAATCTCCCATCATTGTCATCTTCCCTTTTGACTTTGGTTTCCATAAACATCAGTTTACTTGTGAATTTAGTTTCACACTTTGGATCCTACAAAGATATCTCAACAGCCATGGGAAAATAATAATATTACAAACATGAATTCTCTCTATTATACATGTACTGCCATGTGTGTTACAGATGTACCCCATGGTGGTCACCCGTGGTCAAAATTTGGCTTTGGTTTGTGATCAAATATCTGCAAATGAATGACATGAACTCCCTCTGAGGTTCTTTTGACTCCCGGTGTTCAGTGTTCATGAGTTTCTTAAAAAACTAACAGAAATGTTAGCATCATTATTATTATTACTATATTATTGTGTGTCAGCGTGCTGTTGTAGCACCAAGCACACAGGAAGAGAAAACCTGTTCATTTTGCTGTTTTCAAGTGATTTATTGGCAATAAATACGTATAAAATATCAGCAGTCTTGTCCTCTTTCAGAAGATTTACTCCACACTCCTCTTCCTCGGGAAAAGCTTTCCTCCTCATGAGACTTGATATGATAACTTGCAGCCAGCACACAGCAGCACTCCCCAATAATAGGCCGCGAACACTGTAATTAGCCAAAGATGCTGGCTGCTGTCCTCCCGCGTGTCTGTTTTTTTTGGGGGGGGGGGGGGTTGCAACAGGTGTTTCCACTGCACACTAGATGTGTGGAGGAGCTCTCAGTTGGCCCTTCCGGACCCCCATGCAGGGTGAAAAATATCACCTTAAACGACACCGACCAGTCACTCCAAAAAGCTCATCCCGAAGTACCCTTTTAGTTCTCAACCCACATGATGTCTCAAATATAACTAAAAAGGTTCACACGCTGCCAAATGTTACATTTTCTTTGGTTTAATCTCTTCTCGTCAAGACGTATCTGATATTTTGCTTCTTATCGTGACGTTGTCAACTGCACTCTGTCATGTTGTGTATGTTAACGCATGGTTTGTTAACTTAATATAGCAAAGTGCACGTGGGAGGTGATGAAGAGGAGCATGCGGCGTGAGGAGACACTGCTCTCATTCTGCTCCAAACGGCGCGGTGGGGAAGGTGGATTCACTTCTTTCTCTTGCAGACGAGGCGGATGGAGGGTTTTTCTTTTCCGATACACGTGACACGTTGTTGCCCGTTGGGTTTGTCAACGTTGTTTCGAGGAAAACATTTTTTTATTTCTTCATTTCTTCCGGTTGACCCTCGCACGCGGTAGGGTAGTGTTCTTGTAGGTGGTCAACGGAGAAGAGGAGCCAGGAGTGATGTGCTCTGCGTTACTCAGAGGACTGCTGCTGGTCAATATAAACACCGTCGGATCAGCCTCGTGCTTCACGCTCCGCGGACTGAGGATGGCCGAAGACGGGACCTGTTGCCGCCCGTCTTAAAAAAAATTAGTGTTTGGATGTGAAAGAAACGCTGTGGAATGAATCCGTTTTGTACAGCCTCATCCAAGACGACGGATTGTATAATAAGGCGGAATTGAATGACTTTTTTGGATCGGTGTCTTTTTGCTTTACGCAGAGCGCACTCGAAATCGGCGAGCGCGCCTCCGATCGGACCGACCGGGGACAATTAAATCCCTGACTGATTTCGAACCGATTTTGAAGTAGAAGAACGCCTAGTTTGGTGGGGATTTTTTCAAAGAATGAACCTGACGATGGACTGAAGCCGGTCAGGATCTGGCCACTGCGCAGCTGGCTCGCCTAGCGCAGCACCGCGCCCTCCTTTCCAGAAGACTATAACCTCCCTTTCCTCCCCCCCCCCCCCCCCCCCCCCCGTCTCCCCTCCCGACAGAATGGCCCGGTTTGGAGACGACGTGCCGGGCTTGTTGAGCTCCGGCGATGGAGGGTCCGAGCGCAACCGCAACCGCGATGGGGCGGCCGTGTCCACAGGTGGCATCTCCCCCGCCTTCAAGCAGACCAAAGCGCAGCGTGCCCGCACCATGGCCTTGTACAACCCCATCCCGGTCAGGGAGAACTGCTTCACCGTCAACAGGTCCCTCTTCATCTTTGGCGAGGACAACGTGGTCAGGAAGTACGCCAAGAAAGTCATTGAGTGGCCATATCCTTTTTTCCCCGTCTGCTCTTATGTTTTAAATGAAGCGGGTGATGTGTGAAAGGAGTCGCGTGCGAGTGAATTATTAAGGTGGGTAAACTGTAACAAATAAACATGAATCATTTCTTCTTTTTTTTTTTACAATAATTGCGGACAGTTTCACGGGCAAGTCCCTAAACAACCAAATGATGTTCAGTGCGTGGCCCTAAATGTCTCTTTCAGCACCATGGACAGCACCCACCCACCCACCCACGCACACACACACACACACACACACACACACACACACACAGTATGTGAATTCACTTCAGGAGATGTTTGACTAAGTCAAACAATATTTATTCAAGGGGGTATTTAACAGAGTATTTATTTAATTTAGTACAACAGGGAATTATGAATTGTAGAAAGTGGAACAAGAAGCAACAAACATTAAATCAAACCGTGAACCAGTGACATTATTTAACCATTTTATAGGTCAATAATAAGTGGAGGAAGGCGGAGATATCTATGGAAGTTTTATTAGTGTAACACACAAGAGTTTTGCTATTTATGGTTGTAAAGGCTATGAAGACCTTCTGCTAACACAACACAACTGTCCCTCCTGACAAGCTCTCTGGAGTGAATGTACCAAGCTGAAGTAGAGCTCCTTTGGTTGATTAATCATGTAGTTGAAAGCCAGAAAAGAATCCACAACTAGACATTTGTCACAGGTGCTATACAGCGATTAGAGTAGTGTTCATTAGTATAGCAGAAAACAACTATTTGCCATGTCAACATGTGTGGATTCGTGTCTACCAGAGAATAAAGTGGCTCTCCTTCTTTGTGTGTTGTAATCTGAGCTTCTCCCTGTGATGTTGACACAGGCGGGCCGGCTGCACTTGGTGCATTCATGAATGTTTGCACGTCGCCCGACGCTGCGCCCTGCGCTGGTACTATTAATCCAAAGAGAGGCATTCCCCGAATCCTGGTTACCCAACCACTTTGAATGGATTCTCAACAATGATGTTGCATTAAGGATTTATTTTGGTCGCCCGAGAAGGACGGCGACGGGCGAACGTCCGTTGGTGGCGTGTTTGTGCTGCCGCTGTGCTGCTCGCCGGGGGCCCCGTCCAGGTGTGGTCTCCACTCTGCTGTTGTCCTGCTCCACTCAACAGCTTCATGACTGACTGACTGGCCTAGTTGATTATACAAAAAAAAAAACGTGAATAGAATGAGTGGGCCCCTATTGTTGATCGCCGTCTATTGAAGTGATTAAAAATAGAAACAGGATGAATTTCAATCAACAAGCGGTGTGTGTGTGTGTGTGTGTGTGTGTGTGTTAGTTATCATATCCTATTTCGTCCCCTTGCTGGTCCGGTCATAAGCAACGCTGATGGTGTATTTGCTCACTCAGGAGCACATATTCTGTGTTGAGAGTACAGTCCAACCCAAATGTCATGTGTGCTGCAGTGACCAGAAGGAAAGCAGCCTGGCTAAATAACCTCCAGGTTAATGTGCGGTTGAGGACGGAGTGTCCCGTTACGTCTAATGAGCACCACTGTATCTGATTAACAGGAACAATATGGAATGATGTCTGATCGTATGCTGTCATATGCTACCACAAGTCGTTAGTCATTATTATTATTAACATCCCATAGAATTATGTTAGCTAATATGGTTTTGAGGAGACTGAAGCTGAGCTGATTCATTCTGTGTTCCGGTTGAAAGTCGTTGTGATGTTTTGGCTCTTCGATATATGTGAGTCACGTTTGGAGTGGGAGGATTCATTAGCGGTAAATACACGAGTAAGCACAAATGACAACACACGTTGTTCACATGAAGACGCATGTAAGAAATGATGCAAATGGTTTATATAGTTGTGAGAACCCTCATCAGCAGAATGTCTTCTTTAGCAGGTTTACTTACCTCAATGCGCCCTGGTTAAAGAAGTGCAAGTATACGTTGCACTTTTAAGCTAATATAACAAACTTTTTTAGCAAACAGTTTCCCATTTAAACATCCAGCTGTACGCCACTTGCACTGATTGCCTCGTGAGTCACTTTTGGGGTTTTCTACCAATTCTTGAGGTATATTAGTGGGTTTCTAAATGCTCCTCTGTGCTCTCAAACCGGCACTTTCACTTGACCACTCAAATTAAACATAAACCTTATTGTGTTAATAACCCTTAACGCCACAGTCTTTAAAGCAGGTTTTTCAGCGGCGTAACCCCTGTTTAATATGCTTATATTTATCAAATAACAATTTCAAACAAATGTATTTTTAATCTCACGTGCCTCATTATCTGAAACTCAAATCGGTCCTCACAGAAATATAAATACTAAAACACACACACACACACACACACACTATCTCAGCTGGGCATCTCCAAAAGGTCAGCCGCAAGCTGCAAAGCAACTTACCGCTGTCACCTTGCTGTAAGAGTCGCTTTTTCTTTTTTTCTCATTCCTCAATTAGCAGCAGATCAATTCAGGAATTACCTACAGGCAGAGTGCTGCGTGCGTGTGTGTGTGTGTGTGTGTGTGTGTGTGTGTGTGTGTGGGCTTAAGAGAGCATGTCGCACTCTATTTTGGTATTTCCATGGGTTGGTATTTTCGTTTATATGTTTCAGCAGAGAAGGTTTATTGTGTGCCTGCCTGAGGTGGTGGTCTGGCTGATCAAGGCCCGGCGGGGAAGAGGAAGGGCTTATTTGGTCCATGGCTTTTTGTCCAGTTTTGTGTGGCAGGCCTCTTGAGGACTGACAGCTGCTCCTCCTGTCTGATCCCCACTGGGATCCCCCACGGTGGGATGTTTCCCATTGAGAAGGTAAATAATTGATGCATGGATTTAGTAGTTTGATTCATCAGTGCACACAGTAATAGGCACGTGCTGGTTTGTTTTTCAGAGTTTTTTTCTTAAGTGTATTTACCAAGATGGTTAGATTTTCTTTTAAAGGCCTGTCTGTATACCGGGAATTTACAGGAAGTGCACGAATGTTGATTTGATTACGGTTGAATAAAAGGTTAAAAATCCTTAGTTTCAACCCGCTGAGGAGTATTCATTTCCCTCTAAATTTGCTTCATTTTATGAAAAATGGAAATGGAAAATTACAACGGAAATGAAGTCGTCCTCCTCATTTATCTCTATTTACAAGAAACAGTGTTCCTGCTTGCTGCTTGCGTTTTCTTTACTTTTAAACCAGAGTGTAGCTGAAGAAATGCGAGAATTAAATTTGGCCTTGAAGCATAATACATATGGCCTGGTTTCAAAAGCCAGTCTGCAAAAATCACACGAGGACTGTGTTCCCGCTCGCTTTTTTGGGATTCTGACTGCACATCCACCTGTGTGGAGGTGATGTGGAGTTGCAGAGAGAGATCGGACGTTGTTTGACGCCGCACTCTTGTTAAATCCATTGAGTCAACGACATCTTTAACCCCGTGCGTGTTTGAATAACGGCTTTAAACTTTAGCAGTTTATCAATCGCTCCGTTCCTCGGGGTGGAAAAAGAGTTAATTTTACTCCACGCGGTTGATTACACTCTGCGCCCGAGCGTATCCACAGATGCACAGGGCATCACACTCTGTCTCGGTGTCTATTTTTACGCGCATGTTTGAGGAGGCGAGGCAGAGTGCCAGCGTCACACGATTGCTCACGAAGCGCCTCACTGCGGAACCTGGCAGACGATCCGTGATCATCGTCACACTCCAGAGGAACGGGGGGAGAGGGGGGGTTGGTCAGAGACACTTGTTGAGTGTGTAATCAGGGGAGAAAATGGAGATCGAAATGTCTAGGGTTGGATAACATTCGGAACGTCCGGATTGAATCATCGATCAAATGTTTTACTTTGTTTAAACCAACACTTAGGCTTGAGACAGTTATAATGCCATCAAACCCCTATTTGCTGTTGGTTTTCAAACCTCTCATTCACCCTTTGTTGATGGCGGCTGTGGGTTTTTTTTCTCCAAAACCTCCATAAACCTCCAATCGCTGAGTCAAATCTGTTGCTCAGTCTCGGTTTAAGTTAAAATCCCCACAAGCTGGTGGGAGTAGGATTATGTTCGCCCTGTTTATTCATCTTCCCGTAGCGCACGCATCCCTGAGTGTAGCGTGGACGTGTCCCGCGTCAGTCTTATTCGGTCCCATCGCCTCCTCCTCCTCGCCCACCGGCTTCTGACACCTTAAATAGCCCTCGTCTTCAAACAGCACCCCTTATCACTGCGGCCTGTTTCATCCTTCTGCTATCGGCTGCCTCCTTCTCACTTCCGCTCTCCCGCCCCGTCTCCGCTCTGCGACTTTGAGCTTCCTTCCTTCCCACCTTTTGTGCACATAACCAGCCGAACGGGGGACTGCCCACGCACAGCAGAGCGGCCCGGCGTTAAACCTGACATCCAGCGCGGGGCACCGTAGAGCTAGGTGGCGAAGCTTGCAGCCGAGGTCAACCTGTTTATGGGATCACGTCTACACGGCGCCACCGATCATACTTGCTCGATACGCTCTGTGTTACCTCTGTGTGTGTGTGTGTCTGTGTGACCTCACGTAATGTTTAACCTGCGTCTGGTTTTGTGTTTTTATTTTTTCCCTCCCGATACCCTCCCGATACCGATTCCGATACACGTCCTGTGGGTATCGGCTGATACCGAGTACCGATACCGGTGTCCCCTTAACTTTGGTAAATTAGTCGTGCTCTTTAGCGTGACCCGTCTTCAGATGTTTGATTAAGTTGCTGGTGTTGAAATTTGCCAAACCGCCGACATGATGACGTCAGCTAACGTCAGCTAACGTCAGCTAACGTCAGCTTCTGAGCTAACGTCAGCTAACGTCAGCTCTTGAGCTAACGTGAGCTAACGTGAGCTAACGTTAGCTAACGTCAGGCGCTAACGTTAACGTTAGCTAACCGTATCGGATCGGTGCCTGGACTCCAGTACTCGCCGATACCGATGCCAGCATTTTTAGCAGTATCGGAGGCATTTCCGATACTAGTATCGAAATCGGAACAACTCTATCTGCATAACATGCAGGTTTATTTTCGGCTGATCCGATCCTGTGGACGGAAATACTCACCAGTACACCAGACCTGGATCACGTCTTATCAAATGCTCTATTTATTACCTTTGCAGCAATGTTAAATGCTAAACACTACATTGTGTTAGGAACCATCAAATCTACCTGTTTTAAAGGGGACCACTGTCAGAGGAGGTCGTGCTGAGGGTCATTACATCTTTTAAAGGAATTTGTCGCCAATGACAAACAGCCTCATCCAGGGCCGGCCCAAGGCAGAAGCGAACTAAGCGGCTGCTTGGGGCCTTAGGAAGAAGCATGTGCTAGATTTTTGGCCAGATGTTATGTAAGGGATAATTTAGATGAAAAAAAATAGTGACAAACCCACAACATTCTTCAGGCCTACTATAAAGTATTTATTTCAACACTTACAGTATTTCTTACCATAATCAGTAATCAACCAACAATGAAATCAATGAAACAAATAAAATCTATAGACCAATAAGTACATACACTTTGACTCTGAAGAAAATCTACTGTGAAAGCAACAAGAATACTGTAACTGTTCATCATCTAAACTTTGAGCTCCCCCTCTCCTCCTAAGGTGGGAAAATGTGTGTAGCGTTTTACAAATCACTGTGTGTAATGTTTTGCAAAAAGGGTGAAGCAGACATTGTGTGTAATGTTGTGCAAATCTGTGGAGGTGTTTTGCTCATTCGAGTAGAATTTTGCACGTTGTGTGGAAATTTTTATTTTAGTGTGTAAACAATCGTAAAAAACTAACACTCGAGGGGTGAGTGAAAAGTTCCTTAACTTCGTCCTCGCACTCCGTTTGAGTACCTGATCCTCACAACCATCATCGCCAACTGCATCGTCTTGGCTCTGGAGCAGCACCTTCCCGGAGAGGACAAGACCCCAATGTCAAAGAGGCTGGTGAGAGTCGTTCACACACTTTTCTGTCAAGTCGCTGAAATGTAAAAGATTATTCTTAACTCTCTCCGATGGACCCCCTCCCCCAAACGTGCTCAGTCATGTCTCAGTGGTTCAACGTGCAGTTTAGTATGAGCTTGTTATCAACTGGTTCGCTCCCACAGGAGAAGACGGAGCCCTACTTCATCGGGATGTTCTGTCTGGAGGCTGGGATCAAGATCATCGCCCTGGGCTTCGTGTTTCACAAAGGCTCCTACCTCAGGAACGGATGGAACGTCATGGACTTTATCGTGGTCCTCAGTGGGTGAGTCAAACAGTGGTGGTTGTGTGTCTTTCTCTGTATGCACGTATTTGGATGGAGCTGTGTGTTGAAAGGGGTGTTGTTTCTATGAAAATCATGTCCTATGTCCGTTTTATTTTGCAAAGCTTTACACGACTCATCTGTTGAGTGCCCCAAATGTCATTATGCACTGGAACTCAAGCATTTGGTTCGGGGTTCTTTTCAAAACACGTCATTGTTATTTATTCCTTTGGTTGTCCACTTCAGCTGTTTACTGTCTGCGCTTCATTCCCTGATGGAGAAGGACCATTTCAGGGTCAGTGTTGATTGTCACGTTACATAAAGATTATGTATTTTTTAAAGATAAAGAAGTTTACATTGTACCCTGTTTTACTTAGTAATATGCAGTAGATCAATTACATTGTATTATAACCCTGAATGCCTGTTGGGGCCCATGGCTACATTAGTCTTCCCTGTGGCGGAAAGGCGTTACATTAAAGGGCATTTTACAGCAGAAATGCGCCTCGTCGTCGTAGCAAAGAGTTGAAATGTTTTTGATTTCCTCAGGTTAAGCTCTATCGCGCACACCTGCAGGCGGGCACACACACACACACACACACACACACACACACACACATTCGTTTTGAATCAATTCACAGAAGCACAATGGGTCGGCATACAAGGTTCTTAGAGAATTGTACATGACTCTGCGTGTTAAATAATTGATGAACCGAGCTCCGGCTTCTTAACCACAATCCCCCCCACTGCTGGAGAGAAAGGGTGCGACGTGGGAGGAGGGGCAGGGGGGGGAGGAGGAGGAGAGCCTGAGAGGGGGGGGCGACATGAAGAAGAAGTGATTTGAGCTGCAGAAATTCAGAATTAACATTCTGACCACAGCAAAGACAAATGATTGAAAATATTCTCTCTCTCTCTCTCTCTCTCTCTCTCTCTCTCTCTCTCTCTCTCTCTCTCTCTCTCTCTCTCTCTCTCCCTCTTCCTCCATTACACACACAGAATTCTAACACGGACACGCTCACTCACCTGCGGTCCATCAGTCGAGGTCTGCAATGTTATTAGAGACTGAATGCAGATTATACGAACTGCTGATAACATTAGATGAGTCACAGTGCTTTCTCTCAGTTAGTATTCAGGAGGCCCGTGCAGACAGGCGGGGCCACAAATACACATATAGACTCCCCTAATACAAGCGCCTATACTTGCACGTTGCACTATGCATGCAAACATTTTCACATTCTAAGTTTGAGCAAATATATACAGAAAAGTTCATTTGACATTTTGGGGGGGATTCATGGAGACATGAAACGTGTGGCGAGAGACGGGGAAGGTCCCTGGGGCTTTGTAGTAAAAACCAGCACATGTGAAGCTTATACAATCTTCCGCCTTGTCGACATTGTCATAGAAGCTCTGAGCTCGCTTTGATTGAATGTTTGGAGGCACAAACGCCAAGACCCCAAATTAACTTCATGCGCCCACTTTTTTTCCTTCGGAGGGCGAGTATGACACTGTTAGCTCAGAATTAGCGAACGTGCACCTCTCCACAGGGGACACCCCTGGCTCACTCAACATTGCGTTTGCACTGTGTAATCACGGAACCCATTTCCTGACGCGTCGACGCTTGAGGCCACGATTACCTCAGCGAGCTGCCGCTGTGTTTCAAGTTGGCCCGTATCACACACGGAGAGTGAGTGGGAGGGACGTGTAAAAAAAACAAAACAGATTGCTATTGTGCCGTTTTCTGGAGTGAAATTCCAATCGAGGGGGCTGCAGGTCTTTTAAGAAAATCCCGCCATGCTTCACCGGTTTCTTACTCCCGCTAAATGGCAAGTTGTTAAGGGAAAAGAGGAGGTGGAAACCAGCACAAACAAGAGAGAATTTAAGAGACGAGAGGAGATAGACCTGCAGAAAATGAGATGGATGCCTCGATGTGTAATCGTGCGTGCTAAGTGGCACCTTGGCAGTCTCATTGGCTGCCAAGGCCTCCATTAGGCAACAGTGGGGCAGGAGGGCGACGCCCACCACGGGATTGTACCAGAACCATGTGCCAGACACATGGAGGGGTCGATGGCAGAAGGCGCAGGAGAGTTAGCTCAGGGAGGCAATGAGAGTATAAGATAACATCGTTGGAAAAAAGAGCATTTGCTTTTTTTCACATCTAGGATCATTTTTCTGACATCCCTGCTAAGTCAGCATGGTTCCTTTTCTCTTTTTGAAAATTGAAGCTAATTTGGATCAAGGAAGAAAACGAGAAAGAAGAGAAGGGAGGAAGACAAGGTCTTTGAGGATTTCAGTAAAGCTTATGACAGACTGAATATGTGACATGATGGATACTGTGTGCTCAGGTGTTTGGATACTGAACTCTAAACATGTCTCATAGGCCTCAACAGTTGTTTAGATTCTCATTGAACGCTTCTTAGTTGCAAAACAGGCAGAGAAAAATCTGTAAAACGGGTTGTTAAACTCCGCTTAGGCCTGTTATTTCTTATTGTAGTCAACACAGGAAATGATAGAAGAGAGAGTTTGCAAATAAACCCTAAAATTCATTAAAAAATAATTAAGAGCAAATCACAAAATCAATTTAATGAATCTTTAAATGGATTTCCGTTGCCTGTTTTTTTTATATTGCTCATAAAATTATCTTAATATTACTGTAATATTCTCTCTTTTTTTCTCTTTTTCACACATTTTACAGGTGGTGTTGTGTCGGAGGCTTCTGGCCCTCAGGTCTTAATTAACAGAGAGAATCTCTACTGTGAACATGGAGATTATTCCTCACTCGGTGTCAATATCCTTCTATTTCTACTTGATTAATATCAGCCAGAGAGACAAATGGCAGACTATTAGAAGTTTAGTAGCATTTATGGATTTACATTTTCATCTACGTCTGAATCCTTCAGATCAACCTGTCTTTTAGCCGGCAGCATCGTCAGACCGTCATACATCTGGGATGGTTGTCACACACACACACACACACACACACACACACACACACACACACACACACACACACACACACACACACACACACACACACACACACACACACACACACGATACGCTCACACCTGCTCACACCAAATGGGGAAATGCGCTGTTTCACCTGCTCTTGTGTGTAGCCAGACTTTTCTTCGACTTTTTTCTCAAATCAAACCAGACGGTGTGCTTGAGTAAGACAGAGCGAGCGAAGTGACGTTCAAACGGCAGCCTGAGTAAAATTGGCGTTCTGGCTGTTGTCCTGAGTTAAGTGAGTGATTAACAATGAGGGAAATTGACAGTATAACAACCTCACACTGCTTCCCCGTGCAGCCTCTGTCTCTCTCTCTATCTCATGTTTCAGGCTGGAGACTGTTTAGGAGCCTTTGTACGGCCTCGTCTGGGATCTGATGAGGCGAGATGAAAGCGGCCCCGTTGTTCAGGGGAACTCGTGTCACATTGAATTCAGTTAAATTCTTCCTACAACTTACAGATGTCCAGCATGAAATATCACATCACAGACACAGAGAGAGAGAGAGAGAGAGAGAGAGAGAGAGAGAGAGGTGCAGCCGGTGTGAGCGCTCTCTGCACGAGGAGACAGACTGACATGCACACTGCGCACGGGATCCATAGCATTTGTACATTTACGTGATGCCGGCGATGGAGATCAGCCCCTCTCCGGTCAGCTCACCACCAATGGACAGCCGTGTTTTGATATCTGTTGGTTTTTTAAGAGGAGATGATAAGATAAATGGACCTTCGGTGAACTCTAAGCTGGCTTGGACCAATGATCACACCAGAAGAGCGTCAAAAAAGATCATGCAAATCTAATGTGAGAAGTCTGCTCAACTATTGGCATGGATTTTTTCTGTCCATATGTAGCGTCCGAATGCAAACCCCTGGCCCTTGGTGTCAATGAAAAGAATATTGCCCCAAATTCTTAATTCTGTGATGTGTGGGTTGAACCATGTAACCTGATTGTTAAAGAACCAGCTCCAGCCAAAGCCCTTTTCCCTGTCATCTTTTTTTCATCCCTCAACACATGGGCATGCAGTATTAATGTGTTTCCGTTGGAACCGGAGTCAGACGTCCTCCAAGAGGCGTCACAATCAACCGTCAGTGTTGTTGGCAAGAGAAAACTGGCTGCTGGCTGCTTTGTCACAGCCACAGTTTTTCTGCAAAATGCTTCTTTTTTTAATTTTATTTAACACAATCCATATGGAAATCCCAAACAGAGCCTTTTTTGAAAAATCATTTCTGGGTATTTCATAACACCAGCGTAGAACGCCCGTATCTCATCTCTGTACTTGGTTACAGGCCGCGGATGTTGAGAATTATTGGAGCGAGTGCTTCTGACAAGCAGCGAGAGTGAATGGATGAGTGTCCAGAGCGCAGGGTTGTTAAGTGAATTAGAGATAGTTGAAGGGACTGCGGGTAGTTTGAAATATCTCTAGTGTTCAGTGCACCGCAGTGACGTGCTGGATTATTAGAGGCTGAAAATGAAGTATAAGAGCTTTAATCCCAACAAAATGTGGTGAAACAAATACCCTCCCCGCTCTGTGATTGGTGCCCTATCTCAGGGGCAAATTTGCTCCATGGTTTCCAGACTGTCTTGCTGCCCGAAATAAATCACGCACGCAAGACAGCCTGGGAAAACCCAGGCTAACAAGAAACTA
The DNA here is from genome assembly GCA_021346845.1 of Apeltes quadracus. Taxonomy (NCBI): domain Eukaryota; kingdom Metazoa; phylum Chordata; class Actinopteri; order Perciformes; family Gasterosteidae; genus Apeltes; species Apeltes quadracus. Next base: position 5,344,946 of record CM037924.1, on the reverse strand, counting down.
CAACTCTCTGCTGAAATCGACATTCTTCCTCTCAAGATCATGAAAGAACCTTTTTATTTAATGTTCAACTTGCAGGATTTATTTGTTTTGCTACGTTTGTATCCACATATTTGACTTTGTACTTATTTAACTTGCCCTGGCAGTGATTTTGGTATCATGCAACACTTCCAACCTTCGTTGGTTTTAGCATACTGTACGTGAACTTTTGAGACACTGGAAAGGGTTGTTGTGCCAACGACTCATCTCTGTTACTGCTCTGAATTAACATTTCACACTCACTGCCTATCTCTCTCTCTCTCTCTCTCTCTCTCTCTCTCTCTCTCTCCCTCCTACTCTCTAACTCTCTCCCTTACAACAGATGGCTAATAAATAATTTACCAAACATTAAATATTCATTTTGGCCCGAGAGTAAACATTTACCGAACTGACACATAAACCAATATGCAGGCTGATACTCACGTGAAGCCCGGCCGGTATGTCAAGCTGTGGCTATAAGGAGCAGCAACATTTAATCTTGTATAACAACTTCATATCTTGTGTTTGTGTGTTTATGTGTTTCAGAGAGAGGGGGAGAGAAAGAGAGAATAAAAAGGATCAGGGGGGGAGTAAGGAATGAGAGAGCACACAGTGGGAGGCGGAGAGGCTTATATTAACTAAACCAACCAAAGCAGCGCTGTAGGAGTTCCTCAACGCAATTCCTCATTCTGTCAAGGCGATCACACACACACACACACACACACACACACTGGTGGCCCCACTGCACTATGGGCCCCCTCAGGAGTTTTATGAATTTGTATGAGAGATTGAAGAGTCGTCAATGTTCTTCAGTCTGAAATGGTTGTTAACTTTGGGCCGAAAAACAGCATATTTAGATCTCCTGCACTAAAATGTCACATGTAAATGCAATAACCGGTCCATTCTTGGCAGTCAGCACCTGGCAGATCCTCCAGCTCTGGGCGAGCAATTGCAATTTAGTTGCACAGCTCTTTGCTTTATTGGTTAATGAGCCCATGTTCTTATCCAGCACTCCGCTATTCTCTCCTCCTGACGCAATCGACTGCTAGCCAGGTTCAACACGTGACATCACATTCACCCATTAATCGCTACGGAGCTTTTTTTTTTGTTGAGTGCAAAACCACCCGGAACTTAAAAAACAATATATAATCATCAGTACCACACAGGGTAGAAAAACAACCACAGATAGATGATGTTGACAGCGGCAATAAAGAAAAATGTGGCTTTTGTGTTAAGCATCATTTTGTGCGCTAAAAATATTCTGCGTCCCCCTGATGTGAGGAACCGGTGGTGTTAATAGCGCGTGCTGTGTAGTTGATCCAAGAGCCAGGTGAGCTTGTGTCATATTAGTTAGCAGCTGGACAGTGACGGGGAGAATAAGTCACTACACTATCAGGATCACAGCGTGACGGCTGTCACAACGGTTTACCACGCAGCAGCAGGCCGGCGCTTCTGCACAGCGCTTCTGCACGGCGCGTCATTGTTAATCACTTATCCCGGCTGACGACTCTGACCGGGGCATCAGCCGAGTTCACTCCTCTCTCTGTGTCACAACGCCGGCAGGCCAGTTCAACGCTGAGCGATGGCGCTTTTCCTCCCGGGTTTTTTGGGTGGGGTTAGTTAACGTGTTCATCAATGGCCTGCTGGGATTTAATCAGTTTTCAGATGAAGAAAGACAAGAAAAAAAAGCTCAGATTTACACCAACTAGTTGGCAGTGTGGGAACTGTAGGGAATAATAGAAAGGATTGCTTTTGAAATGTATTTGATTATTATGTTGACACCTCTGGTGCACCAATAGAAAGCGATCAGTGCTTCTCGTGGCTGATTTACATCTGGCATTTAATGTGGCCCAACCTTCGCCTTCCTCATCTCCGTCATATAGAGGCTGGCAATGTCCAGACGGCAGTACAGTGTGAAGCACTGTTGTCATAATGGTGATTGGAAAGCAACTGAAGGGAAGTGGAGGTTACTGTAAAATGAATTTGAAACCCTTTTCAGCACGATGAACAACTCTTTTAACATACAATACACATTAACATTTGTTTTCCAACTTGAACCTCAAACATCACAGTATGAAGATTCGATCCTTCACTTTGGTATCTGAGCATATATCAGCAAACGTCTACATGTACGGAGAATATCTTTTTCCATCCAGCTAATCAAAGCATTCTGTAACCATTGTGTATTTGCAGCTTTAACGCCGTTCTTTTGGCATGAGGGAGATGCTGACTGCCAGACAGCAGCTAAAAGAGGAACCGACTGAGAACTAGCAGCAATCCAGCAATCCGGTTTCGAGCCCTGATGCCACTTTATCATTTGCAAGCATGGACACATACACTTCCTTGGCTTAAACGAGCAGACAATTAAAACCCTGCTAAATCCAGGAAGCCGTTGAGAGCAAAAATACTCTAATCTGCAAAAAACGGTCCTGATAAAAAGACGGGACACAGGACGTCCACTGAATACCAGTGGACTAAATGAGGAAGCCAATTTTAGACCCTGCGGGCCTTTTGTCTCCATAACAACTAAAGAGCAGCCGGACCGACTGATGGTCTCTGAGAAGCTTGAGAGATGGAGGAAGTGGGGGATACAACGAGGGAGGCGGCCGATTGGGGTGAAAGGGGGAGGAATCGCAAAGCAGAAGAGTTGGAGGTGTGAAGCTCATGAGAATAATTCTATTTCTGTATTTGTGTGGATGACGGCGAGCTATTTCTAGTCTTTCTCTCACCTCGTTCCCTCCCTTCGTGTAACTCTCTCTCTCTCTCTACGTGTCTGTCTCCTGTTAATTAAATCAGACGAAGCTCTGTGATTCCTAACACCACAAACAGGCCCCATGTTCAACCACGGCATTACCGGGTCCGTGTCGCTGTTTCTTTATGTGAATTCACGTACGACGCCATCGTCGCAGAGTAAATTACAGTAAGATGCTGTTTTAACATTTTGTGTTTAAATTGTTGAACTTTGACATAATCAAAGTATCGATTAAGATCACCTTCCCCTTCCATCCATGTCTTTGCTCTTCTTTCGGTGACAACTGTTGAAAAGGATGTAAATGAGTGTTTACTTCAATTGATGAGGAGGCTGTAAAAACAGGTGAGGGGATGGGGGGGAGGCAGGTGAGACATGAAAGTAGAGAGAGGAGAGAGAAAGGGGAAGCGGAAGGGCAGAATAATGAGGAAGCATGGAGGGTGAGGGAGGGAGGGGGGCGGGGGGGACACTGTCTTTTTTCCCCTCATCAGTCTGAGGGCTGAAGATGTATTCAGAGGGTGGGGGAACAGACGAGAGAAAACAAGACATGGTAAAAAACAGAACTTTTGGAGGACCAGCTTTGTGGAGCAGATAAGAGGATCCGTGTGATTGCAACATGTGAGTGCGTGTTTGTGTTTGCGCGTGTGTGTGTGTGTGTGTTTCCCCTACAAGCTTCATGTCCCTCCAGCCTCACGGTGTCTTGCCGGGCCCTGACAGAGCTGCTTTCTTTGTTCTCCTCCTAAATAGCAGTTGTCACAGCCGTTGCATCCTCCCACACACAGCCAAAAGCCCCGAAAAAAGCATCCCTGTGGTTTTCTGTTTTTCTCTCTGCGCGCTGGAGACCTCACACACCATATCTAAGCTCTGCAGCCCTCCTCCAACAATATGTGTGTGTGACGGCCCTACTGTGTGTGTGTGTGTGTGTGTGTGTGTGCGCGAGTCCCCTGATTTCATCGTGGCATTCGTGTGCATGTGCAATCGGTGACGGGTCGGTGTGGGTTTGTGTTCTGCTGTGCAGGATCCTGGCTGCAGCGGGGGCACACCTGAACATCTCAGTGGACCTGAGGACCCTGAGGGCCGTGCGGGTGCTGCGTCCCCTCAAACTGGTGTCAGGCATCCCGAGTAAGCGTCACGTCAACGTCGATGTGCTGTCACTGCTGAGGTGGTCTCGCTCCCCTCGGTCTATTCTGTTCTATCTATTCATCGGCCGTGTTTGGTCAGGTTTTCAGATGTGGCCTTTTTTAAATTTAAACCTCTGGTCGCAATGTTTGTGGACCTCGGATAAAGGGACTGCTCTTGTTTTGAGCAACAAGCAGCTCTAAAGAAAGAAAACCCAAAGTGCCTGTGTGGATGCAGACGCTTAAGGGTGAAAATTGAAAGACAGCTCGCTTTTACATTATAAATAAAGGTTGAATAAATTAATAAATCACTGATGACCTTTATTAAATTGCAGGCCAATACCTGCATATATGCGTTTATGTGGTGGGTCACTAGCATATCAATGTCCTTCACTATTTTCCTAACTATCAACCATCATATTAAGTAAGACCACAAGCAAACATTCATTTGAGAAGTTTGAATCAGTTGCTGTTTGATTAAATTACTTGAATGATTAACTGAGTATTAAAGAAGTGGAAGGTTAATTCTCTGTCAATGATGAATTGACAAAGCTCTTCAGCTTGAATTGAAAACACATATTCGTTCAATCAGCGTGAAGTGATCGCATTTTTATTACTGACGAGTTTTAATCATTTGTTTTTCCCTTGAATACACTGTGTGTTCTACTTCTAGGTCTGCAGATTGTCTTGAAGTCTATAATGAAGGCCATGGTTCCTCTGCTGCAGATCGGCCTGCTGCTCTTTTTTGCAATCCTCATGTTCGCCATCATCGGCCTGGAATTTTACAGCGGCAAACTGCACTACACCTGCATGCCGGAGCCTGGAATACTGGGTAGAGGCACACAGTACATGTCTGCGCGGCACACGGTTACACGCTGCTAGATGTGTGTATGAGATGTATAAACCCCTACACACACGTTGGTGTGTGTCTATTAATAAGAAAACCTTTTGAAAGTATTTCATTACACAGGCGTTTGGTGCATATAAGTAGGTGAGTTCATTTATTATTGGAAATGTTTTTATTGTATGTGCTCCAGTTCACACACACAGACACACACAAACAATGCAATCGGTCATTCTACTCTGTGTTGGTAGTAATATCTTGTAAATACTGTCAGATATTTAAGGCAGATCGTTTAATTTGCATTGCACAGCAAACTGCACAAGAGAAGGAAAAGCAAAGAGTTGAGGCTGAGCTGATGCCGTGGATGGCGTTACTGACCGCGCGCCGTATCTTTTGCTACTGCCGTCATGTTTATAATCACAAACGCACACACGCGCGCACAATGGCGCGTCAGGCTGCACCTGCAGGCTCGGTCAAAACAAACAGTCAGCGTTGTCCTGTATAATTAAAAAGAATGCAGGCGCTCTACAACGGCTCATTGTGCAAATTCCCAGCTGTCATTAACCTCCGCGCTGTCCCCGTCACGCCGAAGCCCAATGGACAGTTAGACAACAAGGCGGACTGGAGTGTGTGTGTTTTCCGTCACTGAGCGGTCACGTTACCGTTCAGACTGGTATAGAGAGGTTCCCTTTATTCTTCTCGACTCTAATTAATTCTTCATGCATTTCATGACGCGTGGTCAGGGAGATATCGCTGGGGCTGACAATCCGCTGGCACACGGGTCAACTGCAGAGCATTAATGAAGGGCAGAGCCGTGCAGTCGGCGTGAGAATGAGAAATATTCAAATCTGGTTGTAAAAAAGCATTAAACAGCTAGTCGTTTTTAAAACAAACACTAACTTTCGTTGAAGCGGCAAAGTCTGTTTGCCTGGCCATTTTTGTACAACAACTTCTCTCTCCTCTCTGTCTCTCTCTCTCTGTCTCTCTCTCTGTGTCTCTCTCTCTGTGTCTCTGTCTCTCTCTCTGTCTGTGACACTTTCAGAAAACGAAACGGTGGACTCCTCTGAGTACGAGGTCCCGTGCGGCGATCGCCGGTGTCCGAACAAATACACCTGCAACGACACTTGGATCGGCCCGAATGACGGCATCACGCAGTTCGACAACATCCTGTTTGCTGTTCTGACGGTCTTCCAGTGCATCACTATGGAGGGATGGACCACTGTACTCTACAATGTAAGACAGCTCACACACACACACACACACACACACGTACCCTATCACGTAACGCTGTTGTGGATTCCCGCAATCCTCCTCTCAGACAGTGCCCCCCCCCCCCCCCCCAGTGGATGGACAACATGGCGTCAGGGTTCCTAGTGCTCCGTCAATTCCTGTTTTGCTGTCGAATTTTGCCATTTTCATTCTCTCATATTTATCTCTCCTAAGAAATGTCAAAGCTGCTGCAACATGCTGCAAGAGGCTGAAGAGAGATTACTGCCCACCCACGAGTTATGAAGCACGACGCGCTTCATAACTCTCTATGAAATGTAACGCAGGATGAATGACTGTGTGTGTCTTATGTGAATATGAACATGAAGAAACCTTTTGGCCATCTTTAAAACACATAGAAATCATGTTTATCATTTTTTTAAGTGGGATCTCAACGGTAAAACTCCCCTGAGCCGCGGCTGTAAATGTTGCTGTGCAGGAAACTCAACGCGTTCATGCTCAAGGACTCTGAGCCTGATGTTTTGAATTCGCTGACATTAGACAACAGGGAACGGCGGGAATCCCTCAGCACGTTCACAAGGACCGTAACCGTTATTTTCTGCTGTTGAGTAACTGTCAGACGGCGATTGAAGTTCTGCAACGTGATTCACGAGCGTCTGTGTCGGAGTTGGTTGAGCAGGAAAACACACGCGCACACACACACACACACAGATGTACACAATCCTGCCCGCTGAGAAGCATTTTGCAAAATAAAATATCCTTCTTCTCGTAACGGCCTGGACACCTGTGAGGTTTTTAGGAGTAACAGCTATGCTCGGATGCTTTGTTGTATTTAGGAAAAATATCTGGTATTGCCTCATGTTAGAAGTAAATACGTTCAGAAGCTTTTCTAAGTGTGTATTTTTGATACATTTTCAAACCAGTAAAGGAGTCACCCGACTCAAGGCTGAAACCTGACAGAAGTTGTAAGCAGATGTATTACCACTAATATTCCCCCAAGGCCAAAAACAAATGAATGTATCAAGAAAGTCCTTTGTACTATCGTGACATTTTAGCGAGAATTCAGGAAGACTCGGTAGACTTTATGAATTTCACTCGGGTGCAGTCAATCAAAAGATTCCCCTTCTGATTGACATGAGAGTTCAATCAGAAGAAGAAGGAAAGGTGGGCAGGCCGGTGTGGACTGTAGGTCACTGTCTCACTGTGTGCGTCTTGTACTTTTATAAGCAAAAATGTGGAAAGATATATGTGGAAAATATGTGGAAACCAAAAGCAAATGATTAAATTAATCAACAATCCTTTCTCTTTTACCTCTGATCTCATATCTCAATAAAACAAACCCTCATAAGCGCTGCTCTTTGACTCGAACCTTCAGCAGCCAGCAGTGGTTTTTACTGAATGTACAATTGGATTTGATGTTTCAGACTGACGATGCCTTGGGCCCCAGATACAACTGGCTCTACTTCGTCCCGCTCATCATCATCGGCTCTTTCTTTGTCCTGAATCTTGTGCTGGGCGTCCTCTCCGGGTAGGTTCACAGGTGCAATCAAATTCACTTTGAGCTTATCGAGGTCTCAGATTTATGTTCTTTGTTACCTGTGAGACGATTTGTCAGCTAATCCAGCTTTAGGTGAACTTAAGGCCGCTCACATGCACAGTTAGTTTTGCTGTCTGTCAAGATACGCTCATTGTTATGAGGACAGAGGTTCAGCGTTTTTTTTTTTTTCACGTCCGGCCAAGGTTACATCCCACCTATCAAAGTCGACGCCCTTTGAAATTGACTAAAGTCACAGTCCACGATACAGGGAAGAGGGGGACGTGGGAGGGGGAGGCAACACACTGTGCGCTGCCTTTTAACTGACTGGCAAAGAAGAAGCTGCTGTCAAGTCAAATTGTGCTCGTTCAGTAATGTGGTGTCCGAGTCTTTAGAGTTAATTAGTTTTACACAAAGGTTAAATTTGGAATCTCCACAGTGAGAGGCCTCCTCTTCTCTCGCAGGCTGAATGAGCAATGACAGCAAGTTCAAGACGACAATAGATTCCCTCCCGCCCTCCGCCCCTGGTGATTGTCTTCAAGAGGATTTATTTATCCGCGTGGCTATGAACCCCTGCGCTCCCAAAGAGTAAACAAGCCATTTTGTGCATTTTGATTTGGTTTCCACAGGGAATTTGCGAAGGAGAGGGAGAGGGTGGAAAACCGCAGGGCTTTCATGAAACTGAGACGCCAACAGCAGATCGAGAGAGAGCTCAACGGCTACCGGGCCTGGATCGACAGAGCAGGTGGCTTAAGCTTTATTACTAATCCCATCCATTAGTGAATGGATAGTAGTAGGTAGGCGTACCCTTTCAGTAAGGGTACGATTTTTTTAAGATACAATTAACAACACACGACCAAAACACACTAATATAACAGTTTGTAAAATATAAGCAATTTGTAACAAATAAGTAATTGTTATTGTTATATTTTACAAACTGTTATATTAGTGTGTTTTGGTTGTGTGTTGTTAATTGTAGTTTAAAAAAAATCGTACCCTTACTGAAAGTAGCTACACGCACGCACGAGGCCCTAACTCATCCTAAACTGTCATTTGTACGTCATAAATCATCCTAAAACGCCAACTGTCACCCTGTCACCCCTATCATAAATCACTCAAAAATGACACCTGTCAATCAAATGTCAGCTGTATATCATAAATCACCCCCTCTCCTCTCCCTTGCCGCCTATCTATTACTACTATGGATGCCTATCTGACGCTATTTTGTTTTTCTTTCCACCACAATTGAGATACAGACGTTGGTAGGAAATATGTGATAATATCTGTCTACATCTGGGCCACCATCGGCTGCTCATTTGTTTTTATTTCGTTCTGACTTTTTGCTTTCCAGAGGAAGTGATGCTCGCAGAAGAGAATACGAATTCGGGGACCTCCGCCCTCGATGGTAAGTCAGCAATGAGCTGGTTTCGTGGTGCGCTTTGCCTTACCCTCACGTTGTTTTACATGCTATTTCTCTTTTGACTGAATCAGTTTAATGCTGGCATGTACGCTTCATGAAAATGTGCTTTATTGAAATCTATCCAATCACATGCCACTAGAGTCTGCGTTGTGTATTTGTGTGTCGTTTTAGGTTATGGTAATAAAAAGTATTTTTTAAAGAAGTTGAATTACATTTCAATGTGGTTGATGTTTTTTAGCTATGCTAAAACAACCAATGCCAATGCTAAAACAACCATTGGTAATGTCAGTCGGTCAGTCCACCACTTTGGTCCAGACTGAAATATCTCAACCAATACTAGCTGGATTAACGATAAATATTTTGTCCTTGTGGGATGAATCCTACAGATTAAAGGGATCCTCTTCATTTTCAACTAGCGCCATTGTAACCTAAACATTTTAATTCCTTCAATATTTTTGATTTATTACCAGATATCAACCAAACCATAACCTTCCCATCAGCCCCAGGTGATAATGCCTAAAAAGAAACAACATGATTCCTTGTTTAACATCTGTAGTCTGAATGAAATGTGCCAAAAGTCAGGTGAGCATTCCTGCCCATGTTCAACAATGTGGTGACCAATCAGCAGCAGGTAGCAGGCTTTGCCGTCATTGGGAACATGTTAGCATGCTAGCTAGCTCAAAGCCTGCAGCCTCTCAGAGCCATTGGTGAGGTTCTCTTAGTATGTCCCAAATTTCTCAGAACTAGTGATTGCAATAAAAAAAACGTCCAGTACAGGGTTAAGGCCGCCGTGCGCTTTACATTCTGCGACACAACCCTAAGCCACGGACACTGTGCCATTCGTGACCCCGGCAACTCTACTCTGACCTTTCTTCCTGCTAAACCGGCAGAGCTTTTTATTAAGTGTTGATTGATTGGCAGCTCTCAGGAGCCTCCCAGAGTGGAGTACAGGTGGTGCCTACGGTGAGAACCGCCGTCAGTTCTGCTCTGCGCTTCATCAACTAATACCGCCTCATTTGACACACACACACATACACGCGCACAGCCGCAGGAAATCACATGTAGGAACATAAGGGGGAAAAAGTATATGTAGGATTGTTTTGAGTATGTTTTTGTCGCACAAAACAACAAACAAAGAAGACACAAGAAGAAGACTGACAAATCAATTTAATGCAAAACAGAAGTGAAATCAAGACAGTCGCTCCAGCTGTGCAGCGGCTCCGGGGGCTTTGGATTAAAAGAAAAGGTGGCGCACTGTGGTTGCCTTAGCAACCGTTGGCCCGTCTTCTTGTGTGTAAGTGTACCGGTAGGATATGTGTGTTTGAGCAAACAAAGTCCTCACACAAATATTGATAGCCAGTAGATTCAGAAATCACCAGGTACGAGTGGACGTATAGACACACATTACCCAGCGTGGAAGGTCCAAACACACTCATCACACGCACGTCGGCATGTGTGCGCTGCACGGCATGCGCACGACACTGTGTGGCAGCAGCTCAAGTGACAAAAAAAATGCATGGACCGTCAAGCCGCCTCAGAGCATGGTTTGCCGTGACGGAGATCCTGAAATAGCATCAGAAGGTGGGCATTCAGTTGTTTGGATCGTTACTCTGACATTAAAAGATCATTTTAATCTCCATTCAACGGCAGCACTAATTTGTTCAACATTCCCTCCCAGCTAACTTCACAGACATTAGCACGTCATGCTGATAATCCATGTTGTGATTCTCTCATCATATTCTCCGTATCATTATCTTTTATATTGTTTTTGCAACACTTGGATACTGCCTGAGGTGACGTGTTAGTGTCTTAAAAATGCAAGGGCGGTCATGCACACTGCCAGTTAAAAGGCTAAATATATATTTTCTGATCAACCAAAGCGGGACCCAAACCACAAGGTGCAAATGAAACCAGTGTTTCTCATGTCGCCCCAATGTTCCGCTTTGTGTCGACGTCATCCCTCTACTTTCACGAACACCTTGTCCTGTGACTTTCTTATGTTCGACCTGCTCTGTCCGCAGTGTTGAAGAGAGCCACCACCATCAAGAGGAGAGGGATGGACGCGGTGCATCGGGGCCGACCGGGGGAGGAGCCATACGGCGACTTCTCCTCTGTGGGTGAGTGGGACATGAGCGCACACAGTGTGTGAGGTGTGCTCCGGTTGGGGCGTGTTGAGCTCTGCTGCAGCTGTGGAAGTGCGCGTTTGATGGTGACGTAAAGGGTTACATCGCCTGCTGCTGTCTCCCCCCCTCATCCACGCAGGCATCCCCATGGCCAGAGCGCGCAGTGCCAAGCGAGGTCCGACGGCCTTCTTCCGCCGCAAGGAGCGTCTCCTGCGCATCTCCATCCGCCGCGTGGTGAAGACGCACACTTTCTACTGGACGGTGCTGGGCCTGGTGGCTCTGAACACGCTGTGCGTGGCCATTGTTCACCACAACCAGCCTCTGTGGCTGTCCACCTTCCTCTGTGAGACACACTTTATCTCAGTAGCACCAGGAGGCAGTTGATATTCTTTTCTTTTTTGTCCCGACTGCAAAATGAGTCAAATGGCTCTGCATTGCTCTGTAAGTTGTTGTGTTATCGTATAAAGGTTTCAAACTTGAAGAACCTTTTTTTCTTCTTCTTCTTCTTCTTCTTCTTCTTCTTCTTCTTCTTCTTCATTTGGTTCCAGACTATGCAGAGTTCCTGTTCCTCGCTCTGTTCCTGACTGAGATGTTTCTGAAGATGTACAGCCTGGGACCGCGTCTCTACTTCCATTCCTCCTTTAACTGCTTTGACTGCAGCGTCAGTACCCGGTCTCCCTCTCTACGTATCTTATTTTGAAATAAACAGCGTCAGCCCTCGTTTGCTCGTTTGTGTCCGTCTCTGTGGTGCCTTCTCTGCCCCTCTGTCACGCAGTAGCTGTTAGCTCGGACTCATTACGTGTGTTTTCATGTTTGCCTGCAGGTGATTGTTGGCAGCATCTTTGAAGTGCTTTGGGGTTTCTTCAGGCCCGGCACTTCCTTCGGCATTAGCGTCCTGCGTGCCCTCCGTCTGCTTAGGATCTTCAAGATCACCAAGTTAGTGCCGCAGCTTTTCCCAACTCCGTTGAGTCATCTGTTGAGAAGTTTTGTTCTATACTCATGGAGCATAGTGTTGAGTGGAAGAAAGAAGCCGCGCTATGTTTCTCGTGTTGTGTGTATATATATTTTTTAAATGTTTTTATCTATATATCTATAGCTTTTAATGAATCGATAACCTATATGCAACAAACTCAATGCTATGACGGTACAGACAAAACAAGAAGGAATGCAAACAGAAAACACAAACATTTATATTTGAATTCATTTAAATATAGATGCGCATGACATTAAAACAAGTGCCAACAAAAAGAAAGGAACATGAAGAAAAGTGGCACTTCAGTGATCTCTAAGACATTTTTTAGACCTATTAACAGACCTTGAGATGAAAACTTCCACTTGAAGATAAAATACCGGTAACCCTTTTCACATTTAAGAAATATTCAAATATTCACATTCAATCAAATATTTTGTTTTTGAACTTATGTGATATTTTGTGATATTTTGTGTCAAGGTATTGGGCGTCTCTGAGAAACTTGGTGGTGTCTCTGATGAACTCCATGAAGTCCATCATCTCCCTCATCTTCCTCCTCTTCCTCTTCATCCTTGTTTTCGCGCTGCTCGGCATGCAGCTGTTTGGTGGCAGGTAACAGTGAATAATCTGCCGCTGTCATCTGATTAAAACGCTCACGGTTGTCTGTGTCACTCCCCGTGAGAGCATGAAGGAATCAAGGCAATCGAGGAACCAGCCGAGCTGAAGACAGATAGACTCCCTCTGGCAGGTTGTCTGTCCTCCTCTTTGGCTCGTTGTTTATTCCCCGCATCTTCAGTAAAGACATATTAACAAGAACTAAGCCAAAGTGAAATTCACAGAGGGGTAGATGCGTCTCTTTTAACTGCACACAGTAGATTGGAGAATATATGATCCTGTTGTTTGAGCTTGGTGGAGATTTCAGACTTTCGTGGTGACGGGTTTTGTGGCTTGGTCTTCCCCTGATGCCGGTTCTCACAAGCTGTCACTGCAGCGAAGGCTGCCCTTGAGTTTGAACTGGCCTCAAGAATACAGAAGGCAAAAAAGCCACCAGCTGTCCAGTCACACAGGATTTCTCTCTGACTCCAACCCTACAAATAAACTGAAAAACTAGACACAGCCCGATGTCACAGATTTAAACGTATGACCAAGCTGAGAGACGAGTCTCTCATACCGGTGTCTTTCTCACAGGTTCATCTTTGAAGACTACACCCCAACCAACTTCGACACCTTTCCTGCAGCCATCATGACCGTCTTTCAGGTCCGGAAATAAACGTGACAATTTAATGCTCTCGACTTCGCACAAGCTTTAACGCAGCCAATGACAAAATACAGGAAATGCTGTTTTGAGTGGAATAAAACTGTCTTGCTGTCTAGACTGTGATGCTCGGGGTAGTTAAAGTGTGTAACATTCTGGGTGTTGTGTGTTTCCTCAGATCCTGACCGGGGAGGACTGGAACGAGGTGATGTACAATGGTATTCGCTCTCAGGGAGGAGTGAAGTCCGGCATGTGGTCCTCCATCTACTTTATAGTGCTCACACTCTTTGGCAACTGTATCCATTGTCAGTCCTCTTTTGATGAAATACGATTTCCTTCCAGAAAGTCATGTGCAGCAGTAGGAATGTAGCTTTCTAGTGGTGTAACTAAATTCAAGGTAGTATGATCTTATATTATTTTGGAGGTCAGTTTTATTAGCTCTGCATGTTGCACTGTACCCATCTCCTTAACTCAGCTGTGACAAGACACACTGCTGAATGTCTTCTTGGCCATTGCTGTGGACAACCTCGCCAATGCTCAAGAACTAACCAAGGTGATAAACAAGTGACAATGAAAGAACACACCTTGTTCCCCTTCCTTTTATTCTTGTTAGGTCCCGCTAAATAGTCCTAATAATTGTTCCACACCATCGTTTCCTCTCATCACTCTGATCCTGTTTAATTATCTAAGCTCAAAGACGTGGCAGACTTACAGTCGTCTTTTGCTCTTTTCCTCTTTTGATCAGGACGAAGAGGAAGCGGAGGCAGCGTTCAACCAGAAGCACGCTCTCCAGAAGGCGAAGGAGGTCGGGCCGTTGTCCTCCTTCATGTCTTCAGAGTAAGTGCTGTATGCAGCTTCTCTCCCTGCCTGACTTCCTCCTCTCTTCCCTCTGTCTCCCACTTCATCTACCTCCCTCCTTCATTAACTCCCCCCCCCCATGGATTGCCCGTACAGGGCTGACCTGCGGGGGCCAACACTAAGCCTGAGTCGCTGTAGCAAATGGCGAGTCCATCATTAGGTGTCTGTAGTGTCGGTTTACTAACCACGTCATGCAGTTATAGATGGAGGCAAAGGGTCATCAATACATGGCTTCAAGTTGTTCACTTCAATGTCACTTAGAACTCGTTGAGATAATCAGTATTCGTCCCACTAGAGACTTATTGATACGTGACTACTGGAAAGTCTGATATCTTGCCTCTGCCTGCCCCCAGCACTGTAATTTCCTCCAAATTGAAGTCTGTGTCTCCATGGTTACTGGTTCTACTCCAGGATGGGAGGTGCTTATGATGTTGTCATGGAGACAGGGTTACTTAGTGTCCAAATTAACATGGCGTGTCCATTACAGTAATATGTTTCCAGGTTCCACAAAGTGGATATTAAAATAAAGTGTGTGCAGGCTTCGATCTGTGGACTTGTGGAAATGTTGATAAAGTGACCATGTTTTCTCAATGCTCAGGTCTACAGCTTGCAGAATAGATTGTGTTTTTTTCTAAAGGATCAATTGCACAGGGCCTTATCGTAGGTGGTGGAGGTGCATGTGCATGCACAAGAGTGGGGACCTCTGGCTCTGTGTGCACGCTGTGTATTGAGAAACAGGCAGTTTGTTGCATGGGCATGTCGGGATGTTAAGAAAATACTTACTTAACTTGAAAATGTGTACCTTCAACTCTATTCTTTTTGTCTATCTTCATTTCTTGTGTTGTTTTTTTTGTTGGCCTTGAAGTTAGAACAGAATAGATAGAAAGTTAGAGATGTGTTTCAGTTTGGGTTCAGCCAGTGAGGGTCAGCGTCCTGTCAGAGCCCAATAGAGCAGACGGGAATACCACCGGGTCGTCTGGGCCGCCATCTGTATTCATAGAGGACACTCTGAACTTCGAGGGGTCTCTGGTCTCATCGCCGATGTCAGCTAGAAAAACCCCGGCTGACCTTAACAAAACTTGCATGACAGTGTTTGCTCCAAAAAAAAAAAAAAAAGGGGATGCAGCATGATGGTGGCTGATGATGATTTCACTTTGGGAACGCATGCATCCGGTCAGCATGATCAAAGGAAGAAAAACAGAGACTACACACACACACACATCCCTGCTTTTCACATACACTATAACAAGTGACCGTCAGACTGGAATATTTGGGTAGTTTGGTTCAGTGTGTGTACAGTTTTTCTTCCATTGTGAAGTCTTTAATCCCGTCCCAAATGCTCTTGAGTATTTGTGTTCTAATATTTTGAAACTCTGCACATGCGTTGCCTCGTTTAGCTCAACTAGCATGTCCACAAAGAATGCAAATGTGTGAGTGCCCTGAGCTGAGGAGGGTGTTCAGAGCTGCATCCCAATGTGCTGGTTTTGTTTAAAAGGTATCTCAAAATGTCTCCTCCTGTGTTTGTTGATGGGGCTCATCTATGTGTTTTCTACCTGTTACCATACCGTAGCTCAGACTGTCTAACATCTCTATCTTACTGTTGATGTTTATGAATGTTGTTTGATTGTTTCTAATACTGCCACCATCTTGTTTGTCCATGTGCCACTTGGCTACAGCGGAGACACACAGCAACAGCATCGACGGTCCAGTCAGCTTTTGAACAAATGTATTGATTGAAGTAATGTATCTGCACGGTTAATATAAATACATGCAACTCAGTCTAGTCTACTAATAGAAAAGTTTTACACAAGCGCCATTTACCGGCTACGGACGGTTACTCCGAGGACTCTTTGTCTTTGTCGTTGAGGATCGTTCGCTGTGTGTCTCCTGCTCTGTTTTGTCTCTGCTCACAAAAGCACTAATGTCTTGTTTTCAACCAATCGCTCATTGATAACACGGACCACACAAGAGTCCACGTTCCAGTAAGTAACGCTGTCTGTTCAGCTCTCTCAGTAACGCCTGTCTGATTTTCTTAAATGGGTGAATTTCCCAGACTCATCCTGTATAGTCTTCTCAGTCATGTACCTCGCAAATTCGCAAACCTTATTTTATTCCACCTTCTTTATATCTATTCCACTGGTTTCATTCTGCATCTTGCTCTTTTTGTTATTATATTCACACAACAATTCCTGGCTTCGTTAACGTATCGCCTGACATCTTCATCAATCAGACCGAAGTTCTTGTTAGTACATGCACTGTGGTGTTCATTTTTGGGCTTAAATGAATTTATTGCTAATTTACATTTCATAAAATGAAAAAAAAACAGAACCTGAATGCGTATCCGTTGGTGATTGCATAGCATGCAACAATTGTTTCAGACTAGGATTCATAAATATGACCTTATTACCTCCTAACTTAAACCTCCTGCATGTTAAACGTGGCGCCACTTTGCTAAATTTGTCGCTGACTTTCCGCGCTCTCTTTCTCTACTCAGGGGAAGCCGGAGGAGGCGGCCCTACCTGTACAGAAAAAGAGCCATCCACCGCAGCCTGCCCACCTACTCCTGCTCCCTGAAGGAGGCCCAGGGCAGCATCAGGGAGGGCCGCCCACCCCCACCTCTCAACCCCTGTAACTCTTTCATGTCCAGGAGAGAGAGAAGAAAAAGGATGACCATGTCCGTGTGGGAGCAGAGGACCAGTCAGCTGCGGAGACACCGGCAGATGTCCAGCCGCGAGGTCCTGTTCACTGGCCCCGGCGAGGAGAAGGACGGGTCGCCTCTCTCAGCCCAGACCCAGCACGGACATCCCCTGCCAGCGCAGCGCAAGGCTGCGGATCACGCGCAGACCGGGAGTTTGAAGCAACTCACAGACCCCTCAGACTCTCCGTCCCAGAACCCGGCTGCGGCCCCCTCCGTGTTGGTGGATGCTCCCCCGGAGGCCGGCCGCTCCGGCGACGGCTCTGAACCCCGCGTGGGACCGGCCACGGAGTCCTTGAATACGACCAACGTGGCGACCCTGGCAGACGCCTCTGTTACCGCGACCACGCCGGCTCCCCAGGAATCCGACTCCCTCGCTGAGAGCGGCATGCGGCTCGATCAGAGTCCCGACGGCGACGGCGTGCGTCCGAGCCCCAGGTTGAATTGCGAGCGTCAGCACAGGGCAGTGAAGAAGTTCAGACCGCCGGAGAACTTTGACGCGCTGGCTCCCGGTGGGGTGGGCGGTCACGGCGGGATGAGGGGGAGGAGGGCGCTGCATCACTGTGATCATCAGAACGGCACCCGAGGTCAGGGGTCCTCGCCCGGGAATGGGAGCCGCCTGGCGAGCCGCTCGGTCAGCAGAGAGAGGAGGCGAAAACCGGGAAAAGTAGAAGAGAAGGAGGCCAAGGCTGAAGGGGAGGGAGAACCGTCGAAGCCTGATGAGGGCAGGTGAGATGGGACGACAGCTTTCAGTGTTCATTTTAGTATTTGTTAAGAAGAGAGGGAAATGAGATGCACATTTGTGACTTTCACTGACCTGGAGATGTTAGGAAAGCATTTGTCTGTATTTTCAGACGGAGTGACGGGAGTGAGGGGGGAGCTGCTGAACCACCAGACAACCAGGACCACACCGCTGACCAGGGTGCTCAGAAGCAGGAAGATAGTGCTCGGCAGTCGGACCCGTCTCCTCCCGTCGTCCCAGACGACAACAAAGAAGTGAATGAGACGGTCCAGGACCAGGACCAAGACAAATCTCAGCTCAGCTCCAGTGTGATCGTCGATGTGCCCAACGTCCAGTCGTCTCTGGAGCTCTCGGTTATTACAGGTATTTGATGAGATAATTAATAAGCCATCTGGTTGCAGAGTTTGGCTTCATTTCATGTGAATTATTAGATTATGTATGTGAAATAGCCATAGTCACACTGCCTTCTCCAGGTCTCCAATTCAGCCTTTTGCCGTAACCTGTAACACTGAATGGGACATTTTAGTGGACCAAAATGACGGAAGTCCTTTGGATGAACGAAAAAATGTTCCAGATTTCACAACCCTGCAGTATTGACCTGTGAATGACAAGTTGTATTGTTTATTTGACTCTAAATGGAACAATAATTCATTAAATGAGTCATGTTGTGTTTTATGAAGACTTTAACCTATGAGCATTAACTCAAAGGAGCAGACAGCAGAGAATTCATGTTCAATTCAGAAAACTATCGATTGGCTCTTTAGGAACACTCATTCGTGAACATATTAGGGCGTCGCCGATGATGCGATTAGTCTAAAACGAATTGAAGCCTCGATACATTTCAGAGAGAACTTCCTCCGTTTCATGACACGAGCTATCAAGCCTGCATCCTCCTCTCATTCTACCACACTCGTCTCCCCCTCACATCCGTCCTCATTATCATCTTCTCCTCCCGACCTTCTCCAGTCATCAGTAAGGACCCAGAAACCTGTAAATCAGAGGGCGAGGAGGCGGATGACACGAAGCCTGAAAACAACGTGACTCCGGACAGCATGTTCCTCTTCAAACCTGACAACCTGTAAGTTGTTACCAGAAGGATTAACTTCATCATCGAGACATTCAGAGATGGTACATGCAAAAATATCGAATACAAATAAACGCAATCCTTTGTTTCACACCCGATTATTCCCTCAATCGCTTCTTTTAATTTAGTGATTGAGCAAGGTGCCGTCTCATTCCTACAGTATTTATACTTTTTCATCTGATGCCAGGTAAATCCGTAAGCATTCAGAGTCTAGGGCTTTAGTGAGCTAATTGGAATTGGACCACAGTCTCACCCCCCCTAAACCAATCTGATAGAGGACGTCTCCATCTCCACTGTGAACTTCTGCTCTCCCCTCAGGGTGCGTCGAGCGTGTCACTACGTGGTGAACCTCAGGTACTTTGAAATGTCCATCCTGCTGGTCATAGCGGCTAGTAGTATAGCACTGGCTGCTGAGGACCCTGTAGCCACCTCCTCTGACTGGAATAAGGTTTGTGTATTCACATTCATCTATATATTACAGCTGGGACACTGGGACAGCTGTGACATCAAATGACTTGCCGGGAACCAGAATGTTTCTGCTGTTTCCCACATCTACTTAATTAACCCCCTGAGATGTAATTCCAATGATCATGGTTTTTCTGTGCCCTGGGTTTCATTTAGCAGGTTGTTTTTGCAAAATGGCAGCCTGAGAGACTTGATGGGGCGGGTGCTTTCTTTTTTAATAAATTGTTGACCTACTGAGAGAGGTTGTTTACATGAGGAATTAAGCTAATACACTTTTTTTCCTTAAATGTCATAAAACTAACGCAAGAAGTTGAATAATTTCTCCCTGTGAGGAACACAGTTTATCATCTGTATTGCATCCTCGACGTATTTGATTTTATGCTCTGCCTTTTTGACTGTACCTCCTGCAGGTTCTGCGGTACTTTGATTATGTGTTCACCGGAGTCTTCACGTTTGAAATGATTATAAAGGTGGGTTACTGCGCAAGAACGTTTTGATGATATTGAAATGCCAGTATGTGGTATTTAATGGCATGAAAACTCTTTTAAATATTCTTTTTGGGGCTTTTTACTGAATATTAACAATTCACTCACAAATACTGATGACCGTCAATTTTAAAACCGTAGTGAGCCTTGATGCCGCTGAAAACCTGCAATCTGCAACACCTGATCTGCTGTTGTATAAACTGGCTGTGACCTATTTTGAAATCTAACTTCATGGCACGCTCTTGTCTGGTCTTGTAGATGATTGACCAGGGTCTGATCCTCCATGACGGCTCCTACTTCAGAGACCTGTGGAACATCCTGGACTTCATCGTGGTGGTGGGAGCGTTGGTGGCCTTCGCCCTCTCGTCAGTCCTACGATTTATTTAAAGCAATGTGTCTTGGCACTCGTCACGTGTCTGAACATCAGAGTGTCTTTAAAATAGCTGTAAATTACAGTGTTCCGCTGTAACCGTTATCTCTTCCATTTTGTTTCTAACGTTGTAACTGTTGATGCACGTGTCCCTCTTTCTCGTTCCTCCCCCTCGTTGGGTGATCGACCGGCAGCAATGTGATGGGGTAAAAACACAAAAAGTCTTCCTCTCGCACAATGATTACTTTAAACATGTCAGACTGTATGTAACGATGCACAAATAAGCTGTGAAAAAAAATTGGAATGAAGAATGTGATGATTTCTTCGTGACGTGTCGCTCACAATGTCTCTTTCTGTGCAGAAACAGCAAAGGACGGGACATTAAGACCATCAAATCTCTGAGAGTGTTGCGTGTCCTCAGACCGCTGAAAACCATCAAGAGACTTCCTAAACTGAAGGTCAACGACGTCTTTGACATCTGTGTTTGTCTGTGTTTGTTATGTAAATATCTGCGATAACGAGCATGCGGTGTAAAGTTAAGAGACGGTAAGATTTGGACTAAATCCATTGGACAAAAGTCCAAAGTTGTTGCGTGTGTGGCGGCACGAGAACTGTCGAGAAACTAAACACCAAGGACGCCGCTCTGGGAATTTCACCCAGAGAATGATATTGATATACGAGCATTGACATATTTAAAGGTCACACAGGTCAGTATACAGAAGGCGCCAGAGACGAGGTTCAATTTACGAATGACATGCCCACCAACCTGTCAATGAAAGGCGCCATCGTCGTATCAACTGCAGAGGGAATGAAGAGCATTAACTTTGTCAGAAAGAGTCACAAATGGTTTTAAATATTTTTAGCATGTCATATTAACGCTGTAGCCTTTTAGGTGTCTTTAGATTAATTTTCTTTTCTTTCCCTTGGTCTCGCTTCAGGCCAGTAAAACCCAATCTTGCTGTTTCACTGTGCGCAACATTAAAAGCTGATTCATTATTATATTGACGAGATAATTTTTTTACCCTCCAGTCTCAGCTGTCGTATTTTGACCGTAAATTCAACTGTGTTACTGTGCGACAATACCATGAATTGGACACGATGGATAAATAGATGGATATTTATGCTTCAAACAATATACTGCTAATGAATTTTCACACTTCCTTTACTTGTTGCTGAAGTATCTGCACATCTTCCCAGACTCAATCCCCCGATCTCACCTCGTTCCTTCTCTCTCTCTCCTCCAGGCGGTGTTTGACTGTGTGGTGACGTCCCTGAAAAACGTCTTCAACATCCTCATCGTCTACAAGCTTTTCATGTTCATTTTTGCCGTCATCGCTGTGCAGCTCTTCAAGGGGAAATTCTTCTACTGCACCGACAGTTCAAAGGACACAGAGAAGGACTGCCAGTAACGCTGCTTTTGTTTTCCTCTCCACCCGCTTCCATTTTATTTTCCCACTTCAATCATCCTAATTACATACTCTCACATTCACGTTCACATTTAATCTCCTCTTCCTCTTCCAGAGGTTACTACATAGACTACGAGAAGGACAAGAAAGAGGTGAAGAGAAGAGACTGGAAGAGACACGAGTTCCACTACGACAACGTCATCTGGGCTCTCCTCACCCTCTTCACCGTCTCCACTGGAGAGGGGTGGCCTCAGTGGGTGCCCGTCCCAATTTTTTAGAGAGCTCATTAGGTTTTATAGGAAATATAATAAATGGGATTAACTTAACTAAATGATTTGGCCGTTTATCATCTCACAATGCGGTTATAGCAATATTTCCCTGACGGTGCGTGTGGGTTTGCGCCGTTCCAGCCCTCATTAATTGACAATCCCGAGTACGATCCCCACCCAAGTGAACAAAGGCTCCTCCCTAAACTAATAGCTGCTGTAAGTAGCTGTAAAGTGTGTGAGGAAAATCATCCCTTTCTGAACATTAGAGGTTCTTCTTTGTTGTTGCTCCAGCGCTTGTTAGCATTGTCGCTAGCGCTGTGTCATTGCTCTCCCAGGGTGCTGCAGCACTCGGTGGACGTGACGGAGGAGGACAGAGGACCGAGCCACGGCAACAGGATGGAGATGTCCATCTTCTACGTCATCTACTTTGTCGTCTTTCCTTTCTTCTTCGTCAACATCTTTGTGGCCCTCATCATCATCACCTTCCAGGAGCAGGGTGATAAGATGATGGAGGAGTGCAGCCTGGAAAAAAATGAGGTGAAGGGACAAATAATAAAAAAAAGATATTGCCTCTTTCTCCTTTTCATGGGTTTAATGACCTTAAGCACCTTTTTATTCCGACTAATCCATTTTTCCCGTCTCCCTTTCTCTTCTCTTAAGCAAAGTATACATTTACAGACTGGTCTAGAAGCCTAAATAGATTAAATGTAGTCTGACGGTCTTCTTAACCCCCCCCACAATTGTTCTTGTCATTGTGGGAAACATAAAATAATGAGTTTCTCCTGTTTTGTGTATTTCAGAGGGCGTGCATAGACTTTGCCATCGGTGCCAAGCCCCTGACCCGTTACATGCCCCAGAACCGGCACACCTTCCAGTACCGTCTGTGGCACTTTGTGGTGTCGCCCTCTTTTGAGTACACCGTTCTGGCCATGATCGCCCTCAACACCATTGTACTGATGATGAAGGTGAGGATAGTGAAGAGACAAATGTCGCCTTATTGCACATATCTCGTGTGCTAAAGGAGAAAAAACAACCCACCTTGTGTTGGGCCTCTCAGCAACATGTTCTCCCAGGAATTTGCAACTATTAACACTTATGGTTTTAATAATAAAAAATAAACAGTAACCATGGATGTGTAGGTACCGGTGTTTCTCTTCCAGGTACCACCTCCACACACTGTGATGTTTCCATTTAGATCTGTTTATATTTTCATTTTTTTTCATCACCTCTTTCCCTCAGCACTGTTTGTTTTCCAAACTGGCTTTTTTTTTTTCTTTCTATGCTGGTGCTGGTTGTTCAGACAGAAAGACGGGCGGGCGGTGACTCAGACGCTATTAAATATTGATCTATAATATCCAGGGGCTGCTATTTAGCATGACCTCATTAACTGCAGCTGCCGCCCCTGGAGGACTGACTCCTTTTATAGTACGATAGATGAAAGGTGCAGAGGCTGAAGGCACTATTTATGGGTCTGGAGGAATCTTCCATCAGGCTGTAGATCAGCAGGGTGCAGGGCAGGACTTCAGCGAACTGGTTAACTGATTATTCCAGCTTATAATCCTTCTCGTAACAAGAAGCTTTCCCGTACTTGAACCCCTGCCACCTCCTATTTTTCAGTATTACTCCGCCCCGCCGGCGTACGAGGCCGTGCTGAAGCACCTGAACACGGCTTTCACTGTTCTCTTCTCGGTCGAGTGCGTCCTCAAGATCATGGCCTTCGGCTTTCTGGTGAGACAAGAGAGCCGCTCTCCGCCTGACCGAACGCTTATTTAAGGTCACTCTTCTAGAAATAGCTTTAAGCTCGTTTCCTGTTTCCTGCAGAACTACTTTCGAGACACGTGGAACATTTTCGACTTCATCACTGTGCTGGGCAGCATCACAGAGATTGTGGTCGACTTGCAGGTAACAAGAAAAGCCTGATTGACTGATCGGCACGCTGACACTGAAAGAGACAGAGAGGGTTTCTTTCTTTTCGACTCTCTCTCTCTGCACAGTTTCCCTCCCTGTTAAGTAAACATGTGAGCAGTAATGCTGTATCTGTTTTCTCACACCAGTTTGTTGATTCGATCAACATGAGTTTCCTGAAGCTGTTCAGAGCGGCCCGTCTGATCAAACTGCTCAGACAGGGTTACACCATCCGGATTCTTCTGTGGACCTTCGTCCAGTCCTTCAAGGCGTTGCCCTACGTCTGCCTGCTCATCGCCATGCTCTTCTTCATCTACGCCATCATCGGCATGCAGGTTCGGAAAAGGCCGCTGTAGCTCCGTGGAGATGGCGTTTTTTTAAACTCTACATTTCCCAATTTCTGCAAGTGTAAAGGGTTGTGTGTGTTGCGTCTGTGTGCATCAGGTGTTTGGGAACATCAAGCTGGACGAGGAGACTCACATTACGCAACACAACAACTTCAAGACCTTCTCTGGTGCTCTGATGCTGCTCTTCAGGTTGGAAACCGTGAGATTTTTAGTCCTGATCTTCAACCAGCTTTGGACTCAATGAACCCAGTCGCTTTGCTGCAGTGCTCTAGCGTGTTTAGTCTCAGTTAAAATGAGATCAAACTACAGGCTTGGTTTGCAAAATAACACGTCCTTGATGTAGTGTAAATGACATTGGTGGGTTATGGTAGCTTTGCTCCATGAGTACTGAAGGGGAGCTGATAGATTGATAGATGATAGAAGTTTTTTTTTTTCATATAAGCCTTGAAGAACAATATTGATCAGAATCTCTTTGGCTCTGATGTCTCCCAAAGTATACTTGCACCATAACCTACACGACTAAACGACTGTATGAACCATTGACATTCAAGAGAACAACCAACGGAGAAACTTATGGCACAGCGCGGTCTCCCATTTGAAGCGTCTGAAAGCTGCCCCGATGCTTTCATGGCACCTACCAGATGGCGGACGAACCGTGTGAATAAACTGTGAGCTTGAATCCTAACACACCCTCTTCCTCATCCCTGTGTTGTGCAATCTGTGTGTATCCAGGAGCGCTACGGGGGAGTCGTGGCAGGAGATCATGTTGTCTTGTCTGGGGGGACAGAAGTGCGAGAGGGACCCCGCTGTGTTCCAGACGTCGGACCAAGACGGCGGCTGCGGCTCCGACTTCGCTTATTTCTACTTTGTCTCGTTCATTTTCTTCAGTTCCTTCCTGGTGAGACGCGGATACAGGAGGATAAACGCTTCCTGTTTAATTGCAGAGAATGGCAACAAACGTTTGTGGGACCCTTTCCATCCCCGTGTGAATAAATGTCACGGCTTCTCGTTGTCCTGCTGTTTTCCGTCCGGTCCAGATGCTGAACCTGTTTGTGGCCGTGATCATGGATAACTTTGAGTACCTGACGAGAGACTCGTCCATCTTGGGTCCTCACCACCTGGACGAGTTCGTCCGGATCTGGGGGGAGTATGACCGCGCCGCCTGGTCAGTGTCTCCGTGTTACGCTTACATTGCATTTCAAGCAATGGTTTCTATAAAGAGCTTAGTAGCACGCACATATGACACATATGAGCAGACTTTGGTTGTATGCAGGTCAACGTGGACAGCAAATGAGGCGGAAGACACTAAGTGCTGTCTGACCACAATTGATCTGATCACTTTTATTAAAAATGCAATCGGATTTATTGTTTTCTAATCCTTTTTATTCTATCTTCTAATATTCATAAGCCAGAGATGTTGTCTCTCGACTGTGACACTCACACTGTGGGGTCTCAAATTGAAAGTCACACTGTGGACAGTGAACGGTGTACGCAAGAGGAAATCTCAAAGAGGAAGGGAAACCCACAGAATATTAACTACACGCTCCCCACAGGCTCGTCCATAAAGAATTTGAAACAATGTGCTCTACAGCCGTGCTGTGAAATATTATCGGACTAAAGCAACTCTGTATACTTTTTCGTATAAATGGGTGGAGGTTTTGGGCTTGTCTAACATGTTTGCTCCTGTAAAGTATTTGTCCATGTGTTGGTCACAGGATAAAAAAACAAAAACAAAGGCTTTAATGATGCACAACTAAAGAAATATATGTTCTTTCCAGTGCAAGGCTCCACTATAAGGAGATGTACAGAGTTGTACGCACTATCTCACCTCCCCTGGGCTTTGGAAAGAACTGCCCGCACAGGGTGGCATGCAAGGTTTGGTTCCCCCCACATCGACAAACACCACCCCTCTGCCTCTTTCCGTGTGGGATCCTTCCTAACCTCCTCCTATACCCTCCTTTCCTTACGCTTCACCAGCCGCGACCTCCCCGCTTGACCTTTTAGGGTTGTGTTACTCAGGTCAAAGGATGACGACGCTCGAGTTTTAGGGTACTAAGGAGCAGGACGTCCCTCTTTCCCGATTGTAAAAATAGAACCTTTCAAACCTTTCAAATTCCAAAACTGCAATTTGTTTATGCAGCTGTAGAGAAATCTGAGGGAGGCCTGTCCCTTTCTACCTTGTGGATCTGGTTTTAGAGATGTTTTTAGTTTTACACAACGTAAGTATTTGATATTTGAACCAGATCCAGGGAGGCTGTCATTCCTTTGCTCATCATGTTTTCTCCTCTTCCCAGATTTCTATGCCCTGATGGCAGCATAGAAAGAATACAACCTGTATTATTTTTTTCCCCCCTACTTTATACCCAACTCCTATGTGATGCGTTGTTGGAATAATCCTTTCTCTTGTATCTCCCTCATTCCTCTTCCTCTTTTACCCTCCACCCACTCCTGCGATGTCTTCCTCCTCTCTCCCTTGGGGACACACCCTCGATTTCCTCTCCAACACCATCCCCCCCCCCCTTCCTTTCCTTTCCTCATTCCCATCGTCATGGCTACCTGGCGCCCCCAGTGGTCGTATCCATTACACTGACATGTATGAGATGTTGACCAACATGTCGCCACCTCTAGGCCTGGGCAAGAAATGCCCCTCCAAGTTGGCATATAAGGTAGACGAAGCATTAGAGCCGAACAGGCACTGCCTTGATGTTTTTAATCGACGAGGGCCTGCACTCTCATTTTGTGCGTCACACATTGGACCAAACACAGCATTGTTTTTTTCTTTCGGCATACGATCCAGTATCGCTTGCTGAAGTGTTGTTTCATTGGCGGGATGACGCGTGCCCCAGAGATGATTTGCTTGTTTTGCTTTGCATCTTGGCAGAAGAAAATGAGACGTCATTATCTGTTTGCTGTTATCTGCTGAGATAATAATCTGAGTATTGATGAAACCATTTAGAGAACATTAATTGCAGAGCTGTCAAACGCTAAATATGGTCATTTACAGAAGTTGGCTGTCTTTCATACTTCTCGGTTTCTTACCTGTATCTGTCTGCATGCGCCTCTTGCAAAAGTCTAATGTTACATCCGCGTGTAATATAACGCGTTGTTTAGGTTTGTGTTGTTTGTGTTTGTGTGTGTCTGTGTTTGTGAGCCTGCCAGCATGCTCCATTGCAGAAGAACACTGTACTCTTGCAGTAGTGAGTGTGATTTCCTTTGCTTTGCTTATATTCTCTGAGATCTTTTAATCTTTTTAATGAGATCCCAAACAATGTTCTTTATCATTACATCTCGATCTTGACATTCAGTTACAAGTTTTCTTGGGATCATCAAATAAATTCAAGGCGGTCCTCTCCATCCTTTGGTATCTGCTATATCAGTATTATTTCAAATTAAGCTTAAATTAAACAAAGCAAAATATGCAACATGAAATTGTAATTTAAATGGAAACTTTCCTCTTGTAATGATGGTCAGAAAGGCCATAGTTGCTGAAATAATAATTTGATTATCTAATTATCTGTGACCTTTTTGAAGCGCTTTCCTCGGAGCTGAAACATAGTCAGTGTTGTTCATTATAGAGAAACACTATGGCATCCCTTCCTGTGTCCGTGACCTCCTATCTCTACATACGGACAGTATTTAAGTCCTTACGAAGACATTCTGACCCACCGCAGACACCCGGAGCGTCGTTTGTCTGTTGTGTAATCATGTGCCTGGTTGTGTCTGATACTTTCTCTGCTGCCCTCAGAGACTCGTCCTGATGAACATGCCCGTGGACGATGACATGTCCGTCCACTTCACCTCCACCCTCATGGCCCTCATCCGCACCGCCCTGGAGATCAAGATCGCCAGAGGTTCGACCAAATACAAAAAAACCTCACCGGCACACATTCGCCGGGAAGTCAGACCTTTTTGTCCACACTTGATTTCCTATTACATATCTCCAGGAGGGGAGGACCGAAATCACATGGACCTGGACCTGCAGAAAGAGATCGGTGTCATCTGGCCTCATCTCTCTCAGAAGACGTTAGAACTGCTGGTTCCCATTCACAAAGGTCTCATCGGACACAATTCACATCTCAATGAAAGCAACAAATATAAATCCTATTTGTTATACCAGCTGTAATAACTGGTGTTTCACGAGACCGTAGACACTAGTCTTAAAGGGCCGTGTCGGTGGTCTGATGCTTTCTCCTTTTTCAGCCAGTGACATGACCATCGGGAAGATCTACGCCGCCATGATGATCATGGACTACTACAAGCAGAGCAAGGCCAAGAAGCTCCGACAGCAACTGGAGGAACAGGTGCCTCGCTTTTTTTATCATGAGAAACTTTGTTTTAAATACATTTTTAGAAGGCACAGAGCGGCCGCTTATTTTCCTCCTGGTCACCAAGTTCTAAAACCCATTCCCCCTGTTTTATATTCATCCTCCCTCCCCCCCTTAGAAACACGCTCCTATGTTCCAGCGCATGGATGCCTCCTCCCTGCCTCAAGAAATCCTATGCAATGCCAAATCCCTTTCGTTCCTCAGTCACAGCGCCGGATCTGCTCTGTAAATATAAAAACTCACACAATTATCTATCCTGGTTTGTGGTCCTTTTGTGCTGGTAGGATCCGGTAACGGACCTTTCAGATGCCTTCTGTTCCTTCATCACCATTGACAATGATTGAGACGTGTGTGCAGGTGCGTGATGCAGTGTTTCTGTCTGATTGTGCCCCCCTCAGCACCAGAGGAGGTTTCGGGGCACTTAGCCCCATCTCCCCACAAGAGATGTTCCTGCAGCCGCTGTCCCGCTCCATGGAGGAGAAGGACGAAGAGGATGACGACGACTATCGCTCGCCTTACCTCCAATACCACCACCCGCATCCCCACCATCGTTTACACACGCTGGTAACCGCCCACACGTAGTGTCGAGAAAGATGCATAAGGATTTTCGTCAACGGGTGATTCTAGTCAATCAGAAGTGCAACAACCACGCTCTTATTATTTGCCAGTTTTTCAAAATAATATGATTTTAAATGAAAGCATGAATTATATGGAACATCTATGGCAGGAAACATTTATTATTAATTAACCTGGCTTTCAAACCATGTCGATCATCCTTGTAGGGACTTGGGGAGAGCGATACACAAGAAACAATCAGCCGTCTGTTCTGTGTTCTTTGTGTAGGTACCAGAAGTTATGCAGCAGGCCGGGCGGGAAGCAACGGTCATTAAATTCCCTCAGCGGACAGCATCTATCAGAGCGTCCTCCATGCCCAGACTGGCTGTTGATCCACCGGTAAAAGACAATAATTACTTTTATTTCAAACTGGTATTCAGTTTTCAGTACCAAGCAAATATTATTTTGAAAGTGCTCTAAACAAATGTTTTCTGGCGTAATTACCCATTCAGTAAAAATGCCTGCATGTAAATGTTTTTTTTTTATTTTGGTTGTCTTAGCTTGGGATGTCCGCAGACAGTAAGCCGATGCAGCGCTCCTTCTCTACCATCGGAGACCAGTGTGTGAACGGCCTCTGGCAAGAGCAACACTCTCTGGAGAGAATCAGTCCTGACGGCACATACAGGCCTCGCCAACGGAGCTACAGAGGTCAATGAACACATGTCGCAACGTCTGATACATGCTCGCTGCAGTGTTTAAAATATGTGGAAGTAAATCGGAAAAATCCATTTGCAGGATCTGCTGCAACCCACAAGCTGCTGCGGTGAATTCAGCTGCTTTGTAACTGGAGTTAAATGTCAGAATCAATGCATTTTAGCTAACGTGACAGCAAGGATAGAGAGTTTTAATCATTCATCATTGAAGTTTAAATTACATCTTTTTAGATGTAATGGTATGGTCAAAAAAAAAAGGTCCAAAAAACTGAACTCTACACCTCCTTCCTCCCCCACCCTGCTCTCTTAGGTCCTCGGATAAACCACAGAGAAACAAGCAGCCATGAGAGAGGGCGATCTAAGGAACGGCGCCACCTGCTGTCTCCTGATGTGTCCCGCTGCAACTCTGAGGAGCGCAGCCGCGACCCGTCGCGTGAAAGAACAAGGTCCCGTTCGCCGAGCGAAGGGCACCAACACACCTTGCAGAGACAGACATTGGTTTGTATCGCGCACCGACACTGAGGACGTTTGTGCACAGTAACACCAGCAGGGGGCCCCTCTGCAGATGGGCTCCTGTGCATTATTACGCTTCTGTGGTTGGCAGGTGAACACGTCAGACAGCCCGGCCCACTCAGCCCCTGCAGAGTCCGGTAACCCCCGCAACCGGCGGCAGCTGCCTCAGACGCCGTCTCGCCCACGGCCTTACATCTCCTACTCCCCTCTGGTCTGCCAAGCTCCCGACCCTGCCGCACCCGCTGCTGCCCCCTCCGAGGACCCGACCCAGCCCCAGGACGGCCCCAAGGCGACGGCGTGGAGGGCCGGCGGGGAGGGCGGCCCCCTGGCTGCGGTTCAGGGGTCGTCCGAGGGCCACTGTTACAGGAGCGAGACCCCCGTCTCCTCACCGCTACATCTCTGAGCCATACCTACCGTTCCGCGGGGACGACGCCGGCGGCGGAGCGGGGGGCGACGGGCAGGACACCCTCACTTTCGAGACTGCCGTCGCAACCAGCCTGGGACGGGCCAACGCCATAAGCTCCGCCCCCCAGCTCAGACACTCCTGGCAGCTTCCCAACGGACTCTACCGGAAGAACCTGGGCCCAGCGGGCGCAGCCGGAGCCAGCGAGCTGCTCAGTGACCCGGATGAGGACGACCGCTGCTAAAAGCCCGGCGGCGGAGAGGATGCGGGAGAAGCTCAAAGCACGAGGCGCCTGCTCCTCTGTGGCTGTGA
Source organism: Apeltes quadracus (assembly GCA_021346845.1). Taxonomy (NCBI): domain Eukaryota; kingdom Metazoa; phylum Chordata; class Actinopteri; order Perciformes; family Gasterosteidae; genus Apeltes; species Apeltes quadracus. Next base: position 5,314,244 of record CM037924.1, on the reverse strand, counting down.
GGACTTGTATTCTCAGTACCAGTAGCATAACAGGCGAGGCGGAACTCCACTGCTGTTAGTCCAGACACTCGGGTGTCTGTCTGCAATGTGGTCTCACGTTGGATTGTTTGTGTATGTGTGTGTGTGTGTGTGTGTGTGTGTGTGTGTGTGTGTTTGTTGTAGCTGGAGGGAGGTTATGTTTGTGGACACAGGAGTGTGTTTGTGTGTGTGTGCTGTCCGTGGAGAAAATTTACCAAATTTTTGAGAACAGCAGAGACTGACTGTGCAGCAGCAAAGCCAAGCGTTGCAGAGCTATCCCTCGATAACCCTAATACTTTGGAAGTATCAATCCGAGATGTTCACACCTCTCTTTGAATCCAAGAAAATGAGGCTTTTTTTGTGAGGTAGCATGTAAAAAAATGTAATACAATGAATGTATTTGAGCTTTTGTTTCTTATTTTCAGGTCATTTGAGAGGGTTGCTGTTGGTCTCGATTGTGCCTAGTTTTAAGAGTAGCAATCTACGGATTATTTGCCAATTTAGACTACAACATAGTTCCTGTTTACAACAAGAGTATTCCCCAGGTTCAAGGGCACTAATCAACAGAACGTCAATGCAGGGAATCCAAAACTTCTAGTAAAGGTGTTTTTTCTGTCCTTATGTGAAAACGATGATGGTGTACCTTCAACTGGAGCAGCACAGTGTACGTGTAATGTTGACGCTGTGGTGTAAAAAATGATTCTGAAGATCCACAGAACATGCTGCACCACTGAATTTGTAAAATATCACCTTCTGACATTTTTTTTAATCATTGGAACAAAAGTGAAGCTGCTTAAAGATCAGAAGGACTAAAAGCGTCTTTTGCGGTTCGGTCATGAAATCAAGGCGAAGCGACTGGACCAGAGGGGACGGAATCGGTGTTCTGCATCCACTGAATGAACTATAACCACTTTGGCCTGATGGTGCAGGACAAACAGCCTGTATGAAGGCAAATGGATGTTCATTCTTCACCTTTTCTGTGCGGGAAGATAACCGTCCACGTCGCGTCAGAGAGGCGACTAAAGCCATTTTCTTCCGGTACAAAGAGTCAGGGGGGCGTGTCTTCTTCGGGATGTGTTGCCTTCCTCCACGTGATGACAAAAAAAAGTTATTATCCTTTTAACATGTGATGCAACATGGATGCTTTTACACAAAAGGAACAACGGGCATAGTATGGTTTGTCTTTAAGTTAACTGCCACATGTGCGTTGATGGGTAGAATCAAGCAATCATGGTATTTTCCATGCTCTAGAGTTCTCGTGATGTTTACGCATGATCATGGTGACGATGAGAGATGTGAGAGAGATGATGCCTGATTGTTCTAATTTTGTATGTATCCATGATAATAAATGTGATTTAAAACCACCTCACCAACAGAGTAATTAGGAAACAGCAGGCAGATAAATTCTTCTTTGCTTCGACTGTCGTGATGTTTGGACATTCAATCTTTTGATCATCTGCTGTTGCCCTTAAATGCGATGTGTATTTATATCACCTGCTGTTGTGTTGTTGTAATATGTTGAGTTTGACGTGTTCCGGAAATGTGAACACAGGACTTGTCAGAACTGAGGTCGACGTCACACTCCTCTGCTGGAGCCCCAATAAAGAAGTTCTGGAGTGAAAAATATGTATTCAAGCAGAGATTCCACCTTCTGTCGACTACAAAACTCAATTCATACAGTAACACGGGTTATGTTAAGGTTTCGGTCTGTAGCTTTACAGGACTGTGATTAACATGTAACCTTGACTTTGCCCCAAAGACCAGGCCTGGATTTAATAGATAAGAGAAGCTTTCTGGTAAATATTTAGAATAAACCCGAATGAGATGAATCCATGTTTAATTTTATTGCGTCCTTTATATTTTATTTGAATCATGATCCCTGTCAAGAACTTTAACGAAAGAAGTGTTTACACAGTGTTTAAAGAACTATTAAAAAAAACTAAACCCAAACCCTGTACTGGGTAAATTATATTATATATAATTATATTATATATATATATATTATATATTATATATATATATATAATATAATTAGATTATATTATTATTATATTGTCTTCTTCTCGTAAAATACTTTTAGGAGAAGTATTTGTTAACAACTCTGCCTCAATAGACCAATTTGTGGCCTGATATTCAGAGCACCACTTATCCACTTAAGTCAAATATAAATATATCAATTTGGAGTATGAATCTTGTTAGAAATTAGTCTTTAATAATAATTTTAGTGTACGTCGTATTGTGAACATGTTTTGCTCCAACTTAATGTTTGATATCCACAGCGCTGACAAGGTCGTGCGAGACGGCAAACATGTTTATCTAGGGAAGGTTTTTCTTTCCATGATGTGTCGGATGAAAGGATTTAGCTAAAAGGCTTTGGTGTCAAACTTGACCTCGACTGTGTGTGTGTGTCGACACACACACACACACACACGCACACACACATACGCTGTTAATGCCGTCTGAATCTATCGGCTTTGTGACACAGTTTACATTCACATGCGAAGCGGCTCTCTGCGAGAACACTCCTCAGTCCCTCTGTGACACCTCTCCTTCGGATTTAAAATCTGTTCTATTCCATCTTTATTCTCATCCCACATTCTTCAACGAGAGAGAGAGAGAGAGAGAGAGAGAGAGAGAGAGAACTCTGTAGTGTACATTTATTTGTGCTCACGTCTACATGACAGATTTCCATACGAGCCGAATGTGCTGATGCGTCTGGGTCAACGCTGGTCAGAGGAGTCGCAGGAAGGGGAGGGTCTTTCTCAGCTGGAGGCGGAGCTCAGAGTCTTCACTGTCGTCAGTGTCTGGGAACAACACAATGATTTAGAAATACCACGTAAACATTCACACTTTTAGACAAATAATAGTGATCCACAAATAATACATTTGCCTTTTGTTGAGTCAAAAAATGTCTGTTTAGTCTATTCAAGGTCGGAATTCATCAACTTTACATCCCCAAAAAACATGAAACTTGTTTCTGTTCCCATCCAAAGTTAATTTTTGCGTTTCGAGCTGTTTCTCACATGGTGTTGCGCTTCAGATACTCAGATACTCAGTAGCTGAAATACTAAATCCCTGGTCATGTTTGCAGTAAGCGTCTCATGGCTCTGCCCCACAGGTGTGCTGCTGCTGCTGCTCCCGCCTCTCCTTCTCCGTCCCTCCGTCCCGGCTGCAGCTGCGTCTGGACCGTCTGCAGGACAGCGCCCCCTGGCGCCTCGGCCCGGAACAGACGCTGCCGGGAGGCGGTTGGCGTCCTGACCACACGCTCCCTTTACCGTAAGAGACACGGCCTCATCCATCACTTCGCTCTTCTCGCTCTTATGATCTCAATGTCAGATTCCTCACCTGGGCCACACTCTTCCCCTCCCGACAGGAAAAAAAAAGACGAGGAGGGAGGGTTCAAAGTGAAGTTCAACAGAAGATTAAACATCTCACAATCATTGAGATGATTGTGCGATTTAAAGTGTCTTCCCATAAATACAAATACAACTCTACAATTGAAATCGGAGTAGGAATAAAACTAAAGGAGGTGGATGAGGATTGGGAGCTTGTCCCTCATCACCAGCTCAGTGACCGCTGTATTTCCATTTTCCTTCACCTACTGTGAAGCAGTAGCGTCCCCCGTGGACAACACGCATGAGTGTCTGTTGGTGTTCACACTCTGTTCCAACCTTCTGAGTATCAAGTGGTGGTGACCGACCGGTCTGGCGCTGTGTTGCCACAGGAAGCAGGAGAGCTAGTGTGTGTGTGATTGCATAATAGCCAGGGTGTCCCACCTGGTCTGTCTGTTGACGGTCTGTTTGTTTGTCTCCACGCGCTCGTCCTCCAGGGAAGGTGTGAGCTTTTTCAACATTGAGCGCCTGAACTTAAGTGTGTGGAGCAGCTGCTGTGCAGGAGGGACGTTAACCAGGAGCCATGCAGAGTGCTGTGATGCTGCTGCTGCTGCTCAGCGCCGTAAGTCCTACTGTCTGGTTGAAAAACGTAAAGATTAGCTGTCTGTTTCTGTTTTATTTATTGGAATTGTTTGTCTTTTAATCACATGTTTCTTGTGCCTTCTGGAAACGTGGCGTAAAAAGATGTAACACATCTTCTCATGAGCTTTGAAATCATGTCGGCACTGCATGCGATTGGGTTTCTCTACTGGTTTCTTAAGTAGGGACCCGCTGCATATTAGCCCGCATATTTCTCAGTCGGGTTTGGGGGCTTCTTACGTGTGCATGTGAGAGGATGAAGGGCCGGGGAAGGATTTTCACATCAGCGAGTAAATCTCATTGGAAGAAAATGTCTGTTTCTTAAGAAAGATGTATTTAACCTCAAAAACTCCAAAGCAGTGATGCACGGAGTCTATTTTAGCAATGCAGGCTGAGCGTTTTGTTTTGTCACTGTCTCCGCTAAATTTCCCACTAAAACATTTTTGAGACAGTTTTGTGCAACCCATGAATTTCGAGTGATTTTTGACCTCAGCCACAGCCTCTGTTTGTGAAACCGGCGAATGGACAGGTCAATGAAAGGTGGAGCTTTGCTGGGAATTATCTGAGCTCACAAAACTGCAAGCAAATAAACTAACAGGCAGTTCAGGGATCTAGCAAGGAAGCTTAGTTTAGTACACACCCACACAGTCTCATTAGAATTATGGGGTCTTTATTAATTGATGACAGGGTAGTGGGACTGTATAGTAATTTAAAGTATTCATCCACCAGTCCTGCCTGTCAGTTAAGGCCACTCAGAGACGTTTAACATCATAAAAATGTGATTTTTGGTCATTACGAAACATCCCAGAATGTCTTATCTTTTGAAGATGCCCTGCTTTCATTTCCCTGCTGCTTTGCACGGTGGGTAACATTTCCCCCAATGTCCACCCTTTTACCCAGGAGATTGCTGCGATGGACCAGGTGACCGTTGGCCCTGAGACCCGACTGTCACCGGGAGCAACCACAGACACAACTCTACAGGCTGGTCCCGCTGAGGGGACACCAAAACGGGTTCCAGGGAGCGGCACCTCCCCCCTGAGGACACATCCTGATCTCGAGGATGTGCGCAGCAAAGCTGTGGCGGAAACCCGGCCGGACACAGACGCTCAGATGATGAACTCGAGCGATGGAGAAAAGGGTAAACCGACAGCTGTGAGTAAGGAGCTGAATCCAGGTGCAGATGTTGAACCGCAGCCTTCTTCTCTAAATGGAACTGAGCAGTTTCCTGGCGCTCGGATTGACGCACTAGGAGCAGTGGAGGCACCTGCGAGCAGTGAAGGAAGCATCACAGCCAAGGCTCCTTCAGGCCACACACTTCAAACTGCTGATCAAGTGATCGAGGAAAACACTGAAACAGCCGTTTCTAACCTCAACGTCCAACCTGAGAACCCTGAGGAAGCCGTTGTCTCGTCAGATGTGACAGCGAGTCCAGAGATTGCTTTCCCTGATGGGCCACTGTTTGCTACTAGATCCACTCACGTCTCGGGCCCCATCACAGAATCCGGGCCGGTCACTTCCATCGTGAACCCTTCATCCGTAAAGGGGGGAAGAAAGGAGGCCTCGCCGCTCGTCACTATGCATCCAGCTTCAGTAGATTCGGCTGCTGAACTCTTAAGACACACAGAAGAAAATCTAAATGAGAACTTTACAGCGCCTGAGAAAGGTCCAGCCTCCAACCTGACTGTTTTAACTTCCACAATCGAAAGCGGAGAAGCTCCAAGTACCAGGAACACGGAGGGGGAGACGGCTGATGTTTCAGCCGTCGCGATGGAAGAAAAAGAGGAAATGGATGACAGGTTGCAAACTGTTTCACCCAGTAAAGAAATATCCTCACCAGAGCTTCCAGGTGAAGAGCAGGTGAGTGGGACAGAGACAGACGAAATACATTCGGAGGTGGAGGACGACTCGGAGAGACACGCGGAGGCGGAAACACAACGTCAGGATAATGACAGTCCCTTTTCTGAGGCTTCCGCTCAGTCCCCTCCTGATCGGATGTTCCAGTCCAGCGCCGAAGGCCCTTTGATCAAATCAGACACCGAATCCCCACAGCGGACTGTTGAAGCAGCCAATCAGGGAGCAGACGTCATGGGGGCGGGATTAACACCTGGGATACACAGGGTAAATCATTGTTTACATTTTGTGGTACCTGTGTAAATGTTCATCACCAACAATCAAAGCTGCATTTCACATTTGAAGTCGTTCTTGTCGTCATTGTTCTCGGTACACTTTAAACGTTGGCGGTATTCACAGGGACCCTGAGCGCAGACTGTTAATAATGTTGTGAATGCATGAACAAACCACACAAGACACTTTAATCACATTTGTGTGAAATTTTTATCTCATTTTCTGTCATGACCTTCGCTGAAATTAAGTTTGCGAGGAGCTAATAGGATGTCTGAGATGGCAACATATATCTGTGTCAATTCTAGCACCTATAGACAAGCAAGTGCACGTGTGTGTGTGCGTGTGTGTGTGTGCGTGTGTGTGTTTGTGTGTGTGTGTTTTTGTGTGATTCTGTCTGGTAGATGCAGATAGTGGCCTTTCTGAAATTCTCGACTGACGACTGTATACAGTGTTTTTGTACCACGAGAAAAAACAACAACATTTGATGAGTCAGAATTCAGACATAATGGCCTGGAATATCTTGCGCTCTGGTTTAACTTTTGTCTTTAAGGAATAAGCACAGCTACAGCTTCTAGTCCTAATGTTTTTCATTATTTTTGTTAGCAATGCTTGTCCAGATCTGACTGTTCTTCCTCGCTCTTTTATCAGGGGTTGCAGGGTCCACCCGGACATCCAGGACCACCGGGGCCTAAAGGAGACAAAGTATGATATGCAAATAGAACCCCGAATCAACAGACTGTAATTTGAGTTGAATTGCTGGTGCTGAACAAATGTGTGTCAAACATGCTACTGCACAATGCTGCACCCTGTTAAGTGACTTGTACCCCAGGAGTATTTCTGCACTTGTTTTGGGGGAGTGTCAATGTGGTGTACTACAAAGAATTTGTAAAAACAAGGATTACAACTTGAATTTTAAAATGTGTCCTTTATTGTAGTCAGCTGCAACACCTGCAAACACTTTTGGAGTATACAATAACTTCATGCCAATGAATATTCATAATGCATTTTTGTCATCTTTTTGTAGATTCTCCTGCACACTAGTGGTAAAAAACGGAGCCTTTAGTTATCAATCGCGAATGACAAACATTTCTATTAGGCCGTGTTGTTTAGACTCTTTCTATGTTTCACTCGTCCCCTTAGGGTTATCAAGGCGTTATGGGCCGGACCGGCCACACAGGCTATCGAGGCCCCGTTGGTCCTCCAGGGATTCCCGCTATCGTTGTATTTAAAACCTCTGAGGAAGAGTGGCAGGCTTTCAAGGTACCAACGTGTTTCAGTTTTAAACTGGTGAAATTATTTCTTATTTATAAGTTTAGTTCATGTTGTTCTGCTCATAATGAAATATGTTATGTTGGCACTATTGTTTTGAGCGTTTGATGTATTCAATGAAAATTGGTTTCAGGAACATTTTTTCAAATATTATAAAATATAAAAAGTGTCTTTGTCATACCATTGCAGAAAAAGAAGATCTATAAGAAGTTGATTTCTTCTTGGCCGGTGGGTGTTTTAAATTTAAAGGACGTTAAATATGTATTTAAAGTATTATTTTTTCATTTTCATTGTGAATTAAATCTAATTATAAAATGAATCCACATGTACTGGTATACAATGAGGATGTGTTGTGACTGGCTTCTTATCTTCAGAAACGTAGGGGCCCTCCGGGGCCACCTGGACCCCTTGGAGATGATGGCCCAGTTGTAAGTAGATAAAAGCAGTATTGACTACTTAATAAAGTAGTCCAGGTTTAATTTTGATGACAGCATGAAAATACCAAACACTGAGAGATCTTTACAGCCCTTGTTTCTCCAGGGGCCACCGGGAAATACTGGGAAACGAGGACATAAAGGAGTTCAAGGGAAAATCGTAGGTACCTCTAATCGTCGTCATCGTTAACGAGTGTCATATTTACATGGCGTATGTTCAAGTGTCAGATATTTAGAAAGACCTTGCTGATGGCTTTGATTGGCAATGCATTGACTTGACTTGATAAATTCAGAATTGTACATATCCACTTCGGCTCCGATGTCCCAATGTAGACACTAAATTCAATAGAAACTAGACAATATGGTGCAATACCATTTAATGAACTCATAAGAAATCATATTATATTTGTAGTTCTCATAAGCCCAAGAAGGTTGCATTACATGTTGCGTTTGTGTACTTTAGGGCCATCCCGGACCACCAGGTATGCCGGGCCCCGAGGGCCGACCCGGGCCAGATGGCCTGCCAGGACAGGACGCGGATCCGGGCCCTCCAGGCTCGCCTGGAGAACAGGTAAATCTGCTAAGGAACATTTTAGATATATGTGTATTATTTTGATGATTATTTATGTTACGTATAAATTCCTTCACATTCCCTCTGCTTGCCCCCCAAAGGGTCCGCAAGGCTACAGAGGAGAGAAGGGATGCAAAGGGGAGCTGGGTGAGTGGGTAAGAGTGGCCTGGACTTTTAATGTTTTGGGGGCGGAAATTGTTAAGTCCCAAATATAACTGTTTGATTATCTATCACAGTGTTGTTGCATTTAGCCTCACACCATTTTAGTGGCTTTGTAAAAACTGGCTTTGAGGTGTGCTATTCTTTTGTGAAGTTGTCATTTCTCCGTCTTCAGGGTTATCAAGGGGAGGCTGGACTGCAGGGACCCAGAGGACGAAAAGGGGAAAAGGTCCAATAACACTATAGACGCACACACATACACACACACACAAACACACACACACACCTTTTGAGAGCGCTAGTGTGTTTGTGATGAATTCTGATTGTTCTGTCTGTTGTTATCAGGGAAATAATGGATTCAGAGGCATCATTGGTGTCCCTGGCTACATAGTAAGAAACTATTTGTTTACTGTTTAATTACAGCCCCTTTCTATGGCCGGTCATTATAGAGTTGTTATGAAGTGCATTTTGAAGATCTCTTTTACTGTGCTGGGAAAAGGTTTGTTGAGAATTTCTGTGTTGCAAAATCTGAACTGTCCTTACTCTACAGGGACTGCCGGGAGCAAGGGGTCCTCCTGGTTTTCCAGGATTATCAGGATTTACTGTCAGTATAATAAATATACCTTAATCAAAATAGTTACATAAATATATATCTTGATCATCAGACTCAAAGCCCTGTTTTGTTATAATGTGATGATTTTTGTTTTTAGGGAGAGATTGGATCTGAAGGATTTGGTGGACCACCAGGTCCACCTGTAAGTTTTACTAACACAATATTCCACTGCAATGTCTTCATTAAATTTAATTAACACAGATAGTGGATTTAATAATGCGATGTGCATTTATTATATGGCCTCTGCTCAGGGAAAAATGGGTCCCAGGGGATTAAAAGGTGTCCTTGGAGTGAACGGACCTCCGGTAAGAAAGCAAGTTGATGAGGTTATAATCCAATTTCACCAATAAACATACATTGTAACAATATTTAACGCCACCAGGGTCATCATGGTGAACTGGGCCCAAGAGGAGCAACTGGACCCCAGGTGAAAAGACACTTACAGATGTGGTGTACATCTCACAGAGATAAAAAAAAAAAAAAAATGTATGGGCGAAAGTGGCACATGGAGTGCACCTTGTACCGTGCCGAAGTGTCCCTGAGCAAGACACCCAACCCGTAACTGCTCCCTGGGTGCCTTTGCTGGCAGCACACTGCTCCCACTGTGTGGGATGGCTTAAATTAAATAATTTCCCCAAGAGGATCAATGAAGGCTAATTTCAGTCTATCTTTCTTTTTTTTTGAATTAAAAGCTAGTAGCAATTACTTAAATAAAAGTCCAACCTGTAAACACATTGTGTGTGTGCGTGCGTGTGTTGCTGCACCAGGGCGAGCATGGTCCCGATGGAGCAGTCTCTTCTCCAGGTGTCCGTGGCCCCCAGGTACAACCCTTTGCTGCATTTCAACCGGAAAATGCATGAGACAGAAAAAAGAGGTTCCTTAATTACAAAGAGAGGACTATCTTTAATGTGACTAATGAAATGTGTTACTTTGATCCTACGTGAAGAAAACATTTCATGAATTAAAAAAAACAATATGACTTATTTTTCTCACAGGGAAATCCAGGAGCAGGTGGACCTCCAGGGCCTAAAGGAGACCTCGTGAGTACACTTCAGGGAAAAACAACCGGCAACGATTCAGCGTTTTAAAAAGTCACTTTGTTGTGTCAACAGGGCAATCCGGGAGATGAAGGGGACATAGGGGAACCCGGACCCCCGGGACTCACGGTGAGACAACAAGGCCTCCTGCACAGGCAAAATTAATTACTTTAGAAGAAGAGGAAAACTCCGATGGGCTGTGAGGATGTCATGCTGGAGCTTGAGTTGTATTTTCCTCTTTCTAATTTCAGGGAGCCAATGGGAATCCAGGAAAGCCTGGACCCTCAGGTGATCCCGTAAGATTCCTTAAAGCAATCTTACCTCAATTTTAAGTATGGCAAAATGGAATGACCTTAATCTCATCAAGTGATACTGTAACGGCCGTTTGGGGTCGCAGTGGCTAAAAGTGCAGGTGTTCTGTGTTTGGTGCGCTTTTGTCTCCCAGAGGACGAAAGCAAGGCAAGGTGACAAGGGCAATCCTGGGTTCATGGGAGACCTGGTGAGATCCTGTCGATTGTTGATCCTTTTACTGGCGGATCAGTAGCTCAGTTTGATGTCTTTGTGTGTGCAGGGTCCTCCAGGAAAACCAGGAAAACAAGGACCGAAGGGGCGTCGAGGCCCTTCAGGATTCGAGGGACTCGGGGGACCAGCAGGGCCACCGGGACATCCGGGACCCAGTGTGAGTGAAATGAACGTGACGAGCGAGGACATGACCACTAACAATACTAAATAGTTAGTATTTTACATCCGCCTTCATGTTTGCAGGGCTTTGATGGCATCATGGGGGAGCAAGGGAAGCAGGGAAAAGATGGACCGAAGGTGGGTTCTGAGAAAGTGGAAAGAACAACTAAGTGGTTTTATCTACTGTATGTGTGATCGGATACATTCACACACAAGTATTTTCTTTCAAGGGGGATCGTGGGCAAAATGACATTCAAGGAGTTCCTGGACCTCGGGGTGACAAAGTACGACAAAGATACTCACTGTATTTATCAATTCATTTGGAATAAGTGAAAAAATCCTCATACCCTTATCCTGATGTGTACATCCTAACTAATTATGACCATTTCTTTGGTCAAAGGGTCGAGAAGGTCGAGCAGGATTTTCTGGATTGCCAGGTCCAATTGTGAGCAGGATTGAGTGGAGAAGTTTATACGAGATGTTGCGCGTTGTGCCGTTCACACTACTGATGTGTTTGTTTTTCTGCTTCCAGGGGGAGATGGGAAAATCTGGAGAGGGAGGACGTGAAGGAGAACCTGGTATAAAGGTTCCTACGTGGCAACACTTTTTATTCCTCACAGTTCAAACATACATTCCCTGCAGTTTTTACTTCATACTTGCTATTATATGTGGTTCATCAACAGTTTTGACACAGTTACAAAACATAGCATAATTACAATGATAATTTAAAGCTGCTTGTGGTATATTTATTATCATGTTTGTCGTCTATTTAAAAGTCTCTTCTCTGTCCATCCAAAAAGAGAGTTCATGCAATTCAGGGTTGTATCTCTCAAGTTACTGCTGTTAAAAAGGCCGTGTGTTTGATACATGTGAACCTTTTGTGAAGGGATTGCCTGGATTTCCTGGCGTTACTGGACCCAAAGGCCTGAAGGTGATCAGAATTATGTAAATAATGTCAAATAATGTTACGTCTCGTTTAAAATGTAAATACTTGGAGGATGATATTAGATGTAGTATTTGTTTGTGAATGTCTTGTAATGTTTCACTCCAGTACGGAGAAAGGCAATTTTATAATAACATGAATCCTATGTTTCATCCCGAAATGTTTTATTTTGTCTCATTTTAGGGAATTCAAGGTGATTTAGGTAACAGGGGACAGGATGGTCCTCCTGGAACTCTGGTAAGGCCCACCAACAATGTGTTGACCTTTATTTTTTTGACTTTGTATCATGTAAATGCTGCTTCACCCTCCAGACTGATTTTTACAAAGCAACAAAATGAGAAATGTTCAAAAATAAGGAAGCCCACACAGCTTGAACTAAAGGTTAAAAGAAATGACTGTTCAGTGGGACTTTTAAACGCATAGTTTGGAGGTTTTGAATTTGGTTGAATGAGGTTTGCATCCGTTGCAACTGATGACATCACACCTCCAGCTTGGAGGAATAGGCACCACATGGAGGCAAAGCCATGAGCTGCTGTGGGTGACGGCGAGCGAGTAAAACGAGTACTGAAGCCTTTCTATCCATAAATGCCCCGTTCAAAGCAACCAGACCTCACTGGAAACATTTGGAAAATGTACTTGTCCACACTACGAACAAGTACCTGATGCATCCCCACGTCATCACATCAGGCGAAACACAGAACTTATACACATATGTGATAATCTAATGTAATGTTTCTGCTAGGGACAAATTGGTCACAATGGAATGAATGGGAACACTGGACCAGGAGGACTAAAAGTGAGTTTACTTTCTATAATTAACACTGAAGAGTTGAACTTGCTCACTTTACTGCGTTGGTATGGGATAGCTGATGGTCTCCTAAATATTTTTCAAAGGGATTGCCGGGGAAGACAGGAGCTCTTGGCCTCCAAGGCCCTGTGGGGAAGAGTGTGAGTTGTAATCCACTTTGTTTTCCTTCTTTTTTATCTCCTATTTAATGGCAGAAAAGTGGATATCATTTCGTTGTGAAGTAAAGAAGTCAAAAGCTGCTTTTGAATTGATGTGTAGTTACATAGCCGTGCAATCTCTGTAGGTTGAGCTAATGTAATATGGTGTTTGTGTCAATCAACAGGGAGAAGCTGGCAGCAGAGGGATGAAGGGAACTCCAGGAAAGCCAGGAGAGAGAGTGAGTCACGGCACGATACAGTGCGACCTATTGGAAACATCTGGGGATCCAAATACCTCAAAGTTCCATAATACAATATTTATAATACATCCACTATGATGATGTTGCGATTAATGGCATCTCTTCTTCAGGGCGTTAAAGGTAAAGAAGGATCCAGAGGGTTTCCTGGAAGTGAAGGCCTCAAGGTATTTTTAAGCTAGAAGCTTTGTGTTTGTCAAGGCATTGGACAAATGTGTTCCCTTATTATCTCGCTCCTGGTGTGCATTTAATGGCGGGTTCACCTCGTTTTATCTGTTGTGAAGGGCAAGAGAGGTGAGATGGGGCCAAAGGGAAAACAAGGCCGCCCAGTAAGTGATCTATTTCCTTTTACTGGTTTCACTGATGCACTTTATGGGCTACGAGTGTCACTATATCTAATAATTGCAAATACGTGTTTATGTCAAAGAAATAATTGTTTTGTTTTGTGCTCAGGGTGAGATGGGCATGCCTGGACCAAGGGGATACAGGGGATCACCTGTAAGAGGATTTCTACACATTCATCCATCTATCCGTCTATTCATTAATCCATCCATCCATCCATCCATCAATCTATCCATTCGTCCCTTTCTATAACCATCCATCCAGCCCTTCACCTTCTAACACTAAGCTAACTTAATATTATCTTTGTCCCTTTTTTTTAGGTTTAAGGGTTTTTCTTGATTTTCTTGATTTTTGTTGGGGGAGGGGGGGGACCACATTCAACTGTGCGTCTGTGAAGCCAATTATCACGTTGTAAATGATGTTTCTAAATAAAACCTTTTTTTCAGGGTCTCCAGGGTAATATTGGACCGTGGGGCGATGCCGGGCCCCCTGGCCCTCCAGGTGACCAGGGGCCTGAAGGTCCAGTCGGCCCGCTTGGAGTTACAGGTTACCCAGTAAGTTATTTTTTAATGCCTTTGTTGTCAAGTATAAACGTCATGTCGTTACCCGAGTGCCCTGGAGAGAAATGACAACCAGCTCATTACAAAGGTCTCCATCTGCCTGTCTGGTTGACATAGCAAGTAAAGGAAGCATGTGCAGCCCTGGTCCAGGCTCGCTTTTGTTACATTTTTGTTTCAAAATGTTGACTCTTTTTTAAATTTGCTACTGAAATACCTTAAAAACAGTGACGTTTGAAAAATACTTTTTTGTGGAATTTCCTTTACTTTCTCTATATTTTAGGGTAAGGACGGATCTCGGGGACCAACTGGATCAGCTGGTGTCAAAGGAGACAAGGTAAAGCTGTTCATTTTACCGCGTTACACGAAATATGCTTCAGCAGCGTAGCATAGAGAGAGAAAGCGGTCTGCGCAACCATTTCAGTTCAATGACTCATCGTGTTCATGTCGTGTTTCCGTCGCCTTCTCAGGGATCCCGAGGAGCTCCGGGGCTGGAGAGAGTTGCTGGTCTCGATGGTGAGGAGGTAGATTGATTAGACTGTGCTGATATCCTTTCTGATTTAACTGAATGCAATTTTTTTTTTAAAACACAGGACTTCAGGCTTAAGCAGTCTGCAGGTTTGACGGAGCCTGATGTTATGCTCGATCGTGCGTACGAGTAAACCAGGTGTTTTGTGTTTAGGGTCCAATTGGGCTAAAGGGACCAGAGGGGCCATCTGGACCAAAAGGCCTGTCTGTGAGTATTTATTTTACAACAAAATCTCAATGGTCATCATAAACAAGAAGCTGAAACATTAATTTTAAAATGCGGCATAACATTTTACATATACTCCTTAAATGGGTCATTTGAGCTAGATTTTTGCCACCAAATATGTATAATACGTGTTTGTTACGACCCCGGATCAGTGATGGCTCGTTCTGCCAAGGGGTCGGCAACATAACAAGGACACACACCAAAAAGCAGTTTAGGATGTTTATTCCTTAAGGAGACAACCTTCCCCCTTACTGCGTCACGTCTCTCAATTTACACACACACAACTACATCAACAAATATTAACTAAATAGTAACGTAGGACACTGGGAGTCTTGTCCCACGGCCGGCATGACGCTCGCAGTGTTCACCGAGGCGTCCTGGGCCTCCGTCGCTCTCCAGCTTATATGCGCCGCACAAGCCATCACCGCAACCAGTCTCAGGTGCGCAGGGGCGGAGCCTGCACTTGACAAAGGAAATCAATTAACACAACACCAAAACACTCTCGTCAGGCTTCAGCCGTAACAGTGTTATTGTTCAGGCATGTTTCTCTTTGAATTTCGTAGAGTCTGATTGCAATGCACGCTTACAACTAGTCCCCATTGCAGCAATAAAAGTGAAACTTCGTCTACTGCAACAATGTTGCAATTGAAGTTGGCCAAATGAGAAAAGGGAAGTGGACATTGGGGACGTCCTCATTGTCGTCAAATTTTACATGCAGGCAAATCCAGCAGCTGCAGTATCCTCAGCTCCACACTGCGAGTGCTTCGATTACACACACCCTGCATGCAGAGTACGACGTAAATGTATTAACTTACATTTCAGGGTGCAAAGGGAAACACTGGGACTCCTGGACAGAAAGGGCCAAAGGGAGCCGAAGGCGACAGAGGCATCCAAGGGCCACAGGGAGCAAAGGGGCCACCAGGGAAACAGGTTGATAGGACTGCATTTCAGCAGCATAGACCAGAGCAGAATATCATCACAGTACTTTGCATGTCGTCCGTTTCTTCTAAATCCAAATGTCCCACAGCACTGCAGCCACTGAATATTTTTTAACGTTTGAATTAAAACAGCGCAACGTGTCTCCTCTGCTCTGCCTCTTGTCTTTGGCAGGGATTCCAGGGTTCACCAGGGGAGAGGGGAAAACAAGGAGTTCCTGGCCTCAAGGTCAGTGATTTTGGTCGTCGGTAGTAATGTGGGTAAAATGAATGCAGAAAACGTTGGTTAGAGTCCAAAGTGTGCGATGACGACGCACATTTGATGCTTTCACAGGGTCAGCCGGGTACCAGAGGTTCATCGGGCATGCCTGGACAGTTTGGGCCGGGGGGCAACACCGGGTCCGAAGGGGTCAAAGGCCACAAGGGGTCCCAGGGGCACACTGTCAGTAACGGGTTCTTTGAATTTCTGTATAATGACGATCAATATACATTTGAACGTAACGTTATGCTTGTGATCAGGACAATTTCATTTAAGAGACGCTTTATATTCTATTGTTACAATAAGAAACACTGTTTTACAAGTTTAACGCTTTGTCATTCCAGGGCCTCCCTGGCAGTTTAGGTCCCGCTGGGCAAATTGGGGCATCAACACCAGTATGTGTCATTGTCTTGAACATATTTACCACATAATATTCAAACGAACCTCCATAATTATCATGGCAGAGCAACAAACGCTTTAATGTGCTGAAAGTTTGATCCTATTTGCATTCAACTAAGCATGCACCATAAATATGTAACCACTAGATGCCAGCAGAAGCAGTCTCTCCTTGCATTTAGTGACACTTCAGTCTCAAATACATAATGGTATAAATAAAGATCATGTGCAGGAAACCAACAAGACACAAAATTATTCCCTGATCTCGTTTTTTTTTTATTCTTAAATGTGTTTTATTAATTTAACTTTACCTCTTACTTACTTCTTCTTACGTCTTTTCAGGGATTGCCAGGCACGAGAGGCGTTGTGGGCAAAACTGGAATCCCTGGACCGAAGGTGTAATGAGTCATTTGTTCTTTCTGCTGCAGCAAAATGCTTCAGTGCTGCAAGTGTGATGCGCCAATGTTGAAGGGTGTTCACTTAATACATTCCATGCTGTCTCCGAATCTGTATCTGTGCAACTCAGGGCACTCACGGTGAGACGGGCGAGCTCGGCCTTCAAGGCGTCGCAGGAGACATGGTTGGATGTCATTACGTGACGCTTTATTGCCTCATAATTCCGGTCAGTGTACCCAATGTGCATAAAGATCGAACCGCAGTGACGCTCTGTCTCCGTTTGTAATCCCCAGGGCATTCGAGGTCTAAAGGGAGCGAAAGGAGACCACGGGACAAGAGGATCAGTGGTAGGAAAGCACATTTTAAACTGAAGGGATGGGTTAAAATGTTACCGAACGATCTGATATTTGTGCCTTCAGTATAATAGAGGTTATGTTATGGTTTTATTTATGTGTGTGACTTTATTTTTAGGGGAGAGTGGGAAAGATGGGGTTCATTGGCATTCCCGGGGCCAAAGGTCTACCTGGGCACGCTGGTCCTCCCGGGTCTCCGGGATTGAGAGGAATTCACGGGCCAAAGGTAAAAAGAAGACATCACTCATCTCAGATGACAACTATAGAGGGGAGAGAAATCTTCATGATGATTGATTGTTGTGTCTTCATAAAGGGTAAAAGAGCCAATTCTGGAACGAAGGGAAACCAAGGAGCTCCTGGAAAAACTGTAAGTTTTCGTGGGATTTCAGCCTGAGATTTAAAAACATATATGTATATTTATTTTCTATTTACACAATTTTCTTCATACTTTCTGATACTTTCAGTACACTTCCCGTCATTTCATGCGAACAGCATTACTTTGATCTTGTCTAATGTGGTGGCTCTTGTAGGGAGATGAGGGCCTGCCTGGTGGACCAGGACCCGCTGGACGACCTGGGAAACCTGCAAGTATTTCTTTTCACAGATTGAATTCATCATTATATTACAAAATCCATTACAGCTTCCTGAAATCGCCGCTCATTCCAAGTAATACGATTAAAATAACGTGCAAACCAAAAACGTTACGCCAATAAGCTGTCATGATGAACGCACAAAAAGTCACAGTGAGCAATCCGTTGACAATTGGTCTCTGGTCTTGTGATCCCGTTATCAGGGCTTGAGCGGTTTGGACGGGTTACTTGGGGTTGAGGGAAATGAAGGAGATCCGGTAAGTGAACATGTTGCATTATACAATTCAGTCGGTTTTTTAACTTTTTAACTAAATCCAACCCCTCCCCTGCTCGTCCCACAGGGTGATGACGGTTTCCGAGGACCTCCTGCACCTTCTGGCAGGCCTGGCAAAATGGTGAGCTCTAAAACAAACATGAATAACGTGTAAACCTGTAGCATGCAAACCATGGGGATGCTACCTTACTCATCAATACCTGTTCTAGTCTGGCCTAGAGATATAAGGTGATATATTCATTTAAAACATTTGTTTTTGAAGGGAAAACCTGGATCTCCTGGGATCAGGGGAAACAATGGAGAACCAGGGCTCAAGGTGCTATATTATGTTGTTCATTCAAGGAAATACTTAATTATATGTACAGTATGTTCACTGTGTTCAGAGGTGTAGAAGTTGTATCAATGTAGTTCACTGTGCTGCGATTAAACACCATGTCCCATCATGCCTCTCAGGGTAAAGCTGGGCCAAAAGGAAAACACGGACCGCCTGGACCGATGGGGCCGAAGGTAAACAACATAATAATAACATCACTGAACATACTAGACCGAATACCTCTTACCATAAACATCTGTCTCGATGCAGGGTATTCCAGGCCTGAGAGGGGAGAAGGGCGAGTCAGGGGTCACCGGTCCGAAGGTGAAAGTCAGAAACTCCACCTCTCCTCACCTGGATGAGGTTTTTCGCTGCCAAAAAATAATAATTTAGAGTATGTTTTTACTAACGTACACAAGACGTTTTTAAACCATTCTCGTCCTTGTTCTCTCCACCTACAGGGTCTCCCAGGTGACGTGGGAATGCTGGGACCGATTGGGCCACCTGGGCCAAAGGTAGTTTTAACTGATTTCAAATGTGAAACTGTTTAGATTCAAGAATAATTGAAGTGCTTCTTTGACAATTCCAACTTTTGTTTTAGGGGAATCCGGGTTTGCAGAGACCGAAAGGTCAACGCGGGCATAAAGGAAAGCAGGTAAGTTGTGTTTTTATTTTTCTTTTACATTGTTTTTTTGCAGTTGGAAAAATTATTCATCAACTTCTGATTAATTCAATAGGGGGATGCGGGTCCTCGTGGTCCACGTGGGCAAAAAGGCTCCCTTGGACCTACTGTACGTTCCTTTAATATTACAATTAAAATAATTACTGAAACGTTTTATTATAAGCTGTTTGTGTGCTGTCTCTGTTACAGGGCCAGCTGGGAAAGAAGGTGAGAGGCCTTTTTTTGTTTTCGTTTGTTTGTGACTTCACAGGTTTGTGTGTCTTTCTGGACTTGTCATGTCACATGCTTTAAAAAGTCTGTTCAATTGAAAAGGTCAGCAAGCTGTGACTGAGTTTGGGCCTTTTCAGGGAGTGAAAGGCGTCCAAGGCATGAGAGGAACAAAGGGAGTAAAGGGCGAGCGCGGACCTCCAGTAAGACATTTCCCCCCCCCCTCACCCCGCTATACAAGTAAACAAATGAAAAAAAGTTAATTGTAAAACACTGCTCATTCGCCATGAGATTTGTACCGTGCTCTTCAACAGGGAGAGCCGGGTCCATCCGGTGAGCGCCGGCCTAAACAAAGCCAGCGATCAAAGCCTGAGCCCAAACCCGGTCAGGACAACGTGCTGAGGCCCAAAACCAGACCCAGTACAAGATCAAAACTGGAACATCTGCCACCAGGCCTCCTGGAGCCAAGAGGACGACAAAAGGTTTGCACGAGCTTTTCTTCTCCCGTGTCTTGTTTTGGCCTTCGATTATTTCTTGTATCAGGTACAATGACTGAATGATGGGTTCCTCTGTCGCAGCGCCGGCCGCTGTCCAGGAGATGGTCCGAGGTAGACGAGGAGACTCTCAGCCGGCCTCGGGGAACCAAAGAGGACCCCGCCACCACCTGCTACGAGCTGGGACTCGTCCACCCACATCTGGACGATGGTGAGGGTCTGAAAAGGTTCATGTGTAAATCTGCTGGCGAAGATAATCTCTGCTTTGCAAATTAGACACTTAGTTTGATTGTCTTTCAGGTTATTTTTACATGGACCCCAACCAAGGCTGTCCCTTCGATGGTGTGAAGGTGTTCTGTAACTTCACAGCAGGAGGAACAACCTGCATCGACCCTTTACAGTCTCAGGTACATTTATTTTTACCCAGTAGGGGAAACATTTTGTAGTTCATCCTCTTGTTTTCAAGAAGATCTAATCCCATGGTTTTACGAAAGGGTATACCATTAAACATGCTGGTCGGATGGGATTGCCTTAATGATATGATGGCTTGTTTTCCATCGTAATAGATATTTCATATCAATTAGGACACATTAATGAAAATAAAGGTACTACTAATCAGTTTTGGGGGAATAATTGTAATGTACAACAAAAGAGTTGATTAAAAAATTGCTAATGTTCTTTTCTCTTAGATTAAATTCAGTCGGAAACTAGAAAAGAAGAAATCAAACATTTCTTTCCATTGGTTCAGTCAGCAGCACCGTGGAAGGAAGGTAAACGCCCTGTTCGACCGATTGAGGAACATTTAATGCATCTTATATCAGTGAGCCGTTTCTTCAGACCTTTTATTTTTGTCTGCGATAGTTTGATTACGCTGGTGTGGAAGTCGTCCAGCTGAGGTTTCTGCGGTTACACAGCCAAACATCTTTCCAGCGCATGACTGTCGGCTGTGCAGCGAACCTCTCCAGTGGTGCTGGAAAAACTAATTCAGCCAATAGGATTATTCAGATCCTGGGAGACTCTGGGGAAAAACTCCTTTCCAACATTACTTCAGTGTCCAGAAAAGGATGTGAGGTAGGACACAAGTCATATTTTTTTTAATTTCAAAAACACCATTTCTTTGAGCCATTTAAGAAGAAGATGAAGTGTGTATTATTATTATTTTCAACTTACACAGAGCGAAAGTTGTATTTGATTTCTTAAAAATAACAGGAACAGGCATTACTGATCTAATGGAAATAATCCCTAAAATAAAAGGTTGGGGACCTTTTTCTCGGCTAGACCCTCTGAGCTGTATGAAAGACTACAAACGTTCTAATGTATCTTCTGTCTGAATCTTTTGCAGGTGGAGGTGATGGTGATGGTTCGGGGGAGCACGGAGCTACACCGAGGGGATATGGAGTTGCTTCCTGTCAGAGATCTGGGTGTCGAGATGAGGTCATTATCTCCTCTTGTCTCTGAGTTCACTATTGTTTTGGGACCCCTCTGCTTCTTGTGACGTCTGAGGAGCAAGTGTGGTTGGGGTTTTTTTTGTGCCTGCACAATGAACTGTAAATATCCTATCAGGCTGAATTTGCTCTCATTGTACGGTTTTTGGTGTATATTTATTTATATATATTTGTCTCGATTTGATCATATGAAGCATTATATAAATAATGTCTTATATACAAAATAATTTTATTAGTTTTTTTTATACTACAACCCAGTGAATTTGTTTCTTAATCATCCTAATAGGGAAAGATATGCAACACTACATTAGATTGTGACTTGAAACATCTGCCAGGAAACCGAGATATTTGCATCTATTGTATTTTAAGTAGCCATCTGGCACCACAGAGTAGACGCTCGATTCAAGATGGATATATTCTGGAATCTGGATTGTATCATGGAAGTATCCTCTGTGGTCATTTTTAATCTATATGTATTATGAGATCTTACTAAATAAAAGTTTTCCACTTATGCCTGTCATGTCATGATGCAAAGCTCCCTTTTTGTATCTGTACAACACGCCTGAAAACAAATCTGCAGTCATACTTTCCCTCGGCCGAAGAAATTGCCAATACATAAGATGATGCAGTTGGTAATTATTTTTATAAATGCATCCCTGTGTCTTGGCAGTTAATTGTATTGGCCACACTCGGCTCATAAGACCAGTCAATTATTTATGGCCCATTGTGCTTTAATAACTTGTTGTTCAGAATTGATTTGAAATCAGTGAGCCAATAAATAATTTTGCTTCTGAATTTGAGAAATATCCTTCTATATTATAATTCTAAAATGTGGGGGAAGGTCAGCGCATTTTAAATATAGTTTTGAGGCATTCATAATTTCCGGTGAAAGTGTGACTGCACGTTGTCTATTTTTGCACTCTGTGCTTAGAAACAATTCTTTATTTGTGTTTATTAACAGGCATTCATCCCAAATGAATAAAGTAGTGTTTTAATGAACGACCACACAGGATGAATGTCTTAGTCCAACAAACAATGTGAATAATGCAAACACCGCACATTCAAATTCTACATGATGTACATGAATTCTGTTTAGAGACTTTACAGTTGGACAAAATGTGGTTGAGTAAATTATTTATCAAAAATGAGTAATTATTCAAGCAAATTAAGTAGTTTAATTAGTCTTGCTGTTGAGTTACGTCAGCGAGGCCTCGTTAACGTCAGAAGAAGGAGAGTCTTTCGACCAATCAGCATCCACTGGCCCGCCCATCACCTCCTCTCGAGTATTCAATGGGGAAGGTGAGCAGCTGCAGTAGCAGCACCGCGGACTGTTGTGACTTTTTGGACTTGGCATCCGTCGGAGGTCGACTTCCCCTAGAACGTTAACCACGCAACCAGTAAGTCGGCGGGACCATTTTCATATCCATATATTCTTCTTCTTTTTTTTTTTTTAAACGTTTTTTTTTCTGGCAACCTGTTCCACCGCCGAACCACGGGCGTCAGCGATTGTGTCACGAGCGCCCGGGCATCGCGACCGCTCGGAGCGGCTCCCCACGTGAGGGTATTTTACCGTTTAACCGGGTGTACGCGTGCACTCTCCGGCTAACGGCTGATGGTGCTAACGTCATTACGGCTGGTGGGAGCTAACGTCAACCCAACTGTTAGCCATGTCATGTGAGCGTGATTCGCCCCGTTTCGCTCTTGTTTGTCAGTCCACATTCTTTTGCCTTCGCGGACTCACCGTTTACCATTTGTTGGTTTGTTTTTTTTTGTTTTGTTTTTTTTTCTTCTTTTCTAAAGTCTAAGTTGGCCGTTTCTTCCGGATGGAGGGTGAAGATGACCGAGTCCTCCGCTGCCGAGCCCCCCCTAAGAGGACCCCCGTCCCGGATTTGGCGTCGGATGGGTCTTCGAATGGTGAATGTAATCAGGGACAGCAGCGATGCATTGGCGGGGACCACGTTACCAGCAATGGTATAAAAAAAATCAAAAATGAATCATCTTTTATTTTATTTTAGTCACTGAAGATGATGAACATGATGAAGCGAGATGTGACCTGTGGTGAAAGAAGGAATGGTCAATGAACTGTGTCGACATGTCTTGAACTGAATTTAACTCTTTATTTAGACTGACCACATAAAATATTTCGGAGGGTGACAAAAGTTTTGATTATAAAGTGACTCTGCTATAGTGTAGTTGAGAGATGGATGTGGTGCTTCTGCCACTTGTCTCTTTTTGTGTGATGGACCTCAATAACTACCCCAACTTGTTTGTCATCAGACAGCTGTCGAGTTAAATAACCTATGATAACTTTTCCCCCAGCGATCAGATGTCATAGGTGTGTCTCATTTTGGGAATTTTGCAACATTGGATCCACAGACAGACGTCATTTGACTTCTGCTATTTCCTAGACTGGTGCACTTTTATAACACTACAACCGAAATGAACCTTTCCCAACTATATATTTGGCTGTATTTGTTACTGAAAACAGATTTCATTTGTGTGACTAGATAATTGTTAACAAATGACCTGTCATTGTCAAATGTCAGGTCATCCATTTGTCAACGACAAATAAATGACCCCCCCCCCCTCCCCCCCTCCTGCACCCTATTTATGGATATGCTGAGTGTCTTTAATTTTCTTAGGAAAAATTGAAGTGGAACAGGTTATCAGCAAAAAGCTTCAATTGAAAAGAAAAGCAGAGGTGAGTAAGTCCGTAATTTTGGTTTGGAGAATGTGATTGAAGGTTTCCCCCAATGCGGCTCCAATTCCCAGTGTTTATTCAGTCAACCTGACCTTAATCAATGTTTTACTTTGGATTGGCACACTGCCGTAAAAAATGAAGCATTCATACGGTAAATTCAATAATCACTCACTTATTTACATGCGTTTATGATTTAATGGATTGTTACACTTGTTCATCCATACTCGATGACTCGATGTACTCTGCTGATGTGTGTTGTTTTTTTGTTTTTTTTTGTTTGTGGATAATTCTTTTTTCCTTTTTTTTTTTTTTTGTTCCGAGTGGAAAAATGAAAAGCAACGCAGCTGTAACTCCTCAAATTTAGTATTTGCTGACCGTTAACTCGTACTGAGTCTCTTTCTCTCTTGTCCAGTTCCTGAAGACTGACCTGATGCATCAGTTGGATAGTCAGGTCAATGACTTCATGGACAGTCTTATTGAGGAGTCTGCCATCCTGGAGCCGGCACCGGTACCCGCCATCTTCTCACCGGCGCTGTCTGACAAGGAGCGGGGAAAACTCAGGTGCCGCCTCGCAACTACCACCAGCCTTTTGAATGCCAATTTGCACCAAAGAAACCGGACGTGTGAAAGTTATTTGACACACTCTCTCCAGGGAAAACAGATTTGCTGATAATCGTCTCTGGTTTTCTTCTAGTAATTTCCGGCCTCCTCATGGCGAGGGGAAGCACTTTGTCAGTCGCAGGTCCCTCTTAGAGTAAGAGGACAGACACAATGATCTGAAAATTATTCAAACATTGTTTTGTTTTTTTCCTTTTTCATGGTGTACTTTATTTGAATTTACTGCTGCTTTTTAAGAAAGTTTCTCAACATCTGTGTTGCTGTTCCGATTTTAATCGCCTCTTTCCTGTGTTTCTGCAGCGAGCTGTTGGAGGTGAACCACATCAGGACTATATACCACATGTTTATTGCCCTGCTCATTCTCCTCATCCTCAGTACACTTGTGGTAGATTTCATCGATGAAGGCAGGTAATGTAGAAGACGGCTGATGCCTTTATGATTTTTATTAAGCTTTTGTTGGTAATGAATTCCTTTTTAAATTGCTGTCAGATTATCTGACAAAGATCAAATGTGTCTTGAAGATCCTTCAAGTTTCTCTTCTCTGCATTTATCTCTCCCCCCCAGACCGGTGCTGCACTTTGACCTGGTGGTCTATGCGTTTGGGCAGTTCCCGCTGGTGGTGTGCACGTGGATCTGCATGTTCCTATCTGTGTTGCTGGTCCCTTACTCCCTCTTCCACCTGTGGGTGCAGACCCAGTGCGGGTCTTACACTCGCCCCGGGTTGTGCAGCTTGCTGTTTGGCTCTGTGTTCCTCCTCTACCAAGCTGTGGGTCTGGGATTCATGCCTACGTATGTGGTGGTGACCAACAGCCTCCCCCCCGCATCCTGCTTCATCATCATCCTGGAACAGGTAGATGACTAATGCGCTCCAACAGGAATTTGGCCCGGGGATTTAACAGTATAAACTTGTTTAACTCATGTAATATCAAATTATGTGCAAATCAACTCTACGATAACACCTAATACTAAGGTATAAGGTATAATACTAATTGAGTTAAATAGTATAATGCATTGTTTTTGAAAATGTATAGTTGTAACGGGATAAACAAATTAGGAGCATTTTAAAACCGGTCTGCTTTAAAGTGTCATGTGTATATTTAAGGGAAAAGGGAGGTTACGGTGGTATTTCTGGACTTCAGTAAATCTCTTGCAACACCTTATTCAAATGGTGGAATGATTTGCCTTACACTCTTAAATGAACTATACATGTTGTAATAGCAGCTGTGTCCCTTCTGGTCATTTTGTTATTCATCCCAGGTGCGTCTAATGATGAAAGCCCACTCCTTTGTCAGGGAGAATGTACCAAGGGTCCTGACCTGGGCTAAAGAAAAGACCAGTACGTCACTTTCCTTTTCATATTTCCTGTATATCAATGTGCAGTACGTGGCTTCCTCGTAGCGTCTGTGTTTCCTTTGTTGTCCTGCTGTCGATCAGCAGCCTCTCCTTTCATCTTTAGGTCCCCGCCCAGTGGTCCCTCAGGTCTCTCAGTATATCTACTTCTTGTTTGCGCCTACACTCATCTACAGAGACAAGTACCCCAGGTGAATGGTCCTTCTCACTGTTTGTGTCTTTTTTTCTTACAGTAGATTGTGTGTTTGGTTAAACTGTGTGTCTCTTTTTTTTATGCAGGAACCCAGTGATCAGGTGGAGCTACGTAGCCACAAAGTTTCTTCAGGTACCAACCGCTTTCATATTTTAGGACTATATTTTACTTAAATTTGCAAACACAAGATACAGGCTGAATTCTTTATTTCATCCATTGCCATCCGACAGGTACTGGGCTGTATGTTTTATGCCTACTACGTGTTTGTGCGGCTGTGCATCCCTCAGTTCCGCAGCATCAGTCTGCAGCTGTTTGACCGCAGGGCCATGGTCCTCTGTGTGTTTAACTCTATCTTGCCAGGTAAGATCAGCCACCCCCCCACTAAAAATGCCCTTTCATTCACCCTCGTCTCAGAGCCAAGAAACATTTGTGCGCCTTCTTTCTTTTGCAGGAGTGTTGATTCTCTTCCTGGGATTCTTTTCCCTCCTCCACTGTTGGCTAAATGCTTTCGGGGAGATGCTGCAATTTGCAGACAGGATGTTTTACAAGGTACTCCTTCTGTCGCTGCCGGCCACAGCAAAATATGAATTGAGATTGTATGTTGTACTTAATTCTTTATCATTGATTTTTGATTTGACGTCACAGGATTGGTGGAACTCAACCTCTTTTGCTAATTACTATCGTACTTGGAATGTAGTGGTCCATAACTGGCTGTACTACTATGTGTACCGCGACGTCCTGTGGGTGAGTGGTTTAGCTATTGCTGTAATTCATTAATTCAATTTTTTAAACGGCACCAGCTGCATTCTGTAGTCAGTCGGGCTCATAGGGGTTTATTGAGTATTTTGTAATGACTTTACTCTTCTCGTCATTGCAGATATCGCGGCAGCGCTTCAGACCAGTAGCCATGCTGTTTGTGTTTACACTGTCTGCAGTTGTGCACGAGTACATCCTCGCAATCTGCTTTGGTTTCTTCTATCCCGTCCTCTTTTGCCTCTTTATGTGCTTTGGAAGTAAGAGACAAAACTTTAATCTCCCGCAGCTGAAACTTATAAATTATTATTATTTTCTGTGATATGACACAATGATGTAATTGAACGTGTTTAATCCTCATGCTCTCGCCCTCATCTTCATTTTTCTCCCTCTCAAAGTGATGTTTAACTTCATTCTGCACGACCAAAGAAAAGGTCCCATCTGGAACGTAATCATGTGGACCTCTCTCTTCCTGGGCCAGGGAGTCATCATCTGTCTGTACTCGCAGGAGTGGTATGCCCGCCACTACTGCCCCCTGAAGGAGGTAACGCCTGCAGCGATGCTTTGTGTGCAATAGTTCTGCTTTTTTTTCAACCTGACGCATGAACACAAATTTACGAATATTTTTCAGCCGTCACTATTTGAGTTACTGAAGCCTCGTTCCTGGAGCTGTCAGAGGTCTGACGCAGGACTCTGACAGGCTGTGATCTACTGAGGAGGATCATCACCCATCACAATACTTCTCACCAGCCTTTCGGTTTCTGTTGAACTTTCCAATATTTCTAATTTGTTCTTTTTTCATTGCACTAAGGTGACTGAGTCTAATGTAGGAATGTATGGAAGAGATCCAATAAGTGTCTGTGCCAAATGTGTCTTTTACTTTACATGGAATTACTCAGCCATTTCTGTTATTTAGTTTTTGAAAGCACAAAACTACTTATCCCATGTGAACAATTTATATTTGTATAACATTATTTCTCAGATGGATTCCCACTACTTCTGCCTTGTTCAACTGTGAAACCTTGTGCCAATATGAGTAGAAAATATGACTCGTCAGTGGGATACAAACAATTACACTACACAATCATCACGTATGCAGTAATATTTAACAAAGTTTACATGTTCAGACTGTTTGGAAAAGCCTTTCAATGTTATGTATTTGTACTGCCTATAAGATTTATACAGAAGAATATTTTGTAAAAATTACCAACTGTCTATTAATGCTTGAAGTTTACAGTTAACGTCTTTGATGATGGTTGCATTTTTATTTATATAATGAAAGTGTATATAAATAAATCAAACTATAGAAATTTAAACAGAAACTGATCCTACAACTACATCTCTTGTCATGGATAAAATTATTCCTGTTAATCTAAATTGTGTTTGGGTCTGGTCATTACCAATTTTTAAGGTTATTCTTTTGGGGATTTCTTCCCAAGATAATGTACTTAAGTGTTGTAAGTGGCTGCTAGAGGGTTATACGATTAGAAAGCGCATTGATACTTGACTCAGGCCAACAGATTGCTTTGGCTACTATTGCGTACATGGAATAATTGTTTTGCTGTTTATCAACATTTAAAAGAACAGTAAGGTTTATTTCAAACAAGTGGAAAAATTAATGTCGACGCTGAGTGTTTTTATTTGTAATTTCGAAACCGGTTGTGTATCAACATTTTACCGAAATGAGCGATTAAAACTCTTTACGACCACAAGGTGGCGCTGTACTCAAAGCTTTTACTTTAGATTCTTTCTACGCTCGATGTGGCTGCAGGAGTAATAAGAGGCTACCTGGAGTTTCTTACACATTTTATATCAACAAACCAGTACCAGCAACTAATTTATTTTATATGCAAAGATAATAGCATACATGTTATAATGCCCTGTTGTACTTTTTTTTCGTTTTCCCCATGTGAATATAGCTGTAATTTGGAATTATGCCCGTAAGACTTTGGTTATGAGGATACTATTAAAAAGAGCCCCCCCCCCCCCCTGTTGATTCGTCTATTCTAATGCATTTATTTCTTGAGCTGTTTCTTCTATCTTCCATCTATTGCGATCTTCGTGTTCATTGTTGAATAGGTCATCGTCATGTTAACGTTATGAATCAGTATGTTCTGTCTCCTGAGGTGCACTCGATTGCTGTCCGAGACATTCTTAATTCTTCAAAGTATAGAAATAAAAAATAGACATAAAAATATATATACCGTTTTTTTCTCCAACAACCCCCTCTATTAATGTTTGTACAATAAATGTACATAGAATGGATAATTTGTCAATTAGTATTAAGTGTTATCGTAGAGTTGATTTGCACATAATTTGATATTACATAAGTTAAACAAGTTTATACTGTTTGTTGAAATATGTGTGCAAATGATATATTGTTCATTAGTATGATTTGATTAGTCCAGTCAAAGTACTGATAAACGAATGACGCCTGTCCGACATTACAGAGTTATCATGAACTTGTTATTAATAGATTAAAAACATTCAAATAATTACAGACCCGTACCTGCTATGTTGTCTACAGTTCTATGGTGCAGATATTTTTCTTTGGAATATCTTTGGAAGCAGTGGTTATTATACCACCACACTGTACTGGATAAATAATATATGTTAAAGGTGTTGGGGGTTTTCTCGAGGACCGCCCCACCACCCGCGGGGTGCTGGAGAATTGTTGGGACACGAACGGTGTCGGTGCTGAGAGGTGGAGGATCACACGGTGACAGGGGATCGCGGAGAACCCCCCGCCTTGTGCGACACATCTTCTAGTCTGCGGTAAAAAATGGCGGCGTCAGAGGGGGCGCGCAGCGGCCGAACAACGGCGGAACGATCCTGAAAAAGCCCCGTACTGGACCGAATCTCGCTCGCCAGGTACCGTTACTTTCAGCCGGGATACCACCGGGATCACCGGAATACAGACAAACGCTGTCACGTGCCAAGGTGGATATTATATCGTTAAAGGCAGAGTGGGTGGGTTTCACCGATAGCTGCTAACAGGCTAACCCACACGAGCTAATACGTGCTAGTTAACGTAAACTCGGTGAAGAGCGAGAAGGGGATTGAGGAAGACCGCTCGGGCCAGGCCGCTTCAGTTTATTGGAGGGGGGAGGGAATGTGAGCCTGAGGAGCGCCGGGGGTTTGCTTCGCTACGTCCTTGCACCGCACTACAGGGATGGGGCAGCAGGTAGGCCGCGTCGGTGAGAGCACATCGACCGGGATCCAGCCACCGCAGCCCCACGCGTCCCAACCGCACCAAGCGAAGGGGAGCCGGGGGAGCGGCGCCGGGAGGAGACCCCGGGAACCCGGCAGTAGCACCGGGACACCGCCAGGCAGGACGGCTGCAGTCAACGTGCCCGACCCGAGTATCAATGTCTTCACACTGCATTCAGGTAATAGAGAGAACAACGTTCATACAATAGGTGTTGGGGGCGGCGAACGAGTCTTTTCTTTTACTTTGATAGTTTTTCTGCTGATTAGCCCATGCTAGCCGAGTCCATGCTAGTTTGACAACGACGCGCTAGCGGAAATGGCCAACTAACCTTAGCGGTTCATTGTCTCGTCCTTTCGACTGTGCACGGGTTAATTTGTATAACTCTCTGTGCACATAAGACGGGAGGCCAGTCGCTCAGAAGCCGCTGAGATTTGACAGGACACAGCCGTATGTTGCGGCACATGTAGCTGCATTTTGTGCTGCATGTGACTCGATGTTCCCCAAAGGAGATACGGGTGCTTTTGAAAACCGGAAGAGTCTTCCCTGCTCGGCCTGAGGACGATGACTGGAGGTTGGACAGTTATGTTTTCTCCAAGGCGCCAGTGCGTGTTTGTGTGAGACACTTGGTCTCGTAATCAGTGATGCTCTTTCCCCCGGTGGTTGAGTAGCGCTTCTACCCCATTAACTTCCTATAGCAGCCGCCATAGGCTCGCATTACAATGCCTTGTGGCTTCCACATGCTCACTTACATCCTCTGTCTGATAATGTATACTGTTACAAGACGTTCAGCAACGTGGCTGCACGCTTTGATCCACTGGGAAATGTGTGTGTGAATTATTCACGCTGACGATTGTGCTTGTGCAATCATAAAGGTTTAAAGCCACTTGTGTGTGATTTATACTTTAATGTCTTCTCACCAGATGTGTACAAGTATGAGGTCATCGATGTTCAACGTTGGCATTCAGTGATTCATACAAGGAAAAAAGGAGTGCCAGCGTCTTTTTGTCCTGCCCAGTAGAGCGTAGGTTCTGTTATCTGTCCTGTGAATCGTGGAGAAGAATCCCAGCAGCAAATCGCACCTTATTATCTGCCTCTTTCCTCCAGGCCTTCTGCTCTTAGTAGCCGATCTGTGTCTATGCAGTGTTGATGACTGGATCTCCTGAAATGTGAAGTGTGTAATGTCATCATCCTCATGTCATTGAAATTTCTTGCTGTAGTTTTGTTTTGACATGTCATTCACAAAAGCACCTTCACAGTGTTGAGCTTTTAAGCTCCGAAGTGTAAACTTTTTGGGACGTGTCACCGCTGTCTTCCTGCAGTCGGCTTTGTTTCTCACGCTTCCTTTTACCCCCCCCCCACCCTCCTGTGGTTGTCCCAGACTAGACGTCCTCACACCATTGCAGTGAGTAAGGACACATTGCAAGCTTTTGTGAATGGAGCACATAATCAATTCCTGGCTCCCAAAAGCCACCTCCCTCAGCTTGAAGTACATGTACAGAAAGACAGACCTACTAAGTGCAGCGCAGCTTAGTGTGGGTCTGTTCTCCTTGACGTCGGTGGTGCAGGAGTGGCCTTTTTATAGCAGCTAGGATGCAGTCGCATAGCCACTCTGCAGAAAGACTGCTGCTCCTCAAAGCACACTAATGGAACAAAGTCTCTTAAGCAGAGAACAAGGACTGAAACCTGTCTTCCATTGACTATCACAGTGCCTGTTTTCTGCTAGTCTATTTATGTATTAATGATGCAACCTCGTCTTGCACAGCTTTTGTCTGTGATAGTTGGACTTGGACGTGTTAAATAGGCTATTGTAGTTGATTTCAATGTTAATTTTGGATAACATTAACATTTATTTTCATTTGTCAGTTTTTTTTCTTCTTGTAAAGTACTTTTATTTCTTTGTTTGAGTCCAGTTAGTCAAATGTTTAACAAAACAATTTGCATCCTCATGTTTTTGTTTCGTTGCCAATTGAGCGTGTTTAGAGGCCA
The DNA here is from genome assembly GCA_021346845.1 of Apeltes quadracus. Classification (NCBI taxonomy): domain Eukaryota; kingdom Metazoa; phylum Chordata; class Actinopteri; order Perciformes; family Gasterosteidae; genus Apeltes; species Apeltes quadracus. The sequence goes on along the minus strand of CM037924.1, from coordinate 5,282,413 downwards.
CGACGCAAGCAGCTCTTTGAATTTCTTGTCATCCGCAGTAAGTTGTGGATTTCTGAACAGAATCACCCGTTTCTGTCGATCTGGAAATGTGTTGAGCAATAGCGTTGCAGTGAGGCCCAGATTGAATTTTCTGTGAATTTCACAATGACAACGCGTGACCAGGTCTTTTCAGGGGGAATTGGAGCTTTTTTGGTTCCAGCGTAGGGAAGTTGAAATGCCACAGCAGCAAAAGGAAGTACAACGACTTGGTGTGAGTCAGTCGGACGTGATGTTGGTTTCACAACAGATCGGAATCAGTGTTGGTGTTGTTTTAACAAATATTTGTGTTTCCATATGGAGAGTAACATCAATATTTCCCTCGACATTTACCAGCGATGTTTGTTTGAAGTGGTTTTATTAATCCCGCTTCAACCACTTTATAACAGAGCAGCGTACTCCAGAAGCTAAATGACGCCTTCTCGGGATGTAATTGAAAGGTGCCAGTATATGAGGAATGCATTTTTATATCAGTGGGTGCCATGTGCACCTGTAATCCACTAGAGGTTCTATCGGTATGCTTTAAACCACTCATTTGAGTAATATTGGTTGTGAAGTGGCCTCTTTCCCGTCATGTCTCTCTCCTCGGCGCCAGGGACAATAAAAAAAAGGAAAAAACATTTCTTTAATCTCTGCAGTTCCCAGTTTTGCACCTTTCTTGACGCTAGATCAGGAGAGTCTGCTGCTGTCCCCTGCTCGGGTTTGCAGCAGTTCTCCGAGGCTCATCGCTAATTGAGCGTCCGTGTCGCCGGACAAGACCATTTCTACCCTGCTGGACGGAGTCGGGGGGGTCACCGCTGTGAGTGTTGGTGGAAAGGCAGTATCAGGGAATCGGAGGATTCCAGATATTGATCACGACCCCTGTAGTTGGCTAATCTTATAGACCCACGTAAGTGAGGAGAGTCCTTTGAACTGACATAGTGGTGCACGTCTGCAAAAAGATCGGCCTTGTTGAGTTAGATATACAAACAATTTCACTTTCATATGTCCTCATACAACTGAATGGTTTGGCCTTGATGGATGTATTGGCCGTGTAACAACCATGATACTTTTAACGTTTCCTTCTATAAATCCTCAAAGCGATAGGCTGATCTATTTTTACTCTGAACAGATCATAGAAATTGGGTCGGATGAGCGGACTGTTATTTTGTTTTTTGGCATCGGTGCTGATAATGAATGCAGAGCCGATCGCGCCTCAAGCGTAGCGCTGTTAAAGCTGGACGGAGGAGAAGGGAGATGCCTTCATGCAGGATCCAAGGACCAAAGCTGATTTGCATCACGGGTGAAATTGGATTAGAGACTAATCCACTTTCCTGCGTACTCCGTGTGCCGAAGCCCCCAACAACCAAAAAACTGTCACGCAGCAGTGATACCTAGGGCTAATCGGGTTTAAAACGCTCTGGCGGCTTTAGGTGAGATTCAGGCTTTAAGTGACAGTGTCCTTTGGCGAAAGGATTGGCTTGCTGCTCGGTCCCAGTGACCGCTAATAACCACTAGGAGGAGCCGTGGCCACACCTCCTCCCGGACAAACCGCCTGGAAATTAGGAAGGTGCTGATGAGTCGGGCTGATTGTCTGAACAATTTGAATATGTGAGATGAATGTTTTCCAGAACAGCGTTTCTTTGCCGACCCTTTTAACACAATCGGACCTGGTTTATGTCCTAAGACCGAGTACGTTGCACACTCTGTAATGGCTGTTTGTTAAATAATTAATGTTTCTCTGCGGCCCTCATCCCGAGCCTCTCTTTCCTCCGGTCTGAGCCTCAGCACTGCCTGTGTAAAACTCTTAGAGGAGTTATCCTATTATGAAGAACAGGGTGTGCCAAAAAAATGTTGTACGGAAATATTGACCGAAGATTGGAGAGCAGTTTTTTTTTTTTCCCCTCAAAGTTTTGTCGCGCTGTGCTTCTGTGCCCATCTCCCAGTTGTGACGTCGAGCCTTTGCATCTGCTACCAGTCAGCCGTATTTGTGGTTCCCAAAACGGGCCAGCTTATATCATTAAAGAGCGACGATTAATCGGAACAGGGAGTTATTAGCTTTGCAGATGGTGAAACCATCCCTTGCGTCTGTCGTCTTAAAGACCAAATGTTCTAAACCTTGTGAAGAGGTGTGGCCCAACGGTTGAAGTGGGTCCTGGATACATCATAGTTTATGAGCTGCAATGATTCAGCAGGGAAATAAAAATGAGATGTGAGGTAAGAAAGGAGGACGGTCCCTGTGCCAAGTCGTTTCAGCATGGACTCGTTCAGAGGATCCATCCGCTTCTCTTCTGCTTCCATTTTCACTGCAGCTTATCTTCTGCGTTGCAGGCTGGAGACTTGGCTGGCAATGCACACTTTCTCACACACACACACACACACTCTGTAAACACCCACACAAGTATATTTGCACACACAACTTATTTCCCTTTCTTCCTTTCTTTTAGATAAAGTTTTAATGTTGTGCATCCATTTCTGAGGATTATCTACTCGGATCCTACTGAACACCAAAGGCAGTGTTTTAGTAATAAGACATGTTGTGTCACAGGGTCTGCAACTCAATAAATTACAATACATTTTTATATATAATACACATTTAGGGAGAACTGTCTAAAAGAACAGTGGGATCTGCATTTGCATCAAACTGTCTCTGGAACATCCAAAATCATAGCGCCTTTTTTATACAATCTGAACCACTATTGGATCTTCGGACAATAACAAGGATGCTTAAGCGTATCTCAATGTTGTCTCCCACCCCTACTGACTAGTTGGTCAGAATCCTTCCATGTTTCCTGGGGCCACTCGTCCTCAGTCGTCCTGTCTAATGCCTGTGATTGTTCAGACAGGGAACGACTAAAGGTTCATTTCGCTGTGTTTGTTCAGGGGAAGAATTGCAGGAGACTTTTCGGTCTCCCGTTTTTTCTCCATTGAAAATAATGAACAACACTGCACATATGGAGAGAGTGAGAGCGAGAGAAATATATTTTTCCGCAGAGGAGCAAGAAATAATTCTTCAGAAATATGAACAATGTAAAAATGTTTTTCAAGCACACAGTAACACCGTCTCTGCTGCCAAAGCAAGAGAACAATATTAGAGGAACATTGCTGATAGCGTTAATGCGTAAGTTAAAAAAAAAGTATATAAAAATATAATTCAAACCATTTGCGGTACAATAAGTGCGGCTTCGACGAGTCACATTTGTTATTTGCGGCTCAACGAGTTCGCAAAGATAAGTTATTCCTTCTGCGGAATATCTGTATCTTACATACACGGAAGTATCAGGAAAGTCAAGGGGATTTTGTCCCCAAAAACTCTACGAAGTGCTCTTCTAACAATCTGCGCTGAGATGTCCACAGGATTTGGAAGAAAAGGTGAAGCCGCAATGATCGCAACAGAGAACAGAAGATAGGAATTAACTACGTCAACTGTTTCTTTGCTCACCGCTGATTGGTCAAACTTCTGACTGAGAGCTCGGATCCAGAACATAACCTGCCCCGGAGCAGGTGAGCCGTGCAGCGTAAGTTACCAAGGCAACGAATACTGATTGAAGCCGAGCCACTGATCATGGTACCGAAAACCCGGGGTTGGTGGAAAGTAAGCTGAAACTTAGCTGGCTAGCCACCTGAACCAGCTTCATGGTACAGGCCCCAGGTCATTGATTTGAGTTAATCCAGTTTTAATTGAGAGGGGGTGGATTATGTAAAATGAGTAAAACCTCGGGCCGTTCTGGCAACAAGACACGTTTTGACCGTTTGACCAAGAGCACCGTGCAGGTAAAACAGTTTTCTTTAAACCGAGTCATTGTAAAGCGGCTTAAACCTACACCCTGGCATGGTTAAAGCGGGCCACATACAGATTAGCTGTTCAGACACCAAGATTAGTCCCTGGGTGCATCTGTAAACCCTCACCGCAAACGGGAGGAAAAGCAAAGAGGCAGCTGCGCAAAGTGCTTTTTCTGCAGCGGTGAACACGCCTCTTTATCGAGGAGTTGAGCGCATAGACCTCAGCCCAGACATTTTGCATGCTCCACACATACCGTTGCATAACGCATTGGACGTGACCAGGCAGAGCTACAGTGAGGAAATCTACCTTCATGTCGTAACATTTCCATTCGCCGTGTTTTCATAGGGAAATGGAAGGAAAAGGAAGAAGAGCATACGTTCCTCTCGTGTCAGGGCTAGAGTGCCTGGATAACTGCAGGGTTTTTTGTTTCTATCAAAATAAAATTGTCTATTAAATGTAAATTGCCCTTGCGTGCCAAATTGTACAACCCCCCCACCCCCCCTACCCTGACCTCCGCTCAGTTGCCACCCCACCTTGAGGGAAGCACTTAGAGCCCATTATTAACCCATAACTAGCCCTGAGAGGGGCAGGGCAAGCTGTGGCTTAAGTCTCTATAGTTGTCCATTCCTGGATGAGCCACTGGCTCTTAGGCGCAGACTGGTGATCCCTAATTGATTTATTCCCCTATATTGAGCCGGCTGCGTTTTAGTTGTTACAGAACAGCGGTGAATAGGGAGCGCTGAATAGGGAGCGTTGGCGGGCGTTCCCGGTAGCGGCCAGGCCTGTGTGTGCCTGTGTACAATTGCTCACTCGCAGTGGTTGTCTGATGTCTGATTTGAGGGAGAAGAGTACTGCATACATGTTTGTGAGTGAGCACCGTGGGCAATTGTTCCACTGCTGGTTGAGGCTTCAAAGCTTCAAGAAAAGTGTTTCATAGGATGTATTTGTTCGACAGGTATCTCTGAACAACTGTAGGGCCCATCATGTGCATGCCCTCTGTCCTGCAGCTTTAGGTCGTATTTGTTGTGTTGACTTTACTTTATTCCTCCTGGTGAAGTACTGTACTAGGCTGTTTGCTTTTTCATTTTCCTGATCAAACACTTTTGTGAAGTGTTTACTTTTTCAGATTGAAAGGTGTGCCCTATGCTGTAAAGATTAAGCCATCAAGCTCACAGGGCCTGATCGGGCCTATTCCTTTTTTGGGTCATGTCATATCTTGTGTACGCGTCTCCTTGGGCGCCACACCGCCATCACCATGTGCTCTGCAGAGTTATTTCTGTGCTGCTGTGTTTTGTTCTCCAGCTTCTAATAATGCACCCTTACCTCGCGGTTCATGGGCTTCACAAACCATCTCTATTGGTTTTTTAATAGCGTGTGTCAGTGATGTTATTGTGGTGTTTAATACTTTGGCACGAGGCGATTGGTTGGCCACGGGAGCGCTTTGAAGACGCATGGAGGCACACATTCTCATACAAACAGCTGCAGCAGAAGCGGCAGGGAGAAGGTCTCCCCATTGACGTGTGTGTGTGTGTGTCGGCGTGCGGGTCCACATGGCGTACGACCATGGTTACCTCTGTCACAGCTGTCTTGGGGGCTGCAAGCTTGTCCTGCCCCTCAGACTTGCGATTACCCTTTCTGCTTTGCTCAACACAAAGCCGTTGTTTCTTCTGAGCGCACATGTGCTGCACAGCGCACACACACACACACACGCACACTCTGAGGCACACTGACGGGCCTGCGACATACCCCACGCAGACCAACTGCTCCCTCAATCAAACTGTCCAGCGCACGAGGCCGGAGTCCTGCCAAGTGAAACTGCGTTATGCTTTCTGTCGCGCACGACAGAAAGGGATTTCTAAGAAATACTGTGCTTTTTGACGAGTGTATAACTTATTTCATTCAAAATCCCACAGGAGAGGGATGCAATGTAAGAGGAGCGTCTGACAGTTGGCTCAGCCTGATTACAGCAGTTGTAGTCATGCTCATTTTCACACACACACACACACACACACACACACACACACACACACACACACACACACACACACTGTACTACCCAGGATGATAGGACCAGCCATCTGCTCACACACTCCATACAGCTCAACTTTCCTCCAAACTATACATCCAGCCCTACCCCCTCGCCCCCCGCCCGATTCCCCCACCACACGTTTCTTACCAGCCCCACCCCTCCCTGGCCACATTTTGCTGTCTCTTCCAGTGCGTTGAACATCAGTCCTGGGTGTCTGTGCACACCAAATGGACCTGGGAAAGCTTGACTCCCCTCGGCCACATCAAAGCGAGTGGGGAGTTCCCAGCAGGAGGCTGCTGGTCACTCCCGTGACTTCAGAAGTTGGGCTAGATTCAGGGAGAGTTGGGTAAAAGCTTTGCGTCGGTCTCCCGGATCGCTCCAGGAGAATTCACACTCGTGCTCTCCGGCCCACATAGACGCGGTCGAGTCTTCAAACAACCGCGGGGGCGCGCTGGATTGTGAACACCTTTTTTAGCTATCCTTTTGGATATTACGACTGAAGATGTACTGGGAACTGTGGCTGAGCCAGGTCACGGCCAGCGCGGCGCTGCAGTGCATGCTGGTCCAAAACAAAGGTGGGCAATAACGGTTGATCAAATAACATTTGAACAGATGCACGCATGGAACGCGCCTGCTACACATTTCTCATTTCTTGATGATTCAGGATTAGAGCCACAACGATCAAATTTCACTGCATGCTATTAGTCTGCTGTTGCCAACCTTACCAAAGTTTTTATCGGCCAAGGTGACTCAGAAGCCAGGAGTTGAAGGCAGCATCCTTCTCACTGACTTGCTCACCGCACGGTCTGATGATTTTACGTCGTCTGGCGTCCAACGTTGACCAAGTGGGGACTTCCCCAGCCGCAGATTTAAAAAATGCAAATCTGAAAGACATGTTTTGTTGTGAGCCGCTTGTGATTGTTCACACATTAGCTTAACTGTGGAGGCCGTTAACCTCTTGGGACTTTTACACCAGCTTCCCTTGGAGCTTGGTTTCATGTCGTCTTGCGTCGGGACACCCCACACATTTTCGTGTGTTTGTCATTAGTGCACAGCAATGTTCCTCCCCCCCAATATCATGTCTACATTGTTGTATATAGACCTCGCCATTCTTCTGGCCGATGGTCTAGTTTAAAATGTAAGTTAGAGGGAGGCATTTATATTCAATTGTTTCATCGGCAGCAAAATGTTACTCACAGTAGCTTTAAATGTAGTTTTATTTCTATTCTAGAAAGTATCTCTCATCCAGTCTAAATCAAAGTAATTGTTATGAATCAACTTGTTCCCTTGTTAAAAAACCACAAGATGACCTTCAGCCGTCACAAGTGCTGTGATGTTGTCTGTTGATACCCAAATAACAGCCCTGGGATTATTATCTTGATCTTAAACTTTACAACTTTAACTGTTTAGTTGCTGTTCGACAAATTAAAGTACAGGGTAGAAAACCACACCACTATACACAAATAATGACTAGTCTGTGCTGATGTAGTTCACTGCCACGCCACATATATTTATTTTGGGCTGTATGTGTACAAGTCATATAGACCGTATATAAAAATAATTTTACCACATCAACTCTGTTTATGGTCTAGGCATTTGTAACAGGGTTTGTGCTGCTCACATAATCTATACAGTCGTACCACAAAGGGCGCTACCAATACAAACAAAATATTCAAACGTTTATGAATGTACGACTTCTAGGAGAATCTCCTGTCAACGTCGTTGCTTTCGCCGTCTTTTGAGGCAAGACCAAGTAATCTGCAATCTTGAATGGATCGTTCCCCGATTCAACACCCTCATCTCCCATTTGCTCAGCAGTTGTCCAGACACGCAGTGACTTTGGCAGCAGCTGTCGAGTTCTGTCCGCGTAAGCCACGCTTGTACTTGTTCTCCATGGTGCGTCTGTGGGTGGGTGGGTGTGTTGTGTAGCTATGGTGATCACTTCCCTTTGTTTCAGAGGGAGAGAGCGAGAGATTCCTCCCTTCCTTTTTACCACGATGTCTCTGCTCCTCCCTGTCCTGCCTCCTCCTTTGCCCTCTGTGAGAAATGATAAGACACCTCCACCTTAGATCTCACCTGGCTCGGGCTGAGAAAAGACAGGCTTCTGCGCGTAGCCTTTGATGACCGTGCGTGGATTCAGTAAAGTGATGCTTTTGAGGTGCCTGCAGGCGAACGGCAGCTTTGAGGAGGACTGGGCAGCTCTGGGCAGCCATCAACGCCACACAGGGTTCCGGCAGGTCCCAAAGACTGGACCGCCAGGTAGACAATCAGTGAAACGGACACTTTGGATCATGTACCATTTGAATCTGTTTTTGTCCGCTTGGAGGATATGTGGTTTCTGCCTCGAGATAGTATTGGAAAAGTGCAGCTTTTTGATGTCCACTTGTGCCGAGTGTGATTTGTCAGACTTGTTATGGGTCTCTGTATTGATTTTTATATTTCCTCCACAGTCATAGTTATAGTCTCCCGATGTCACATTTGCTGCATGTTTATCTTCCCCTCACTGACCGTTCCTCCTTGTCTTCCTCCAGAGGCGGTGCGATGGAGCTCCAAGGAGAACCTGCTCGGAGCGGCCGAGAGCGACCCGAACCTCTTCGTTGCACTTTATGACTTTGTCGCCAGCGGAGACAACACGCTCAGCATCACCAAAGGTACAACCAGAGCGTAGCACTGTCATTCATTTATTTGTTTTTTCAAATTGCCTGGGAAACGGGTTTCGGAATGACCGGAAAGACTTGTCCTCCAGTCCACGCTTTTTCCGTGAGTCATCACTGATGGTTGTGTCTTGGCTACGTGACGCGTCCTCCTTAGACAACCTGTATTGCAACAGATGGATTCCTTACATTCTCATTGGATAAATCCCGCAAGACGTGCCTCTGACTGGCGGGGTTAGTTGTGCCGGAGGAATGATGTGTGTTGATAGAGCTCAACCAACCCTCACTTGTGACGTCAGAACAAGGCTGACACCCTCTCCCTCCTCCCCAAAGCTTTCTTCATCAGCCGCCCGAGCCCAAACGCAACCTGAGTCAACAGTTTTACTTTGTCATCCTCTTGTCCAGAGGTGTGAAAATAATATCAGTGTATGTAGCAAGGAATTGTTTTCTAAATAAAACCTCTAGGTAACCGGTCAACCATCTCTCCGCACAGGGGTGAGGCTAAGAATATCCTCGTTAACGTTATAGGCGGCTGAGCACGGGGCAGCCGCGCGCCTCTGATGCTGCGCGTGTTTCCATCTGTTAATGTTAATATGGAATCTGTTCAGCTCCAACGATAACAGGGGAATGAGCCCGACTGGGTAGGCGCTGACCACAGAAGGGACCCACCAAAGCTGGGGTTAATCTTTCCCTCTTTTCTGTGCCAGGTTGAACCAGGCTAGGCCTGACTAGGGCCCGTCCTCATGCGGATGTGGCTCCCAATGCGTGCTGCAGGGAGGTCGTCAGTGTTTCCACTCCCACAGAAGTTACAGACACAGAGGAGACTGATGACTTGGTGGGCTGGATGTGGATAACCGTCTCCGTTTAAGCTCCGTGGATAGCTGGCATAGTGTTTCACTTAAAGTGCTGGACCTGCAGCCAGCGACTAAACTCACTGTAGTCAAAGGTCTCTGTCGAGGCGACCGAGCCATGCTGGCCGCAGTGGGATCCGCCCCTGGCCCGTGTGAGATGCTGGGTTAACATTTTATTTGTTCCACTTTACCTCTTGACGCAAGATCGAATAGTTTCCATCTTTCCAGCGTTGAGCAAAGGCAATTAACTGCTGTGCATTTGTTTCCTCCACCTGGACTTCCTGTACCAAAGGTCCACATCATTGCTTAACCCTGCCGTGTACGCCATGTACGCCTCAGACGATGAGAGACTTTAAGCGGTTACTGGTTCATTTTTCTAAAGCGTTGAGGCTGACTGGTGGGAGAGAGAGAGAGAGAGATAAAGACGGTGTTACGCTAGCACTGGCGGGACAGACCAAGTCACTACATGCCTGGTGTGGCCTAGTCAGAAGTGCAGTTCACTCAGCCCTATCATTGTTCCATTGGTTTTGATGTAGTTTCCTCTCTCCTGTGTGTGTGTGTGTGTGTGTGTGAGACCCATTAACCAACGCTGGGGCCCGATGAGGCGTTCTCTTTGTAGGGTCTCTTTCTAAGGACTCATTACACGTACGCATTGGAATGCTAAAAGCCACGACGATGTCACCTTCGGGTCCAGTCTGACGAGTTGCCCCTCCCTGTGTCCAGGTGAGAAGCTGCGTGTGCTGGGCTACAACCAGAATGGAGAGTGGAGCGAGGTGCGCTCCAAGAACGGCCAGGGCTGGGTGCCCTCGAACTACATCACGCCGGTCAACAGTCTGGAGAAGCACAGCTGGTACCACGGGCCCGTGTCGCGCAGCGCCGCCGAGTACCTGCTCTCATCCCTCATCAACGGCAGCTTCCTGGTCCGGGAGAGCGAGAGCAGCCCCGGGCAGCTGTCAATATCCCTCCGCTATGAGGGGAGAGTGTATCACTACCGGATCAACACGTCTTCTGATGGAAAGGTAGAGTGAAGAGTAAAGGGTGGTTCACAATGGAAGCATGCTCCATATTTCATGATTCTCTCAATAAGGTCACGTTCTGTGCTGCTTTCTCTGTAGTTTGGTTCAAGGTCTTTGACGGTATTTATTAACCGGGTCCTTCTCGCCGTCCTCCAGGTGTACGTGACGTCGGAGAGTCGTTTTGCCACCCTGGCCGAGCTGGTCCACCATCACTCCACCGTAGCCGACGGCCTGGTCACCACCCTGCACTACCCAGCGCCCAAGTGTAACAAGCCCACTGTGTACGGCGTGTCCCCCATCCACGACAAGTGGGAGATGGAGCGCACGGATATCACCATGAAGCACAAGCTGGGAGGCGGCCAGTATGGGGAGGTGTACGTGGGAGTGTGGAAGAAGTACAACCTCACGGTGGCTGTCAAAACACTCAAAGTAAGAAGCCCCCCCTCTGTCACGATTTAATGTCTCTGACTGGCAATGTGGAAAGCGGGTTTGTGAAGGTGGTTGTAGATCGCCACCTGCAGGCTGACTTTGGTTATACACGTTCCAAATCCTACCAGGTCCCAAGTCTTTCCAACCCACTAAGTTTCCACTTTTGCTTATTTCCCCCCACACTTTCCATACTTAAAGGAGGATACCATGGAAGTTGAAGAATTTCTGAAAGAAGCAGCAGTTATGAAGGAGGTTAAACACCCGAACCTCGTTCAACTCCTCGGTCAGTATATGCATGAACACTGACTCTGTGTTACTCTGCCATTCTATAAGTTCTCGTCTTTTGGCAGACGCTTTCACTTTTAGCGGTTGTTGGCAATCTCTGTTCTAACTGCGTCCTCTCCCACAGGCGTGTGCACGTTGGAGCCTCCATTCTACATCGTAACGGAGTACATGCCTCACGGCAACCTCCTGGACTACTTGAGAGATTGTGACAAGGAAGAGGTGAACGCTGTGGTGCTGCTCTACATGGCTACACAGATCTCCTCTGCTATGGAATACCTGGAGAAGAAGAACTTTATACACAGGTGAAGGGACACTCCAGTCGTGTGTGTGTTTTTTTTTTTTGTGCCACATTTGTTGTTGAAATCTAATTTCGGTCTTCTTTCTCCGCCTCCCTTCTCCTTTCTTTAGGGATCTCGCAGCCAGGAACTGCTTGGTCGGTGAGAATCACGTCGTAAAGGTCGCAGACTTTGGCCTGAGCCGGTTGATGACTGGCGACACCTACACGGCCCACGCTGGGGCCAAGTTCCCCATCAAATGGACAGCGCCAGAGAGCCTTGCATACAACACCTTCTCTATCAAGTCTGATGTCTGGGGTGAGTAATGCATGAGCAGATGTTACGCATTACTTGTTCATCTCCTTCCCGTTTTCCACGTGCTAATGTTTTTAATCCGCTTCCTAACAGCATTCGGGGTGCTGCTTTGGGAAATTGCCACCTACGGCATGTCTCCGTACCCTGGAATTGATCTGTCTCAGGTCTATGACCTCTTGGAGAAAGGTTACCGCATGGAACAGCCTGAGGGATGCCCACCCAAAGTCTATGAACTCATGAGAGCATGTGAGTAGTCGTTGCCATACCTGCCTTTTACTTATTCAGCAAGCGGTTGCTCCAAAGTAGGGAAGACATGGACAGAGGTCGACAGTCTTCCCAAGATGCATGTCGAGACTTTTTTTGACATATTGCGGTTCAATGCATCCCCTTTGTCACTTCCATTAAACTCACAATCTTGTTAGAAAGAATAAAACAGACTCACGAACAATAGTGTGGAATTACAGGTTCTAGGAAGGATGTTTATTAACATGGAGTTTTGTCCCTCTCTCTACCAGGCTGGCAGTGGAGCCCATTGGACCGGCCTTCGTTTGCAGAGATCCACCAAGCCTTTGAAACCATGTTCCATGACTCCAGCATCTCTGAAGGTAAAGCGTAAGATACAGCTTATCAGCAGTCACAAAGCTTCTAAAAATCCCTGCTTGGATAGTGATCCGAAAGCTTTGCTTAGCCTTTTTATACAAGATACAACTTTATTAATCCCCTAAATGTGTGTTCTAAATCAGTTTTGTGACTACCTTCTAATCGTTTGAATCTGTCTTTGTACATTTCAGAGGTGGCAGAGGAGCTCTGTAAGACGGCCTCCTCCGCTCACTGCGGGCCGCTGCACCCTCTCGGTCACGACATGCCCCTGTTGCCTTCCAAATCTCGCACACCCCACAAGCACACAGAAAACAAGGAAAACATTGAAGGTGGACTCGATGGACGATCCGACCACGGCACGCACGGTCACTCAGGTACAGCCAGACATGCCTACCTTTCTTCCATCCAGTCAGCTGCACCGCATTATGATTCTGCAGGTATCGCACAGAGTGCCGAGAGCCAACTGCAGCGCCGCCAGGCCTGGCGCCTGAAAAGAAGGGCCCGCTATTTCCCTACCAAGTGACCACTAGTTGTCCTCGGGCGTCTGTCGGGCAGCCGGCCGGTCAGCCAGCGCTGTCTCGAAGCGAATCCGACCTAGTCTCCAAACACTGGGCTTGAATGTCAACCGTTTCAACATTTAGTATTTGTTTATTCAGCCGTGAAACTTTCATGCTCTTCTCCATGTCGTCTGACCCCTCCGAGGGTCAATCAGGTTTTGTGGGGTCACTTCAAATGTATTCAGTGTAAAACTTTTTTCTGATCTGTGATGGAATGAATCACTTGCTTATATTCTGTCTTGTCCCTTTTTATTAAATTCCCATATTGTCTGTTTGTCTTGTCTCGTTTTAATTTATTGCTTATTTGTTTTACCTTGAAAATAAAATGTTTGGTCTGTGTGTTTACTCTGTGATGAAGACGTCCGTCCCGCTCTTTGTCTTGGTTTGCATTTTCAACTACTTAAATGTTCCATGAACATGACAAATGAACAAGTATTCACTGTAGCTTCCGTTATGCCATAACTCAAACAAAGGTCATTGCTGTGAAAGGGCAGAACATTTTACAGTGTCATTAAAAGCAAAGCATGACCCATAAAACATCAACAAGTGTATGTTTGGTATGAATTAATTGAATGACTTCCTGTTCATGTTGAATGGTTTCTACTAACTTCCTTGTTTGTATACGTTTATATTTTCATGCAAATGCTATCAATGAAGCGAGAACCATGCCAAGTAAGAAATGCTGAGTGTGCTGTTCGTGGCCATGTTCCCTTCACCTAACCGTTGTAGTTATGAGCTCGGTAAACCGTTTTCTCCTCCCCAAGCTGTAATTCAGTGTCTGGTTAGCCGACTGTTCGGCGTTCTGCAGGCATTTACAGCCTAACCGAAGTGTGAACCTGTATTTACAGTTACTCATCAACCCTTCTAGTAACGGGTTGGGCAGTTTCTGTATGGCATGACTTATCCTCAAATCCCTAGAATCCATTCATCATCCCATCTTTACAAGAGCGGCTTTATATCATTGAATTCATGTTTGCATGTGCATGACTGGCCTGGCTTAAACTTTCCGTCCTCTCTCTCCTCGAATGCTTTTTCCTTAGAGAGTCCCAGAGGAGGGAAAAAGCTTTTAGAGAGCGCGAGTGAGGGGCAATAGTTCATTTTATCACAACGTCACTCGACTGAGATTGACATTTATCTGTAGGCACTCAGAGAGGGTGAAGGCGTCCAAGCAGTGTTCTTTGTGAATTGGTTTCTTGCAAGTTATTGGGTAAAACGTATGTGCTTTTTTTTTTTTTGTTCTGCTGAGTTAAGCCCAGCCTAGTTTTAATCCGGTCCTCTCATTCCCCTCTCTGCAGGCTGGGCTTCCACACTGCTGGGTGGGGATGGCCGCTCCGGCGGCTCCCCGGCTCTGCCTCGCAAACAGCAGCCGCGGGAGAAATCTCCGGGCGGCCTCTTGGAGGACGCGCAGGATGTGGGCACGTTTACGCGAGACCGCAAGACTGGCTTCTTTAGCTCCTTCATAAAGAAGAAGTCCTCCTCATCCTCCTCCTCCTCTTCGCCGTCGTCTCAGCTGCAACAGAACCTCCCGACGCCCCCCAAAAGGAGCAGTTCGTTCCGGGAGATGGAAACGCAGCCGCACAAGAAATACGAGCCCACCCCAGATTTCAGCGCGCCACCTCCCCAGCCCCATTCGGACTGTCTCGGGGGCTTCTCCTCCTCCTCTCCCTCTCACTCCCACGGAGAGCCCACGCAGCCGCGGTGCTGCGGCGCCGCTTTTGGGCAGAAACCCTCTGGCGCGGGGTTTCCGTCACAGGTGGCGAGTGGCGGCGGCAGTAGCAGCTGGAGCGGGTTGGCAGGGTTTTTCACCCCTCGTCTCATCAAAAGGACCCTGGGGCTGCGGACAGGAAAGACGGCCTCCTCGGAGGAGGCGGGGAGCATAGCGGGGGGTCCCAAAGCCTTCCCCAGGTCCAATTCCACCTCCTCAATGTCATCGGGGCTGCCGGACCTGGAGCGCATGGCTCTGACTCTGCCCCGGAACCGCAGTGCGAAACCCCCGCTCGAGCGGACGGCCTCCACCACCTCGCAGCCGGAGAACGGGGCCGCGCGGCCTTCGGAAACTCTGCTGAGGAGGATGGACGAGGGCACCGCGCAGATCAGGGAAAGGCCCAAAGCCAAGCTGTTGCCCCGCGGCGCCTCCGCCACCGCAGGGGTGAGGGCACCCGGGGTCGGAGGGGAGGTGGGGGACTCTGAGAGCCCGTGCCGGGTCGAGGAGGGCGGCGGCAGCGGGGCCCTGGAGAGGCAGCAGAGTTGGTCATCTCCCTCTAAGGCTTCTAGCTCGATAGCGTCGTCGGCCCCCTCTGCGGGAGCGCCGACGCACAACCACAAAGTCCCGGTCCTGATCTCCCCCACGCTGAAGCACCACAGCCCGGCTGACGTGCACCTGGTAGGGCAGGACTCTCAGGGGAACCGCTTCAGACTGCTGTCCGAGCACCAAGCGGAACGGGACCGGCCGCGACTCGTGAAACCCAAGTGCGCCCCTCCGCCCCCGCCCACCCTGCGCGGCCTGCAGCAGCCGTACGGCGGCGACGGGGAGGAGCAGGCGGGGGGCCCGCCCGCGGAGGTGAACGGAGACGCGCCGAGAGGCCACAGGTCGTTGCGAATGTCCGGCGGAGCAACGGCGGGCCGACCGTCGGTGCCACCGCCGCAAGTGCCTCCCGTCGCGCCGTCTTCCTTTTCCCCATCCTGCACCGGCAACGCCGACGCGACTCCCACCAAAATGGCCAACGGAGCCGCCATCACCGCGGCCGCCTCGTTCCCCATCTCCTCCTCCTCCTCCTCCTCATCGTCCGCCGGTTCCAAAGTGGCCTTGCGGCGGACCAGGCAGCAGGCAGAGAGGGCGCCCCTGGAGCGGGTCAACCGCATGGCCCTGCTGGAGTGCGCAGAGTGCCTGAGCAGCGCCCTCCACGCCAGCTCCGAGAGCCCCTCCAGCAGCCAGGTGCTGGACGCCGGCCACCAGCTGCTAGACTACTGCTCGGGCTACGTGGACTGCATCCCTCAGATGAGGAACAAGTTTGCCTTCAGGGAGGCGGTGGGGAAGCTGGAGCTCAGCCTGCAGGAACTGAGGGCGTCGTCCTGCGGGGGCGGAGTGCTGGGCGGGGTGGGACCCCCCACGGTGCAGGACAACCTTCACAGCTGTATTAAAGAGATTAGTGACTTGGTGCAGAGGTAGCCACTGTGACAGCAGCAACCCGTCGGCCCCTGACTGCTTAATATTACTCTCAATGTTCCGGTTCTTTTTTTACATCTTTTTCCACTGGGGCGAAATTACACATTTTGTTTCGAGAACCTCAGATATCACTACAAAATGTATTATTTTTACTGTTTACAAACAAGTGTTGCGTAAGACGCTTGTGTGGACACTGGTTTTGCTCTGACCTAAAAGTATTCAGAAATGTTTTTATAGCAAACTCCATGGCGCATAAGCCCCTCCGTGCCATGGTTTGCCCTTCGCCTCCCACCTTGGGCCGTAAAAAAAAAAGCCTCCTGGTTAAAAGAATGTCGAATGTGTCAAGCTGTGTGCACTCAGGCCAGAGATCAGGTCTCTCAGTTCGTCTCTTCTCAGCCTTACGAGAATACCAGACTGACTAAACTGCTTTCACAAGGGAGGGTATCATCAGTTGGATGTACTGCACAGTTAAGCATTTTTCTCGTCAGGGGAACTAAGTGATCATAAGTTTTGTTTTTTTTTTCAAACCAATTCTCTTCTAAAGGATTAGAAACATCGAGATGCGATATGATTCAAGGTTTTGAGGTCTCAATTTAGTCGTTTTTTTTTTTTTTTATTGGGTGCAGGTTTTAACTTATTCTCATTTCACTTTTGTGACAGTATTTTCAAGTAGATGAACTTTCCTCCAAGGCTGCTCAATTTGACATGGGCGTATGAAATCTAGAAAAGATTTAATCGATTCCCCAAACGGTATAGTGAATGTGGGTGTTCTCTTTTTTTTTTTTTTTCTCTCTGACAGAAGCGTGTCCTCGCTTCAGTGTCGTGAGCCTTAACACAGTGCCACAAGGACGGGGGATCCCCCACTCGCCTAAAGCATTTCAATATTTATGTCCAGTTATCCTTGCACACTACAGTTCTTCCTTGATGGAGCATACAAAGACCGCAGAGGGGGGGGGGTTTAGAGCACCGGGTAGCGCATGAGCAGGGACAGAACTGGGACAGTATATTTCTAAAAGTGTCGTCCCCAGTATGGACGGCGTCTTGTCGTGTCCTCAGTGCCTCCAATTCTTCTGCGTGTGAACACTGCGCGATGCAGAGACCTATACTTCACACTCGATCACACAGTACCGATTTCTCTACAAAAAAACAATGTATGTCTTCAGCACATGAGCGATTTGTACATTATTTGGTTGAAAGAAAAATGCTTCTTAGAATGTCTGTCTGAACTTGAATTTTAAATTATTCCTGATTTTCTTTTATTAAAAGCACAGACCTATTTGGGGAGAAAAGTTATGTAAATATTTGATTTATTTCATATCCAGGAAACAAAAGATGTATTGGGAGACCTCGGCTCGACCACCCCGATCTGAATATCTGCTTGATGAATGTATTTTTTTTTTCTGTTCTGAACTCAAATGTTCATCGGCATGACTCTTTAATCTTCGAGGGTGACTTTTAAAAAAAAAAAGATTTATCTTTTTTTTAATTGGCCATATTTACATTTTCGTTACACTAAATAAGTTCAGAAACAGCTGCTCTGTTTTTTTGAGCACAAACAGAACTGTGTACAGCGCGCACACACACGCAACATGCTTTGGCTCACAACTTAATGTACACTGGACAAGGCCTCAGACACATTGTTTCGCTGACACGTGTTCCATATGAGTATGACAAAGTCGATTCTGTAAACACTGCGCATCCAGAACGCTTTCAAAATGCCTGTTAATGACACTTGATGGATTGCCAAGTAAATCTTTTGTCCTCTTGTGTTGTGATGCTTTTTTACGTTGTCATTTTATGTTTTTTTTGTGTGTCTGTCCTTTTTTTCTTGCCAAACAGGACCCTTTGAGACAAACTGATGACTTCTGTCTATCCACTGTGAGTTTCAAATAACATGGAGGAAAAAATGACATCTTTTCTTTGATTCTTGGTGCCTTTTTTTGTGAACAAATCATTTATGTACAGTACACTATCACTGCAAGAATTCAAAGCTATGGCTATGGATCGTGATTAAACCATTTGTGTTTTCTGTCCTTTGCCGTGAGATTGTGATAAGCATATCGCTACAGCGTGCATTTCTGTCATTTGGAGGTTAATGGTCGGATGCCAACTGAAAAACCAAAAGGTCCACTTTGAATAACATGGTAGCTACTTAAACAAATGACACGCGTGTGTGCTGCATTGAACCCGAGCTGCTGTGTCGTCACACATTTTGATCACATCAAAGGTTTCTGTTGGAAAAAAAAGACTCCTTTAGAGTTGCCGAGCAAATGTTTTCTGTGGATGTGAATAGTGCATCTAAAGAAGCCTTATCGAGAAAAACGTAACCTCCCATTATCAACATGTTTTCAGTCAACTGTTTTTAAGGAAATAAAAGCTGTAGATTTTTAAACAAAAGTTGGATTTCATACATGTTTTTCCCTGAAATCTAATATCCGAAACGGACACCATTCAATATCTGAGCTGACCACAAATGTCTGCTTATTCTCTATCAGTCTTCTACGTTGTGTTTATTTATGCTGCCGGTATTTATCCTGTATCTGTTATTTTGTTTCTGCCGTCTCTCTTTTGGAGAACAGCTCTGGAGAACGTGTGAACACATCTATATACCAAAGGCCACTTCTTCAGTTGTACGAGTGCAATCTAAAGAAACACACAAAATAATGGAGTATGTGAATCCAAACAGGGATATAAGTGGCAAGAGATGTTAAAAAAAATTTATTGTCCAAAATATATATTTTGTGTTGTTTTTGTTTTTTTTATTTAAAGCTCACGTTATATTACTGTGAAGTTTTGATCATCAGTGTTAAGCCTATTGTAAATAATAAAGATATTGATGAATACTGTTTCTTTTTGTTACGCAGAGTTATTGAAAGTTAAACTGTGAGATGTCATATGGTAAGCAGAGGCATAATCCCATATATAATTAAGTAATGGAAGATATGCATACATCAGTGTGAGGGCAAAGTTGGCAGTTGATGTACTTAATTTACTGTACTTACGTACCAATACGAGGTAGCTGTTTAATACCTAAGTATTATGATCCAGTTCAATTAATTTGGTAGAAAACCCAAATATAGAAAAATTACCTCAATATTTTACGTTCAGTACAACATCTGGAATAAGTCACTGAAGTCCACTGAATCGGAACAGGAACCGACTGGGCCATGGCAGTTTAACCATGACTGAAACCTGCAAGGCGAGAAGTTCTGGGGGAAGAAGATGACTTACTAACGTGGATTATTTCTCACATTCCAGTTGGAGGTTGCTTTAAATACATTTTACCACAAGTGATAATCAATACATAACAAATGGTTCATTATAATTGTCATCAAAATTTGCAGTACTTGAACTAGCTCCACCAATGGCCAACTAAATGAAATTATGCTTAAAATGTTTGTACATTAATAATGATCATGATCTAATAGATTTTTTTTTAGTTTACTTCATTAAGATTTGTAGGATTTTTTTTTCGGGGGGGGGGGGCGTTTCATAGAACAGCAACATCTTTGTCAGATATCACAACATTCACAATATCCAGATAGCTTCTTTTATCCTCTTCAACTTCATCAGCAGCACCCTTGCTGGTGACGCCTGCCACACGTCACCCGGCTCCTCCCCAATCGTAGGCTATTGTAAAGATGGCGTCCATCATGGAGGGGCCGCTAAGCAAGTGGACTAACGTCATGAAAGGGTGGCAGTACCGTTGGTTCGTGTTGGACTACAATGCCGGTTTACTGTCATACTACACGGTACGTGTATTTCCCGGCTCAATAGATGCCGACCCGGTCCGCCCGAGAGGTTAGGCTGTTGAAGTTGTCGCCGGTAGTCAACGCCATGTCTGGATAAGGGCCTTGTGTTTTTCAGGAGTTGGGAGTATGGCTCAAAAAAGGGCGAGTCTCTTTGGGGACGGACCAGTGCGTTAGCCAATGGGAACGCCCCTTGGAGATCCGCTGGCCAATCGGGTGGCAGTAGTTGCCCTATTTCCGCTACTCCAGCCAGCTAGCTAGCTAGCATAGCTAACAGCTGAACTACACTCACTGTGCTTGACATTCATGGTTAACAACGTCAAGACGAAAAGCGATAGAAGCATAGCTTTGTTGTGTTTGTCAGCGAGATGGTGTGTGTTTCTGGGAGTTAAATACAGAGTTCCCACACTCGCTGGTTTGCTAGCTAGCGGGCTAACAAGACAGCGGGAGGACACATGCTGGCAGTTCGAATCTTGATAAGGTAACGTTAACGTCAAAAGTAAACCAGCCAGGTAACTGCTAGTGAAACTGTTTTGTAGTAAGAAAAAAAAGTTTAAAAGGGAGATGGCAACAATGAGCTACCTGCTCCTCTCGGCAGGTTGAATGGATAACCAACGCATATTTAAATGTTGACTAGCATAGTTTTCAGATCATACTCGTGTGCTTGCTAAGGTGGCATCATGACAGAAATCACAGTGGTCGAGACAAAAGTAATATTCCGATGTTTAACTAAATGTGTCTACAGTGTAATAGAAGAGAACTCGGATGAACTTGCAGTACAATACAAGCATACTGGAGATTACTTCAACTGAACTTATGTCACCACCTCTCCCCTTAGTCAGTGGGATTTCTATTAAAATTAAATTCATCATTGTTTTGTAATGTGATTTATATAACCTCAGCTACATTCAACTCGTACCCAGGGACAAAAGAAGTGTTCTCGCTCTACTCTCTTATTAATAGCAGAGACTCTTGAGACCATAGGTGGGTCTAAAAATGCTCTTGGATATTTTAAGTCTAATGACAGGGTGGACTAACTTTAGGTTATGTAATGTGCATACAGTGAAAATATGCTCACGACCTGTTCTAAATTAATAGTGGGCCAAAGAAGACAGGAGGCGGCCATAGTTCTGCCTCTCCAGCCCTATAGCTTACAGGACGACTGGACTGTAGTTAACCAAAGCCCTTCATATGGACTGCATCCATCCCTGATTTGTTATGTTGTTGTCATTTTCAGTCAAAGGACAAGATGATGCGGGGTTCCAGAAGAGGCTGTGTGCGACTCAGGGTAAGCTTCTCAGGGTCAAAGTCATCCTCTGCCTGCTGACGCACTGTTTTTTGATGAACTCTGAGCGTGCTCTTTGTGCTTGGCTAAGTTGACGCTGCTATGCTTTACCAGATATCCGCTCAGGGTCCAGTGGTGCTGTAACCAAATCCCACTCATTTCCTTTTGTTTGATTTGTCAATGAAATCTGTCTGAACCATAAAAGGCTTGCACACAGTTGTGTTATCAGATATGAGTTATGTGAGTTGTTGGCCTTGTCCAACAGTTGTCTCTAGTTCCTTGCAGCCACACTCGACAGCTCCAACGCTCTACCTGTTTAGTTGGGCCGTGAAAGGTTTTTGCCTTTTAAAGAGTAAAGTCAGTGTCCAGTGATGCCCACTAGATGGCAGCGGCAACCCCACTACAATATCTGTTTTACTACTTACAAGGAGAAAGGGTGAAATCTCGTAATATATTATGTTTTTTTTATTAGACTGAGCATTCTGCAAGGATCTAGCATTAAATATATTGCCTTACTTTTGTTTTGAGACTTTTGTTTTTGTAAAAGTGGAATCTGGTCTGACTTTAGTCAGTAATTTTTTTTATTTTAATTTAAGTAATTGGATGATCTCTATCACAGCCGAAAAATGTATCTGAAATCTGTTCATTACGATGGTGTCCACTTCTACTAGACTGGATTTTACTGTTATACAACTTGGAGTAGAATTGTCATTTTGAGTTGAGTTGACTCATGTTTTTGAATGACATCTACAGTAAAAACAAATATTTAAATTCCTGCCTATTTTAAGTTTATAAAAATGTATCACATTTCAAACCCTGATCCCTGCGTTGTATCTTGTAGCATCCCAAGCCTGTGTTTTTTTGGGGGGGGGATGATGAGAAATAACAGGCTGCTAGCTGCCCCCTTCCAGCCTTCTCTCTTCTTTTGCACCCCCCCCACCCCCACCCGCGCCCCCATTCTCTACTAAGCTCCGAAAGGCTGCACTCGCTTTTGTGCGTGAGAGAAAGATGGTGAGAAAGAAGGGACGAGGCGAGAGCAGATCGGGCTTTCAGAAGAGGAGAGAGTTAAGGAGTGAGACAGAGAAGGGGTAATTTGTGACGGGGCTTGTTTGCCGGAACATGTGGTGGCCACAGGGATAGAAGTGGAATATGACGTGTCCTGTTGCCTCACCGCCCCCTCTCTCTCTCTCTCTCTCTCCGTCGGTCCAGGGCGCTGTGATCGGTATCGATGACGAGGACGACAGCACATTCACCATCACTGTGGACCAGAAGACCTTTCATTTCCAAGGTGAGATGTTCCCCTTTTAATTTTTTCTTTATCTCCCCTCCCCCCCCCCCCTCTCTCTCTTTCTCTCTCTCTCTCTCTCTCTCCCCCGCACTCCACTTTCCCTCCCCACCTTTTCACAGACTTGGATCAGTCTGCATTAATGCCAGGAAACGCATGCACACAGGCACCTACACAATGTCAAAGCGCGCTGCCTGCATCTGAGCTTTTATCTCTCCTTCCCCGCGACACACATTTCCGTGGATAAGAGCGATTTGTGTTACTGCGAGCTAGACAAGTTCCTCTGGAACCGATCGACCAAGTAAGGGGTTTTTTCTTTTTTTGACCAATCCCACCTGGCCGAGGAGGAAGGTTGCTGCTTGCGTGTCTCTGCAGTTGAGCCTGCGGGATGAGGAAGTACTGCTGATCGGGAGGCTGAGCTGAGGTCTTTTCCTGTTACTACATACTTACCAGTCCCGCCAGCCCGCCCCCCCCTTTTTGACAGGGAGCCGTCCGGTCCACTGCAGACACTCTTTTCTTTTTATTACTCTTATCGCTCCACAAGGTCTTTAAGTAACCCTTCTCCACCTTTCCTGCATCTGTCCTTCCATCTGTCCATTTGTTTCCACCTCCTCCTGTCAACACCCAACTCCCTCACTCTAGCACCCTCCTCCTTCACCTCCTTCTTGAGGGTCACCAGCCACCGTCCATGGGCCCCCCGCCCCTCTCACCTCCTCCATGCCTTCTCCCATGTCTGTGTTCCGAAGCTGTATGCTGTGGTTCTACAAGCGGAAGGGTAAGGAGAAAGAGGCCGTGCACGTCTGGTGGTCCGCATGCATTCCAGTCCACGGGCAAAAGGAATCGAGTGGCGGCGTTGTTTTGTTCTTGTTCTGGGACGTGGCGGAAGCTTCGTGGCGATCAGGTCTACTATTTTCTTTGAGGTTCACAGACCGTTCAGATCAGGGGGGGCATCGCAGACTGTTTGGTGGTCGTCGGCTGTGTGGAATCAGTGATCAGAGAGGAATGTGTGTGCAGCGTGTCCTCCATCACCGTGCACACTTGGCGTGTTGTTCAACTTCGCTGGTTTTGCTAGTCCAACTAAACAATGATGTAATGGGTTTCTTTTTCTGCCAGGTTGGTAAAATATTGTGCGCTTATTCTGATAATCGTGTTTGTCAATGAACGATGGCCTTGTTATTTCGTTCGAGTTTTTTTTTTTCTTTCTTGTCCAAATTCAAGTTTATTATTCAAAACCTAATGAATTCTTTCATGGATGGTTAATTGGCAGGCAGTATGGCTTGAATGAAACGACGACAGACAATACGATATGTGTAGTAAATATCACAATGCAATACTACACGATATTGGCATTGACGATCATGTTAGGATTCTTCTTTTTCCCAGCTGAATCAGCAGTTGTGGGAACAAGGTGTCTCTGGAAGCGCGCAGCAAGCACAATGCGAGTCTTGGCAGCACATTTGCAAACCTCCGTGGTATTCTGCCTGTTTGAGGGAACGCACAGACGTGTCACTGAGACACATCGGCTCTCCGCACACCACAGGGAGCGCGGCAGCATCTCGCGACCACAGAGAACGCACACGGGAAGACCCACCGCACGAGGTGCGCTGTGAGAACGAGCCCCTGCGTCCATCAGCCGTCGGCTTCTGTCTAAAGCGACGCACCCGATGTTTGCCCGGACGAGACGTTAATGTAATACAAACCCGGTCCGAGCGCGTTATGCATTCGGGTCCCCCAGGGCCTGAAATGTGTGCGTCTACATATTGCGCTTCTGCATTGGACCCGGCGCGCGGCCTGCCGAAGGTAAGGGCTGATGGATGGGTAGGGCCTCGCTGCCAAGAACTAAGAGGGCCAGAGGAAGGCACTACAGACTGATTATCGGCGCTTCCTCTTAGCGGACCGTCCGGCTCACAGGTTGATTTGCGGCTGCGAGCCGTGCTAGCCCCGGAGTTCAGCTTTTTCTATTTAGAGAAGCATCATTTATTAATCGGCCCAGCTCCCCCGGCGGCGCATCAGAGTTGCCTGAGAGCCGTTAAGCTTTTCCCCTCTTCCTCTTGCACCCTCTCTGCTGTCGTTCGCTCCTCATATCGACAGTAGCCATCAATATCGCCTTCCTCTTCGTGAGGCCTCCCTGAGAGCCGACACCATCCGCCCAGGATGGGAGACCAGGCCGCCTCATGCCCCCCCCCCCCACCCCCCCTCCTCTCCCGTCTCCCTGGTCCTCCATCACCTCAGTACCATCTGCTCTGTCTACTGTGTTTTCTTTTCCACCTTTTGGACGTTGTCCACCCGTGTTCTTCGGCACATCATCTCTACTCCGGGTTTTTAGTTAGGAATATATTCCCCGTTGAGTCTCCCGTATCACTCGAGCAATAAGACAAGTTTATTTCACAAGAGCAAACTCGTGGATCTAACGCGCTATATTACCTCAGAGAAAACAATTCTCTTGCACCTCAGGAGTTTTGCGTTCCCCCGGCCCGGCATTTGAGTAGTCCACTGTAGTGAAGCCCTGTGCAGCATGCCGCATTCCGTGTGGACGGATGATGACAGAAGAAAATCAGGGATGAATAATTCACAAAGGCCGTTTGGAGACGCCGAGATCAGCATTATGGGGAGAGGTGGGGCATTGGAAAGGGACATTTCTAATTCAGTTTGTGAGAGGCGAGTTGGGAACAGAAGTGTGTCCGGAAGGCCCTCGTAATCACTGGAGCAGAACAATGGTGGTCTGGTTAATGAACCTCCGATGAAACGATTACAGAATAATTAGGAATGTAGCTTGTCGGGCTTCTCCATGGCAGCGATGCTTTTAGTGTGTGACTAATTTTGCAGGAAAGATTTCTGAAGAAGAATAAGCTAACCATAATGACATTACTTTGCCCATAGGATATAAGCTGATGCTGTATATATTTTCTGAAAGCAGTGGCGGGATAAAAAGGGTCGAATGTGTTTATGACGCCACCTAACTGCAATGTTCTTGGTTCAAGTCATTTCCAATCATGACTTCACTTTTACGTAACAAAACGGATGATTTCACCATAGGAAATCACGCCGACTGGCAAAAGCACAGATGTCATGTGATCCAATGACCTCAGGCTGTTTATTGGCAGTACTGTAGTCCAGTATCTGTTCCCCTGTGCTCGATATGAGGTGACCTTTACCGCCTATGTGACATCAGGCTGCTGACAGAGGTCTGCTGCTCTGCATTTGCTTCATGTGAAGCTAGCTGTGTTCCCTTTATTGATCCCCCGTGAAGCAACATATGGGCACATGGTCTCATTTGGCATTTAGTATAAGTAATATTTAGCAAAATGTGCGTGGATCAATTGGAGTTTATCGGGGTGGGTTTCACTGACTTTAGAGGGGGTCTAGTCGGCACACCTCTTGTCTGTCATGGCACTGGCTGTGTACTATTCTTACTGGGATGAAACTACATAGTGAAAGTTAATAATGAGCTATCATGTTGTAAAAATGTGAACTTAATACCAGTTAGACTTTTGCCCTTTTTTCTCCTGATAGTGAAAATGAATGAATGACCCACCATTTGATAAACGTTGTCCAGTCTTTCTGGCTCTATTTTTCTTCTGAATAACACTCACCAGGTAGTAGAATACCTACACTACTGTTGTGTAATGTACCTGTATCCCATCCTGTCCAGTCCTCCAACTTTTGTTGGTCCTGTGTCCCTTTTTTTTCGGTAAGATTAATCAATATTTTAGCGATTTGTTTTCACTCTGCAGAAGGGCAAAGGAGGTTCCTATCCAATGACGAAGACCGCGGTGACTTGCGGGTACGCTGCCTCATGTGACAGGATGTAGCTTCTGTCAGCTGGGTTGACTAATGGGTCGTACTTACCTGAAAGTGTGAATCACAGCGATTCAGACACAAGGTCGGGTATCTGAAGTATTTTAGTTTTAGTTTATTGGCCGCCTGCTACCGCTCCTCTCTCATGAACAGAGCCAAACAACATTATCTGCAGTAATCTGTTCATCTTGAGAGTCTGTTTGGCTGAGGGGAAAGTGAGAGGCCAGGCAGGCGCTGTCTGAGTGGATTGGCTCGAGCCTCCGCTGCCTTTTTTTTTTTTTTTTTTAAATGTCTTTAAAAGCTTTTTCCGCTTTAGCGCTGCCCGGCCCCTGAGCTAGCAGGGCCATTCAGCCGCTGTGCTTTCTGCTTTGCAGCTCAATAAAAAATGGCTTTTACACAGGGCGTAGTTTGGCAGCTATTTCACTGCATGGTTTAAACCCTGGCTGCGCGTTGATAGAGGACAGAATATTGTATCTCCTCTCATTGGCGCGTGTGTGTCGCACGTGTCAGGCCCAGGTCACTGTTTAATGTCACTGGCAGTCTGTTTATCTGTATTTGTTCTGAGGGTGCAGCCTGAACAGACTACTTTTTACACTGGGGAGGGCTGGGGGGAGTGTGTGTGTGTGTGTGTGTGTTGGGGGAGTGCACAAACACAGCAGAGAAAGAATCGGTACTGCCTCAGGAAACACTCAGGAGTGTTTTGCACCATTTTCTACAATGATCATTGGAGTCTGGTTCCTTTTTTAGGTTATCAATGTAAGTGCTCAGATTCAGAGTGTTGGATGCATTCGATTGGTTGCCGTTTTATAAGTCAATTACTGCAATGAGTAAAACAATATTCTGTTATTTTTGGCATCAACGCATTTACAACAAATGTTTGAAGACCATCTGATTCTACCTGTGATTTGTGACCAACTTGCCGTTCATTTAACATTCTTCATGTTCCCAGGTGTTTAGAGGCAATGTGTCGACATGCTCTGAATTAAGAATTTACAAAGCAGACATTTGTCATTTAGGCTACATCAGCGAAGCTAACATTGGCTGCTTGAATTTAAGCCGCTATCAGACTTTAGACAGTTTGACATTTCGAGCAATTTGTTGCTCTACTGCTGAGACTTAACGTTGGATAAGAAGATCAGCTTCAGCCAGGAGGTGGTTGGCTTGGATGAGCATGAAGGCTGAAAACCGCGGCCAGTCCGGCTCTTTTGAGGCTTTTACGCAGGAATAACTCTCGCAGGATCTTAAAACGCTGCCCCCTTTTTTTTTTTTTTTTTTTAAAAAGGACACGTTATGGCGTCGGCCATGTGAGGTGGTCGGACATACATGATTTCCAGACCGGACGTTATGAGCTCATTGGAGATCTTTTTTTTATGGTCATTTCTAGATGATTGCACAGCGTCCACCACTACTGCTCATTTCAGTCATTTCAGTGTTAGTTTCATCAGTGTGTGTGTCACAAGTGTAACGCCTGCTGCTGCTGTCAAGGGAAAAAGTGTTTCAGCGGGTGTGTCTGTGTGCTTACGTCCACAGCCCGAGATGCAGATGAGCGGGAGAAGTGGATCCACGCCTTAGAGGGAACCATCCTCCGTCACACCCTCCAGCTACAAGTATGTAACCATGCACTTGTTTCTGCGTGAATGTAGGAGTTTCTATTTGTATATGTCTAATCCTTCTACCCTGGAGACTTTGTAACAGCTGATGAGTAAGTATATTTGTGTGATTACTAAAAAAAAGGTCATTGGTGAGGAGTAGTGTCCAAAAAGTGTCAAACATCCCAGCGTTCATTGTGTGATTTTCATTGAATTTCAGATTGCATGCTTTGTAAATCATGTGTAGTGCTACACCACTCATCTGACGACTGAAAGGGACTTTGCATCAGGTCCTGTTATCAGCACTTTTTTCTTGCTCACACCTGATTGCTTTGCTCAACAGAGCAGTTGAATGGATATAAAGGTGGCATTCGCATCGTCATATAAGTAGCTGCTTTGGACCGACATTGGGACCTGTTTAGTTTTGTTTTACTGCTTGCAGAACACAATGGTTTTTCTTTTTTTCGGTCTCAGCAAAGTCTTTCCCCGGCTCGTCACGCCCTCTGGCTGTTTCCAACATCATTTCCTGCTCTCCTTCCCTATTTATTCCCTTCCCGTCCTCCTCTACATGCAGCTCTTTCCATCCCTCATGAGCAACCTTTTTAATTTGCTCTCCCTCCCTCCTCCTTATTTTTCCCTTCCCTCCCTCTGTGGCAAATCCCACTGATGTGCTACGTGTGCCTGCTTGTGCTCACGCACGCACTCACACGCACACACACACACACACACACACACATACCAAGCAGTGACGTTGCCCTACTGTCGTAGCGTCATGTGACCCTGCAGTAACCAATACGAGACATGGCTGCTTGATCAACCAAACGTCTGCCTCCGCGGCCCCAGCCAACCAGAGGGAGGCTCGATGCGTGTCCCTGTCAGCACTTGCTGCTGCTTTTGTGTGTTTTTCTCTTTTGCCTGCGTGTGAGGAAGTGTGCCTTTCCTGCCACGGGAGGGTCCTGGATTAACTCGGCTCTGTCTGCCTTCACACCAAGCGCTCGGCTGATAACGGCTGCCGCAGGAAGTAATGTAGCCAGATGACTGCAGAGCTAACGGCCACTGTGGTTTATGTTGCCAGAGCGGGAGCAGGGGGAGGAGGAGGAGGGGGAGGGGGGGGAGTAGGGGTTGGAGGAGGTTGTTTTTCTGTTTGTGTGAAGGAGGAGCTGGAAAGAAAGCCTGTCTTTACCAGGGCTGGTGGTTTCATTGCTGTAGGGAGAGAAGACCAGAATACAAACAAAAAAAAAACCCCAGCTTGTGTCAGGATAGAATTGCCTGACAGGGGAGATGTACCAGGTTTAACGCAGCATGTCCATTGGAACGAGGCACCCAGTAAGTAAGACTGACACACACACACACACACACACACACAGGCACAAGGGCCTCTGCACCAGAGCAGTGATCACTTTATCGGCTGCAGTGCGCTGCCGGGACAGCAGCATTTTAAAGTGGGTCACACTGTGTGGAGAGAGAATCAGAAACTGGGGGGGGGAGGGTGTTGTTTGTTTAGTGCGTGTGGGTGTGTGCGCACGCTTGAGAGAGTGCAGATGTTTGTTCAGGATCAAGTTAGCAAAGGGTGAATAACCTTTTTGGCATTTGTGTGTGTGTGTGTGGAGATCTCGTCCACAGCGATCTGTGTCTTACCTTTTTCGTTTCCCTCCTCCTAATTTAGTTTCTTTTCATGTAGAAATTTTGAGCCTACAATGGCCTGTTGTAATTCATAGTATTACGTACACGCATGTTCAAGGCCTGTAGTAAATATTACATGTGTTGGATGCATTACGGTTTTGATTAGGATCTTTTGTTTTGTAGTATTTGGTCAATACTGTTTTCTTTGACTTGATCCCCACTGTAAATGGAAAAGTGGCAAAATAAACGTCCCTTTTATGGTTAAGATTAGTAGTCATCCACTCCCATGTTTTGGCTTTGCTAACGATATTGTTTAGCTGGCCGCTTAAAAGTAAAACTAGTCTTGATGTAATTAAATGCCGAGCCGGAAAGATGGCGGCTCCTTTCCTTTATTAACTTGATTTCCTGGCGGAGTGTGAGTAAGCAAACGGGAGACCTTGCTCGCAGCGGACTGACCCAACAACGTGCACAACACCCGTGTGCCCAGTGATAAAGCATATTGACATTCCCCATCTGTGTCGCTATCGCTGTTGATTTTCACTCAGGACCTCACGTGGACGCCTACGCTTTTCCAGTCAGGCGAACGGCACAACCACCTTTTTAAGCGGAAGTTGCTTCTAGGCTTCTGTCCTCCGCGTAGAAGGAGCATGTTTCTGCAGCGGCAAGGAGGCTCTTCATGGCTTTTCTCCACTTCCCCCTGACGCCGTCTCTAAGAGGAAGAAAACCGAGCGCGAGAACCCGGACGAGGCGACGCGCAGAAGCCCACGTCCCCAACATGGTTGTACCAGGACCGGATTTAGCGACAGGGCTTCTGTTTCTTTCTTGACAGCCATCTGCTGTTGTGCTGCTTTCTATCGTGAGAGGAGTCACAGTGCTTTCGTTAAGGACGTGTCACCTGTGCGTAATTGGATCTGCTTCTGTGATTCTGCTTTTTTTTTTTTACTGTCGAAGCCAGCTGGATTGTTCTGGTTCAGACGAGCTCAGACAGACGGACAGAGACATCCTGTCACATCTGTCCCTCCAGTGGTTTAGTATTGTTATGCATTGATATTGTCTGTGCCCTGCTGTGTGTGTGTGGAGTCTGTTTTATCATTTTTAATTCTACCTGACAAACTAAGCTAATTAGAGAAAAACATCGTCCCCTTTGGGAATTCTCTCCAGATTTGAGGCCCTCAATTCAGTTTTGTTGAAGCCTGAAATCTGCATTCAGACTGACCTGCTGGCCTTTTATACCGGCTAGCCGTCAAACAATAGTCTTGATGTCTCCCCTGGTGTGGTACTTTGCTGGATGATTCCCCTGAACTGATGTGTGACCGCTTCCAAAGCCTGCTGACCGGTGGCTGACACAGACCTGGTTTTATCATTTATATCAGTGGATCATACGTGAATACGTTTATTTTACTTTGAATGTCCAAATACTGGCATTGCATGGCATCCGTTAAAACGTTTGCGCTAATGCCTCGGTGTGTGTGTGTGTGTGTGTGTGTGTGTGTGTGTGTGTGTGTGTGTGTGTTTCTCTTTCTCCACCCTCAGGAGGCAGAGACGGGATTAGTGCCGAGCGTTCAAGACTTTGATAAGAAGCTAGCTGAAGCCGACGCCTACCTGCAGATTCTGATCGACCAGTTAAAGGTAGGACTCCACGGAGCAAGCCCAACCGCCTCCGGCACTTCTCCTGGCCCATTTCACACTTTAGTGTCGAGATGCACAGATGCATCCGTAGATTCCTAATGGCCACTTAAAAATCTTTTGAATTTATCTTAACCGCACAATTAACATTCAAATCTGTCTTATGACTTTTTTTATTCTCTCACCTCGGCTGCATTTTCTTGCTGTTGTCACTCTCAACCTTAACAAAGCAGAAGTTGTTTAAGATTTGCGGTTGCACGGAGGTGAAGCAGATGACCGTGTGTTTTAAAAGAAGCAAAAGTGGCCGTTCTTGTTGAGAGACGCCTGCTTTCACCTCGAGCCACACATATTCACAGTGTTTTTCACACCTGTCAGACAGCGTATCCGTCTTAACTCATTTCCCATCTCTTCCCTCCCCCCCCCTCTCCTTCTCACCCAGCTGTTTGATGACAAGATCAAGGACTGCACGCAGGATGAGTCACGCAGCGTGAGTACCAGCAGTGTGTCCTTGTGTATCAGGTCTCTGTCGCTAGCAGCAGGGGAGGCGGGTGGCGTTCTGCGTGGCGCAGAACAGATGTTTACATCACTCGCTTTTAAGTTTTGAAGGCATCAGAATATCTCAACAGGTCATTGCGTTGGCTTTAAAAAAAAAAAAAACGTCCGTCTTTTAAATTTGCCCTGAGGGGGTGAATTAAGAATTGGCCTTTTCCATTTAAAGTTGTCAGACGGATTAAAATGCTGTAACTAATGGAGTATGTTCATTATCGATTTACTATTTTGGTTGCACGATTTAATAAAATCATTAAAAACGTTTAATTTCCCAAAGCCTAAATATACTGTCTTTAGATTTCTAAATTATTTACCAAATGACCAAAGCAGCATAAAAATGGATTTAAACATAAAACCTGGAATTGCACCACGAATAGATTTTTAACAGTCACTGGTTAGTTTTCTGTCCATTGATTAATTGAGCAATAGTTGCGAGGGACTGACCCATTGATCGTAGCACCACAGCTTAATTCGGCACATGATGGCAACACGCTATGCTTCAGAATGCAATAAAAGGATCCTAATATAATAAAAACCATGTAAAAACACTATGAAAATGTAAATAATTAGTTTTTAAAAGGGGTTTAATGTGAACATTACATTATTCCACCCGAGTGAGTTGTTATTGGAGGAAGCTGTTCGGTTTCAGTGTCTGTGAGCTGCTGCTGCTGCTGCTTTTGTTTTTTTTACCAGCAGCTGTGTGATCCACTTCCTCCCTGAGGTTAATGCTGACCTTTGGTCACTTGTTTTTTTCACCCGGACTTCACACGTCTCCTCACTGTGGGTTGACTGTTCTCTACCAGTTCAGCTTTACATGCTGTCAAACCTGTTGCATGTGCTTTTAAACTGTTGCTTGTGCTTTTTATTGCTGTTGGACTTTGCTGCCTGTTTATTTTTATATTTTTTGTCCTTTTTACAGAAAATAGAAATTTTGAAGGAGACCACTTGTGTAAGTCTGATCTTAACACATTTACCTTCCTGTCTTTAAGTTGATGTCAGTTCCAAGTTATTGAATTCCCCCTCTGCCTCCTGTCTTTCAGAGCATGGTAGAATCCATCAAGCACTGTATCGTACTGCTGCAAATCGCAAAGGTAAACGCGACTCTTGTCTGTGTAGTTTGGTTTGCTGCTTCACCAGTGTGCGCTGTGTGCTGCCTATTTGTGTGTCTCCAGGGTTAGTTCCCTGCTTATAGTAGCTATGTGGGTTGCTGGCTGATTTTTTTTTTTTTTTTTTAGGGTGTAGCCCGGTGCTCGTTTCATCACATGTTCGACTCGGCCCTTCCTCCTCAAGGAAGTGGAGAAATCCACTCTGCTTCTTTTTGGCTTGTTGGGTGGGAAAAAAAAGACTTGCGAGTAAGGCTCGAGGAAAATGTTGATTTACAGATCAGCGTGGTGAAGCAATCCCGTTGTTGACACTGAAAGATGTTGGCGGATTTGATCATGTGATGAAAGGATTACCGCATGCAGGAAGGCTCCTTGTGAGGAGACGGGCGGCTCTCATCGCTCGCTCTCCGCACTGCAGATGTTCAGATGCTCTCCCAACCGTCACACACAAGTAGTCTAACGTTGTCTTCTCAAAATTTTAAGGACCAAAGTAACGAACAGCAACACGCAAACGGACTTATAGTAAGTTTTGACGTTCTCCGTCCACTGACAAAAATGTAAATCAAGCCAATTGTTGCATACTTTTTCTTTTCTTGCCTAATTTTACTCTCCACAAATCCGATGAATCAGATCTCTCTAGTGCATGCCGTCTAATTTGGAGCGCTTTCCCTCTTGTCTTCCACAACTATCCTCTTTATTTAGCTTATGATTTCCTGATTGTATCTACAATTTTGACATTGTTTCAGCAATGGTTGGGAACTGTTCTTTTGATCTTTGCCCGTGCGTGTTCAAAATGCACGCTGTGGCAGAATATGTACGTGGACTACACGTGTGTCTGCATGCCAGTATGTGAGCAAATGATGCGCTTACTGACTAATTAGTCGACTAACTCCCTTTTGATTGATGCCGTGGACGCTGCCTGCTTATTGACCCATTGAGCACTAACGAACGGGAAGCCGTAGAGGGGCTCTGTCTTCATGTCGTTGCCACACGCAGAGCTTCCAGAGCGTTCCATCCAGGTTCAAAGGCTTATTTATCAGATAAGTGAGGTGGTTTAAATTAATTCAAAAACCTTCATTATGCCATTGGAAATGGTCGGTAATGTAATGTGGAACGTTTGAAGGTAATGGTCTTAACACAAGGAATCGTTTCAGCGCCTGTACAGCTCGTAGGCCTTGCTCTTATAGCTGACTTGGGTCATTAAGTATAGTATTAGGTTGTATAAATGGCACAGCATAAGCTCGGTTTATGCATCCAACTGCTCGTGTTTTTTTTTTTAATATATTTTTATCTGCCATTAGCTTTGTACTATCGTACTTCGTGCTATCGTTGCAGCCTTGGAACATCGAAACAAACGGCCACGTTGCCTGAAGGTCCTTTTAACGTGGAGCAAATACTAAATGAACCTGTTGTTGAAGACACTTGAGGAAAACAAACAGCGGCGTTTCGGAGGAATTCTTTAAACCGAGCACGCCACAGTCACTGTAAAGAAGAATCTATGCGCTTTTGGTTGGTTTCGGTTTGTCCGCGCTGCTCATGCTACCAGCTGCGTTTATACCACGTTCCCTTATAGCAACTAATGGATGGATACTTATTTATTTATCCCGACACAATGTTTGAACCACTTAAAGCTAGAACTTTTCCCCCTGTGTCTGCTTTTGCTTCATCTGCTGCTGGCTGGTCCCGCCCGATGTTTCTGTAAATTTTGTGTCCCTCGTGTACTTCAGTGCCAAAAAGAGCCCCGCGGGGGATGGAGAGGTAGGTTGTTTGAGTGGGAGGGAGAAATAAGGGCCGATAAGGTTTTGCTTTAACCCGTGCGGTCATCTGGGTCATTGGTGCCGGTGACCCCGTTACGCCGAGCCTACGGGTGGGGATTGAGGGTCGATATTCAAAAGATGGCGGACGGGTGCAGAATTTGAAAAAAAGTCTTGCTGGTTTTGACCAGAGGGAGATCAAGTTACCTATTTAGTCTGTGGTGTTAATTTATTCCTTTATCCCAAAGGCGCTGCTGGTTTGTTGTGTAAAGCTGCCGGTGTTTTGGATTTCCATGGTTTCACATCAATTTCGGTAACGAAACCATGAAACGCTCATTTCCTGGAAAGGAAGTGAAAGGGAATTGATCTGCTGAGTTGCGGTGGGGTGTGTTTTATTTCCCCGTTTGTTTGATAGAGGACCTTACATTGACATCTGGAATGGTGTTTTGTGGGTACATTTGGTCACAGTCTAGGTCGGAAATAAATATGAGGTTTGCCTGTTCGACAGGAGCGATTTTTTAAAAAAAAATTCTCTCTACTCTGCACCATGGGATTTTAATCTGCAGGGTGACGTCCTTTAGTCATTTTAGATGAGTAAGCGGGCAGTGGCGCGTGGTCGCTTTATTCACAACAAGTGTCTGATGTGGTGTTTTTTTTTTATTTATTTTTTCCAGAGCACCATAAACCCAGTGGATGGGATCTACCAACCCTCTCTGGAACCTCCAGTAGTCAACACCACAATGCCAACACAGACCACACTACCCACAGGTACTGAGCATGCATCGTCACTGCATGCATCAACGTGTATGTCGGGCCCACCTAGACTTCAAATGGGCAACGAATCCCAGAGAAGGCAACAGCGCCCTCTGCTGTTCACTCCGGGATCCTCCAGTGTAGTTTTATTAAGTGAATCAATTTAAATTCAACGGCATGACTAAGATCTGACTTTGTCATATGACTGATTGGGCTGCTCCAAAAATGAACCATGCATAGTATGTCCCGCAAATTTAATTCTCTTAATAGCCTCTAGGCTGAGGCTTCTCTCTGCAGCGTCTGAGAGCGGTTTTTAATGTGATGTTGCATCATTTTAAGGCTTCTGCGCTGAATCGTATCCTTTCTTTTTTTGTTATAGACGCTTCACAGGTGTGTAAATCCGACGTACGCCCCTCGACGTTGTCCGTGGGTCCCATCGTCACGGTGATGGGCAGTCTGCAGACGCCAACTCCCAACAGCACAGGTGAAAGTTAATTCAACCGATACTAAAGCGAAGCACAGCATCGTGTGTGTCTCTGTGCTCAGGCAGCAGTATTGAAGTGCTGTGCTGTGCACTAAGGAGTCCGGCTGCGTGCTGGAGAGCACTGTTAATCTGCTCTGCAGATGAAGCCGTCCCCGCGTTAAAGACAGCCCTGTGTTACGTTACGCTGCCAGCCGGAAAGGAGCGCTTTGGTTAAACAGCATAATGTTGATTTGATTAGCGAAACAAGAAATGCTGCAAAACAACGTTGACGTGGACAATGTTTGATTTTTTTTTTTTTTTTTTTTTTTTTTTTTTCTTTTAGGGAGTGGTCCGTCGGGCACCAGCAGCGGCATCGCCTCGCCCACTCACATCCCCCTCCCCTCCCACTCGGTGCCAGACTTCTCTTACTCCTCCAGCGAGGATGAGTTCTACGATGCGGACGAGTTCTACCAGAGCAGCACTTCCCCCAAACACTGCATGGAGTGAGTTCATTAGCACGCCGCCCGCCTGCAGCCAACACTCCACACAATCAATCTATTGTTCCGTAACTTCAAAGCAGCACTATGTAATGATGCCGTTTGCCGGCTGGGGGGGGTGTGGACTCTGTTGAGGTCAGATTATAATTAAGTCGAGGGAGGACACGATCTGTTGTTAATTTCCTGCCTCCTCTCCACTCCCTCCCTCTCCTCACCAGTCCTTCAGGGCCTCAAGCTGCCTCGCTGCTCAGCAATGAGGCGATGGGATTGAAACGACCGAACACCACAGAGTCCCTGAACTCGTCCATGTCCAACGGCACCACGGACGCAGGTAAAAAGGGGAAGCGCACGCGCACGTATAACAACAAAACTGTGACGTCGGTGCAGCAGAGTGAGAGTTTTGCGCCGCTGTTGTCTGCAGACCAGTTTGACCACGAAGACCGCGATGACGACGGAGAGGGCGAGTCTGTGGAGGAGCACAAGAGCGTCATCATGCATCTTCTCTCTCAAGTTCGTTTAGGCATGGACCTCACGAAGGTAACCCCTCCCCCATCCGCCCCTACCACGCCACCGGACTGTCATTACCTAGTTTTGTGTCATTCTATTGCTGCATTGGTCCTTTTAATCCTTTAATTACCAGCATTGTTAATGCAAGTGATTTTTTTATTTTTATTGAACAACCCATGCTTTTTTTCCTTTTTGGTTTTATTTCCCAGGTGGTCCTGCCTACTTTCATTCTGGAGAGGAGATCTTTGTTAGAAATGTACGCAGACTTCTTTGCACATCCAGACTTATTCGTAAGGTAAGGGTCATCGCTCTCTCTCTCTCTCCCTGGCGGAAGCTATTGCATCGCACCGATCTCCAAATAAAATCACAGGCGGTGAAATGTAAAGTAGTTTAACTCCTCTGTGTGACTCCCGCTAGTATTGCTGAGCAGCTGGAGGCCCGGGACCGCATGGTTCACGTGGTAAAGTGGTACATGTCAGCTTTCCATGCAGGGAGGAAAGGCTCTGTGGCCAAGAAACCCTACAACCCAATCCTGGGGGAGGTCTTCTACTGCCACTGGGATCTGCCCAGCGAAACAGACGAGCCTTCCCCCAACGCGGTGAGAACCGCTGCTTCTGCAGCCCCTCCTGCTTCTGGGCTATTAGTGGCTGTGTTCTACAGTTCAAACGGCAAATTAATTTCCCATGAGACAAATCTGACAAAACTGTACAGATGTTTATATTCCAGCCTGATTTTTGGGAAGAAGGTTGTGCTTCATATTGAAATGTTAATTGGCAATTCGGCATTCAAAACGTTTTGTTGTCGCCCTGTTAAGCTCATTGAAACTTGAACAAATGAACAAACTGTGTTCTTATTGCGTGGTTGCCAGGTTGTGCATGTTGGTAACCTAGGTAAAACTCTCCTCGACCCTCCAGGAGCCGGTGTCGGAAGGTCCAGTTCCGTGGTCTTCATCTAACAGCGTGTGTTTTGTGGCTGAGCAGGTCTCCCACCACCCACCCAGTAAGTGTGGATCCTATTCCCTTAGCCCATTTATTTTATAATAACTCTAATAAATGCCACCAATCCATTTGAATCAATATAAATAAAGGGCAACAATGCAAAGAAAAGAAGGTTTTCTGGACTGCCGTTGAGACGTTGCCATTTTTCAACATTTGCTTAAGGACTTCCTCCTTTTTTTTCTGCAGTTTCTGCATTCTACGCAGAGTGTTTAAACCAGAAGATCCAGTTCAACGCCCACATCTGGACAAAGTCAAAGTTCTTAGGCATGTCCATAGGTGTCCACAACATTGGCCAAGGTACCTAAAGAGCGCCGCTCCATACACTCCAAAATGTACACGTATATTTTTTTACTCCCTTTACTGTCGCTACATCGGGTAGTCTTATTAATTATTTGCCGCTTTTGTGTCAGGCTGTGTGTCATGTTTGGAGCACGATGAACATTACGTCCTTACCTTCCCCAACGGATACGGCCGGTGCGTGTTGCCTCATTCTCGCGTCCCCCACATCTTTGTGGTCATCGGTGTTACTGTCCGCTGAACTGAGCCCGTGTGTGCAGGTCGATCCTGACGGTGCCGTGGGTGGAGCTGGGCGGCGAGTGCAACATCTCCTGCTCCAAGACGGGCTACAGTGCCAACATCGTGTTCCACACCAAACCCTTCTACGGAGGGAAGAAGCACAGGATCACTGCTGAGATTTTGTGAGAGGAAAAACAGTTACTCAGTTTTTATATCAAAGACTTCTGTACGAAAAACTTTGTTTTGTTTTTTTACCAAAATTTAACGCTGTTGTTTTCTTACACTCAGTCCACCTAACGATAAGAAGTCTTTCTGCTCCATCGAAGGAGAGTGGAACGGAGTGATGTATGCCAAGTGGGCAACTGGAGTGAGTCTTTTCTTTATACAATGCTTTTTGGGGCTTTTGGCGAACCACTCGTTACACTGGGATGATTACTAAAGGAAAGTTTTGTTATGAATAAATATCGTACTTTCTTTGTTTCTAGGAGAACACTGTGTTCATAGACACGAGAAGGATAGGCATCATCAAGAAGAAAGTGAGAAAGCTGGAAGACCAGCTGGACTATGAGTCTCGGAGGTGAGAAAATCAAGCTGCTTTTGATCACCACAGTGAACCCACCCAGGTATTTTTTTTTTTTTTTTTTTTTTTTTTTTTAAAGCAAAACTCATTTCCTCTCCTCTAATCCCCAGATTGTGGCGAGATGTGACGTTGAACCTGAAGCAGAGAGACATTGACGCAGCAACGGACGCCAAGCACCGGCTAGAGGAGAAGCAGAGAGCCGAAGCCAGAGAGAGGAAGGAGAACGAGCAGCAGTGGGAGACCAGGGTGAGTCTGTTCTTCATCCACCAGAAGGAACCAGAACACCGTGTGATGATCTTTTCCCCTTTTAAGCTCTATACATTCTGACAACAGGTTACCAAAAAGTAAGCGTTCAATTATTTTAAAGATAACGGAACAGTTTGTATCACCGTCATATAGCAGGAAAACGATGGCAACTCACTATACAACCAAAATCTACACATTTTAACCTTTTTATTTCACTGAAGGAACAAATCGTGGTTGGGAATGCCAGATTGTTATGCATTTTTATTTCAGGATCCGTTCAAATGTTAGTGAATGCTAGTGAACCATGTTTCTGCTTGTGTGTTTGCTGCAGCTGTTCCACGAGGACGGGGAGTGCTGGGTTTATGACGAGCCTCTATTAAAGAGATTAGCCTCTCAGAGGCCCTGAGAAGACGACGCACACGCTGATACACATGGCATACATATGCATAAACAAATGCACACACAAGAGTCTTCATAAGAACTCTTTTGGGGGTGGGGGGGAAACCACTTTCTTTTCCAAGCCTTGGAATGACTGATGATTGAAATATGTACACAGCTTTGCAATTGACTGTAAAACAACAATATGGAAATGAATGACATCAAATGGAGAAGCATTTAAGATCTAATGTGAACTAGTTAAAGGCTCCTCTCCTCATTTGGGCGAATTCACCTCCACCGATACCAGAGGAGACTGGGCAGCGCACAGTGAGGACGGCACGTCTCTCCTCCTCCCCGCCGCTTTTTATGACCACGCCCTTCATCAGCCCCAGAGGCCGAGGCAGAGCAGCACTCCTTTTCCCTACACAAACGCTTGTTCTTTTTGGATTGGGGAGGGGGCAAGGTGTGTGTGTGTGTGTGTGTGTGAGTCAGAGATTGAAGGTGTTGAAATAAAAAAAACCTTGAAAACAAACACAAAATGAATTGGCGGTGTACATCTCAGGGAATCTGATGACTGAGGAGAGAAAGCTGCTGCCCCCTCAGAGTCTGACAGCCTTAGAACGATGGAAGTGATGAGTCTTAAGGGGGTAGGGGGAGAAGTTCTCCGATTGCCTGCAACTAGTTGTAACTGTTTATCTAGAGATATACATATGATCGCTATATAAATATATATTATTTTTCAATTGTTTTGTTTATTTTTCTTTCTTGGAATAGTGTAAAAACAAAATTGAGTATATGAACATGATGGCTTTACATTTTTAGGAATCATTCCATTTAAGTGTTTTTGTGTTGCATTTCCATTACGGGGTCGACGTGGAAACACACCTTTGGTCCGTCGCGCCGTTCAGAAGCAGAGGCCTACATCATCCAAACTCACTGATTTGTGAAACGTATATGCAATAAAGAGATCATTGACGTTGCCCGTTCAAAGGACAAATTTCTGTCTCCACTATGTCAACGATTTGGATAAAAGGCTGATGGGACTTTCTCTCTGGGCAGAGAACAAGCAATCCTCTGTAAATGTTAGCGAACGAACAAATGAGGACGTATTTGTGTTTCATGGTGAGGACGTTTGACTTGGACTGAGTCCGTAAAGTCTCCTTGTTCCACACGTCGTCTCCCGGTGTCTCCAAACCCACAGAGGTCAGACCTGTCAGGAAGTAAGGAGAGTGAAAAACCAAGAACCAGTGTGGACTTTTGAAACACTGCTCTCGTGTCACAGTGCCGCTTTATGTCCAGACTGCGTCTGATGTCTTCATTTGTCAACTTCATTATATAGTCACCACATAGAGGGCAATATTTATTGCACATCTGTCCTTAAACCATTCCTTGTCTTCTTTACGGTTCTGTTGAATGGATACAAGTGCGATGATTTGGAAATAAAAATATGAAATGATAAAACGTTTTTACCTGATGATGCTTAACATCTTTCAGTGGTGTAGCAAGCTCACATCAGAAATGAATGTGTTTGATTTCAATGATTATTGAAGGATCCAGGTCTGAATCTGTTGAAGGGGATTTATAAAGACAAACGTATTGCTGGTGCTGTGTGTGTGTGTGTGTGTGTGTGTGGGTGAGAAAAAATAAATGAAACAATGAATTTAATCCTGTAAACCCGTAAGCATACAAAAATGCTTTGAAATGAGCCAAATTAAATTCAGTGTCCAAGCTCAATTAGTTTGTTTTAATTACCTTTTTTTCCTCCATGCTATGTTTTTGTAAATTATATTTAATCGAGGCCTTGCCATACACTTCAGTATAACTCAGTATTGCCTAATAGAGAGCAATCAAAATGTATTTTTATTTCCATTTTGATCATAACCTTTGATTGTATTTATTGATGCATAATATTAAATCTCCATAAATTTATTCCTGAGATTTTGTCTTTTGTTATTTCAAATTAACATTGCTTCTCGTCTTATAGCTCACAACATTGTGACAGACTTCATTACATTTACATTACATGTCGTTGAGCTGGCGCTTTTATCCAAAGCGACTTACATACATCCGTGGGCTTCACATTTTAGCCTGGGAAGCAATTGGGTGTCTCGCTCAGGGACACTTCGACATGGGACATGGAGCAGACAGGGTTAGAACCACCAACCTTGCAACCAGCATTGTTAATCGTCCAATATTAAATTACAAAAATTCCTTTGATTAAACAAAACTGTGTTTGTAAACAGACATCATGTAAGCACAACAAAAACGTACTTGATCTTCTTAAAACTAGATAAAATAGTTTGCATCGCTACAAAACATGGCCAGAGCACAATGAATGCATCCG
Source organism: Apeltes quadracus (assembly GCA_021346845.1). NCBI lineage: Eukaryota > Metazoa > Chordata > Actinopteri > Perciformes > Gasterosteidae > Apeltes > Apeltes quadracus. Next base: position 5,240,794 of record CM037924.1, on the reverse strand, counting down.
CCTTATATAAGGTGATATGTGGTGTCAAATCAACATTCTTTCCATTTCCAAATGCACTGCACCGGCAGGGGCGCTGTGCTCGGAAGTATTTTTCCCATCAGCCAGTGCGACAGCCGCTATAAAACAGGTCCGCACCCTCTGCTAGTCCTCATTCCTCGGCTGCACATCAGGTAACCATCAGCTCAAAGACCAGCGCTACTTGTTCTCGCAGTCTTCCTAGATGACCAATAGTTTAACCTGTAACCCCGATTTTCAGACAAGCTGCTTCTCTGCCCATTCTTGTGGTCATGCGCGGCTTTCTTTTAGTTTATGACTTCCTTTTAACTGACGTCTTAGACTCTTAGCAGCAGGCCTCCACCACGTGACTCGTGCTAGTTCTCAAACTAGCATTAGCCAAACGTTCCCTCTCTTTAAACGAGACCAACCTTGCTGAAGCTTTCCCCCCCGTGACTGAATGATGAGAAAACATGTTGGTAGGGACATCTGATATAATGTGATGAATGCCAACTTTCTTCTCCTGACTTCACGGGACAAGGCCCGAAGCCGGTTCGGCTCCACGTTAGCTGCGCGGCTAGCGAGCGTTTAGCTGCTACGCGGCCCGACCTTTGCCTTTCGTTGCTGCACGTAAGACAAGCATAAAATGTTCGACCTTTTCTGTTTTTTTTTTTTTAAACAGGCCTTTGGAAGGAGTCACTGGAAAATGGAGTTGGCGGCAACACGGTAAGCAAGCCGTAATCTCTTAATTTTGGACTAGTGAACACTCACTCACCACGTGTGGTTTAATGTGAATTTCATCAGTTGGCGCCAATCATTTTTAACTAAACGTGCCTTTTTTTTATTTTTCAGGTTGAAAAAAATGTGCCCTGACGTTAGTGGTGAACCACCTTGCAAACCAAGCTGGTGAGTTTCTCTTCCCCCCTCCCTCCCCTGCTAAACCAGTTTGTTCCAAGTTTGTGATGAATTTTAGAGTAGTGGACAGATGTGATTTCTGACAAATTATTAACTGAGACTTGGATTACGCTGTGCACGTTTTTTCTCCCGTGACCAACATGTTGCTGAACTGTTCTTTTCTACAGGTGTCTCCGAAGATGAGTCATGCGGGAAGCAAGTGGGACAAAATGAGGTAAGGACCACTTAAAATATCTAGACAGATTTATGCTTCCCTGAGGATTATTTACGGTTTAAGGCTTAAGATGGGGCATTTTTAAGCACTAACTTGAGTACCCCCCTCAGAGAAACGTGACTCTGCCTTTTTTATCCTGCACATTGTGCTAGTGATGACATTTATTTGCTACTCTCGACCACATGGATGACGATACTTTCAACCCACCAGTTGATTTATCTGAGGCACAGAACTTGTTGCCTTCGGGTCGTCAATTGTTACTTTGATTGCTCATTGCTTGTGTTTCTGCAGGTAGTGCCGGCCTTTGTTCACTTCAGTGATGGGACAGCAGGTAAGGGACAGTTCTTTCTGTGGTATTTTTAACGAAACCTGTAAATGATGAATTGTTTAAAAAACATTGGGAATCTCTCTGAAAAAAGTGAAGGACAACTTTTTACTGATACAGAACAGATTGAAATTCTTCCATATAATAATGTGGGAGCTCTTACTAATATCTAGTTTTAACTTGCAGTGTTGTCCATCAACATGCTTTGCAATCGGCTTTCTTCATGGTGAGTGACTTTGTACATGTTTTGATTAAAAAAGTTTAATCTGATACAATGATGAGCCCATAGTTCAACAGATTAACAATGACGATTACGCGTTTTTGTCTTTCGCTCCTATCTGATGTGTCGGCCTCGGCCACCATTGAGCACACTTGTTGTTCCAAGCGCCCTTTTAAAATATCCATCTTTTTCAGAGGTCACTGATGGGAACACCATTGTCAGCTTCTAAATTGAGGTGAGTGTGCAGGTCCTCAGTAGTGACGATTCCTAAATATTGAACATTAAAAAACCCTTGTTGTGCTTGATACAATGATGAGCCCATAGTTCAACAGATTAACAATGACGAATACGAGTTTTTGTCTTTCGCTCCTAGCTGATGTGTCGGTCTCAGCCACCAATGAGAACACTTTTTGTCCCAAGCTGCTTTTATAAATATAAATGTTCTTCATTTTTCAGCAGCGGCAATGAGTAACCCCCCCATTGATAGCCCTCCAATTGAGGTGAGTGTGCAGGGCCTCACTGGTGAGAAAGAACATTACTGCGCGATACAATGATGAGAGCATAGTTCAACAGATTAATAATGACGATTATGAGTATTGTCTTTCGCTCCTAGCTGATGTATCGCCTGCAGTTGTCATTTAGTCTTGTGTAACAAAGGCAAAAGGGGCTCACAAATCTCTTCTCCCCCAGCCAGATGTAAAACCCTCATGCCAGAAAATATTCAAGACTTTGGTGAGATCATCTTATGATTCAGTTTTTCTGCAAATTTTATTCAGATGTGATGAGCAATAATCAGGTCTCCGATATTTTTGAGGAAGTAAGTGAATCTGATCTGGATTGTTTGTTGTAAAATAACTGGATTTTTTTAATTCAAAGTAACTTACACAAAGCTTCTCTTGCAGGTGATGGCGATGGTGTTGCGTTGTCCAGAGAGCAAAATGTCACAAGCGGTGAGTAATGAGGGCAAAAACCAGACTCAGATGACCATGTTCAGGTGGTATAGAATTATTGTAGCAATAATTCATTACGGCCCATTGACCACTGAATGCTACCTCATCTGAGTCTGAAGGTGCTGCACACATTGCCACCAGTATTTGATCTCCCTTTGACCTGTGATGATAAAGTTAAGACTGACCAATCCATGGAGTCGTTTATTAGCTCTAACTGACCTGGTCAGTGTGGCTTGGGGCATCTTAACTTGTGGTGTGCGTAATTGACTCACTCGGTTCTCTTTTCAGGTTGGGGCTGCTGACTTTAAAGGCCTCTTTGGAAAGCGATCAGTTTAGGTGAGACGATGAAACTCCTCCGGTAAAATGAAATGAGCGATTTGGGTTAAATGATGGTATAACAAATGTCTGACCTGAACTTCTTTGTGGATAATTTCTGTTACTGATTAACCCAGTCAATATATATTTTTAGTCAACACTTCATTGAATACTAATAAACCTAAATATTTGTGCATCCACCAGGAATGGGCTCGTTCTCGCGCACCATGGTAAGCCTTTGAAGCCGCGCCAATTGTATTCAGAATTGTCTGAAGTTTTTCATCCTTAACCTTGCCACTAGACCTGTGATGAAAAGATTCTGCCAAATGATATCTCATGATTATACTCCTACCGTTCCATTTTTTTCTGAGGCAATGTGGTCTGTTAAATGGCTGGTCTGTTAATTCAGTTTCCTCTACTCGATATTCACAAGACTGTTTCTCTCCCACAGAATGGAACACTCAACGCCCTGATGCTGACCCGCGGCAACAGTTGATATGTACTTGTACGTTTATGAAATTGTGGAAATAAACGTTCTAAAAAAATCGACATGTGTATTTTGTTACTCAAAGCTCTAACGGACACAGTGGCTAAATAAACGCAATGACGTAGTGTTGCTGCCGCGCATATGTAATATAATCTGTTCGGTATATTCTGTAACTTTCCAAAGAGGGCAGGCATGTAAATGGCTTTGAAATGCCGTATAATAAACAGAAGCCTGAGCGCAGTGGTTTAAGGGCGGGGTTGGCTGTGCGCATGCGCCGTTATGACGAGCGCAGGGGTAAATGTCCGCCAATAAGTGTCCGTGTTTGAACAAACCGGAAAGGGACCGCGCCGCGTTCACGCTGTTCTCGGCCGCCTCGGAAGCGTCCTCTTCACCCATGTTTGTGCGGTGGCTGCTGCCTGTTCTCCTGGCTCTGTCCGCGGAGGCCAACTTCATTTCCAACGTTTCTACTTACTATTTTAATTACATCTATTGCAACCTATGGGAGGGGGAGTGCCAGCCCAACCAGGACGATGCAACACAGCAGGGTAAGATTTATTGTCACGAATAAACACGCCGTGTACATTTCCCGTTTTTTATCCTCGCCTTTTGGTGCTGATGTATAATGCGGGCGTCTCGATGCTTGGTAGCAGTTCCCACTCGGGACCTCTGGGCGGGTATTTCTCACGACTACAGCAGCCTGCTCCATCAGTGGTACTGTAGCCTGGGCCAGTGCTGTGATTCCGGAGACTGCAGGATCACCAACAACATCACAGGTATCGCGCTGCATGTCACGGTCCGTCCCGTCCGCATCCGTGTCGTCGCAGCTCATTTAGCTGGTTTCATTCATTCAGTTGCTCTGGTTGTACATTTACAGCATGCAGCGTTCACTGACATCGGTATACTCGTTGCTTTAATACTTTCACTTCTGGAACCTACTTATTACAATATAAAAAGCATGAGACGTTTACATTGTTATTAAATATACATTTGAAGGTAAATGAGCAGTGTATTGAAACCATAGATTAGGCCGTATTGTTAAAATGACTGATATCTAGGTCACTAAATGAGCTTATTATGGCATTAAAATGCCTTTTTGTTTAAAGGCAATATGTGACTCTGGCAGAAGACATTCAGAATGCCTTGAACTTTAGTGTTTTTGTTGTAGTTGCAACTATAAAGTTCAATTTATTAGCTTTACAACTGTATAGTTAAATACTTCCGTTGCTTTCCGTCATTACTCTTTGACATTGAGGATTGCCACATCTTCCCATCTTTAATTCCAAAGCCCTGACACTGCAAGGGTTAATTATCTAACCGCTGCGGCCGTCTTTGTCCTCTCTCCTGTGACACGTGCAGGCCTGGCGAGGGACCTCAACGCCAAGGTCCACGGGCAGCACCTGGTCCAGTCGGTGGTTCTAAAAGCCATCCAGGGTTTTATCAACAACCCGGAGTCCAACAAACCGCTGACGCTCTCCTTCCACGGCTGGTCCGGCACCGGCAAGAACTTTGTGGCCCGGATCATCGCCGACAACCTCTACCGCGACGGGGTGAAGAGCGAGTGTGTCCGGCTCTTCATCGCCCCGTTCCACTTCCCCCACGCCAGGCTGGTGGACACATACAAGGTGCGACGCGCACAGCCTCGTTGGCACGGAGTCTGACCCTCTGTGCCAGGGACGAGCTGCCAGTGTCCTGTGTGTTGTAATTCAGCCGATCGATGATAACCTTCTGTACAGATGCTTTAAACCAAACATCGGTCCAACGCGTACTGACACGCTTGGCTTTTTGGAACCTGAAACCAGGTTACAGGTAACAACGTTGTTCCCAGCTAATCACCTTTTTTACGCAATCACTACGTTACTTTGAACTGAATCCAGATGTGAAAGGGAATAGTACGCACGATCACCATCTATGTCACTTGACAAGCTCTATTTAGATGGTTGATGATGGTCCTTTTGTACGGTTCAGCCCTTTGGTTTATATTTGAGCTGAAGTTGAGGTTTTTTCCTAGTTGTGTCCGACTCGAAGCCCTGAAAGTCGCCGCGGTGTGGTTGGTTCTGTGTGCAGGGCCAGCTGAGGGAGGCGATCCGGGACATGGTGCTGCGCTGCCCGCAGACTCTCTTCATCTTCGACGAGGCTGAGAAGCTTCACCCGGGCCTCATTGATGCCATCAAACCCTACATGGATCACTACGATAACGTCGATGGAGTCAGCTACCGCAGAGCCATCTTCCTCTTCCTCAGGTTGGGTTGCATAAACAGGCGCATCAAATATTCGCTGTGCCTGGTATTCTGGCAGCTCATCTGAAATTAACGATGCTCCTTTTTTTTGTTCCCATAAGCCCCCTAAATCCATTTTTCATATTTTCAATTACTGTTCGATTACTGCTGACGGATAATCTGCGTTTTAAATATAGGTACACTATGAAAAGGCCTGAACACTGGTAACATACACAATATGTCACGTTTTTTATTCAGTGACGTGGCGTTATTCTCCGAGTTTACCAACAGTTTCAGGAGATAATATCTAAGCGTAGTTATGAATATCATTACTTTTATCCTTATAAATCATTCATCAGTTAATGTATTCAAACACAGAGTGCAAACATATAGTTTAATTATCCACAAACCCTCATATCTTATAATATGGGCAATGCACTGATGCGTTGAACCAAACCAGGAAAAAATCAAATCCTCCATAAACCACCTCAGAGAGTTTCCGTCAGGTTTTCCCACGTGCCCTATGTCTCTGCAGTAATATCGGTGGAGCCACGATCAATGACGTAGCGCTGGACTTCTGGCACTCGGGTCAAAACCGAGAGGACATCGGCATGGAAGACCTGGAGCATCGGCTTCGGGCTGAGACTATGGAGTCCCATGGTATGCCCTCTCTGCCGCTTTCCACATGTTCAGCTGCCAGCTGGGGTTTTAACACTTCGCTTCAGCTCTGTGCCATTTCATCGCGTGCAGGAAAGTGAAACATTTTTGTGTCAGCGCCGTGAACAACAAACTCTTATCCCATGTTTGGTTTGTTTGGGCGGGAGTTCAAATGACTCAACTGATCCAAGAGAATGAGTTAAAAGTATATATAGAGCTGCAGCCGGGAATATTGATTTTTGGTGGAATCGATGAAACGAGCAACCCTCTAGCATTAAAACCAGCCTCTCCTAGCTTCATACAAAACCTTCATTTGTGCAGTTTTTATTGTGTTTTCGGAGTTGTAAGCTTGCTCCTGGGTTCCCAGGTGGGTTCGCTCAGAGTGAACTGATGTCCGGCCACCTGATCGACTTCTTCGTGCCGTTCCTGCCTCTGGAGTACCGCCACGTCAAGCTCTGTGCGCTGGACGCCTACACAGCACGAGGCCTGGAGACCGATGAAGCTACGCTGGATGAGGTTGCCAAGGCGATGCTGTATGTCCCCAAGGAGGAGAGACTGTTCTCAGCTCAGGGATGCAAGTCCATCCCCCAGCGGATCAACTTCTTTCTCCCTTAGAAGGAGGGAGCGACAGACTGACAGACTGAGACCTGGAAGGGATGTGAGATTGATTCAGCAACCCATTTATCCCCCCCACCCCCCCGATACCAACACGTGTCTGTCCAGGTCCCCCCGAGAAGGCCAGAAAGCAGGACTGATCCTGTATAAGAGGCGAAAGCAGCTTGACTCATCCTGCAGACATGAGCAGCACCACACGGTCATCATGTGCAGTTCGGCTGCTCTTCTTCACCTGCCTGGTTTGAATCCTCACTGTATGAAAATGCACTATTACACAGAACTAGTGTCGTGAAGATTGACTAATACATTTTTGTCTCGCTATTTATGTCTGTGCCCCTTTAGCAAAAGTCTTATTTTTACTGTTTTTTTAAGTTTACCTTCATACTTTCTGTGCTGGCTTTGGCCTGTAAAACATTGTGGTTAATTTGGACAGATTATTTATTGATATCAGTTGTGATGTAGTTTTTTTGTGGAGTTGGTTGAATGAACGTTTAATTAGTGCAGCCTGTGGTATACATAAATATTAAAAGAAAATGTAATGTGGCTGTGTAACTGCGATGCTAATATTACTGAAAATGTGAGCACACGCCTCAAAAGCAATGACTGAAGGATTTATTGTTTTGTATTTTTTTAATAAGTGCTTTTAACATATTTTTAATAGTCTGTTACTATTGTGTCACATGTCTTGGTGTCATTATTAATTCATTTTGGTCATAAATTATTCTTGTTGACTTGCTTTAATGCTTTCACATAAGCTCAAAGGGGTCTAAGGTTGTCTACTTTAGTGCTTTTCAGTGCTAAAGCTCAGGCTCAAGAACATGAAATGAAATGTCCGAAATGGTATTTTACGAAAATAAACACAGTAAACTGACAAAGGTTTTCTGAACGAATTATTTTGATGGGATTCATTTGAATAAATCTGTGCAGTTTTGAGGATATGTCCTCATGCCAACCAGCTATTTCTTCAAACAGTGCAAGAATGCAACAACGTACATAAAAGAACTGAACGCTTGTCAACATGACAGAACACAGATTTTTATTTGAAGGCACCATATGTCTTATTACATTTTGCCCGTTGACCGACATTTAAAAACTGTCAAAACTTTAATGTTATTCCATACGTGCGTGATTCACGCAGGGCGCATCACTCTTCCTTGGGCGTGTATCAAGCAAACGCGTGGTCTGTTCCCATTGGCTACACCGGTTGTCCTTCCAGATTTCCTCTCCTCCGATTGGCCGAGACGAATAACGCTTCCTCGTTGAGGCGCAAAGCCGTCGTCCAATCAGATGCAGACATCTGTTCCGAGCCGAGAGGAGACCAGCGGCAGCCCCTCAAACCCTTATCACAGCACCGTTACTACATTAGAGACCGCCCGCACCGGCGAACAGCGCCGTCTCCGTGAAACCGACCGATTCGTTTGTAATTCTACCCGGGTTTTTTCGTCCGGCGTGGTCCTTCGGCGCGTCACAATGACCGCTCTGTCGCTGCTTTTGTTGGCCGCTTCGGCCGCGGCTGCACTGGCCGAGTCCACTGTGTATTTGCGAGAGCGATTTGAAGATGGGGGTGAGGTTCTCTTTTACTGTACAATTTTATATATTTTAACCAATGCTACGTTATTCATCCGCTATCCTCAGAAGTGTTAAATATAGAGTAGATCTGTTGGATATCGGAATAGTATTTAATGCGGTATTGGTGGCTTTTAAAGATGTTAACCGATTTATTTTCTTCTCATAATTGAGATCCTTTTAATACGCGGGTCCGCATAGCCTTCTGTTTGGCATCTGGTCCAACTTAAAATACATTGACACCGTGCATCTTTTGACCTGACCCCTCCCCTTCTCTTCGTCCTCTCCATATAAACCCCCCCCCCCACCCCTCCCCTCTCCCTCACCAGCTGTCATTAACCACCCCCACCCCCCCCTCCAGCCCCCACCCTCCTAAACAAGAGGCATAGATGGCGAAGGCTCCTAAAGCCCCTGCAGCACAACACATTCCCAGTGCACCTGCAGTGCTGCATCACCCAGTGGTGGTTTCAGCAGCTTGGGAGTGTGTTAACAGTGACTCAAACATACTCTCTCGTTTTTTGTTTTTGTTTTTTTTTGTCGTGCAGATGCCTGGAAGAGTCGCTGGGTGGAATCCAAGCACAAGTCAGACTACGGCCAGTTGGTCCTGAGCGCAGGGAAATTCTACGGAGATGCAGACAAAGACAAAGGTGAGGGAAAACCCCCCTTTTTTTTTTTTTTTTTCAAATTGTATACGATTACTGAGGATCTGTTCGGGTTGGGCAACTCCAACGTTGTTTTGGGTGCGTTTTTATAGGTGAAAGGTGTGTATCCAGTTTGTCTAAGGTCTGTGCTGAGGAGGTTTAGGGAGAGATATGACTAACAAGGATATAGATGCATTTAGTTATAAAGTGGCGCAAGTACGTGCGTTTTCAGATCTCCTCCCTCTCGCCGCAGGTCTGCAGACGAGCCAGGACGCCCGCTTCTACGCCTCTTCGTTACGCTTCGACGACTTCAGCAACCGGGGCGAGCCTCTCGTCATCCAGTTCACCGTCAAACACGAGCAGAGCATCGACTGTGGTGGAGGCTACATCAAGCTGTTCCCCTCTGGCCTCAACCAGGAGGAGATGCACGGAGACTCTGTCTACAACATCATGTTTGGTGAGTGCGCACGCTTTCCAACCGACGTATTTGGTGGCATGTTTCTTCGCATTATGTATCGCCAAACTCGGGGAGCTCTTGGTTTTGTTGCACTAATAAGGCATAAGGCAAAGGATCCTGCAAAGGATGTCATGCAAAGTGTATTGAATATGAATTTAGGGTGGAATTTAGATATTTAGCTTTTTGTTTGCTTGTTCAGGTCCTGACATTTGTGGCCCCGGCACAAAGAAGGTGCATGTGATCTTCAACTACAAAGGAAAGAACCATCTTATTAACAAAGACATCAGATGCAAGGTGAGAATTTGAGTTATTCCTTTATTTTAAGTTCACTCGGGGGGTTTTAAATTAGCCGTTCCTTGTTATTATTATTATTATTATTATCTGAATAACAATAATTTCATACCTAACAGGACGACGAGTACACCCACTTGTACACTCTCATCGTCAACCCTGACAACACGTACGAGGTCAAGATCGACAACAAGAAGGTTGAGTCGGGCAATCTGGAGGACGACTGGGACTTTCTGCCTCCCAAAACAATGAAGGACCCAGAAGCCAAGAAGCCAGAGGACTGGGATGACCGGGAGAAGGTCCCCGACCCGGACGATAACAAACCAGAGGTCAGCTGCCGTGAGCCGCTCTAAATCTCTATTCGTCTGTGTTTTTCATAATCCCTTTGGGGACATTTCAATTAATTTTGTATTTTTTTTTTTTTTTTTCATTGTAATTTTTATGTCTTCACCTGTATGTCTTTGGTAGGACTGGGACAAGCCAGAGAACATTCCAGATCCGGATGCAAAGAAGCCTGATGACTGGGATGAAGAGATGGACGGAGAGTGGGAGCCACCTATGGTCGCCAACCCCGAGTACAAGGTAACACTGTGAACACTTAATATAAATGATTAAGTGAATAGGTTACGCTACTGCTGCCCAAGCTTCTTTTGCTTCATGTTAATAATGTATAACAGTGCCAATAATATAAAATATATATTTTTAATAGTGTGTAATTGTGCCAAAAATATTTACTTAAAATTAGCATAAGCTATTGATTTATTTGCAAATCAATCACATGTTAATGAGGAGATAAATCGTGTGTGTTATTCTTCTGGCATAAACCACGCTGTTTTGTGTTTTATAGGGCGAGTGGAATCCCAAAGAGATCGACAATCCGGCTTACAAGGGCAAGTGGACCCACCCCGAGATCGACAACCCGGAGTACACAGCCGACTCTGAGATCTATAAATACGACAGCATCGGGGTGATCGGACTCGACTTGTGGCAGGTGAGAACACGCACAAGCTCACCGTCTCATTTATAGGGCTGCGCATTTGAGTTGCATTGACACCACAATTCGGCCCACTGCTGTTTCTATAAACAGGAATCAGGAATCGGAACGTATTTGTCTTAATGAAGCTGATTATGAGTCTGATGCATGTTCAAGGTCAAAATACAATTGCCTTTTTTTTTCTTTTTTTTTCTATGAAATATAATCCTGCTCCAGAGGTTTCTTAGCTGGTGCGTCGTATTCTTCAGTCTTGATAAAACCTCTCTTTTCAATGGAAATGGGCGAAACTATCCAGGAAGAGGAACCTGTTACTTGCAAAGTCCCCTCTTTGACACAAATAGTTTCTCAACGTTGATGCGTATGTTTTCTTGGAGCGAGTGAAATGTTGACTTCTATCTGATTTAGGTCAAGTCTGGTACCATCTTCGATAACTTCCTGATCACCAACGACCCGAAGCTGGCCGAGGAAGAAGGAAACGACACCTGGGGCAAAACCAAGGTCAGCCCAAGTTTTTTTATCCTAAGCCAGACTCGTCCCCCGTTTGTGCATTTTGAAATGTGTCAATGTAGGTTTCCCCTCAGTGAAGTGCTTCATTACGAAGGGTTGTCTATAGACAACGTTTTAACATGTCGCCGTCATGTGAACGCCCCCCCCCCCCCCTAGGATGCAGAAAAGAAGATGAAGGAAAGCCAAGAGGAGGAGGAGAGAAAGAAACGCGAGGAAGACGACAAGCAGAGGGGAGAGGAGGCAAAGGAAGAAGAGGAAGAAGAAGAGGAGGAACAAGAGAAAGATGAGGAGGGAGATGAAGAAGAGGATGAGGACGAGGAGGGAGAAGAACAGGAGGAGGAGGAGGAGGAAGAAGAGGATGAGGAAGGCACTGACTCTAAACTCAAGGACGAATTATAAACTCCACGCAAGAACTAACTGTCAATGAGCCATGGGAGCGAGGCTGGAGACTGACGAGGGGAGGGACCCTCGTGACTGACACCCTGGGGTGGGCGGGGTTTTTCCATTTGTTTGTTTACAAAGCAAGGGAGTAGGTGAAAAAGGGCAATTATTGTTGTTCTGTTTCCATATGCTACTACCACTACTACTACTATTGTTGTTATAATTATTATTGTTATTATTAAACATGGAATAGTACTAGAAAGATAACGAATGTCACATTCAAATCAAGTGAATCCGCTAAAATACTTTGCCCAACACAAATGTATATCATTTGTGTTCTTCAAAAGTCTGTTTTTATGAAGTATAATGTTGTGGTGACATGGAAAGCTATGTTTTGGTACGTGGATGATACCATAAAAAATGTCGGTTTACCTCATGTTTTAGTCGTATTAATCTGTGTCACATGTTTTTATTTTATGTTATCGTTTAAAGTCTCTCTGTCATGACCCCTTTTTGTTTAAAAAAAAAAAAAAAACTTTGGCAATCTCAAACTAAAGGGTTCAACAACAGCACACTGGCCGTTTTACCTGCTCCTATTAAACTGTCTTGATTTGAACACGAGTTGACCGGTGTGGTGCGTCAGGACTGACCCGATCCATCCGGTGGAAGAAACGCGTCGCCTGTTGGATGATAACACCGGGTGCTTTAGGGAGAAATCACTTGCATAGTTTTGTACTGTATAGCTCACACTTTGCTTTCACTTCAATGCATATGCTGTAGTCTTGTCTGTCTAAATTAGTGTGCTTAAACTCGGATGCACATTGAGAGCACTCCAGTAGCAGCTAAGCTTACGTTCCTTTGGAACATGTCTACTCGTGTTTAGGTGTACACAACCAGTTTTTCCCTCATGTGTTGATATCTGCACTGCTGTCCCCCAATACACTGTCCCAAATAGTCTGAGGGACGATCCTTTTGTAAAAGACATATTTTGTACTAATGGTAGTAATTGAAGTGGGAAGATTTCCATGTTGCTGTGTAAAAAAACGAAGACAAGTGCTCTGTCCAATAAAACCGACCAGTGGAAAATGAGCAGACTGCTTCCTCTTTTTTTTGTTTGGTAGTGCTTTTTTTATTTTTGATTGCATGCCATAACACAGATATCATAGTATGGCTAGTATGACATTTACTTTTGGTTCTTGTTTGAGTGATTTAGTGCATTTACAGCAACGGACAGTTACTCATGTAGGTACACGTGTGTTTTCATTCATTCCATGACATTTCAAAGGTAAATGCCTGTTTTACATTCATCTGGCTGCTACAGCTATAGATACTGCAGATTTTATATAAAGAAGCACACAAACTGACATGAATAGCTTATACTACCCCAATAGAATATATGCTAGTTAACATTAGCACCACCTAATGGCAGTTATAATAATCTAATAGTAAACATGTGAAATAGGAGTTTTAGCATACTTATGTAATGTGAATGCGGAACTTTTTGTATTCATATATTTTTGCCAAGGTGATTGGTGATTAAACACATTTGTTTAACTTCCAACAATTTTAACAACTGATTATATTAAAGTTTACACATAGTGACTTAACATCTAATTAGGTAAAAGTGTTGTAGATTATTACTTAATGCAAATCACCACATGAAATAGAAGGACATGCAAATAATTAAAGAAATAGTGCAGAGGGTGCACTGGAGATACTTTTTTACGTTTTTACGTAAAAACGTTTTTTCCCAGGTTGTTGTATGTTTTCCTTCCGTGGCTTATATAGCTGTATAAATTATAATTGTTTTCCTGGCGTATGTTTTGGTTCCGACAGCCGTCGCTATAATGCGCCAAGTCATCATTTGAGTGGAATCGACTCCCGTCGCCGAGGATCCAGCGCCGGGTTTTCCCAGCGGCCCTCCGTCGGTCCGTGTCTGGCAGCAGCATGAAAGCGGTGGGAAACAGAAACGTTATGGCTGCCGCTCTGTCTCTCACTCAGGTAACACTGTCCTACAACTCTAATATATAACGGTAGAAAAAAAAAACCTGTTCGTGTCCGTCTCCGCGAGGAGACACTTTAAAAATGTGTTAGCGGAAACCAGGCGGGCCGAAACGCCGAGCTCATCTCCACCCTCGGTTCTCTTTTTTTGTTGTTTTGGAAGTTTAGCGCTGCTGTAAAAGTGGGAAAAGTTTCTGGCTAATTTCTTCGATGACTGCGTAAGGGCGTAGCTAGCTAGCTAGCTAACCTGCTAGCCAACCGCCAGTTTGTGTGCGGTGTCCGTTCTGTTTTAGAGCCGTTTCTTTATTTTTATTTTTCTAAACTTGAGATAAGCTATGGCTCGTTGCGTGACGTCGGGTGGGGAGTGTGCTCGGTGTGTGTGTGGCATCATGTTCTTTTTTAGCCTCGCTATGCTGCAGGCTAACTAACGTTAGTTGGTGCTGGCCAGAGAGCTGTTTAATACGGGAGAAGTCATGTATGGCTTCACCGGCGGAGCCTCCGCTAACGCTGTTTGACGCAAACAAACGAAACAAGTGAAGCTACACTCATTGTACGTTATAAAGTGACGTGGTTGGATTTTTAAACTTTTTTTATTTTTACGTCGCTGGATGTATGATCGGACAGAATGAGCGAGCTTGTATTGGTACTACTGGAGGTAAGCAACCTTTCTGTGACCTCTCTCAAGTGGACAACATGTACTGTTAGCCTGTTGGATATTGCGGCTCCTTTCTGTCCATAATGACACCAGAAAAAATGAGACCAAAACCTCCATCTGTCGTTAATGGTTGTTTTGCAAGCAATAAGAGGAAGTGAACTTGAATGGCCGTCAGCACTTCTGTCACAAAATGTCAGACCACTGCTGGTCAACTTAAATGCTAACGTGAAATCTTTGTTTGCACAGTAAATCTGTTATTTCACCTTAGCATACGGCAGCCAGGTCTAATGAGTAGGGTTAGTCTTGTTACCAGAGACATGATCTGTCCAGCTGTTCTGACTATTAGCTCCCCCAGATGAGATCAAAAAGTTGTGTGTGTGTGTGTGTGTGTGTGTGTGTGTGTGTTGTGAAACGTCATCAAGTTTCCTCACGGGCCTGATCATCCCCAAACACTGACTTGCAGATTGATAACCACTGGTCAAAATCGCCACGCCACAGTGGATCCAAATCTCCCATAATTACTGCCCTCTCTCTTCATGCATCGCTGCACCTGTTTTTATTTTTTTTTATTTTTTTAAAAGCACTGCTGCTAAATGTTCCATTTTCAGCCTTACAGAGAAGCAAACTGTGGAATATTTTTCTGCTGAGCCCAGCAATGGACAATCGTGCTAACACATGAAAAGGGTTATGTATAGAGAGGACATGACTGAAGGTAAAATTAGCTGTTGTCTGAAGCGGCGCCCTGTTGAAACCGTAAAGCTGACCATTGCTTTTTATTACTCTTGGGAAGAGTATCCTGAAGTCATAACGCTCTCTGCCTACTACTCGGCATAAACCCTCGTTTTTATTATGAGTCATTATGTTCACAGTAAGGCGAATAGCCCGTTCCCAATGTCTGAATGTGCTCAGCTCTACCTGAAAGCACACAATTGTAAGTCCCCTCCGATTATCATTAGTTGATCTAGCTAATGCTGGGACAACCAATTGACTGAGAAAATCATTTGCAAAATAAACTGATTTTGTGGGCATAAATAATGCAGCTGTTGTGGCGATGACTAAAAGTACATTTGAATTTTACATATTGCTTGTAGTCGGCATCTTCCCTTCTCTAATCAGTTATTCGAATCAGTTATTTTATTTTGACAGCTGTCTGCTTACTCAATGAAACACACTTGCTGTAGTTAACAAACTCTTCAATTGAGTTTATAAACTGAAAAAGGATTTTACGGTATTTTATTTTCAAATAAAGCCATTTCAAAATGTAGTTGTTGGATTCATTCCGTATACTTTTTCTGTATTTAATTTTTTTTCCCTTTTCTTTACAGCTCTCAAGTGGAAATCCCATTTATGAAAAATACTATCGACAGGTATGCAAATGCATCAAAAATAAAACAATTTCTTTTTTTTTCAAACTTGAGTGCTGTGTTTGCTGTGCAGAATACAAAGTGTTGAGGCCTTACTTGTTTGGTAGTAATTTAATGATGAATCTAGTGTTCTTGTATTGCGGCGTAAACTGATCTGCATAAGAGATCATCATGTAAAATGTTAAATCTGGGTGCACTGACTATTTTTTCATTGTAAACTAGCTTAAGCTTTGTGTCCACTAAGGGAAATATCTCCATGAATTGATAATGTTTCCCTTTTACGTATCAAGGGAGCTCACTGTGAGCCCCCTGAAAGACTACCAACAGATCTAACCGAGTGAACAGACTGCTGAGAAAAAAAGCTTTGGTTTATTGTC
Source organism: Apeltes quadracus (assembly GCA_021346845.1). Lineage (NCBI taxonomy): Eukaryota > Metazoa > Chordata > Actinopteri > Perciformes > Gasterosteidae > Apeltes > Apeltes quadracus. Next base: position 5,224,652 of record CM037924.1, on the reverse strand, counting down.
AGTATTGATTTTAAGTGAATCCGAAAGGCCAAACCTCACAGCTTTCATTTTTGTTTTTTGCCTCCCTTGGTCTTCTCCTTTCATCCTTCCATTCAAACACATTTTTGTCTGTCTCTGCAGTGCAGATGGGTCACTGATGTGTCACTGATGTTTCTGAGCTGTAATTGTGTGTGTGTGTGTGTGTGTGTGTGTGTGTGTGTGTGTGTGTGTGTGTGTGTGTGTGTGTGTGTGTGTGTGCGTGTGCGTGTGCGTGTGCGTGTGCGTGTGCGCACGTGTGCGCACGTGTGGGCACGTGCGGGCACGTGCAGGTGGATCCTACTGACAGTGGGCGGGTGGCAGCAGCTGATGCGGCTCTGTTCCTGAAGAGGTCTGGCTTGGCTGACCTGGTGCTGGGGAAGGTGAGCGAAGATCATGGTGTCTCTGTTGTTTTTTCTCTTCATGTTGATAGTAATTAATATGTGACGTGTGTGTGTGTGTCCCATAGATCTGGGATTTGGCAGACTCTGAATGTAAAGGGGCTCTTAACAAGCAGGTATAAATAAAGTGATATTGTTATGGAATTGTTCTTATTATGTGCATTTGCTCCCTATATTCATGTCACCCTTTGTTCCCTTAAGCAATTCTTCATAGCATTGCGGTTGGTGGCCTGTGCTCAAAATGGCCTGGAGGTGGCGCTCAGGAGCCTTAATGTGGCTGTTCCTCCCCCAAAATTTGTAAGTCTAATGCTGTGCATAACGAACGCACATTTTATTTAGTGGTTTAAAAAAAAAATGCAATTTGTAATTGTTTTGAGAGGTGCCGGAGAACAACTGGGTTTGTTGATCTTATGTCTGTTCAGAATGAGACGAGCAGCCCGCAGTTAGCGGGAGTGGCGTCTGTTGACACTCTCTGGGTTGTCAAGGTGAGGCTCTTGCAACTTCATTCTTTTCTCCTTGATGTAAGATGGTGATCTATGTTGTGATCATACTCGGCTGTAATAATTGTACATTAACTTAAAGGGCCCATGCGATTTGTGAAGCTTTGATTTTGAATGGGATTGTGGCTGCATCAGGGAAACATCGAGTTTGAATTGTGCCTCTCACCACTTGACGCCTGCTTTATTTTTGCCCCAGCCTGAGGAGAAGATAAAGTTTGACTCCATCTTTGAGAGCTTGGGTCCCGTAGGAGGGATTCTAACTGGAGACAAGGTTAAGCCTGTTCTGCTCAACTCCAAGCTGCCAGTGGACGTCCTCGGCAGGGTAGGATCCCCTCACGGGGCACATTTACATAGTTTCAGCTAATGTGGAATAGAAAGTTTGGTAGAAAATGAATTTGAAGAGGTGAATCTGTAACGATTAAGGGCTTCAGGGTCACCTGCTATTATCATCATACAGTTTTGGAATGATGCATGCTGGACAATAATGTGTGTATGTGGTGTGTGTTGAAGGTGTGGGAGCTCAGTGACATCGACAGAGACGGCATGCTGGACAGAGATGAATTTTCTGTGGTAAGAAATTAGACAAATTCACAAACTGGAAAGAAACTTCATAGGTACAGTCGGTTAGTTTTAGAATTTAATATCCATCCCTGCACTGTTTTCCTCAATTTATCACAGCCTTTAAATCAACCCATGAAATCAAATCAAGCTTTCTCTAGCTCCTGTTTTTCCCCCCATTCTTTACTATCTGAATATCTTACGACTAGATATTCTTTTAAATGTTTTTGCTTATGTTCTACAGTCCAATGTTGCAAGCTATTGCAGGATGGAAAAATCTTTTCTGCATCCCTGAATGGAAAAATTAAGACACAGGAAAGAAATGCGAGGACGCAATAACAAAGCATCAAGTAAAGCCACGACTTTATTGGTAATTGTCTGTTGTCATTGATTGTTGTTGCCCGTTCGCAGGCCATGTATCTGGTGTACAGAGCCCTGGAGGGGGAGCATGTTCCCATGTCCCTCCCCCCTCCCCTGGTTCCACCCTCCAAGAGGAAAAAACCCTCTCTGCCTCCCGCGATGCCCCTGTTGCCCTCGCCCCCCTCGGTCAAAGACAGCCGCTCCTCCCACGCCGGCTCTAAGAGCCTGCCCCACCCCCACCCCCCTAAACCCGCCCCCGCTCCTGTCCCGACACCAGCAGCGGCCCCTGTGAGTACGGGACGTGCTTCGCCTCTGCATGCAGTGCCTGAAAGCGCTTTTGTATGTATTTTTTTTTAATTTTTTTTATTGTCACATTGCTGCGACACCAAACATTTCAAAATGATTTCAAACTGGTTCGGTCAATGTGTTTTTAAAAAAAACAAGACGAGTGGGAGTGTGAAGGTGAGTTGCTGTTGTGTCTGTTGTGTTCAGTTCTACATGAAGCAGCTTCGGTGCTGATTAAATGTCTTTTCTTATTGCTGCTGTTGCAGTGGGTGGTGTCGCCAGCAGACAAAACCAAGTATGATGAGCTGTTCGGCAAGACGGATGGGGACATGGACGGCCTGGTGTCTGGACCTGAAGTCCGAGACATCTTCTTAAAAACCGGGCTGCCGTCTGCCACACTGGCACGGATCTGGTAGGTTTGGATCCTAACGGGACTGAGACCTTTTTGCTTGGCCTTTCTGAAATTTTCCTTTCAAGTATTCAGTATTCTATTCTGGGTTTTTTATATTTACAGAATAACAAATGTTACACATGTTATAATTGAAGAACATTAAGGCCAAAGTACATTTTATTGGCATCAGGGTGCATAAATCCCAAATGACACGCGTGCAGTTTCCACAGCTCGTATGTACATGGACCGGAAAATGAGTTGATGTTAAAAGAAGAGAAATATTGTGCCTTTCGATTATTCATCTAATCCCAATTGATGACGTGACTGCATTGCGTGCTGGCCTGTCACATATGGATTTTTATCTTCTGTTTCACTCTGCCTGCTCTGCGTGACGATCAGTCACAAATAGTGATCGCCTGAGGTGTAAATTGTTACTCTTATGCAAGCTGTGTCTGTGTTTTTAAGGGAGCTCTGTGACATTGGAGACATCGGAAAACTAACCCGAGAGCAGTTTGCCCTGGCGCTTCATCTGATCAATCAGAGGCTGACTAAAGGCCTTGAACCTCCACAGAGTCTCTCCCCAGAGATGATCCCACCGTCTGACAGACAGAGCGTCAAACAGGTGAGTCGGTACTAATGATCTAATACTCTTACTCCCTCCTTGATTTTTGTATTTCCTTTCTTTTTTTGTTAATTACGTTTGTTGCTTCTACTCAGAATATTGTTATATTTTAATGCAGTAAAGTTCTGACTTTCTTTGTTTTGGATTTTTATGTCTCTGCACACTGTCTTCACACGTGCAAAAGGATGAGTGTGTGTTACTGTACTGACTTGACGCCATCTCATTACTTTTAACAGGCGGCCTCTTTGTTGTCATTTCGCCTCGTCTCGCTCATTTGTGTTTGTTACCAAAAGTAAACCATATGACATCTGTATTCCTGAGTTCATCATCATCTGCATAGGATTTAAGCTGAAAAGAGCAGATGTTGATGCCTTGAAGTATTTGGTAAAGCAGCAACACATCATGGCTGTAAATGCATCTTAATCCACTAAATGAATGTAATACAGTGTCCTCCTAATAGCAGTACTTTCAGTCACTGTCCCTCTCACCAATTTGCATCTCCATCAGTGGCTTCATGTGTGCAGTTTACAAAGTCGCCATTCTCCCTCATTTTATTTCCGAGGGCATTTATTCTCTTTTCTGTCTAGTGTAACAAAACGAGTCCATGTCCCTTTTCATACGAGAAGTAATTCTTAGCCTAGTTGTGACTTCAACCCTCTTTCATCTTCCCCTCGCCTCCCATTTCAGAACGCGGCTCAACTGGCGGCCGACTTCTCGGCCATCAAGGAGCTGGACTCTCTCAGTAACGAGATTTTCGAACTACAAAAGTAAGCTTTTTCTTTTCTCCCCCCACCCCCCTCCTTTCATCTAAAATAATGTAAAAACAGAAAGGAAAACATCTTACCGAACCTATGATGATGCAGGTTATGTAACTGGTCAGGGCAGTGATATTTTAAAATATTATTTAATGTAACCCATGTCTTATTGGAATAAGAGGCCGGCACTCTGTTTCCCAAAATGGTGAGGCGTGTGGCTGAACTGCACCTGGTGGAAGTGTTTATTTCTGTTTCTATTGCACGGGATTATCTCCCTCCCGCCCTCTGAGACGGTACAAACGGATAGATGAACGTTGGTGTTTTTGGCCGCTCGCTGTCGAACGGCAGATGGCTGTGGAGCTCTGTTACATAGCTGCGGTTTGACGGTGTGGTGGGAGAATAGAATACTTTACAATATTTCCTCCTTAACTTTAGTACATGTGTTGCATTCCAATTTTTGCTCTATATTTAGATGAAATATACTTCTTTAAAGTTTAGTCTGGAAAAATGTCAAAATGTTGTTTTGGTTTCACTGATAATCAGTCCCAGTTGTTTTTAGAGCAGCTTCCCTTTTTGGTGAAAGTGAGAAGGTTTGCCTGCTACGCGCCTCCCGACTGCACCCAAACACACACTCAGAAGCTCGCACACTATTGTAGGGGGAAAGTCAGCGATGGGTGCAAGTGGAAACTAGATTGAGAGGAGCTTGTGAAGATGATTCATATTCGTGACTGCCTCAAAATGTGGCGGCAGCCCTCTGCTAAGGATGAGGAAGAAGATGGTGATGATAAAGATAATGGGTAAGGGAGCTTTGCTGGTAGAGAAAGTACTGTTATCAAGGGGATTGTGAATGTTAAGGTGAGAGAAACAAGAGAATATAAAAATAGCAGCTGTTATTTTTAGTCTGTGCTGAAATGAAAGGCAAAAGATAAGTGATCTCTCGGGTTGATGCCTGCTGTTTCTCATCTAAATCTGAAATTGAACAGGTTGAATAATAAGTGGGTTCTGCTTTGTTTTTTTGGAAACGCATGCACAATGCACTTGGAAAGTTTACTTTTTTTATATGCACAGAAAATACATTTAGTTTTTTTTTTTTTAATTTTGGATAGGTATTTGAATGAAATCCAACACAATATAATATCAGATATTTATATCTGGTGCAAAATGAACCTACATTACTCTCTTACGGTTTCATTAATGGAAAGTCGCAGTTATCTCCGTCTGTGTTAAAATGATTTATGTCGGTCATGGATTAATACGGTTTAATGGTGGTGGAGAAAAAATGACAAACTTTTGTCTTACACAGTGCTGAGGACCTTCACTGTAACACACTAGGTACAGTGTTGCTTATGGTTAGTTATGTCGCAAACTAAAATGCACATTTCTTTTCGGTCGTACACAAAGTGAATCTGCATCCCGTCTCTCCTCCTCCTGCATGTTGTAGGTTGGCTCGTCATGCCTCGCCCATCCTCCCTCTTCTTCTGCCTCTTACTTCTCATGTCCCACACATTTGACTGAGCAGGCACATTCTCACTTTCGACCACACTCACCACGGACGCAGCGCCGTGCACACGCACACGCACACCTGCTGTAGCTGCAGACCTTCGGACAGCTCTCTGTACGCTGGAGCTTTGCTTTCAGGACACCATGGCGGTTCAGAGAGAGGAGGAGGTGGTGGTGGTTCAGGGGCAGGGGAAAGAAGGCTCAGTGGAGAACTGGATGGGTCTCGGTGGTTTCGGAGTACCGGGTCTTCCAGCTCTGTCAGTGGTCGCTAAATACTCGTGTCTCTTGTGCTGGACCCCCAGGGAGAAAAGCTCGGTGGAAGAGGAGATCAAGGAGAAGGAGGATGCCATCAGACAGCGCAGCACGGAAGTGCAGGTAAGGTCACGCTGTCTCTGTCTGCCTCTGGTCTGAGTCCAATGGCCATAAAGAGAACAAAGGGGATTATGGGCACGGTGAGGTCGTGTAGATCTTGTGACGGAGGAAGACCGTCTCTCAGCTTTTTTTTTCATCTGTAACTCTGCAGAGCATCTCTGCTGGATGAAGCCGGCACGAAAGCGGTTGCTCTCTTCAGCTGTGATGAATATACCGAAGGAGATCAATAATACATTTGGCCGGCAGACGTAGATGCTTGTTCAGAAACGCAGTTAATGTTTCTCACAGAGGGAGAGGAGGGGGCCTGGTGTCCTTGGGTAGGAGACAGTCTGAGAGATGGGCTCTATTTTGAGAGCGGATGGCTTAAAGGGCTAGTGGAAGGGTGGAATCTCAAGAGGATCTCACTGTTATAGGTGCACTGTAGGGTTGCATCAAGGGCAATTATATAATGTATTGTTTTCCTAAAATATATCCTGCATGATCAGACTCCACAGACCGGATGTTAAGACTTCCCCTGCAGTGTTTGTCAAGGTGTTGATTCTGACATGACGAATTGTTTCAGGGTGGTTATGAAGGCAAATCTGTGAGTCCAGCCAGTATTTATCTAAAAACACAGATCCACCCGTACTAGAAGCAAATTCATACTGAATGCGATGCAGACCTAATATAGACTGACATTATGCAATATGCTTTTTGATAACTAGGGTTTACATCATCTGGTCTTCATCCAGTCTTACCGGAACGTTTTTTGTTCACACCTGTCTGGATGTATGCTTGTTTTAAGCTGTTTGTCGTGCCCTTTTGGTCATTTTTGTGCTCTGTGTCTGCAATAAGGTAAATGTTACTTATTCAAAATGAATTATCGGCCTCGATATCTGCAGGACTTGCAGGACGGGGTGGCGAAGGAGAGCGGGGAGCTGCAGCAGCTGCAGCAGCACCGTCAAAAGGTCCAAGGACGCCTTGGACGAGCTCGACCAACAAAAAAGTTCCCTGGAGGAGCAGCTGACGTTCATCCGCCAGCAGACCAACAAAGAAACGCATCTGGTAGGTTTGGTGGATTTATTACAAGAGTGGAAAGCTCTTTGCCTACAGAAATGTCCACCTCTTCCTCAGCACATTGTAACTCATTCCAGTACCTGACTCCGGCTTATTCATAACGGTAAACGTCACAGATTTCCTCGCTGCAGTCGGAGCACGAGGACCAGGAACAGAAGATTAGTCAGTTTGAGGAAGAGCTGGTCCAGGCCCGAGAGGAGCTCCTCGCTCTGCAGGAGGAGAGCAGAAAGCTGCAGGAGAAGGTCCAGGCGGCTCAGGAGCAGCTCACGCCTCTGAAGGAGTCTGTCCGCGAATCCTTCACCCAAGTTGCACAGGTGGGTTTGCGTGAATCTACGAATCTCCCTTCTCCGCAGAAAATAGGACCTCTGTTTTATTCTTCCCTTTCCCTGTACTATTCTTTGGACCTCTGTGCTTTCTCAGGTTCAGCAGAAACTGAATAACCTTCAGGTAGAAGAGAGGTCAGTCACTGCCCAGCTTAGCTGGAAAAGAGCCCTGGAGGACAGCTCTCCCGTCATGGTGAACGGATCCACCGGGTTCACTGCAGAGCTGTGCCAGGCGGATCCCTTCCAGGAGGACCAGCCTCAGGAGCTGAAGGAGGAGGATCAATCGGCTGTATGTAATCGGCAGAAAGAATGGTCGGATCAAAAAGAGAAGGAAGACGTGAAGGAGGGAGAAGATGATAATGATGATGATGATGATGAAGAAGAGAACGAGGAAGAGGGTCCAAAGACTTTAGAGGAGAAGTTGAAATATGACCCCTTGGATGATCTCTATACTAGTCTTGCCTTCCCTGAGGTGCACAATAATCGGTCGAACCTCGCCAAGCCACAGGAGAACACGGCGAGGGTAATGAATCCATTTGATTTAGTTATCAGTCCTTTTTCAAGATGGAAAGAGTTCGGTAAAACGCCCATCTATCAGTTCCTACATGCTTGTCTTTTCGCGGTGAAAACCTCCCTGTTACACAAAAAGGGGTCCTTGAAAGTCTTTTGTAGCAAAACAGGAATTTTACCTAATGTAAATATATAATGTATTCATTCTCAAACTATATCTTTTGGCTAACAATAGTCATTGCTGTGTTGTGCTCCAAATGTCTGTAGGACGGCCGTAGCCTTACACCCGATGTCTCCCCGGAGCTCATGAATGACGCACAGGAGTTGCCTAAAGAGAGCTCACTAAAGGTAAGGAGTCTGAGGGACACTTGAGTCATTCAGCCAGGTGTCTTCTCTAACGCGGCAGGTCTTTGTGTCTGAGGATTTCAGGGATTCAGTAATCATGTTTAGGGTAAACGTGAGGACCCCGTCGCTGTTTCAACAGGTTGCATCGCTGGAGCCAGAAAGCCAACAAGAGCCGGCAGAGTCCCCGGAAGCCCCCTCCAGCTCATTACCACCTCTGGTCTGCCCTCGCTCTATGCCACCTCAGACCAGCCCCCCCTCTCTGCCTGAGATGGACTTCTTCCATTCGGACCCGTTCACTGACCGTGAGTCAAAACAAAACTTGAGTTTAGTTAGTAGCTTGAATAACAATGTATTTATTCCATACCTTCTTACCTTCTTCTAAATGAATGTGCCACAGAAATCAGCAGATGGAAATTGGTCACTCTGGCTCACTTACAGTACAACTCTTGATTTGATTTAGTTGGCAGTGTCCCTGCAAAATAAATTGTATTATAGATTAGTTTGGGGAACTTGGGAAAAAAAAAACCCTCAATGCAGTAAAGTTTTTTTGTTTACCTTTTTTTATAGACGATCCGTTCAAAAATGATCTATTTGGGAAAGCGGATGTTGCAGGTAAGTTCTTCCATGCCTATTTCAAAGTGAGCAAACTAATCCATTTCATTACACTTAAATGGTTTTTACGAACCAATTCAACTTTTTTTGTAACTATACTTTGTCTGTTGCCGTTTCTGTGTCATCAGATCCGTTTGGTGCAGATCCGTTCAAAGGCTCCGACCCCTTCGCAGCAGACTCTTTCTTCCAGGCCCCCGGCGCCGCGTTTTCCTCGGACGACCCATTTACTGCGAGCTCGGGCGATCCGTTTGGCCCCACTGCTGGTGTCCCCGAGCCGGACCTGTTTGCAACGAAGCCCGGTGACGTAGCAGCTGCACCAACAGCCGGTCCAGATCCCTTCACCTCCAAACCCACCGACGCAGCAGCCAAAGATCCATTCAGCTCCACGGGAAACGTCATGGCCACCTCGGACCCGTTCGGTGGCCAAACGAACGCCTCCGGGGAGACGGATCCGTTTGGTTCCCAGGACGGAGGGGCGGATCCCTTCAGCTGCTCTCTGCCCTCCTCTGATCTGGCTGTGGTGAGTAAACCTGCTGTGCAGCCGGGTCCCAACGCACTCGCTACAAAATCAGAATGTTTTACAAATATACTTCAAATTACAAAGATAAACAGCATAAACAACAACATTTTATCTTTGTAATTTTAACACAAATGTTAATACAATGTACTTCTTGTATTTTGGCAGCATATATGAGTTTGTTTATTTTATATACAAGTATCTGAGCTTGTATTTATGCTGCTGTCTTCTCCCTGTGTCCCGCATCGAGAGTAATCGAAAGAAGCAGTTGAATGTGCTATTAACAAATTATTCTTACGTCTTTCTAGTTAATAAAATGAAGTTTAAGGATATCTGGTTTATTCTGGAGTTTGCAAAGTACCATATGTTCTGTTTTTAGAAGGATACTGCAGCATCCAATGACCCGTTTGCTCCGGGTGGTACGACGGTGAACGCCAGCTCTGATCCAGGTATGACTTGTGGTGCAGCGCCACCCTCTGGGGACACAGAGGGTGCACACCTCTGACTTTTACCTGCTCGTCTGTTTCAGATCCGTTTGCAGCTGTGTTCGGTAACGAATCGTTTGGAGGCGGCTTTGCTGATTTCAGTGCGTTGACTAAGGTAATCGAGAGGTGTTGCTCAATGCTCATCACCTTTTGGAACAATTCTTGGAATGTTGCCGTGATAAATTGATTGACGATTCCGTTGTTTAAAATCGAAGTAGTCTGGGAAACCGTAAATATGCATAGATATACTAAATAAAGTCGCTGCTGTGATTCCAGCCCAGATCTGTGGTTGCGACTTCCTGTGTCATATTTAATCCCTCTACTTAACTGGACCTGGATCTTCTCTCATACTGTGTGTATTTGATTTGACGGCAACCTTTTATGTTGCAGTCAACTGGGGCAGAGCAGTTTGCCATCAACAATAAGAACCTGTTTAAGGAAGAAAGCCAGTCTGCCGGCCCTGACCAGGCCTCCAGCCCTGCCCCCCAAAACGGGTACGCCAACCAGACCACCTCCTCCACCCCCAGGTCAGTAGGTCGCCGTTTACCAATCGTGGCGCTGTCATCGGCAAATTCTACATGTGTGAAAATTTGTGTCCCGTCTCTCAGGAAAAAAGACGTCCGTCTCCAGGACGGAGTCGTCTGAGTCCTTCCAGCGCCGCGGGCCCTTCCTCCAGCAGCCTTCGGGAGACTTCTCGTCGTCCCTGCCCGCTAAGGACCCTCTAGCTGACCCCTTCGCCCCTTCCTCCCCTCCTCGCCACAGCGCACGGGAAGCTGACCGATTTGCCAGCTTTGACAAAGTGAGCACCTCGCCCTCTCCCTCACCTGACTCTGACTAGTCACTACCCTCTTCTCTCTTCATTTCATTTATTTCCCCCCGTGCTTATAATTAAGTCACAGCCACCAAGCGAATATGGCCAGCTTCGTAAATCATTCCATCCACTGCCATTTGAGAAGTGAACTAAACAGCTCCTATAAATGGTCACGTAGTCACAGCGGTTCCTCATGCCTCAGCCTTTTTATTTTTAAGCTAAGCTAACCTAAGAATTAACTTTGTCTGCTACTGGTGTATGTTTGACTCTCATTACGAATGCAATATTTTTGCCATGTAAAGATTCTTTGTACGTGTAATGATCTTTTTTGTTACTGATATTGGGATAGCACTTAATTTATGCCCCATGATTTGTGTCTTTCGTTATGAGGAAATGTACAGAAATGTCATATTAGCACTTAAAGATACAGTGATATGTTACCTCTGCACCATATTTGTGGTAAAGTATACAAGAACTGTTATTAACAGAACATACACGCCTTTAGTTGTGACCAGGTGCCTCTTTAGGTTTGGCAGTGAATGGATATATGAGGGGCTGCTTGTATTTAGCTTTTGTTTACAGCATGTGCACGTTTCATTCTAAAATGAAAAATAGATTTTATTGCAAAAGATTTAGTTTTGCACAACCAACTAAATGCACCATTTTATACTGAAATCGCCACTTCGGGTCCGACCAGCAACTGGGCTGAATTCTGTCGAGTGACCTTTAAATAAAAAAGTGCATCTTCTGCGAAATGCTGTTTTAGACAGGTTTAGCCAATTCCTTGATTTCATATTCTCCAAATTTGTTGCAACTAAATCAATTTGAAATTCCAATTTCTTCTCACTAGCAAGGGCCAGGTTGTGCCTCAACTGGGACAAAACGGGGAATGTTTCTCCCCCTCCAAAATTAAGTAGCCAGAATTGCCCGTTGATCTAAACATTGGTTGAACCCTCAATAATTTATCCAGAGGAAGTTGTTAAAATATCCTCTCCTCTGTCCCTTTTGTAATCCAGCATAGAAATGCACTGTGAATTTGTGCTGGATGACTTTTTACCAAGAGGCTGTATTGCTTGTAGTGCCTCTCCTGTCACATGACTGCACCTGCACGTCCCTGCTGCCGAGCCCCGACCTGCACGCACTAACTGTGCGTCGGACTCACTTCCACTTGCACTCACCGTCTCGCCCGTCCCTCCGTACGGCGTTTACTTTTTGTCCTCTCCACCCGCTGCTATTTATTCACCCATCCCTCAGTTTGTCCAACCACCCCTTCGCTCATTGTTTCATCTGAGCACTCGTCCTGTCAGCAGTGTGTTGAGGGTTACAGGTGTGTTCTCCCTCTCGCTGTCTGTCTGTCTGTGTCTTTACACCTCTGTCAAGAAAGTTGAAATAAAGTGTTGAATCAAGGTGCAGCATCTCTGGCTTCTATGTGCATACATGATATTATCTGCAAAACGCCAGTGCTTCTAAAGGACCATTCTAGCATCTCGTGCATGTTCACTTCATTTGTTTGTGACTATACTTTGACATTTTAAACACTGATATTTTACACACTAAAGCGATTTGCATGCTTTTCTAAATGTTTGTCGACGATTTCTAGAACATGCAAAAGCACCAGGATGGTCCTTCAAGGCACTTTGACTGAATCACTTCAATAAGTGAAAGTAGAAAGAAGTTTCTTTCATATTGAGTCATAAAATACACCACTGCTCTTGCTACAATATTACTTTATTTACATCTGATTTGATTCATATTCTATGGCAGCAATGGGATGCACCAGCTACAACTAATCTACTAAATCCATCAGGTTGTTTGTTTCTTCACCGCTCTCACAATGCATGTTCGGCCTCCCCCCTAAAACATCTGCTAGTAAACGTCGTCATCGCTGCCTACTTTTGTTCGCATGGCTGGAGACTCACTGGACGCTTCCGTCTGTCGTGTGTTGAGGAAACCAAACGCGTCGGCACTGTGGATGTGCGTAATGATTAACCGTCACGGCTGTGTGTTTCTCTTCATTTCACTTGGTCTCCCATCTCAGTCCGTCATGTTTGTAGTGATGACACACCTGAGCGGCAAAAACTGTCGCTGAAACTGTATGAAACCGAGTTTTTTTTTTTTTTTTTTTTTTTATTGCACCTGCTGTGACTTTACATGGCACTTGGGTTAAACCAATGTAGATTATTTGTGCAGCGTCAGCGCATCACAGTAAGGGGAAACCTTTCACAATGACCCACTGGATCTGGTATGATCCTGTGTTACCGTGTGCGTCACAGTGGCCGGGAAGCTTAAACGAAATGAAGCTTAATGTGTCGATTCCAACCGGAGGTACCGTGTCCGTTTTCCTAATGTTCCTGGAAGGAAGTGCCTCAAACATCTGTAACTGCACTCTAGAAATGTGTACGTTTGAGTGTATGTCAAATGTGTATGTTTGAGGTTATTTTTGTAACAAACTATTGAATAGCGTCCACCGCAGCTTTGCTGATATTTATCAAATTTAAGGGATTCTCACTGAAAATCTGTGTTACTTAATTCATTTAAGTAAAAATGTAGTTATTCCCTAATCATTACATTACATCCAAAATCCAAAATTGTATAGCAATCATAAAGGCTTGCCAAACACCCGTCCTGTAAATAAGAGGATTATATATTGTTATATTATATATTATTGCAGCTTTTGTTGGTCATCTACTCTCAGCGAGCTCTGAGAACATGTTTGTGTCTTAGTCTGTTAACTGTCAGTGTGTCTTATTCTTTGTCTCCGCTCACCTCATATTTCTTTGCATACGTGTGATTTCCAACCCCCCCCACCCCCTCTCCCGTGTGCGTGTGCGGGCTTTCCTTGTTTGTTTTTAAGAAGCCGTATCCAACAGAGGACGACATGATTGAGTGGGCGAAGCGCGAGAGCGAGCGGGAGGAGAAGGAGCGACTGGCCCGGCTCACCCAACAGGAGCAGGAGGACCTGGAGCTGGCCATCGCACTCAGCCAGTCTGAACTCTCCTGAAGACTCCCGATCCCCCGCGATCCCCCCCCCCCCTCCCCCCATCTCCTTCCCCTCCCCTCGTCCACTGACATGGCTCGGCATGGCACAGCACAGCTCGGCCTGGCCCAGAAAGCACCAAAGCAAAGTGGGGACTGTACAGGACTGATTTCGCAGCACGCTGACATCCCCCCGCCCCCTCAATCCCCCCTCCATCCCCCTTATGAAGAGACTTTCTTAGAACAAACCCGTCTCTGAATCGTGAGTCTCCAGACTGTGTTCCCCTTTCACTGGAAATGCAGTATGGATCTTATTTTTTTGTTTTCATCCCGTCGGTCTTGCTTCGGAAGGAGAGGACCAAGATGGAGTCTTATGTTCAGAAGATGGGGGGGTTGGAAAAATGAAACGTAGAGATCGCTCCGTTGATTTCAACAAGTGTCGGCCTTAACTTTCGAGGATGTAATTTATTTAATGCACTCAAGACTTGATTGAAATGGCCTTGTTAGAAGTCCTGTCTTTGTCCACTAACCGTTTCTCACTGCGCTTTCTAAAAACCTGCCTCACTCTACCTTCTGAAGTTAAAGTGAGTTTTGGGTGAGGTCTTTAATTAAAAAGTCTTGCTCATTTTGTTGAGCACAAAAAAGAATCACCCTAATTTGTATGTGTGCAAGGCCGTAGGCTGAAAGTGTTTTGTTTTGTTTTTTCTCCAAGGTTTAGTCTCGGAATAGTTATAAAGTTCCGTATAATGGCAGAAGGCCTATGAGATTTTCTTTTTAAAACAAAAATAATAACTTAATCGGGACACGTTGACGACACTTGTTTAACTGGATGTTCTCAGTCCTCTGATATGTGAAACGCATGTGCAGATTTATACGTTTTACAAAACCCTCAAATACTACCACACTGAGTAATGTGCCGCTCTGCCCAGTGTTTTTTTTGCTTCATGCTAAAAGGAATGAAACCTCAACTATCTTGTGTAATGACTGCATATTGGTTAGCATTACATTTCAGGGTACACTAAGGGATTTTACACCAAATACTTAACATCTGTCGATTAATATGACACTTTTTTAAATGTCTGTATTGATGACCGTAACAGTCGAATCATAGAAACCGTTGTCGTAGAGGATTGATGTGTGAGACGTGCTCTGTAGTCGTACATTAAACGAATAGCATTAATAGCTTTGTTAATCCTCCCTGATCGAGGCTTCTGCACTTTAATCGAACACTCAATTTCACACTTTTTTTCACACCGGGTTCCATATTGAAGTGAGCTGCTTCTTTTTATTGTTTATCTGACCTCTTTCGATGTTACTCCATTGCCACATTCTTCCTCTCTGAGAGACTAATTGCAATAAACAAAGTCAGTCAAAGTAGAAGCGCATCGCTGTGATCGCGCCGCAACTCTTCCCCCTTCTTTGCTGCGGCAATTTTGTGTTTTCTCCCCAGAAAATGAGTTTCTCTACACCGAGTGCTGAAGCTGCAGCAGGGAGGCCTTTTGTTTGAAGCTTTCGCTTTTCAGATGTCTAACCAAACTTCTTCCCGCTTCGACTTGTTTTGTCCTCATTTGGCTTTGAAGAAAAAAAAATGTGCATCTTCATAGTTTTCTCTTGTGTTTAACTAGTTTACTGCTCGTGGTTAAAGCTGTACTTCCTACTCAAAGTTGACGTTGATTGTAAACTCAACTTCATTAATTCTACGGTTTATTTCCACCACAGTCATTTTGTACAGGCTTCTTCTGCAAATCAAGAACCACTTATGTTTCCAGGCTTGCCCTCAAAGGCTTTTTAAAAGTCAAGCTAATTGTATTTTGATTTTTGATTTTCTAACATGTAGAGAAAAAGTCATTATTTGTAAGGATATGTAATGCATTTAATTGACAGAATAAATACTAAACGTGTCGTTTTGCAGTTTGTTCTTCCTGGGATCAAGTCATGTGTTTCTTTTACTTGTGTAAAATAAGCAAACTCCTGATCAGGAAAAGGATCCTGCATTCAAATGTGTGGTTGAGTAAAAAGCACTGGTGCAAAGTAACTTGTAATCTGTTTGCTTACAGTAAAAGTTTCTATTACATTTCAGAATCTGAAACGGCTGAAAGTATAATGCACCGTTTGACAAAATGTGGGAACAGAGGCAGAAGAATACAGCATTAAAAGTTATCACAAATGCAGCTTGTGTCGTAATATATTTACGTTTACATTACAGAAATAAATAACACGGCTTATGGTGAATAACGTTGAAATGTAAAACTTTATATTTTTAACACTCCCAGCGTGTAACCGCGTGTGTAGAGAAAAACGTTGGCCGGCTTTAGGACCCGGGGACCCGCAACTGCAGCCACGACATCGCAGCGCATTTGAATAGGAAAGCCATTATTGTGGCGATGACAGCCGCAACACACCTTTCCACGTCAGGAAGGAGGAAGACACACAACCGCAGCTGCCGTCGTTTAGGTCGGTGCGAACCTGATCCGCTCCCCGTCCGTCCGGCCGTCCATGCCCGCTGAGTAAGACCCGCTGCGCCCGGAACACATTCCGCTCCTCCGCGGGCTCCCAGAGCCGTGGGATGAGTTTCATCAACTGGAGACGCAGCGTGAAGAAACATGACAACCAAACGTGAGTAGAGGACGGAAAGCGTATTCTGTGCGGGGGGTGAGGGGGAGCTGTGCGATCGTAGTGTGTCCAAACATAAAGAGCCGAGTCTCACTGTATCACACTTTATAGTTCCTCCTCTGAGATCTTTGAGCAGGACGCAACATGTCCACCCCCCCACAAAGATCACACGCCGCAGGGATATGATCCGTGTCTCTCAGCCCGACTCTCGTGATGAATCCAATGGGAAGTGGCCGCTGTGGGCCGATGGTGGAAGTCCTGTAGAATGAAATCAAAGTATGTTGCTGCCAAGCTGCAGCTTGTTGGGCCACATTACATCCAGGACGAGCCCCCGTAGGTGGCAGTGTTATTGTATTACCTTTATTCATTGTTTCGTTGGTATCGCATTGTCCCTGGGTCACACAATGGATTCAAGAGGTGTTACTGTATAGTTTTAGCGCTTCCAAACTTCTGCCAGAGGTTTTCTGCGCTTGGAAACCATAAAAACAATGAGAAGTACATGTAATAAACAGCTCCAGTGCATTTATTCTGTAGTGACTGTGTGCACGTGCTTCCTTGTTGGCTTCGTTATTCCTACGCTTGCCTTTCATCTTGTAATTACTTTTCTATCTGACATTTTGGGTGTTTGATGGGTTCTTTTCCTCACATACTGGGAATAATTGACTTTTTAATGGGCTGTACGAAACTTCAGTTTCGTCTTCTCACCATGATGAGATCCTTTCTGACTTTCCCTCTAAACTCACCTTTGACCTCTTCACAGGGATGCCAGCCAGGCACAGGACATCTTCGATGGGCCCGACTGCACGAACCAGTATGTTTGCTTTGTGGACGCTTATTATTTGACTGAATTCGTCCTTACTAACAAAACAAAACCACAGCTCACAGTGGTAATAAGAGTGCTATTAACAGTGTAATGTTACAGGTCCTACAGACATGCTGTCACACACAGAATGACATGTATCTCTTTGTTTTTCAGGTTGTCAGTCATAAACACTTCAGCAATGGATCCCATCATCTCAGACTTTGGGTGAGTGTCTGAATTAAAAGCCAATGAAGAGACACAGAGTGAAAAAAAGGTGGATAAAAACATATTGTCGGTTAGATTTCAAGAGAATCGGTTTTGCTTCTTTCTGCAAAACTTAATGTGTGCTCACCGAAGCTTTACCCAGAATCTGTTTCTCGAATTCACTCCCATTTTAACGGACAATTTACCCCAAACTTTCATGTTAACATCCACAGAAATGTCCTCGGCATGTTGACATCAGTAGCAGCGGAGCACCCCTTGAGTATCTCTGCCCCTCATGTCCCTCAAACAATAACCGACTCCATTGTGTTTCGTTCGTTTCAGGTTACAGCTTTTGGACCACGGAGATGCTCTGCAATCAACAAATCCATCCCAAGGGTAGGTGAACCCGGACTCAAGCCACTTTTTTTTCGCTGTGAACAAATTGCTCGTCACACCTGACTTAACTGCCCCCCTTGACATAAAACATGTTACATGTTAGTCGATTCGCTCGTCCTCCCCATTCTGTGTTGTACACGATGCTGCGTTATTCTGAGTAGATACTTCCAATGTAAGTTGAATTGCATTTCACTGTAACGGCCATCACAACCCTGTTTTCCAGTGGTAATGACCACACATACTTTGCAGGATTTGCTCGTGTGTGCATTTCCGACAACTTCATATTTGTTTTTTTTTTTCAAATCCCATTCACCATGACGACAGCAGCGATTTTAAATCGAATTATCTCTGCCTTTAACCCCGTGACCGTCTCTGCTCCGCACAGCGAACGTCACAGCCACGGGAGCAACAATTTAGCTTCTTTCATAGTCTACAAAGAACAATTTAGCCTCATATGTCTGTGCTTTGAAGTCACATGAGAGGGATATTTATGCTCACTTTATGTAAATCGTGGTACCAATACACTGTGTGTGTGTGTGTGCGCGCCACTTTTAGGGCCATTTTTTTCCTCTGGCACCGTGGAGAGAAATTAATTATGTGATAAATCAGCACATGTTTGAGATGTACTTTATCATGCTATTGATTTGATGCAGTGGCCTCAAACCTAATTAAGTTATGAATTGTCATTTTCTCAAGCCAAACTTATTACACATCCACTTGCGATGACAAAATAAAGGGCCTGTGTGTTCGCTCTGCAGACGCAGCGATGAGCCGTCACCTTCTTTTTGCAGCGAGCCACTTTTTCATTCATGATTACTCACGAGGTCTTGTGCGTCCACAGCTGCAGCGTCTGACGTCCTCTATTTCAGGCCCCCTCGCTCGCTGCAGTGTTTAGTCTCTGCAGCACAGCGAACCAGCTGATCGCCCCGCTACGCACCAACTCTCCCTTATTTGGTCGTTAAAACCGTATTTGACCTCCTTTTAAAGTTCTGTATCGGGGATGAATGACTGATTTTTTCTTTTTATTTGATCTGTTGGTAAAAATATATATATATATATATATATATATATATATATATATTCAAAGACTTTTAGGTCATAATTCAAGGGCCTTAAGTCCCGCCTCTGAGTTGGCAACAACCAATCGGAGAAGAGACTGCAGTGTGTAGCGTGAGGGTGAGGATCGGTCGGACAGGCCTTTTGTATGTTATGGTGTGTGTGTGTGTGTGTGTGTGTGTGTGTGTGGGAGGGGAGGCGGGGGGGGTCTGTTAGAGGCAGCACAGATGGACTGTGTTTTCTAAACTCATGTGTATTGGTCATCCCAATCTTATTACGATCTGCTGTTGTTGCATCCTTCCTCTCCTCCTCCTCCTCCTCCTCCTCCTCCTTCTGCTCCTCCTCCTTCTGCTCCTCCTCCTCTTGTATCTCTCGCTGTCGCCTTAATTCTCTCTCTCTGTCTCTCTCCCTCTCTGTGTGTCTCTTCCACCTGACTGCCTCTCTGCTGCTGCTTCTGCTCTCGTTGCTGCTGCTGCTGCTGCTGACAGAGACGTCACACGACTGGATAAGCAGCTCTCCCTCTCTATCTTCCACACGCACATACACACACACACGCGCACACACACGCACACTAACGCACACACACTTTTGCCAGATGAAAATGTCAGAAGAGGAAGAGACTCCGGCAAACGGGTAAGATACTTGCTGCGTGTTTGCTTTGCTGCAGGCGTTTAGTCGGCCCTCTGACGAGTGTTTGGTTTGTGTGTCTTCTGGCTGCAGCACTAAAGCATGTGGACAAACTCGCTCAGTTTTCGGTCACAATGAGCCACTCGGCTCTTTTGTGTCCCGGCTCAGAGCCGCGAGAGACATGTGAAGCCGCCTGAAAGGTAGTGAAAGCTCTGTGAACTGCAGTTGATAAACTAATGCTTCGTCACTCTTGGAAGAGGGAGAGTATGTGTGTGTGTGCGTGTGTGTGTGCGTGTACGCGTGTGTTGGCATTGTAGGTTTCATGAGCGCACACATGGGTATGTGTATGAATAGTGGTTGTGTGCTGTTTTTATTTCTGTGTGTGTGGCTTGCTGACAATGATCATTGTTGTGCAAGTTGTTGAGAGACAATTATTTGGACAATTATCGGGACAACGCACACTGCGCACATCCTGAAGCCAGGAGACTCTCCTCTTTGTGCTGGTGGTCCTGCATCTTCTTCCTTTAAATGATTGTCATATTGACATAATTCCTCCATTTTGTGTAAATTGTCCCGCAGGCTCTCAGTGTCATAATAAGCTCACTGAGGCCTCATAGTGTCTCCTTTTCTGATTCTGCCAGGAGCAGTTGAGTTGTTTGCCGGCTGTAATGAAACCATGCACTGATTGTTTGCCGGCATGGTAATTCAAGTTTCCTATTTGATTATTGACATGGCCTAAACAATTAGGAAAACAGGGACACATTTCTTGTTTGAATACATCTCAATAAACTGAGTCAATAAAACTGCATTCCATACGCTGTTGCAATATATTGAATTGTAACCCCTGTATCATCATACGTATCGTTTGCCAGATTCTGGGCGATAGATAGTGACCGGTCTCCATAATGTTATATTCCCTTAAAGATCATTGGCATCTGTTCTTCACGAGGCCGTTGCTTGCACTCTGCAGTGATTTGACTCGAGCAGGCGATGAAATCGCAGCACGATGGTTGTAACGGAAGCCGTTTTTATATGTGCACTGTGACCTTGATGTAGAATTCATGTATAACACAATACGGGTCACACTGAACGTCTACTTCTCAGCGACAGCAGTTGTCATTGTGAACCGCGAGTTGTTATGAGGAAGCTCGGCTTGCTGCAAGTCATATGGCGAAGACAGAAGTCACCCGCATGTCATTAGCCAGAGCTGCAGCAGTGTCTGTGTGTGTGTGTGTGAGATAAGTGTATAGTTCCTTTGTTTGTCCAGTTCCTGCTCTCCTACATGGTTGAGCATCGCTGCAGACATCTGAAGGTAACACTGACTGAGAAGGAGCAACTCTCAAGCTCATTGGAGCGACACCGGAGGCCTGGAAGCTCCAAGAGCAAAGCCAAACTACATTTCAAGACGTCAGCGTTTCCCCCCGCGGGCTTTGTGCTGTTCTCACAATGAATCGAAGGAGTGAACGGACACTAACAGATCCATGAAGCCTTGGGCTGAAAAGAGTGCATGAGGAGCACGTGTCCGCTGTGTGACGGACTCTCGCTACACAGCGGCATCGTCAACGATCATTTACAGTTCAGCTTACAACTGTGAGCTAAATTTGCAGGGAGACGTGAATGATTTAAGGCCGCAGCTACTTTTTTATTCTCCGACTGACCCGGCTTGTATTTCTGTTCCTCTTTTATGTAAAGGGTTATGTAAGGAAGGAATTGGTTGATAACTGAGCCTGTATCGAGATCCATATCTTTGTTGTAAGTCATCGACATTTGTCACAGCGATAGTGACTGAACTCGATTGACTCACTAAGCACAACACACAAACATATTTAAAACGTGTTCTTGTGTCGCTCGCTGGTGTCTCTTCTCATCCAGACTGTGTGTGTGTGTGTGTGTGTGTGTGTGTGTGTGTGTGTTTGTTCTGGCTCCGCAGGTGCTCGCGGTCAGAGCTGTCGCTGGCTCTGGAGGACTGCATGGCCGCCCTGGACCTGTTCCTCAGAAACGACTTTGAGAAGGCGCAGGCCCGGCTCAGATCCAGGTACCGTAAACCTGATTCACAGTGACACATCTGCTGCTTTCGGCTCCCGGCCCGCGTGGCAATTAGCCGCTTCAGGTTCTGGGTCCTGGCTCAGTGTCACGCTGTCAGGCCTCACAGGGGAGCTTTTCATAGGACTGTTAACATGCTTAACTAATATAGAGAACATAAACACTGTAACATCATATTACAATGTCGAGTTCCAATTTCAAATCAATACAATAACTACAATAACTTGCAATGAACAGCGCTGAGGGGACCGGTGTGTTTGCTGCTTATTGGATTTCTGTCCCGGCCGAAGGTTTTACATGCTTTCCACTGGCGCTTTGTGTTACGTGTCTCTTCGGGTTCACACCCCTCCTCCTTCAGTTTTGTGTTCCAGCCCCGCGTCATCAAGTTACTCCATTGGTTCACTGCTCTTTCTCTCCTCTATTGTCAGAAACCGGATCACGTCTTTGTTGTTATTGTCCACCTTGTACGTTCTCTCTGGGCCGTCGGGACACTCCTTCAGCCCCGGTTACATCGAGACGGAAGAACGGCTTCCTGTCAGTCCTCTTTTTTTTTTTTTGGAATGAGTCACTGCTGTGCGGCCAGATTGACAGCGGTTCCTCGCGGTTGTTTCGGTGTGTTTAGCACTTCATATTTCTGTATAGTTTACAGTCATTTTGTTTTCTTTTTCTAAGCTCACAGTCAGTTTCAGACGCACGTCGGAACATTACGTAAAGACTCCGATACGATCGTAAATGATCGTGTTCAGAGCTGTTGCAGCCCAGGATGTTTGATTAAACACATGAAGTGGGACAGCGTGAGCGTCGGAAACCGTCGCAGATTGAACTTTACGAGTTTGCCCGCACAAAGAAGCGGCTTTCGGTAACATTATGTAACGTTGACGGCATCTGCTGCGTTGTGAGAGAGACACCCTGAATGAAACACTGGCAGAACGCTCCCTACTCTCGCTGTTGTCACATTACAGGTTTAATGCATTTACACTCGCAACAACAGGCGGTTTAAAGTCTCGACTCCTGAATACGGCGGGTTTCTGTCGAAGGAAATTATGACCTGTAGTATTTCTAATGTAGTGGAAGTCATTCTGAATCATTTGAATCATTCTTACGAATGACTAGTTCAGCTGGCAGGTTGTGTCCTCTGTTCAGGGCTCGTGGTTTGCGTGTCTTTGAACAAGGCTGAACCCGAAACTGCTCTTCACACTACATGTGGAGATGTGAGCCGTGGTATCATAAACTGTATCAAAGAGCCAATGAATCGTGGAAAGCAGAGGATGTTTGCAGTAACCGCCAACAGTTTAAAGTGTTTTGAAGATGTTGTATCCTCTTGTGGGTTGACTTGTAACAGGTTTTAGGTGTTTTATACGTCTGACCATACCAACGTAACTGCTGAAGCGGATACAGATATGTGCGGCCTTCCCTGAGTCCTAGTCAAGGATCCACTGCAGACTCAATGTTGTAGAAACATGCCTGCGAGTTAGGAGGCATCCAACAAGTTTTGCGTCATTTGCCAGCTCTTTGTTCTAACATGTGTACAATCTTATTCTCTTATAATGCCTCCTCTCCCGCCCCATTCCTATCAGCCGTAACAGGGAGTGGTGCAACTAAAGAAGCATCGCAAACACCCTGTATACATGCTGCAAAGGCCCCGACCTGATGCTGCACAGCCCCCTTTTCCTCATTATTAGCAACATGTGCAGAACCGACAACAAGATGCGCCAGCAAACGTGGATTTGTTGTGCAAAGTACAAAACTGTTCCCTGGGGTCATGTTATATGTGGTCAGATTATGTGCGACGTCCAGCGCAATGCTGTCAGACTGTTCCAAGACCTTTGTGTCCCAGAGCCTGAGTTGAAGCTCATTTAAAATATCCGAGTACTGCTGTGAAATATTTTGAATTCTCAGCGTGGCTACAAGCTGTTCAATTAACCCAATGCTTCTCGGCTTCCTCCTCCACCTTCTCTGATTCCCTGCTGTGGGCTTCCTGGTTGTAAGCTGATGCCGGTTTACGGCTGCCTCACTTTATTAGAAGGAATACAGTCGATTCCCTCAGGGGAAGAGCTGAATTATTATTCAAAGCCGCAATTTATTCAACGCTGCCTTTTTATGACCCTGACAGACAGCAACTTTAACGTTGGTCGTTTCTGTCTTCAGCAAATATATGTTAAAGTAAAGCCGGCGCATCTTTGGTCTCTGTTTCCACGGGTTGAAAAATCTGTCTGGTCAAACGAAGTTTCCAGGAAAGAAGACCGACTGCAGCTCTGAAACCACACAGGCCGGTCACATGAGTCAGTCTTCGGGTTCAAAGCAGAGAAATGTGGGTGATGCAGATAGACGGCATTCTTCTCAACACGCCTCGGCCTTTATGTTTTACTTGAGGGATCCTGAGTGTGTGTGTGTTTGTGCGTGTGAGTACTCCAATACAAAAACACAACTCGCTATTCGAACCGGCCTCTTTATGAGCTACAAGCATAAATGAGACCATCCGCCTTCAGATCGTTGACGCCTTTGGTTATTCTTAATGTGTGCCATCTGTGCCACCGGGACGGATTACGCGCAAAATTAGATGAACTCATACCGGATCACCGGAAAGTCTCATACTCCAGCCGGCCCTCTACCGGTCCACCGCCATCACGACGGCCCAGTTAGGCCGGAAAGATCCAGGACTAAGCGTAGCAAAGCCCTGCTGCGGCAAAATGAGAAGTTTTCTCACTGCACTGTAATTGCGCTTCTCCACACGTCACTATTCTCCTTTTCAAACCCTTTGAAACTGGAACACCAAGCTTTTTTAGCCGGAACAACCAGTACATCTTTTGGAAGAATGTCCTACGGCGTCTACTTCTCCTCCGTGCCCATCAACCTGAGGGCGTGACGCGCCGCGTGTATAAATAGACTCTAATTGTTTTTTTGGGTTCCGGCTGCGCAGGATTGACTCCTTCGTGAGGTCATGCACATATCTGACTGACTGGTCTTTATACTGTGATCCCACGTTGTCCCATCGCTCATTTGTACTTTAACCCGACAATTAAACAAACATCTTTAACTTCCTCTTGCAATATAAATATGAAAAAAAACAAAAAGTATTTTTCTGTTTTTAACAGAACCAAAGACAGCATGTACCACGCTCTGACCTACGCCACCATCCTGGAGATGCAGGCTATGATGACCTTTGACCCGCAACACATCCAGACCGCGGGAAACACAATGAAAGAGGCCCAGGCTACCTGTCAGCGGTGAGAGTTCCCCACGACACCAGCATGCCATAATGCCCTGAATGCGCCCTGAATGCGCATGAACTCTGTCGGGGTCAGAATGCTGCAAATGTTTGTCACTTGGTCCCGGAGAGTCTGTGAGAATCGGTCACCACTCAGTGCTCCACTGATTTAAACACCCACTCGTCCTCAAACCAGCGCTGACCTAAAGATCAAAAGCTGCAGTTTTGCTTTTTTCAATTGTTGTGACTGTTTGTGGGAGAAACATGAATATTCTCTCATTTTGTCAGACAACGCAAGAAGTCGAGCTTCTCCAAGAGCTTCACGGAAGGTCAGTAATGTCCAACAGTGTCCGTTAGTTCAGATGGCACATGTGTGTGTGTACGTTTTTTTCGTGTGTTTGGCCAGTCGCTCTGACTCAAGATCATCCTCACCCCTCGCTTCCCCCACAGAGGAGCTTCACGCTGAAGTCTGCTACGCTGAGTGTCTCCTGCAGAGGGCAGCACTCACCTTCCTACAGGTGAGGATGGCCCAGAGAGCTGGGAACCTGACAGCGGTCGATGCTCTCGTGTTTCCTCTTACCTCTCCTGCTCTTTTGTTCAGGATGAAAACATGATTAGTTTCATCAAAGGAGGAATCAAAGTCAGGAACAGCTACCAGACTTACAAGTGAGCCTCTCCCAGTCCCAGGAGACCTTTCTTCTCTTGCCCTCATCACCTCGCAGAAACTGGTTTCCCCTTTTAATCTGCTTTCTTTTACCTTCACCCGTCAGGGAGCTGCACACAGTTCTCCACTCATCCGGGTACTCTCGGGGTGAAAACCACGGCCATTTTGAGGGGGGTGTTAAACTGGGAGTCGGAGCCTTTAATCTAGTAAGTAACAGTCTGAATGTTTGCGTTTGGGTTAAAGTTTTGTCCCATCCTGAATCGTGAGACTTAAGTTCTTTCTGAACTCAATGAATTCAACGCAAAAGATAAGAACAGACCTTTGACCAAATATTCATATATGCAGCACGATCTGCTACAATTCAACAGTGTGTTTTGCATGTGGTGCTCCTCATTTTCTTGTTGTTGCTCTTGTTGCACTTCTTGTCCATCGAAGTCGTTTGGTATCTGCAATTACTCTACAACCCGTGGCCCTTTTACAGTATGTCTCATGAAAGTCACAATAATTTCCTTTCCTTTGAATTGCATTGCTTGTCTACTTCCTGCAGATGATCTCCATGTTGCCCACGCGGACGCTCAAGCTGCTGGAGTTTGTGGGTTTCACTGGAAATAAGGTGAGCTCCGGTGACATGGGAGCACCATTTGGCTGTACATGGTGAAGGGCCTGAGGGCCGCTCCGTGAGGCGGGACGGGCCTCGGGTCCGTGCTGTTCACAATGAGAAGTGCACGCGGAATCGTGAATTGTTTTTGTAATATCAGTTTCGCTGGTTCATTCGTTAGGTATTTCCCGCTGTTTGCGGTGAAGCTCTTATGACTGGTACTGAGCATCTGTACTGATCATTATGACTGTACCATTTCTCATAATGTGGGCTGGCATTCTCTGAATTTGTTTCACGTGTATTCCAGTTCCACAAACTAAAGACCTACATAGATTTGATCTTAACAGTAAACTTGCATATCCTACATATTTTGCTTGTTATCCAGCATAAACCTTAAAAGGACAACAATGAGGTCGTTCGTTCCTCTTTGATTTTCCTGCAACAACTTCAGTCTTCAAGTTGCAGGGTGTCCCAAACCAATCTTGTTTGCGTGCCTTTCTGTCTGGCAGGAGTTTGGTCTTGAGCAGCTTCAGGAGGGTTCTGCGGAAAGCACATTCAGGTCCTTTCTTTGCAACATGCTGCTGCTCTGCTATCACACCTTCATGAGCTTCATCCTCGGTGAGACACACACACACACACACACACACGGCCGTGACCGGATCCCCAAAAGGGCAGCGAGGTTCTTGACAGGTTTTCTCACGTTTGGTCACATAGGCACTGGGGAAGGAGATGTTGAAGATGCAGAGAAACTGTTGCAGCCATATCTCGAAAAATATCCACAGGTTTGCCAGAATCAAACAAAACATTTGTTGTGGTTTTTGTAATTAAGATTATTCCCTAACATTCTGTGGCTGGGGTTCTTCCTAGGGATCCATCTTCCTTTTCTTCGCTGGTCGAATAGAAGAGATCAAAGGCAACTTGGACGCTGTGAGTGTTCGTCATTTCATTCATCTTGCTAAAGGCTTCGGCCACTGGATCACATTTCACCCCCCTGCATACAAACAAGTACAAGAATAATTTTAAATGAAAAGAGTCACTTTCCATTTTCTAATACCGTATTTCTACAGGCTATCAAGCGTTTTGAGGAGTGCTGCGAGGTGCAGCAGGAGTGGAAGCAGTTCCACCACATGTGCTACTGGGAGCTGATGTGGTGCTTCACATACAAGAGGCATTGGAAGATGGCCTACTTCTACGCTGACCTGCTCAGCAAGGAGAACACTTGGTCCAAGGTGGGCCACCGCGGCGTCGGATTAGATCGCCGTCGTATTCTTAACGAGATGACAAATGACTCAAAGGGGAAAAACTTTGACCTGTTTCTCAACTTTCTAATGACAGTCTGAGGTTATGAATCACTCATTGCATTTAAATTCAAATTGCTCCCCAGATAATCTCCAGTGGGACATTTAAGTTGTTTAGCTGCAGTGTTTTATACCTCGCAGCAACAACATACGTGGCAAATGTTTGAAAGAAAGAAACTACTCAAAACCAGACTAAATGCTAGACATGTGCAGACCCCCGGCCTGACCCCCTAAATGCCAGCTGGTAATGGCTTTTTTCTCTCCTCCACTCATTCTAAAGGGAAAGATGGAATTGCCATGGTAACCTCTTCTTTCCTCCCCTCAGGCTACTTATGCGTACATGAAAGCGGCGTACCTCAGCATGCTGACTCCGGATGATTGCCTCACCTTCGGGGAGACGGCCTTCACTCTGTTCAGGTATCAGCTGAGCGTTTTGGTGCCAATGAAAGTACACACAGCAACTGTAGTGAAATAGAAACAATTTACCGCGACAGTTACGCCATGATACATGTGATAAAAGTCTGTCTTTGGGAGGGAAATTCAAACATGTTCATAAATGTTTTGCGAGTGTTTCGATTGTATATATCTATGTACAAAATATATAATAAAGTTAAGGTTTTTACCAATTCTACTGATATGAATGTGTGTACTTTATTATCTTTCAGGCAGGTCCCGGGGCTGAAGCAGAAGATAGCGGGGAAATCTTTACCGACTGAGAAATTTGCTATCAGGAAAGCCCGCCGCTACCTTGCAGAAAGCCCAATTGCGCTTCCCGCTCCTCCGCTGGTCAGTACTGGTCAAGGCCGGTCGCCACGTCGCACCGCTCCACTAGTAGCGGATGTGCGTACGGAAACTGCAGCGTGTGAAATGTTTCTCTGAAGAAAGTGGATCACGAAAATACCAGTGAAATGTTAGGAGTTGTGTTTCACAAAGGCATTGCGACGAGGTCCGTCAACTTTCATGCTGAAATGTGCGTGCTGGTTGTTTTAATCAGCGTGTTTCAGGCTGTGTAAATAGTGGCCGGGTTGGACTGCACCCAAAGAACTACTCTTATAAGAAAATCCATTGTTGAAGACAATTTCATCAAGAGAGCTGAACTTTGTCACGTAGAAAAACACTTTTTTTTCTTCTCCCGTCTATCAATTGAAATGATCTGATTCTGACATTGCACGCTTTGTGCGTGTTCGTGTTGTCCAGGAGATGATGTACATCTGGAACGGCTACACGGTCATTGGGAAACACAAAGAGCTGACTGAAGGCATGCTGACGACACTGAGCGAGGCTCAAGCTAAACTCGACAGCACACCAAGTATGACAATTCTTCTTACCAGAGAGAATGATATAATCTGTGCCTGTTTGTTCAGATTTACTGTGCTTTTTCTTAAAGATCTGTTTTAACACAATCTTATGTCTGTCAGGGTCGGAGTTCACCATCGATGACCAGTGTCTGCTGAGCCTCTTGAAGGGGCTCTGTCTCAAACACCTAGGGCGCCACGAGGAAGCCGAACACTACTTTACCCTCGTCCTCTGCAAGTAAGCCTCTGTCCGCAACGTGCCCACAACACGTAGACCACACGCATGCTCAACCGAACCAGACAAAACGGATGCTCTCATTTCACCAGCTAACCTCGTCATCACACTGGTTTGGCGTCCTCTAAGGACAAGAGGAAGTTCTGTCTTGCGGACGAACAGCACGACAGTCGACGGGCGTGCCGATTCCTGCCGACCTCCCCTCCCCACGCGTTGTGTAACCTCTGTTCTTTTGGCATCGTCCGCAGTGAGTCTCAGATCAAGTATGACCACTACCTGGTTCCTAACGCCCTGCTGGAGCACGGCCTGCTGTGTCTGGAGCGAGGCAGGAAAGCTGAAGCTATCCGGCTCCTAGAAACTGCAAAGTAAGTCTGTCAACCAAAGAAACACACTCAAGATTTTGAATACGAAACTTTTTCCACATTGTTACGAAGTAATTGTTTAATAAATCTTAATTTCACAGGTTTGTTTCAATGGCTGTGTGAAATGTAGCATTAGATTAGACTCTGTTTGCTCTGTTTCAGGCAAAATTACAAGCACTACTCGATGGAATCACGTACCCACTTCCGTATTCAGGCCGCTCTGCATAAGGCCAAGGGAGCGGAGGAGAACGGCATCAATGTTTCCTCCAGCCCATAACAGCAAGAGGAGGCCACACCAGAGCAGAGACGGCCTCTTCCGACTGCAGTCCCACTATTTAACACCCAGCCCGGGCTGGCCCCGCCTGTTTGGGCTGGCGATTTTTTTTGGGGGGGTTTATCAGAAGGGTAGGAGAAGATGGATGCTCCCTTTCGGAGGGCGACTGCAGCTCTGTGTGGCCCCGACAAGCTAAGTCCGGTTAGCTGCGTCCTCTTCAAGAGAAATATATGATGAAAGTTTACTTGTAGTGGGCTTGTTTGTCCCCAGCATAAAGGCCACCCATGAGGCGTAGTTTATACTGCAGGCTGCCTCCATTACTACCCCAGGAAAAAAATGGGCCCAGTTCAGGGCTATCTCCCGAATACCCCCTTGCTAAATTACCTACCCTAACTGCACCTGGACAGCAGCACCATTGACTTAGCTCGTGCAAAGATCTCCCACCTACCTTAATTTTAATTGAAATAATTTGAATAATTAGTCAATTAATACATTTAATTGACTGATTAATGTATAAGAGATTATGTGTTTGACATCAGGTACATATCCACGAGCACTATGAGATTGTTTAGTAGTAAAAGAACAGTTATAAGGTCTCACCTTTAATTAAGATATTTGACCTTAATAAATTATTTAATTATTAAATATATAAAAAAAATATGTTGGATTCACTTTTACACTCCATAAATTGCATTTTTAGATTGAGTGAACCTTGTATTATTTCAGAAGGAAATGTCCTAATGTTAGAATACTTACTTTATTATTATTTGGATCTTAGACCCTGTTTAATTTAAAGGCCACGTGTGTAATGGCTTTTGCACAAAGCTTTGCAAACTCTCCGGAGTGAAATAATCAGAGTTTCAGTGAGAATTGTTCTTTACATGTATATACTGTAAATGGCACCTTTTACACAAATTGTCCTGTTTTAAGAGGACAGATGAATGTGTCTTTTAGAAAGGCAGTCTCCCTCCTTTTCTCCTCCTGGCTTGCGGGACGGGCTCCAACAGTACTTGAGCTTCAACAAATAGGCCATTCATGGCGAGCAGCAAAAGGACTGCCTGCTGGTCCGCCTGTTGCATCTTTAATGAGTGAAGAAGCTCCGTACGGGAACCACCACCGTCATCCTGCTTTGTGAATGTCTTCTGCTGCTCCTGAATCTGCCATGCTTGACTACAACCAAACCTTTAAGGGACAAATAAGAATCTATAAAAGGTCAAACACTTGTAATGATTGATGATAAGACGGAAAGGGGTCCCCTCTAATTGTGTTGGAGGTTATTTGAAGGGCTGTGTCTCAGCCCCCGTGTCCAAAACCTGGAACCTCAGATGGTGTCTCAAGTGTTGGAATAAGAGAACTGCTGATTTATTCATGATTAGACGAAAGTTTGGGATTCGAGACACTAATGAAAAGTCAGTTTTTTAATGGTGAAGGAAATGTACTTTAAATATACTCTAAACTGCTCTTGTGAAAATAAACAAATTATATTTAATTTACTGGTTGATCAAAAGTATTTTAATCAATTAGTTTTACAGATATAGCTGAAAGAAACTAACCACATTTAGTGGCATTGGGATGTTTACAATCAGTATGTTTTAATCGGCACCGCTTCTTTTGAGCAGAATGACATTCCTGTAAATGTTTCTAATGATAAGCAACTAAAAAACGCATCCCCATTTTGTGTCGTTTTTTGTCATTGCTGCACCACAAACAGAAGCACAAAATCAAATTTTACAGTAAAAACATAAGACGTGGTACTGCTTGCGTGCATAGCATTGCACTTTGTTCTCATACATGTGATCTAATCCTGATACAGTTTAGATACAGAGACAAGAAGACAGTGGGTATTGGGATTGTATTGACATTATATTGAATTAAAATGTGTTAAAGATGTGTTAAATTGATAATAGACTCTTTAAAGTAATTCAATATTTCGTGGGCAGTATTGGTAACGGCCAAACCTGCCTAAAGTAAGGATCACAAAGACTCGATTAACGATTTCAGCTCCGTATTTATGTTTCATTAAAGGGCAACGTGATCCCGCCTCTGATTGGCTGCCAACAAGAGTTGCAGGATTCTGCTTAACGCTCATTGGTCGGTTGTATTAAAGGGTGGGGCTTCATGTTGCTACATTGCCACCTTTAGTTGTTCTTCGGCAGCTGCAAACTGGAAAGTCCTCCTGACATCCGAGAAGACTTCCGACTGCAACACTGCCCATTGCCATTTTAAATGAAGGACATTCACATCGTCTTCGTCGTGCTGCCGCCGCGGACACAACAATCCGTGATAATGTTTATGTCGGAAAACAAATGAACGAGCCGAGTCGATGCTCTCGAGAGCTAACGTTAGCTTTTTTGTACATGCTAGCTAACGCTAGTTCTTTGTGTGGCTAACGGCTATTAGCTCGAGGTAACGTTTATGTCGCGGCCGACGGCGTGAGCCGCCCTTCCCGCCGTCTGGGAGAGGACAGCCATCCGCTGTGGTTGGAGAAACGCCTACTCTCACACTGCTGACATCATCTGTGGAAGTGGCCCACGGTGTCCCGCCGTGTAGCGTCGGTAGAGCGACAGCGGGAGAGAGCGAGAGAGAGAGAGGGGGGCGGGGGTCGATACCCAAAGAGGGAAGAGATGGGAAACTGTCTGAAATCTCCGACCTCGGATGACATTTCTCTGCTACACGAATCCCAGTCCGACCGGGCCAGCTACGGAGACGGCGCTGACCCCGACCAGGAGCCCCCGCCCCCCTACCAGGTAACAGCTGTTTGGACCACAACACGCGATTTATTTGGGGAGGGGGGGGGGGGGGGCAGTTGGGCACGAAGGTGTTTGACAGGCGCCCCCCTCGACCCCACTGACCCCTCCATGGCTTTCACACTAATCCGCTTTGGTCTGTCCGAAGGTCATCTGCCGGTGTGATATGTGTGATTCATCATTCAGCACGCTGATGTTAACGGGGGATGAACGTCCAGTGTGCGCCTGAATTACTTAAACAGCATCAACTGTCGTTGTATTTTGAATTGACCGGAAACTTTATTTTTGTAAAGTATTGGCTTTGGCTGCTTCTTTTTCCTGATCTCCTGAACTAAATCCTGTGAAAACAGACATTTGTAGCCTTGGATATGATCGCTGGCTCTGGCCCTCTCTCGTGCGTTCTTCTGTGTTGAGGGAGTTATGTGAGTCACAGAGGGATCCTGTTTCTAGGTTAAGCCTCGTCTGTAGATCCAGGAGGTGTGAGAAGCACCACCGCCTGTGTCTATCATTTTAATAATTTCCAAAAATATTGAGTGTGAAATTATTGTTTGAACTGGATTTTAAAATGCTCGACTTTCTGATAATTAATAGATGTAACATTTACTTTATTTAAATGTCATAAAAACATGATTTTATTTTTAATTTAATTATTATTATTATTTAATTATTAATTATTATTATTATTATTATTACACATTTTTTGAAAAGACAACCAATAATGTATAAATCGAAATGGGAAATCACTTCTGTTAATTCATCATAACGTCCACAAGTAGTTTCCAATCACTTTTTTTCAATTTAGCATACTGAATTGTTAAATCTTACTGGTTTATGACCTCATCGGTCAGGCTGTCATTCAGGTGACACGCTTAAACATTGGTTTCTGAAAGCGAGGTTGATTTATGTATTTTCAGAACCCTTAAAGCCTCTTTTGACCACAAACATATTTTCCCTTCTGCTTGTGTGAAACATATTTTGTCATTTGTTATCAGTTGGACGTCTCTCGTCAAAGCCCCTGCGCCCGAGTCGTTGAAAGATAACATCTGATCGGGGCCGTGCGCCCTTGGTATGTATCCATCTACAGGTTTCTGCAAGTATGTCATGTCTGGCATACGACAGGCTGTAATTAGGCCAAAGCGGCCAGATCTGTTGTAATAAGCGGCATGAACAGGAGCTCTAACTAAGCTTCTGGATGGGTTGGGAAAATCCGTAAGTAGTTTGTTTGTGTTGACGGTTTCACAAGAGTGTTAACTACCTCGCAAACCCCCCCCCCCACCTACTTTATAAAGGGCTCTTTCAGACCCGCCAGCTCTTTTCTCCCTGGTGACCAAAGTAATCACCATCTGAACCCAGCCTGAGAGCACAGCACACGTTGTGTGTGCAGATTAACACACTATGGAAGTGCTGCTTCTGTTAGAAAGGGACCCAAAGGCTCCACTACACTCCACTTGAAACTCAACTTGGCCTTTTCTTAAAAGCTGTCGAGTATGCGCCTGCGTGCAAAACCCAGTGTTCTCCCAGTGCTGGTGAGCGCCGGCGGGCGAGGTGAGCGACCCGTTGGTGTAAAACATCCGGCACAAGCATGGGCTGCGTGTGGCTCACGCTACAGGAAATGAGAGCTGAAGACGGAAAATGATTAAAATTGAAGCTTGTTACTGTTTTTGCATCCCCCAAAAACCATCAACTAGGATGGGTGAAGAATACATTATTTTTGATTCTAAGTTGTCGACAGACCTCTCCTACAGAGGCAATGACGTGACAATGTGCCATGACTTGCAGTAAGGGAGGGTAAGGACGTGCAATGTGTGTTTGTGTGTCTGTTGCTGCAACGCTGTTGGGTTTGGGGATTTGGAAAGCAGCTGGTGAGCCGAGTGCTGACTCATCGCTGTGGGACGTTTTTTTATTTTTATGAAGATGAGGCACCTGGTGCATAGTATGTGTGTGCGCCCCCCCAACCCCCACCACCACCGGTATTTTTGCACAAAGGCCTTTGTGCTGCTGTAACATCCAGCTTTGCGGCCAAACCTCATTGGCTGGAACCCCTTGCAGACTTTGTACGCTTCACTCGTGCGTGCGTTTGCATGTGTGTAGATGAACTTATTGTTTTTTTTTTTCCTCAAGCCTTTTCCAACTGTTTCTCAAACACGAGGCCCAGAAAGTACAAGATGATTTAAAACCTGTTAAATAAGCTCCTGCTGCTCTGCACAAGAAAAGGGGCCAAATGTACTTTGCGATGGTTATGCAGACCAACACACACACACACACACACACACACACACACTCTGAAAACTGAAAGCACAGATTCTGTCACCCACCTGCCTTGACATCAAGACAAAAGAGCTCGCAGTCAGCAGTTTGCTTTGAGCTCCGCCAGCTTGGTCAAATGAAATGTAGGGGGAAAGAGGGGGGGCGGGTTGCTTCAGAGGTTGTTTATAATTAGCTGTCAGAGCTGGCGTGTTGACGTGGGAGAGCGCAGCAGATGGGAAGGAGCCGACCGAGGCGATCTGAAAAGGGGGCTCTTCAGCTTTCCAGCAGACTTTTGGCACGACTGCAAAAGTTGAACCGCCGGGAAAAACAAAATGGTCGTCTCGTCTGGCCGTGGAGGAGCTGATGAGCCGTTTGTGTGATCAACTGTATTTGTTAATAATTTGATAACCATGATAACGCGGTGGGCCGACCACACATGACAGGAACCACACAGTAACACTGCTACAACTACTTTGTATTGCACTTGTGTTACTTCCTCGCTGTCTTCAGATCACGCTCATGTTTTCAGGTCCATACTAAACAAGATTTTGCTTTTTATCCATATTTCCCACTTAAAAACACTTTGGATAATGTATAGTTTGTTTAACAACCCTCCAAAGTAGCACATTTCTTCTCTTGCCACACGTGGCCTCAGAAACATGGACCCATCGTTTATACACGATGTGTCACTAGCGGGGACCAAAAGGAGGGTTGAGGCGTTTCTCCGTCGACACCGGCAGGTGGTGCATTTTCGTCGCGGTGGGCAAAAGGAGGCTCATACCTGAGCAGATTACCTGATAGAGAAACGGAGAGGGGAGGGGGGGTGGTACTGCCGCCCCTGAGCACGCAGTCTGCGCTGAAAGCAGTTTGGTGGTCTAACTAAGTCAAAGGCCGGGTCTGTGCAACGTGGCACAGAGCCCCTCCCCCCCCTGTTACTTGTTTTGATTGGCGGGTGCTCTTTTGGCACGTGAATATAAAAATACAAGACTGTGTTTTATTATTAACTTCATATACTTTCCCGTAACGGCACTTTATTCGCTGTTCGCTGTAGCTTTTGAGTGGCTGCAGAGAAGTAACGTGAAGTTCTGAGTAAATACTAGGGTTACTATTCTTGAAGATACACTGCTGTCGTCCATGTGGACCCCGATCAGCTCCTATGTTACGGGTGTCCGTGCTCTCTCTGTTTCTCTGCACTCACCAGATCAACAGGATTTTTTTTTTTCAAAGCCCGCTAATGCCTCGTGTATCTGCTTCGGTACGCATAGACACTACATTTGGTTCTTCTGCTTTTAATGTCATGTCACTTAGCTGTTCTAGCTGTCGTCACCATGCCGGATGTTTGCAACCCACATCCACTAAACTGCTGTAGCAGTCTAAGCAGCGCAGAATTCATTTATTAAAAGCCTTTTACAATTGCACGTGTGGAGGCCACGTGTGGCAAGAGAAGAAATGTGCTACTTTGGAGGGTTGTTGTTAACACTTTGGATAATGTATAGTTTGTTTAAGTGGGAAATATGGATAAACGGCAATATCTTGTTTAGTATAGACCTGAAAACTTGAGTGTGATCTGAAGACAGTGAGGAAGTAACACAAGTGCAATACAAAGTAGGTGTGGTTCCTGTCATGTGTGGTCGGCCCACCGCGTTACCATGGTTAGCAAATTATCAATGAATACGTTGATCACACAAACGGCTCATCTGCTCCTCCACGACCAGACGACCATGTTCATATGCATTTTACAATTGCATCTGTACATGGCCACCAAAGTTAGGGGGTGAGACTGCCTCTATCTTTTTAATCATTGTAACAATCGTTCCCCACTTCTTTAAAATGAAACTGAAAAAAAGGAATCTCTTTATGGCCACAATGCAGTAGAAACGTGTTCTACTGAGAGGACTAGTTGATATATTTTGAAATGGCTTCTTGTGCTGTTGTGGAAAGAAACCCACTGGTTACGTGTTCACTACACAGCGTTTGTGTGGATGTGCAGGTGTAGAGCTCTCATAATGGCATTAGAGGGGACTTTGATTAATCCACCCACGGGCTGTTGGTTCATTTCAGGTTGCCTGTCGCTGAAAGAGGAAGAGGAAGCGGAGGAGAGAGAGAGAGAGAGGGAGAGAGAGAGCGAGCTGAAGCAGTGGGGTCAAACTGGGTAATGAGACCAGCGAGCGTATGAGAATGAATGAGTGAAGGGAAGGAAGGAAGGAAGGAAGACGTGGTGGACCGCAAAGTGAGAGAGTGAAGTAAATATAAGGGTTGTTCAGAGAGGGGCATGATGGGAAAGAAAAATCCGCCCCCATCCGTAACGGCTCCGCTTTGATGGTCCTTTTATTTATTAGATAAAACTCCTTGTAAAGACAACTCTTCATTTAGCTCAGTAACTTTATTAACTCTATATTTTGGGCTGCACCTATTGATTATTTTCACTATTGCCATTCACTTGTATTAAATGCCAAAAATGTCAAAATGTCGAGTGACATTCATATCAGACAGAAAAGGTGTTTCAGCTCGATGTTTTATTGAACTGAGGCGACTGGTTCCCATTGTTGCCGTCTCTGCCTTTTCCTCACTAGCTTTAGTGACGTTTTGAGCTGTAAAATACTTGATATTGGACAAAATGAAATGACTCATAATGGTCTGATACTGAAAGTTTGTTCATTTTGATTTGATGTTACTTTCATTGGCTTTAAATTTCTACCTCTGTGGTTCCGAGCAGCGACGTCGTCAAAGGTTGTTGACAAACCGGTGAACTCGTCACTCTTCACGTTCGATGTTAGATTATGTTTCAGATTGAAAATATTTCTTGTCACCTGCAGTGGCTGTCTGGACACGACGTGGGGAAACGCTACCATCTAGTGCGCAGGATTATAATCCCACATTATGACCATCATGAATTACTGCTGTAGTGAATTGTAATTTTCCAAAGTTATTGACAATCGTTATTGGGAGCGCTTCGCCTCTGCTTGCCTAGTTTTTCACAGGGATGATTGTGTATAAAAGAAAAAAAACAAGCATCTTTGTTGGATTGTGAAAGTGTGTCTCGTCCCAAATATTTCCCGCCACAAACCGGACCTCCAGCTAGTCTGACCCCGGTCTGACCTCTTCCTTTTCATGTGCTCTTGTCTTCCCCAGGAGCAAATCCACGTGCCCGTCTACCACCCGACGCCCAGCCAGGCCCGACTGGCCACCCAGCTGACCGAGGAGGAGCAGGTTCGCATCGCACAGCGGATCGGCCTCATCCAACACCTCCCGAAGGGCGTGTACGACCCGGGGCGGGACGGCTCCGAGAAGAAGATCAGAGAGTGAGTGAGGCCGAGTGGGCTGTGATTTTTATTTTTATTGGCACCCCACAGTCTTTTGAAAATGAAATGTGACCACCGACAAGGTACTTAAAAAGGTGACCACTAAAGGCAGTTATGTTTGCTGCTGTCGCATGCAAATACGTTTCATACAAATTGTAATTATAGGTGTGCATGAACTGCTGTGATACAGAGAGGGAGGGCTATGCACACTCTATTTTATAATATTGTGGTTATTACGATAAATGCATATTGCTCTAAAGGTGTGTGTTAATATATAATCTAATGTAATCTATCCAAAGTAAATTGTGAATGGTAACGTTCAAAAGTTATTTTTTTAGTTAGCATTATAATTTGTATTTGACATGAACTTTCACTGCCCTCCACTTAAAAAAAAGGAAAATGTCCGTGCGATCCCTAACTTGATGCACTTGTGCTCCCCTGCGCAGGTGCGTCATCTGCATGATGGACTTTGTGTACAGAGACCCCATCCGCTTCCTGCCCTGCATGCACATCTACCACATGGACTGTATAGACGACTGGCTTGATGAGATCCTTCACCTGCCCCTCCTGCATGGAGCCTGTGGACGCCGCGCTGCTCTCCTCCTACGAGACCAACTGACACACACACACAGATGCTATATGTGCCCATAGGCACCTGGGAACCAGAATGGACTCGCACACATACAATATGCACAAACACCAACACACACACAGACACACACACTTTCATCTTGCTCACCTGTGTCCTGGATTAGAAAGGCGTTGATGTAGATAGTGAACAATGGTGTGGGAGATTTAGGAGTAACCTGTGTGTGTGTGTGAGAGCAGGAATGCCTTTCGTGTACGTGTGTACCGCACAAAGTTCCTCCGTTGGCCTGCTGGACAGGTTTGATTTAACGTGGACCGAACAAACAGCCAACCGAAGTCAAAGGGGAAAGGATGGCGGTCAGCTGACATGATTAAAATATCCGAGATCCGCTTTCGTATGCAGGAATTTAAACTAACCTCCTTTTTAATGACTTCCGATAGCGGAAGGAAGGACAGCTGACCACCAGCAGCCTGCTCGGCTGCCCGACGCCTGACTACGGTGACGTCACCCTGCAGCACACGTCAAACCGATGCCTCGGGCTGCTACAGGTGTGCGATTCAAAGGAGGCCCGCGGGGGGAAGTGAGACTCGTTGCTGCGAATGTCTTGCATGTACATATTCACTGGTTTAGGCAAAAGCAAAATCCTTAGGCGCTGTAGTCACTGACGTGGCGGACCACTAGGCAAACCGGTGGTACGGTTGAATCACGTTTCCTCTTGTTAATCAGTAACTTGTGATAAGAGTTCACCATATGCATTCGGTCAAGATGAGAAAGTGAAGCATGTGATTATCATCCCCACTTCAAAGAGGCAAACCAGGAGTGGAAACCCAATTTATTACTGGGGACTGCAAACTACTGAAGGAATTATTGAATTGCATGTTTGGCGCACGTGTTGTCGACCAAATCATGTATTTTGGGGCCATTTGAGAGTGTTTTGCATACGTTCCGTATCGCTTCATTCAGCATCCTGTCCTCAATGGCGGCTGCAGTCCCAGTGAACGTGGCCTATGAAGGCCTATCAATGTCAAATTCCAAGAGCTCCAATGCAGTCCATGCGCGAGCAAAAGTAGGTCTCGCAAAACCTGATCCTCCTCGCTCATCGAGGCTATTCTGTTTTTTTTTCTGCTCGCTCGTTGGCTGTGGTTCTTTTTTGACAGTGAGGGGCGGACCCAGTCATCACGGGCTCTACATCTAATTGGTTTACAAACCCCGTTTTTGGATTGGCTGGAGTTATGCACTCCCATTCATTTCAAATTGTCCCGTGATTGCCCAGTTTACTGTTAAAGCACACTTTCACTTTCCTTCTCCCTGTTCACTTTGGTACCTTGGTGACTCGGCGAGACTCTGAACTATGCAGGAATTAAGAGATTGGTCCAATGCAAACACCAGGATACACAGGATTTCTGTTCCGTGACTTGGCTCTTATTTCCCACTTATCTGCGGTGTCAAAGCATTTAATACATGTTGGAGATAAAGGAAGAAAAAAAAAAGATTCATGATAGGATTTGCCATAGCTCCTCTTAAAAGTAATCATGAGACATTTTAAAAAAGACCAGCAAAGGAATCTGCGTGTTTTGTGAGAGGACAAAACTCTCCCAAAGTAATTTACGTTGTTATGTTAAGCTTTGTGGCGCTGCTTCATTTAAATATCCGTCATCTGCTGCAAAAGAAGCGGCTGTCCGGAAAAATGGTTCTTA
Organism: Apeltes quadracus; assembly: GCA_021346845.1. NCBI lineage: Eukaryota > Metazoa > Chordata > Actinopteri > Perciformes > Gasterosteidae > Apeltes > Apeltes quadracus. The sequence continues at coordinate 5,185,001 of CM037924.1, read as the reverse complement.
ATCGTGAGCCAGTCAGAGCTTTGGTTCTGACTTCTGGGAACGGATTGAAAATGTCCAGGCCAGGAATGGAAAGCGAGTGCTTTGTGTGTATTTTCTGTTTTTAAGTAGAGAAATGGACATGGAGGTGTTGTGTGTCTGCGTATGGATGCTTGATTGGTAAGCGCAGATATGCATATGCTGTATAAATAGATGCAAAACTGCCACCGGTTGTGTGGTTTTACTTCCTGTTTGCTCAAAAAAGAGGGAAGCGAGTGGTGTCCTTTGTATTTCACAAGGCTTGATTCAACTTTTGGAGTAAATATGTAATTTATCTTATTTAAGTAAATCCTCTCAAAATAATTATCACAGTTACACAATCATTTTGTAATTGTAAAAAAAACAAACGTCACTATAATAGAACGACCACTTCAGGAAAGCTGTCCCCTGGTTATGAATATGATGCAAATCTATATGAAATGAACTCAACATAAATAGTTAATTTGATTTTGTTGTAAGCTGAATTTAAGTGAGACCAATTAATGTGTCAAAACCTACCCGAGTTCAAAGACTTCATTTATCTCTCTGGTCATACATTTTGTGACTCACTTCTCCAATGAGCCATATTAGGCTACAGGAAGAAAAAAAAGGATTCTTACTAAAATGTCCCCCGTCTCCCTTTTACTAATGTCCTCCTGATCTTCACCTGTGTGCAAAGAAGTGGACAAAATGTATAATCACTGGGAACTTTACAAAATGCCATGTTTATAAACTATAATACGGGTGTGCAATCAAGCCTTCTGATTGGTTGGGAGTGAGTAACGGGGCGTCCTATGAGCCACAATGTACTGTAGGCCTGTTCACATTTATGTCAGTGCGCACTACGCGTCGGGTCAAAGCACCCTTGAAATGTAACATTCAGACCCTCTTATTGCGTTCCTTCATCCTGGTTAAAAATCTAAAATATAGTTGCTAGAATAAATATAAAGTCTGTTCTGTCTTATAAGGATATAGGGCGATTATCAGAAGGCTTTAAACGCTTAAACACACACACACACACACACACACGTAAAAAGGAGAATAAACGGGGACTTTTATTGTCGCGTATGCCTCAGCCAGGTGAATATTTCAATTCAAGTAGCCTTGGTTTGATGTTATTTGAGAATTAATCAAGCAGGATTCCGTGATAAAGACCAATACCGATGTATCTTCATCCTCCCCGTCCTTTAGTCTGTGAGAGAAGAAAAAAAATGAGATTTCGTATTACAAATTCATCCTGATGCAAAGATGAGCACCAATCGTAAATAATATAACCATAGTAGCCATAGCGCACGGATGGCATTTATAGAAATCTATAGATTGCATGGAGGGAAGTGTTAAAGATGCCGTCTGCTTGCTGTGCTATAAACTGTCGTTCTCACGATAGAAGTGGAACATCCTATTATCGTTTTCCAGCCTGGATAAATAATAGTACAAGCCATGTATTTAGTTTTAGATGGAGTTTACCACCCGATTTGGGCTGCATTCACAAACAACCCGACTCCGAGAAGACCGGACCCCGGCGCGACGGGTGCCATTACCGGTGTTACGTCCCTACTGGTTTTTGGTGGGCGACTCGTGGAGCGCTTCCAAACATGTGTATCAATACTTTTTCGCGAGGCTGCAGCCTGGCACCACCGACGCGTTTGGACAAAAGGGGATATTAATGTTTCCGATAATTCCGATAATTCTTTGCATTCTGATGACGTTGCCGTCCATTTGGTCACATGTCTTAGCGATCGCTATTAAACTGACATTTTAATGAGGGAGGCTCGGGTCCAATCCTGTCCTTTCCTTTTGTTGTGTCTATTTCGTTGATAAAACACGCCCGCTGGTGCGTGAGTGAAATATCAGCTCAAACTCCTTTGGAATGAGACGTTACAGGTAATCATTTCAAATGTGAAATTAAACGTGGAGGCCTTTGACGTGTTTTAGAGGGGAGCTGACGGCATCTGCGCACGGCCGATGTGGCGGGAATATCATTAAATGGATTTAGCCGATACCTGCATGCATTTATTACATTAGAACAGACAAGGACAATTATTCACTAAGATTTTTCAACTCAAATTCAGATATATTTAGGTAAGTGCTGGTGTGAATTGGAATATCATTTCTTATTTCTTTCAGAATAATTCTTTATATTCACATTAGTGTGATCCAACATTATTGACAACTTGAATATATATATATATATATATATATATATATATATATATATATATATATATATATATATATATATATATATATATATATATATATGTAATGATCCCCAATAATATATACAAGTTTATTTACCACTATTTTTGTCGTTGAATATTCAACTATTGCGTTTTTGATACCGTTGACGTTTTTCATTAAATCATTTTGGGATGTTTGCGGAATTGATTGTGTTCCAATCGTAGAACATGTTCCACCAGCCGCAATGCGGTCTGTCTGTCCTGTCCACTGCACTGGGAAAGAGGCCGTGTCTTATTGCACGCTCTATTGCAAGAGTCTGAGAGATACATGTTATTTCATCGAGGCCAAAGGTTTAGCACACAGTGCACATTGTAATATACTGTTTCATCCGAGTGAATGGTTTCGCGGCCTTTTTAGTGCCGGGCCATAATGTAAAGTCCTTTTAACGCAACGTGAAGTTCGTTCCGTGTATCTTTTAAAACGATGACTTAGATCTGTGCACACGACGCTATTTTTGACCACTGACCTGTACCCAGGTAGTCCTCGATGAATCGGGCAGTTTCCACCTTTTGGTGGATGCGCGCCAGCTGCCCGGCGCTGTCTCCCTGGGCGTTGGGCGCGCGCGGGTCCGCGGTGACTGCGACGAGCAGCCGGGTCGCCTGCAGGTTGCCCTCCCTGGCTGCATGGTGAAGCGGCAGGTTACCCTCCTCATCCACCAGGTTTGGGTCCGCCCCGTATTTCACCAGTACGCACACAGCTTCTGCGAATCCCTCGCGCGCGGCGTCGTGCGTCACGGTGAGCCCCAGCACCGGGTCGCGGAGGTTCGGGTCTGCACCCGCCTGAAGAAGAGCCTCGATCACTGCGGTGTTGCCCAATTTTGCCACCTGCGCAGAGAAAGAATGAGGGGGAGAGAGAGGATCTTTTGAGTGTAACAAGGGTTCAAAACTATTTTAACTACAGAGCTTTTATAATGACCTATGGATTAGAAAAAGATCCGCAAGGCCAATTTATTTGTATAGCACATTTCAACAACAGGACAATCCTAAAAACCATCAAAATATCCAGCAAAAGTAACCGAATTGCTAAAACAAGGCAAAAACAGACATCACATATAAACAATAATAAAAGTTGCAGTTTTCACTGCTTTTAAATAAAATGTCTCATTAAGATGAGGAGAGTGAATTACTTTACTGCTGTAATAATATTGGAAACAATATTATTAGTAGTGTTGAAATGATGACTATAAGTTAAGATCAGCCTTAAAGTCCCATGGCCATTAAAAATAGGCGTAATACAAGCAGGGCGAGACATGTTGTGAAACTAGCGCCCCCCCAACTCACCCAATTCAACATGTCTTTTTTTCTGCACTACCATTTTGTCTCTGCCTCACCCGCTTTAGTTTGGCCTGCGTTGCATTTATTACCATGTTACTGAAATGGTCTTAATCTTAATGGTTTTTAAAATAAAAACCTATCAAAATTCATTTTTTAAATATTTACTAAAGCACCTTTTACATTTCCATAAAAAGAAGAAGAGCAATTTAATCCCACTAATCTACACTTTTCCGATTATTTTACATAAACTAATGAATGATGTAAAACTATATACACGATTTAAAACGAATTTGATACTGTACTCTCCTATTCACAATTGTATTTAGATGAAATATGGCTAAAAAACGTCCAGAAAAAAACGTCCATCTGACTACACAATTCGAATTTTGAAAACTATACATTTCTCTTCACACTATTTAGTGGTATTTGATTACTGTCTACTGGATACTTGAGGTTCAGCTGACTGGACCTTCAACATGCTAAAAAGTAAAACAAGCTGCCTGTAACAGCACACTTTACAGTATCAGCTAAATCAAGTTTTTAAACGACAGAAAAATAACTGAAAGGGTTTCACCAACCTGCAGAGCCGTCCTGTTGTATGCATTAAAGCCATTGACAGATGCTCCATTTTGCAGCAAATCCAACAGCCTTGGTAAATTTCCACTGGCAGAGGCCTTGCAGAGTAGGTCAGCCATTCTTGCGTGGATGTGCTTTGTGCAGAAAAAACTCATGCTGAATCATAGCGAGGGAGGTGGTCCAGGATAGGCCAGATCATCCACTCCTTTAAAGGACAAGCAAGCCTATTGGACAGCCTATGTCCAATAGACAAGCCTATTGGACAGAGATATCTGACATGTAAGTAAGTAAGTACATTTTATTTGTATAGCATTTTCACAGATAAAAAACAAAGTGCTTCACAATAAATGGGTGTGCTTCATTGTGTCTATTTAGTCTTATTTTATATCCCCTATAATTAGGAATATAGGAAAAAAAGGGGTTGGATTAAAGTAATTTATAGTACAAATCATTAAGTCAAGGTCAAGGAGCTCAAAAGGTTCCTTTCTCTATTACAATATATGTAGCTGGTATATGTAGATTTTCATGAGCAGCTCCTTTCCAATTCTAACAGACTAAACAATGATGACAACGGATTATAATACTCTACTAACAGCAGCTCCCACCATGAAACAGGTGATGCATTTCCCCTCTCTTTTACAAAGGTGTAGTACTAAGTAGTCATCTGAATCCAAATAATCCTAATCCAGAACATTTCCACGTGTAGAAAGCACCATCCACCTCAGCAGTTGCATGGCCTGACATCTGTGGCAGATCGTGTAATCGAAAGTAACCGATTCCAAACACACCACTGTGATTGCGACAGAAAAATAACAACATCCCGTCTTAGTGTGTTATCACAACACCACTTCCTGACTTTTTTTTCCAGAGGATTTTGCCGACATATTAAATGTAGGCTACTTATCCGTCTTCGTCTGCTTTCATGGGATGAAACAAGCACGCGAGGACCCGTCTGGAACAGAAAGCAGAGCCCGCGGTGCGCCTCAGGAGATCGATTCCTTTCCATTTCCCGCACTGAACGCACCTCATGTCAAGCGCATCCGTGAACCGTCACAACGATTTCCGTTTGAAGTGAGCATGCAGCGGCGGGAGGGACGACGTCAGCCTCTGAAAACAAAGCTACATTTTGAATTACCCACCGGTTAAAAAAAAGGATGGCGATTGGATGAGAGGTGCAGGATCGGCCCAGCGGAGTGTCATCGCGCAATGGGGATCGAGATGTCCGCGTCGCGCAGCGCTCATTCTACGGATGCCAGCGGCGTTCAAGCAAACATCGATATAATGCGCGTCCAACCTCGTCGGTACCAATAAACTCCAGTGAAAGAGCGTTAGCGTGGTAAGCGTTATTTCCCTGCGTCATCCTCTTCCGTGGGCAACACTATCCAGCTGTAAGGCAGTACCGGCTGGTGGGAAGGGCAATCCAACTCATTTCAGCCTACGTCCCAGAATGATTTGATGCAAAACCGTAAAAGTATTAAAAACTCAATAATATTTTGAAGTTCAATATTCAAATGTATTGCATCGAAAAACATATTTTAAATAAAAAATGAACTTTTTTTTATTTTAAAATAGCGCTATCATCCCAATAGCACATCGTTGTGGCTGAAAACGGAACTGCATCTCAATTACGTTGCACGCGCGTGGGCGTTGATTCGAGGTGAAAAAAGGACATATAGTCCAAACGTTCGTATTTCCTGTTAATAAAACCAAAACCTAAACAATACAATGACCACTTTGTCCTAGGACAAACACGCTTTAGTCTGCTCGCCATCGCACCAATCAGCACATAAAAGTGACTTTTTACATTTCTTGATATTGATGATTCCATGGAGCAGCTTCAGCTGAAAATACGTTGGTAGGAGTATTTCACGTTCCATCTGTTAATGTTTTACAGAATATGAACAAACAAAGTAGGACTGATATTTTTTTGTACGTCACAATTTATTCTCCAACATCTCAATCTGTATTTGTGACATCGTAATTTGAAAACTTTATATAGCTACCACGATAGCATTTTCAATCCTCAAATTAACAAGTATTTTTTCCTGGATACACAGAATAGAAATACTTAATGTGATTTACAGTGGCAAGATTTTTATCCGCGGTTCTCATAAATCACGACTACAGGCCCAATGACACCAACCCACAAACCCAAGTTTTTCAATTCATATAAAGTTAGGCAAATTAAAAATATAGAAACTATGTGTGGTCAGGCTCATTTTCTGATTGAAATCACGAAACAAATGAGCAAAAAAAGCAAATACTTTCCGTGGTGGCAGCACGATGAAAGACAAGTGTTTATAACGTCACCCTCTGCCGCCACCTGGCGTCAAAAATGGGCAATCTGGCTCACAGATATTACTGAATGGTGCGCAATCAGGGGAGATTTGGAAGTGGGTATACGCATGCTAAGTGAAAAATAAGTGGGTATACGCCGTATACCAGCATGTACCCTGGGCAACTGCATCAGATGATGGAAGTGTCCTCCCCATCCATGCTATAAGAGAACAACAGATACAACACGTGTCTATTATTGCATACACAGAATTCCACATGATTACAGACGATAACTTTAGAGATATCATCACAAGTCAGATTGTTTATTAGTTTAATCTAAATCCGATTCAAAACACAACACTATGACCGCGACACAAAAATAACAACAAAGTAGGATTGCTATGTTTTTGTACGTCACAACTTATTCTCCAACATCTCAATATGTATTAGTAGCATCGTAATTTGAAAACATAATATAGCTATCTCGATAGAATTTTCAACCCTCAAATTAATCAAGTATTTCTTTTTGGAGACACAGAATATAAATACTTAATGCGATTTACAGTGGCAAGATTTTTATCCGCGGCTCTCATAAATCAGGACTACGGGCACAATGACACCAACCCACAAACCTAAGTTTTTCAATGCATATAACGTTAGTTTCTATAGTTTTAATTTGCTTATGTGTAGTCAGGCTCATTTTAATGTTTATGTACAGATTGAATTCACGAAACAAATTAACGTGAGCAAAAAAAAAGGAAATATTTTCCGTGGCGGCAGCACGATGAAAGGCAGACAGTCGGTGTTTAAAACGTCACTCTCTGCCGCCACCTAGCGTCGAGTTCTTGTTGTTGTTGTTTTACAGCAGCTGCAGCCACTTTACGTCAGCCGTAAAGCAATGGAGTAGATGACAATAATGATAGGAGATAACTGAGCGCTGTAACGCTACTCTACAGAATCCGGTCCTCCCGAAGCGGTTGAATCCCGAATCCAGTTGAACATTTCCAAACACGCCGAACGCTCCCTCGTCGCCACGTCCTGGTAAAGCGCTGCGTTCCTCAGCCAGCGTCCCCGCGGCGAGCCGAGCGAAGCGACGGGAGAGCCAGTGGAAGAGGAATCGCTTTTAGCCAGTCATTGCCAATGGCCTCCGAAGGCGGCGAGAGCAACATGGACCGAGAAATGATTCTGGCCGACTTTCAGGTGCGTGTCAATCCCGTCGTCCACGCGTATTCCACATCGAGTAGGTATAAATAGCGTTCCGTTTTGCCGTTGTTTGAATGGCCTGGCGCCCCCCCCAAAGCACCCACCACCACCCGGACTGGCGTAGTAAACAGCAGACCCGGAGCCTCGCTTTCTGCGGCTAGCTCGGCGAGCTAACGAACTGACAGCTTTGCTAACGGGTTTCTGGAGGGCTGCTCGTGTCCGTACGCTCGCTCGCTAGATGGCCTGTGTGACCGGAGGCGACCGGTGGATATTTTAGATATTTTTTATTTATTTATTAAATATAAATATCGCAGCCACTAAAATGTACCGGCTGGACGGATAACGACCGTCCCGTTTAGCTGTAAGGATGACCGTGCTCACGTAGAGGTGCCAACTTGCTTACACGCAGCTACGGTCCTCCTGTCGAGGTCTGGTAAAAGCCTTCATCGGAGACAGGTTGTCCCCCCCTCGGAGATGTCAGGTGTTTACATGACGAGACACTCATGTTGGTTCTTGTCCTCTTGTCCACAGGCCTTGTCCTTTTGAGTTGTGTGCCTGCCTCCCCCATGTTATTGTAGCCTATGTGTTTTTTTTGTTTTGTTTTTTTTTAATCAACCACATTCACCGCAGGTGTTATTTGACAATAAACCTTAGCGATGCCGGTGTACACGTTTTCCCTGATGTATTTACATCAGGCCACGAACGGTATGTTGTGTAACTCTGTTGTTGACAAGTCCACCAAGTCACATTGTTGCAAAGCCAATTCATTTGTGACCCGTCTCGCATGGCTCCACCTTCTACTTTAAGTTATTAATCAAAAAAAGAACCATGCACGCTCAATAGCAAAAGCACAACAACGTACACGGCTGCCGACACCAAACAATAGCCAGCCACAGACATGAAGTCTGAACAGTTCAAACCGACACAGTAAATACAATGCATATTTGTTTTTGTTGGGTGCATAAGCTTCCGTCATGTTTTTCTTTTCTCGAGTCGATAGTTTTCACTGGACTTTGTCGCTCAAAGATGACATGAATACAACGCGTTTCTCAGCTCAGGTTTACAGGAACCAGGTTATGAAGTTCTGAACAAACCCCTCGGGTCAGTTAGACGAGCACAGGGATCGGTCGACAAAAGATAATGATGCGTTTGTTACACTCTTGGAAGAATACAAATGGATACACCTCAGATTTATTTTTTTTAGCCTTCTTTGCAAGGGTTCAGAGTCCAAGCTGTCACGCAGAAGTCCCAGCTTCGTGTCGTTGTTGAAAACATCACCGCGGCTATCCTTCCTATGTTCCTGTCGTGTGCAGTATCATAGTAGATCGGATAAATTATTTCTCCTCTGTTTTATCATGAATATATATTTTTATAGGTACAGCTGTCAGAATGTTTCATGAGTTCAACGACTGCTGCAGAATCCTGTCCGACGCATTTCTCTCTTGTAATGACTCTTTTTCTTTTCTTCTCACAGGCTTGCACTGGAATTGACAACATTGCAGAGGCAATCACCCTGTTAGAGCTTAATAACTGGGATTTAGTGGTAAGTTCCTTATCTGTAGGCTTTGCCGGACTTCATCTAGAGCACAAGTTCAAGAGGGCGGTTCACATCCAATATTACGCGCAACGTGGCCAGATTATTTCTACACGTCTAGCGATCATGTTAAAAATACTCACACACTCAGGTAGAGTGATGTTGAGGCGAAAATCCACACAGAAACCGTGTGTTCGCCGAGTTCGTATTAAGTCGCGATGAGTCCTGCGTAAAGGCGCTCTTTACCGCTCTGTGCATATCGAAGGGGTCAGTCTATATTTAGACGGAGGCTGGCAGCAGCTCGCAGCGGTCCCGAGCAGTGGTAGGACCGACGGAGGGGCCTGGACTTGCTGCCCCTCTAAATTTGATGACTTGCATTTTCACTGCGGTAGCTGGTAGTTTTGGTAAACATTGTCAGAGCTGATTTGCCTGCACGTGCAGGTGGCAGGTACGCCAGCAGGGATTTGTTGAATGCACCCAGGGCGATGCACATCTCGTCTTGTGACCCATGTCAATTGAAGTCTAAATTGTCTAGGCATGCATTAAGTAATGCTGTTTCACCCTGAAAGCCACTTATAACTGGAGGAGGTTTTTATTTCAGGGGAACCTAACCCACTAAATAGATTGTTACGTTCTTTCCTTCTCAATCCATTTACAACGTGTACAACACTTTGGATACGGACCCCTAACGCTTTATTTGTTTGTTGATGTGAGAGGCTTTGGGCATTTAACACATTCTTCGTTAAATACCAAACCAATGGGGGGGAGGTGATTATGCCAGAACTCAACAACTTGCTTGATTTGAGCTTGTTTTTGAAGTGAAGAATAGTGAGCGTTCAGGAGAGATCCAATCAATTGTCCGTTCAGACAAAGGCTCGGTGCAAAGCGCTTAATTGTCACGCTTGTACGTTCAGCTCTCTTTGTTCTGACTATTTGAATATTCCATCATTCTGTCACATTTTGTGAAGTTTAGTCTGAAACTGTCTGAACCAGTTCAACGGTTTTCCGTCAAAAAGATTTAGAAATTGACTGCAGAAAGAAACCATAATGGGAAAATTGCATTTTATTGTCGTATAATGTACCTCCACTTTCATTACAGGCAGCTATCAATGGAGTGATACCGCAGGAGAATGGGATTTTACAAAGGTAATATGCACCACATATTTTACCACATATTCATTGAACAAATGCTGCCATATCATTTATGACTTTTCAATGCACTGTGGTTCTTTCTGTTGTCCCGCTAGAATGATCGCTGACTAGAACAATGCTGTGGAAATATGAATGGTTGCTTTGTCATTTGGGGATACACAACACATCCGCCTGTGGCACTTTCCGAGCTCTGCTGGATATTTGAAACCAAAGCTTAAATGCATCAGAAGGAAACTCAAATCTTTGTTTCCACGAGCTCTGTTTTTTTTTTGTTGCCATGATTACGTTACGTTACATGTCATTTAGCTGACGCTTTTATCCAAAGCGACTTGCAATAAGTGCATTTCAACCACAGAGATACAAATTCAAAGAACAAGAAACAAGAAAGTACCTTCACCAAAAAAGCTGATGTTATAGGTGTTATAGGTTATAGGTTATTGTTATAGGTAAGAGCTATTATATAAATTATAAGTACAATTTAAGAGCCAATGCAATTTAAGTGCTGCAATTTAACAGTGGGTGTAGTTTGTACACCGCCTTTATAGTTTACTGTTTCCCCTCTTTTGTGATTGGAACGCAACATCATTTATATCCAGCAAGTAACGCGCAACTTGGGGCTTATGGCTCCCGCCAGGTTTTCTTATCTGCACTTTAATAGAGTGATGATATAAAAGGCTGCAACTGAAAAGAGTCGTCCCGCCAAGAGTGTCGCTGTACACAGTTACAAATGAGTTTTCTTTAAGAGGCTTTGAGCCCCTTCATTTCGCCACAACGGTTAGTTTGCACACCTGAACCCACTCAAACCGGAGACGTTGCGTTAAACCACTTCCTTTTGTACACGCACACACACGCACACACACACACACGCATTTGAGTGCATGCACGCATGTGCTCCGGTGGGGGGGGTTCAGGCCCCCCGCGGGGCCATGTGAATATCGCTGGCCTCTCTCGAGGGCGCGCATCGCTGTGAATGGAGGCTGGCTGGCAGCGGCGACCAGCCGGCAACGCATTCGCCGAGTGGCTGGCAGCGGTGCGCCGAGGCCGCCATCGCCCAGCAAACAGACGCCGACGGCGGAACGGGAGCTGGAGCCAGTTGGAAGCTACGCCAGGCGCTCCCCTCCCGAATGCAGTTCCTATTTCCTTCCTCCCTTGCGTCCTCTTTCGTGAGCAGGCTGGGAATTACAGGAAGCTGGCGTTGTTGATCATTAACCAATTTTCCTCGAGGCACCAAAAAAAGATTTACTGCTAATAAAAAAAACAACCGCCACCGCCGATTCCTCCGTTGAAGCGCGTCACTGGCTTAAAGTTTGGTGAAGGCCTCCACAGTTTAGTCTGCTCTGGGACTCCTCCCAGACTACACAGGAGAACAGTGCCATCTAGATTTAGGGCAGCATGGAGGCAGCAGCAGCAGCAGACAGTTTAGGATTTACTTGTGTTTCTTTTTACTCCCTCAGATGCTTTCAGGAAGTGTAAAAATCCTCTCGGCAAGAACTCTCTTGTTTTTCTTTTGTTTCTTGGAGTAAAATATCAGTCTCTCTTGTGTATCCTCTCCATTTATTTCCCAGCTATGCATATGGTATTCTAGATGTTAGGTAGTAGTTGCCTGTGCTCTGTGCAGATACTGCCATATCCATATGTATATGTATGTAAGTATTTACATGTACTCATGGTATGACATTTTACACCACGTTGATGGTTTACGATGCCCTCATCTCACAAAATATCTTTTCACACCCAATCACTAGTACACAAGGTTGTACACAACCCCTTTCTCACGCAGCAACCGAACAGCAGATATTTTAAGGGTGGCAACGCCCTGATTGTATATTTTAATTCTCAATAAAGGATGTTTCTCATCATTTTCACCTCTGTAAGCATTGTAAACAATAGTGCATGGTCTAAATCGCTAGTTAAAAGTCTTCTTCGACCCAGCACAAAGTTCAGCTACTAAATGATGGTCTCACTTCAACTCACAGTCAACTAGATGACACAGTTTTTGTCTCAGGTTGCCTGAAAAATGTCTTATTCAGTGTTTGGTTGCACAGGGGAGAGATATTTATTGGAATATGATGCTGGCGGTTTCTCTTCCACGCTGTCGTTAACCCCGTGACCTCCGTGCAGCAACTTTCCCGGCGGGGCGAGCCAGTCCAGCGTGTTCGGCCCTCCCAGCCAATCGGAAGCAGCCCATGCGGCGGCGGCGGGCGGCGCGGCTCCTCCCCCCGCCTCGTCTTCATCCCCGTCCTCCTCTCCGGCATCGTCCTCGGCTTCGGCTTTTTGCCCCGTCAACCCCTCCTCCCGACTCATTGTAGAGCGCCAGCCGCGGATGCTCAACTTTCGGGTGGAGTACCGGCAGCGCACCATCGAGCTGGTGCTGGAGGAAGGCAGCACAGTCGGTGAGCCACACACACACACACACACACACACACACACACAAATGTTGTGTACAATGCGCAACGCATCAAACTGCCTCTTTGTGCACAATTTACATCTTCCGTGGTGTAAATCTGGTTTACAGGAGAAATCAAAACAATCCTGGAGGCAGATCTTGGGATTCCAGTTTCCAAAATGCAGCTGAAGGGATGGAAGAGCGGAGATGTGTCCGATAGCGTGAGTTAAAGGGGGTATAACACACAACTCTTGAGAAATTAGCTTATGTTTTCGTGTTTTTATTGGGCTTTTGTTATTTTATTGTGTGTCAGATGAATGATGTACATATATTCTGGCAAAGTCATATCTGTTGTGTTTGTGTAACCAGACGGTGATGAGAAGTTTACACTTGCCCAAGAACAACAGCCTGTACGTCCTGACTCCAGAAATCGCCCCCACTGCCAGCACCAGCAAAAACAGGTATTAAGCGAAGCATTTGGCTTCTCATCATCTACCGCTCTCAGTTCCCCCAGCATGTCCTCCCCCTCTTCTCGTCCCGGTGCACTTACGGGGCCGAGCGCCTGAACTACTCCTTGTGGGGGGGTAAAGGTGTGATATCCACTAGTGAACACCAGGTGGCGGTCCATTTCTACTTATGAGGAAGACGAGTCCACAATCCGGCCAAGCGATTTCATTGGTATATTAAGAAACAGTTGACCTTCTGGTGCACATTCATTTTCTCCCGTCAGTGGTGACATTTGGAGAGGGACGCAATCTCTGTCGTGTAAACAACCATTTCCCTCCCCAGCTTTGTTTATTTCTGCCTGAAATTGTTGCTGCGTATATGATATTCCCTCTTCATATCTATGATTTACTACTTTTTTTTTTTAAGTTACTTTAGGGATCGTTCCCAGCCACAATAGAGATGTGTTTGTAAAGCTTCATTAAGCCGGTGTTCTTCGTGTTCATTTCAGGGAATCCGCGGCAGCATTAGCAACCTTTTACTTCTGAAATGTCAGGCCGCTCCGCGCAAAGCCCAAGCAATAATACAATCACAGCTGGCAGGTAAACATGCGATTGCCCTTTCGCCAGCGTCGGGTTACGATATCCAAAGGCGTCCCTTCATCTCACCTGCGTCATGTAGCCCGGGACGATTTCATTTTTGATTTGAGGATGAGCTTGTGTGCCTGTGTGTGCGATAAGCCCGTATACTGTTCTATAACACAAAAGTTCACAAAAGAGGGCGAGCGTTACACCTGGTTCAAAAAGAGAGGTAGCTCTTGAAAGATGGGAGACGGACTTGTTTTAAGTGAAGATTTGTTTTAAGTGAAATCTGACACTGACGATGCATTGCTATCTGACATAGTTTAAGTTGGAGGTGGTCCTATTAAGTGATCTACTTAATCGTCAAAAACATTTCCCATTAAAGTAGAATGTATTAGATATGAAACTTCTCCTGTATCTTTTTTAAAACCATGCTTAGGAATATGGTGGAATTACCTATTATTAAAATAAGCCTGTATTAATCTTCTTTATTCGATACCAACTATTTTTAGAAGTGGAAAGGGTGTGGCACTAACATTTTGAACTTCACAAACTATGAGGATTTAAAAGGGTTATTTATCCATGGATTGGCTTGACAAAACGCTGAAATAATACAGTTTACAGATTAGCAAAACTGGAAGGTTTGTTGACTTTTTCCTTTTTTTTTAAATAATTCAAAATGGGTTATTGGATTAGTATTTATTTAGATTTCTTCAGGAGTAAGCGTTGTGTTTTCTTCAGTGGTTGATGGATTTAGTTGGAGATTATCTGAATACTCAGTACTTCATTTAGGGTATCTTGCTGACCCATGCAGACCTGCGTTTGATACAGCAATATAACATGTAATTTGCTCATTTGTTCTCTGACAAATTATCATATAATATTGTTTTGACAGTGGTCCGTTTTTAAATGCTCACTGGAAGCTTTTAAGCACACCTCGATATACACCTTTCCTCTATTGCCGGTTTTAGGGAATCTCTTATAATAAAAAAATTCTAGATTAAGATGTGCTCTCAAAGATTGTTCTGACCATCCTTCCCCTGTTACACTCAAAGCTGTTTGTAGTCTCCCTCATGATGCCCCTCGCTTGTTTGTTGACGTCGGATTCCGAGTGGATTCCTGCTAGCGGCCCAGGTAGCGTCCACGCGTCACCAGAGCAGTAGAAGCAGTCGTTTGGCAGCGCTGCCGCTCTGCCTGCTAGTTAGGCTAAGTGGTAGTTCTATTGTGTTGGCAGCTAATGGCCCTCATCTCCCCAGTCTTCCCTCCCTCGCCTCCCTCTCCTCGTCTCCTCACTCCCCCACTTACCGCTGTGTCTTTTTAGCAGCGCCGTTGCCATTTCTCCAAGTGTTATCGATATCATTTTGGGTGTCGGGAGCTCATTATTCTGTGTCAGCTATTTTGGTGGAGGACAGTTGGGGCTGAATGGAGTGGGTGGGCCCCTGTGTGTATGCACATGTGTTTGTGTGTGTGTGGTGATCATGCCGTCATACTGGGAGAGGATAGGTGACAGATCACAGTTTAGGAGGGGGTGCAGTCCCCCCGTAGCGGGACCAGACAAGCTGTTAGCCTGCAGTAAAAATAAACTGTGGTCACACCGTGAATCCACAGTAAGTGCAATTTGTGAGCCGTGTGGGCCAATTTGTTGCCGTAGACTGAGCTCGGTGCCAGCAAAGGCTTCGGCCTAAAGTTTGCAGGGAAGGACGCACCCACTAGCGTCATCATACCAGCTCGTGGTACTAATGTGTCACTTACTTCCGCCCTTTTACTGAAAACAAAATGATTAAGGAACCATTTTGTTGTACTTTACATTTGTAGCCCCGTTGTATTTGAGGTTTCCCATCAATAATGCTTAAAATGTGTATTTTTTTCATGGCTATTTTAACTCAAATGCCGAATGTAGTTATTAAGAAGTTGTTTTCAGGAAAAAGTATTCCGACCTCTTAATAGATTAACATTAAGCCAAATGTGAGTCTTGTTTAGACTACAGATCTGATATCCGAAAAACTCTCAAGCCAACATGGTGGCGGCACTGCTGTTTTCCTCACAACAGTGACCCCAAAGCAATCGAAGAACATCAGTCATCGTACAGGTTTGCACAGTTTGGTTTAGGTGCTTGTTTGGTTTTTAAGGAGTTGGCACATTGCACACTGAAACACAGCCGGCCTGCATAAGTAATACATTAAAAAAAAACATTATTACGACTTACAGAAACGTAAAGTTGCTCTGTAGTAATAAATGAGTTATTGTAAGCTGCATTATTGCTACCGTGGTTTAAAGGCATTAAAGCTATGTTGAGGACTATATATTTATATATATTGTTATTATTACTCTTGGTAAAAGCAGTGTTATGGCTGCTAATTCTCTTTTCCAAGAACTTAACCAATCCAATTCTTCAAATTGTTATCTTTTAATTCTATGTTTCGTGGTCTGGTTATTAAATCCTGTCTCCCATCTTCCTTTTTTTCTATTTGCTCGTCTGTAGGTGCGGTTATCCGCCCAAATTTAATCTCACAATGTTTGTTTGCTTCAAATTGTTGCTGAGTAGCAATGCAAACGTCCCATAAATGGTAATATCTCTAGCAATTACTTTGTAGAAGTGGGCTCATGCAGCGCACGCACCTAAACCAAACGGACTGATTAAATAGTGCTCCACCGTCTTTATGATCCCACTGAGTAAACTCCTCTTACTCGTCTTGTTTGATTAGAAATAAATCTGGAGGCTTTGGGAGATTTTCCCTTTGAGCACCAATCTATCTCAGGTAGTTATTTAGTCAGCGGCGCGACGTGTCCGAGCCCCGTCTGAAGGAGGTCTTTTCTCTGTGGCCATGTTGATGACTGCCTGTGAATACAAGAGGGTGCTGAGGGAGACCTAATCTCTTGCATAAATGATGAAGGCCTGATGAATATTTCAACGGAGCCTGTTCCCTTCCTCGTTTATCCTCCGCTCCGCTCTCGGGGAAGCGCGTTTGCCAAGGAAAGGTTATTTTAATTTGAACTCTAAAAGAATTTTGAAAATTGCAGAAACGATTCATTAGGTTTTGTGTGTTTTATGGAGCCCCCCCCCTCCCCTCCCCCCCACCGACACACACCCCGTCTTTATCTTCTCAGGTGCTTTACGTAAGACGGCTAGCCAGTTAGCTAGGCCGGCCCAGTAGCTCCTCGGTTTAGCATGCTGATTAACGCTGCGACAAGATGGCAGAACGAAGCCGAGCGGAACCTGAACGCTTTCGCATCCTTCTGCTTTGTTGTGGATGCAAAACTATGGCGGAGGTAAGGCGACCTTTGTGCGTACTACATGCCAACCTCTGCACACATTAGAGGACACTGCTCACCTGCCCAGTGTGTCTCTAATCAGATGAAATGCAAACAGGATGCCAGTGAGTGTTCGTCAGTGTGTGAGGGGTTGAAGAGCGAGAGCGTGTGTTTGTGTGTGCGCGTGTGCGTGTGTAGGGGTATTTGTGTTTTGCAGGCACATGAGACAATTTGTGCGTGTGTGTGTTCCTCTGTCTGGCAGTGCTGGTTTAATAAGGTCTAGAGTCTGCTCTGTGCCGTGGGGACTCGCAGCTTAGGCGATGGGCTTACCTCAGAATGAAACCAATCTGTTTAGCCTGCTCCTCTCCCCCTGCAAAACGCTCCATTTTCTCTGTCCATAAAGTTAAATGACATTTTCCTCTAGGCACCCTTCTGCCATGTCAAGTACCTCCCCGAGATGTTGCAGGCCGACCTGGATGTCACAAGTGTGTGTGTGTGTGTGTGTGAGTTAGGGAGAGACCTCTGAAGGCAGAAGCAAACACGGAGACATCCACATCTCAACCCTGTGCTGCTCGGAGGTCCCGCCTCCTTTGGATGCTTTGAAAACATCTGCTGAAGGCAGGGGAGACAAAGGCATATTGGACTTGAAGCGGGGCAGTTTTATTTATACTAACCTGCGGAGCCTCTTCGGACAGATGGCACATTTTCCCCCTCTAAACGCGTTTGGTATTTGAGTAATTATATTTGTGCTATTTTCAAAGCAAATCTCGAGCAGAACTCCAGCCACACTCACCAAATGGCCCCGTCGGTGCGCCGCGACTGCTAAGATGCTCCTCCTTTGCTTGGAAGGACAGAGTATCACTTCCACTCAGTTTACCCTCTATCTCTGTCTATTTAGGAGCCTCGCCGCCTGCCAGCAGCAGCTCGGGACTGTGTCCAAACATAATCGTGATATTAGCTAGATCCTTATTTATGTGTCCCTACCCCTTCCATTTCGCTCTCTCTCTCACACACATGCACGCACATGTCCCTCGCCCTTCTGCTCAGCCCCATTACATATGCATCCATCTTTCCCACTTCACACATTTCCAATCTTCCCCAGTTAGCTACAACAAACATTACATTTACATATTGATTTCGTAGTTTTAGTCAATGTAAATATGCTGTCATTACAGTAAATTTGAGCTTCTGTTAACATAAGCTCGTCCAGATCTGTGAAGATTAAGGGTGTGATTGCATAATTAATGTGTGCGCTACATATTAATTCCCCCGTCCCTCTCTTTCTCTCAACTCTTCCTCCTCTCTCCTTGGGTTCTGAGCCCTGATTAAGTGCCTGCTTCGGCCCTTAAGCCTCCCATTGATATTCAGCCGCACAGACCCGGCGTTTGCTCAAAACGCTACTTAACCTCACAGCTTATTGTAAATGAAGCTTCCAAAAGTTGATTCGCCCCCCCGCCCCTCCTCTACTCTACGTGAAGTACACAAAGTGTCTGCGTTTGCGTCATTCGCGGTGCCTCTGTCCCAGCTGTAGAGCTGCTGAGGGAGGGAGGGGCCGGTCCAGAAAGCGTGACCCCTGCGGGCTCCTTGAACAGATCGCGTCTTCGCCGCTCACAATTAAATCAGCGTATTATTACTATGCTGTGAGAGGGTGAACGCCACTCACCCGTCTCCTGTCAACAGCTTTCATCTGTTTGTTTTTTTCCGCCGACTGCTGAATGTCATCCTTCCTTGGAGATATTTTTGATTATATTTATTTTTAGCACATTGTTACAATTGGATCCAATTTTCTTTTAGGTGCCACATTATTCCTTTAGCCCATGTGAGATACAAGTTATTGTTGTATTGGTTTTTATTAATACTTTGGCTAGTCAGTCTTAATCATTTACGTATTGTAAAATACTATTAATTTCAATTACAATAGAGGAATATTTCCCCATAAAAGTGGTGCATTAAAAGTAGCTTAGATTATAAACATTACCCATTCAACAATCACAGAAAAATCGTGAGGTGGCAGTGCAGCAGTCATCCGGCAGCAGCTGCCAAAGAGGTTTGTCTTCATGCACAATGACGGCTCTTCGTGTCATCGGCTTGAGAATGAAAGTAGTTAATTGTCCCGTACAGGTTTCCATTTGTCTGCACTCTGTAACAAAAGGTGGAAGCCAGAAAACTGGAGCCGCGAGGCCTGAGCTGCCGGGTGTTGGTCAACGACTGTCTGGGCCGCTGTTGCTTGCAGTCAAATCTCGCCTGGAGGGCATCTTTTGGTCTGTGGTTGGGAAGGTGTCCCGAAGGCCCTCCTGGGCTTCTTTTCATAATGGCTGCCAGGTTGAATGGCAATAAGGGCAGATTGATTGCCTCCATGCTGTTACTGTGCAGGTGGTCATGGCTGCAGCCGCCTGCTGTGCTGAGCGAAGCACCTGCCAGGCTTGTTAAGACACAACCAGTGAAGTGGGCGACTCTTCCCCCAGAGGAGGCACCAGCTCCCTGCGGGCCGGCCGCTTACCAGTTGACAAGTTTGAGCTTGCCCCTCACTTAACAGAGTGGCTCCTTAGTGATGATGATTTTCCTTACCCTCTATTCTTTCCTCTCTTGTCATTGAAATAATTGTATTTTTTCCTTTTTTTTAATCTTGTGTAGTGTACACTCCTATCTCTTACTCTTTTCTTTCTGTTCCTTTTGTTTAGTGATCTTCAAGATTCGTTAAACCAGAACTTCCTGTTGGTCATCAGCCACCGCGAGGCCCAGAGGGACTACAGTCTCAACTTCCCCGGCTCCAGAACCATACAGGAGGTATGACACCATATGTATGCTAGTATGCACGCAGACACAGGCCGACCCGGAGTCACTTTGTACGCCCCCAGGCACCGACACAAAATATTATTGTACCCGAGTCCAGTTTCCCTCAACGCCGCTTTCTTCCATTTGCCAAAGATTGCTAGTCTATCTCAGCCATCGATTCATTATTCATCACAAACGCTCACATTTCGGAGCGCATAATTACTCTCACAGCTGCAGTCTGGTACAACCTCACCCCCCCCCCCCACCCCCCAACCCTGCACCGTTCTCCCCGTCCCTCAGCAGTCTAGCAGGCGGTTTAAACACCTCATACTGGACGCAGAGTGAGGGAAGGAATCGGTTATTACGATCACAGCTGCAGTGGATGTGAACTGCATGTGTGTGTGTGCGCGCACCCTTGCCTATATAGATAAGTATGTGTGTGTCAGTTTCAATGTTTGGCCCCTTGTGGGTTCAGATCAGCACAAACACACCCCATGTATTACTGCCCTGTACTTACCCTCCGAGGAAGACCTGAGCAGGCATTTGTTATTCACAGCGGGTAGCTCGTTGCCACAGGTGAGCGGAAATAAGCTCCCCAAAGACTGATCAGGTAAGATGGAGAAATCCCTCTATTGATTTTATGTTAAGCAATCAGTACTTGCAGCATCGGGGTCTGCAACGTCTGCCGAGAGCTGCGTTTTAAATCCAGCCTCTAGTTTCAAGCTGCAATGAAAGGCGTCTCTCTCGCAAGCTTTATTTTCTTTTTTCCCGCTCACCGCAACCAGTGAACCTCGGACCCGGCTCCTCAGCGAAGATTACACTAATAACAATCGGAGCTACTTGCCGGGCTTGTAATGGTGCTAATTGAGCAGATTAGTTCAACCGGCGTATGAACTGGATGAGGCAGCTCGCCTCCCTGCTTTCCTCCCACTCCTCCGTCGCTCTCTCCCCCTTCTCCTGCCTCCCTCATCTCTCTCCCTCTCTCTCTCTCCCTCACCCTCTTCTCAGGCAGATGGTTTTGATGAGCACCCACTGTGAACCTTAAGTGTTTCTGCTGGGATTACCAACACTGGGGAGGGGTCCCCGCCGTGTGGGAGGCGGGGAGCCACGGACACAGAAAGGAGGCAAAGGACTGTTAGCTCGGTGGGGGTGCTGTAAGAGGCCGTAGGGGATGGAGAGGGGACAATGTGGGCTTAAACAGGCCTCCACGTCGTGGTCTTTTCCTTACGCATGCTTGTCTTTAGGCATCTCAAGGCCCCCCTGCAGTGTAAATGAGGCCCACAACTTTAACCTGCATGGATCTGGTCTCTGTTTGCCCCACGTTCACCACGCTCTTTATGTGTTTACTTTAGGGAAGCGGGCGTCTGTCCTTCTCTTAGGATTGTAATGCCAATGTGCTGAGAAATATGTCATTAAACCATGCGTGCGCACTATGTAGGGACCGATTCAAAAGGCTTCAGTAGCCAGGGTGGAGAGCTGCAGGTAAATAGTAGTTGTGGATGACTGAAATTTGTGACTCTAATCTTAAACCAAGGAGTTAGTTTGCGATTCTTTCTTTTAATTTTTTGTTTTTTTAACACAAACGGGAGGGTGAGTGTATTTCATGAGAGTAACGCAACAAAGAAGTAACACCATTTTCAGTCCGCCCGACTCCCCTTTCCGCTCATACTGTGTCCACTCCCGGACACATATGGACTCCTCCACACGGCACCTTTTTCTCCCCATTCTTCCTTTTGTCTTAGCTGAAGACTGGCCGATGGTCCCTGCTTGTGCATATCAATGGGGATAGACTCCTATCTCCTTGTTTGTCTTTGCCAAAAGCTCTTGCTTTGCCTTGTGGCTCTCAGGGAACTGCCCTTGCCCCTCCTTTTCTTTGCCTTCTTTCTCCCTCTCTGTCCCCCCCCCTCCCCTACCCCCCATGCTCCTGCTCTACCTTCTTAATTTTGTTCCCATCTCTAGTGCGCAGGGCTGATTGGCATTACCACACAAGAGTGTGGGGGTAAGTTGCTGGCTAGCTTCGGAGCTAAGCTGGAGAGCAAATGTTTGCCAGGGAAGTAGAGGGTAGAATGGGGATGGCTGCCGGTTTCGGGGCGTCCGTGACCAGACCAGTTGTCCTGGGGATTTCCCCTCCAATGCTTCCCCCACGGGGCCGGGCCTGGGCCCCATCTTTGCTCTGCAGCTGGGAGATATATAGGAACTAAAATGCACACAGGGCTACAGGGCTAAGAAAGGGAAGGTTGCATCAAAAAAGGGATAAAAGAAAGGCATCTGGTGCCTGAGGGAGACCGAAGAAAGGGAGCGAGAGAGAGAGAGCGAGAGCTTGTGACTGTTTAACGGAAACCTTTGCTTCTCTTTGATTCGCTTCCAGCCGGGGATTACAAGCAATTGGCATTTACAATGATTGGATCATTAATTTTGCCTTGAGGCATATTGCCCGGCAGCTTGGCGTTGCAGCCAACTCCCAATGCCGCGTATAACTCGCTCATACGCTTCATCTTCACACGAGCAGCATCACGCAGACCAGCAGTCCCGTATTCGTTAGCGAATGGACAAGTCCTTTTCCAATTTTAGGTTGATGGAGATTGGTCAAGGTCATATGGAGGCATTCCAACATCTTTTGTTTCAGGTCAAAAACGTGGGAATCGACAGTCGAATTTGCCCTGTAAAATGAGCCTCTCAGAGGCGGATGAAATGTAGTCGTTTTGATTTGTTGCAGTTTAACAGAGATTTCTGTTTTTGGCCGACAGGGGGCAGCATCAGACAGTATTGCACCTCAGGTCCCTGGCTGCTTTGCAACTGAGGACCGACCTAAAAGCTTTGGCTACCTGGAGAAGCCCGAGCGATGCATCAATTCCCCCCCCGTCCCGCCCCCCACCTAATGTTGTTCTGTTGCCACAGTTCGACGGGGCTGTTGTTTTTTAAATATGCTTCCATCAGATTCTCACCACCGCATTGTACTTTTCATGTGCTGTCTTTCTGTGTTGAGATCAAGTTGTCCTCAGCCAGGTGCCCATCACTGTCTGCCCCCCCCCCCCCCCCCCCCCCGTCCCCGTCCCCGTCCCCCCCCCACACCCCTTCTTCCTCCTGCACCTCTCACCTTCATTCCCTCTGTGGTGGGTGTTAGTTTGTTGTTTCTCTGATGCTGCTTTAACCTCTTGACTGCAGCCTCTTCATTACTAGTGTTTATGCCTCTCCTTTCCTCCCTTTTCCCCTCTATTCATCGTCTGGCCAGCCGGTCAGTCAAATCCCTGTAGTCCGGCTGGTCAAACACAGATATTACACTCTGTAATAACACTGGCCACCCGCTCTGACCCCAGTCTGCTATCCTGGCCATGGCTTCTCTTCATAAGGATAGGCCCCGAGCAGTGTGGTCTGGGATTTACGCTAGAAAGACAAAGGATGGACTGCGCCACTCAATTATTATTGTTCTTTTATTTGTTTCTCAGCTTGTTTGTACTCCGAATTGCTTTGCCGTGCCAGGTCCAGCACAAGAGAATCTCATTTCTTTAGGATATTGATACCTTCAATAGAACTTTTACTGTTGCCTCCACAGAGGGATGAAATCAGATTTAAATATAGTCCTTTCTGCAAGCAGCTGTTGGTGCATATACAGATACAGTAAGAATATTGGAGTGCTGAGGTAAAAGTAAGCCCCCGCCGTCTTCTTGGCTCACTTTTTTTGCAGCCATTGACTTTGTGTTTGCAGCGTATTTTAAGTTTCCACTCCTGTGACCAGCAGCCTTGCACAGGCCCAAGCCAAGGATCCGTCTCCCGTCAGTGCTTCGTACAAAGACAGGATTGGACCCGTGTGTCGGGTGGGAGGAGGGGGGGGGATCTTTGCTCCACAATTGGCAGTTTTCTCAGCATCAGTGTCCAGCCTGAAGGGCAGAATCCTGCAGAACAAATTCCCTAAAATCCCCGGCTGCCAGCCCTCAGACGCCGACGGGGCTTTGATCACCTACGGCCGCCGCACATCAGGCTGGCGTTGGGGCTTTAAACCAACAACCCACTGGACGGTGTAACGCGGCGCTCGGCGGTGCAGCCGCTGCCGGCCGCTAACTGTTTAAATGCTCGGAATGTCATTAAGTGATGCAGATACAGCGTCTGCGCATGAATGGGAAAAGAGAAATACTGTTCATTTGAGAGCGTGGGGCTGTTGTTGCTGGGCATTAGCTGTGGCATCTGAGGAATGCTCATAACACTGGCTGGGTTTTTTTGTATTTTCTTTTTTCCTTCCCTCTCTTTTTGACTCATCTCTTTCTTTATTCTCTACCTCCATTCTACTTTTTCCTCTTGCGGCTGAAGAGAGAATACTTTAATGCAGCCCTGTCTATCAAATATATATTTTTACTGTTTAATCAGTGGAAAAGGTTTCCACCTTCACTTCTAATATTACTTATGAGAGGAGGAAAAGTCTCGGTGGCTGTGATGTTTTATTATTCAGCCTTTTTTTTTTATCGTTACCATTATTATTTTTTTGTACACATACACTGATAACCCGTATGTTCCCCTTGTCTGCAGGTGAAGAGGAACGTTTCCGACCTGACCAACATCCCAGTCCGACATCAGCAGTGGGATGGGTGGCCCGCGTCAGCGTCTGACGACTCTGTAAGAAGCGTCGGCACACAAAAACACACACAAAATGTTTTACTTTTAAGTTTAACAGGTCTACAGGAAAAACGTGTCAACGCCTACGTGCACATTTACCTTCATGTTGCCCTCGCCAATCTTTCGATCCAAGGCGGCTTTCTTAGCCCATGGTTCACGGACGACTTGCATTACTTTGATAGTAAGAGTGGAAACTGTTCCACACAAACTGTTCCACACAAAACCATCTGTCAGAAGCATGAGAGTGAGATGTTGGAGCTAATTAAGATGTCAAAGACAGGTTCCCGTCCTGTGTCCTCTGTATGTGGACATTAAAGCTCACATCATTGAGTCCCGCTGACCTCTCCTGTCCCAGGGTCGCTCTTCCCAGCCATTCACCCTGCACACAGTCAAGCTGATCAGAAGCGGCCCTCATACAGAACCTTGAGGAACCTCTGACCCCTTTTGTCTCACCCCTTCTTTGACCGCCTATGTGTTCCCATGCTAATTGTATGGGATGGTTTATCATGCTACTTTGAGGAGCTGTTGTGCACACATTCTTGTGTTAGCCCCTAGCTAACGTTTTCCTTTTAGATCTATACTATTATCGCCGTTTTTTCATTTTTTTTTTCCATAGTGTTATCATATGCGTATGCCAGAGCTGGCTTCACTGTAGACTGATAGACTGATACAGTCTATTCTGTATGTTACCCATTATTCATGTTTCAATTCCTCGAACTGAATGAACAATAACTGCCTGTTATTTTTTTTATTTTTTTTTACAAAAGCATTTAAAATTAACAGTGAATGCGCCTAAACGGGGTAAAGGACAAAAGGTTATGCATCCTTTCACGACAGTAAAAAGCTTAATTTCTTTGCAGCGCAGCTAACAGCAGACAATTTAAAAGCCGGTAACGATAAGAAGGAACAGACCAAACTGCTCTGATGCAGATTTTTTATAGTCAGCATTAACTTTGCGGCCTTCCAGCTATATGATCAGTTAAGCAACAGAAATGTTCTGCCTTTTCTGACCATAACGTGCACCTTTGCCTTCATTCGTTTCTTGTTCCCAGTGAGGACCACAGCTCACATTTAAATCTCACAAGTAGGAATTTGTGATGTGAAAAATATCTGGATGTTTTCAGCAAATAATTAATTGTTTTAATTGGAATAAATATAATAATCTTTACATAAACACGTCTTTGGTGATTAATGGAGACATTATTACGCCACTAAAATAATTTGCCACTGTACGAAATTGGTTTTGATACATTAATTGAATAATATAAAGTAATTCCCATACATTAAATGTCAGTGATCCCTTGGATTTATTAATGATATATTTTGATTTTTAATTCATTAGATTAGTTGAAGCATTTTTGTGTAATTTGAAAAAACATGTGACCTAATCATTACATTACGTTTGGTGGGGTTTACTCTGTAATGAAAGTCACAATCACAATATACTCTAAAAGTGAGGATAAAGTAAAACAATTCTATATATTCCTTTTGGCATTCTTGAGATTTGTGTTCTTGTTATCGGTGAACCTCAGCTCAACCTCCTCGGCAGCGTGGATATGATTGCCAGGGATCATGAATAGATTGCGGCTCATTGTGGCATCACAGGCCCAGTTGGCGCCCGGCTAACACACATCTGCAGCGTCTGTTTCCTGGACGAGGAGATATTAAAAAGCACAGAGACAGAAGTGTAATAATGGCCTCTGCTCGAGCCACAGCCTTCTTATTGAAACCTCGGAAGGTATTAACGGAGAAAGCCCAGGGCTTGGCTGGGCGGGTGGGAAGCCAGTGTTAGTGTCTAGCTCATTAGCCCAGCCTCCTCTCCCGGGGTTCAGGGCAATAAATACGGCAGCCAGAGGCCCCTGATTACGTTTAGCGCTTCACATTAGCCCACTTTCAGCAGGATGGATTAGTGCTTATCTCATCCGTGATACAACTGTGTTCCTGCTTGCATTTACCTTTTTAATGTGTGTGCATATTTGCATTTATGTGTTTGCAAATATGCCTGTTTTTAGGATACGCATTGCGTCCTTGGCTGCGTGTCAAACCTTGATAATTAATACTCACCCCAAAACTGAACTGTGTCCGTAGCATCACAATTTGGAAAAGGTCACACAAAAAAAGTCTTTTGAAAAAGCATTTTCCTGGTTTTTACCAGTTTTCCTATTGGACAGTATTTTATCAAGCAAATGGTGTTAAGGATTGATGTAGTATTG
Source organism: Apeltes quadracus (assembly GCA_021346845.1). Taxonomy (NCBI): domain Eukaryota; kingdom Metazoa; phylum Chordata; class Actinopteri; order Perciformes; family Gasterosteidae; genus Apeltes; species Apeltes quadracus. The sequence continues at coordinate 5,158,470 of CM037924.1, read as the reverse complement.
ACCTATATGCTGACATTAGGTTTAAATATATTTCAATTTCGATTCAAAGTGACGTTTTGGTACAGAACATAAATTTTAAATCAGTATTTTCTGAAACGTTAGCCAGCACTAAATGTGATGATGCTACTCTAGCTGCCTCCTGCGTGGAAGCTGAAGCAAGAGAGCTGGTAGTCTCTGTCTGTTGACTCATCCAAACAGGTTTATTGTTGCATTTTATTGCTGCATTCAACAGCAATAAACTGCATTCAACAATAAGTGAAGATGTAAGTTTTCTTTTTTTTTTTTTTAGCATACACAAGAGGACAAGTTTTCCTTCCCTTTACTATTGTGGATCTGAATCATCTGCTTATCTAGAGTATCCCTTTTGTTGGCTCTTGTGGTCTATGAAATCTATATTTGAGGGGTGTCATTGTTTGTTAGGGGGCATTGTTGTAGCTAACAAACTCCCACCTCTCGGGGGAAACCGGCCGTTTGTCACGTCACCCTCCCTGATACTGTCCACTCAGTGTGTTTCATTGTTTATTGTGCTCTGAATCTTTATGGAGGGATGGAATTGGATCCGGATGGATAATGCTCGAGGTGCACGGGACAACGGATCAGGTCATCCATTCATGTTATCGTGTGTCGCGTTGGACCAGGCAAGTGGAGTGTCAAAAGGAAGTGGCTCAAAGTGTAGCTGAAGCGGTACCAACGTGAGCGACAGATTGTGTCGACCTAAGTTTCATACTGGTTTGATATTTCTGTTTAAAGTGTATGTAAACCACAGCGCTGAATGTTTTGAAATGCAGCGCTGAAAGAGCCTGCTGATGTGAACACCGCTCTCACACATTGTTCCAGTTCAACCAAAAAAAAATGTCATTATTCCAGTACCGACTGCCACACCAAAAACCAAAAGCCAAGTTACATTTTGTTAACAGTTTATTTAAGAGGCCAACAGGACGTGTATTTCCTGTCCCGTCTTTTCTTCTTCTAATCCTTTGCCGAAACAATACAGCGCCGAAAGTTCCCAGACCGGCCTCCTCTCATTGGAGCCACTTTGATTGGCACTCTTTCCCTCCACACCTGTTGGAGTCATTGACAGCCAGTGGGACATCCTTATTACATCCCCACGTCTCTTCCACCTCCACCAGCGCCCACCCCTTTCTTTGCAGCCAGTAATTGCTGACATTTATGCAGTGTTTCATGGTGTTTGCTTATGTATTAATGCTGCGGAGGCTCGGCGGTGCCGGGCCGCGTAGGCCAGCACCTCCCTCCAGTTCCCAGTTGGCATTATGGAATCTTCCTCTACCTGATAGGGGCCTATTATAACTGGGGAATTATTCAGGGGGGGGGGGGGCCTGGTGGTTTCCGTAGCAACTAGGTTCAGCAGTAATCTTAGACAGATCCCCCCCCCCAATGTGCAATTTGCTGCCTTCAGGTGACATTCAGCACCAAGTTAGTCTGTCAGTCTCATTTTCTATCTCTTGTAGGTGTTTCCTCTGCGCTCACTGGAGCTCACGTTTCACAGGGAGGATTTGCTCAGCGATGGTCTGTTAAGCGTTGATGCAGCAGTCATTTCTTTCTGCCTACCTTCGCCTCTGGCTCTGTATTTGCATTTGTTCGCGTGTGGACTACACACGCACTACACGCACCGTGTGCCGCAGCCCAGATGCTGACCAGGGGAGACGCATCTCCAGCTAGCTCACCGAAGGAAACCAATTGGTTCCCCCACCCTTTTTTTAGATTTCTTGTGCTGTTGTATTCATTTTTTTTCTTCTCATGTTATCGGTACTCCCTTCTCCATCCATGTCCTTCGCCGCCTCCTCTCCCTCACTTTGCTTTCGGTCCGTCAAAGGGAAAGTCGGGTAAGGTGGTACTGTGGTTGTGGTTGCCGTCGGTGCAGCTGTCAGTAGTAATTATCTCACACTCACAGCCAGACACCCAATCCAAACACTGCCTACTTTAGAAAAGAAAGAAAAAAATGAAACACAGAAAGAACGAGGGGGAGAGAAAGAAGAGAAGAAAGGGCTGAAGGGAAAGGAGGGAGGAAGGGAGGGAGGGAGGGAAGGGGGGGGTAAGGGAGAGAAATTTCTTCCCCTGAATGCTTAGAGCCTCAGTGCAAGTGTTAATTAAAAGAATCCAAAAAAGAGGAGCCAGTCCCTTTTGTGTGGATATGTGGAGAGAGGGTCATTTGGGGGGGATGGGAGGGGGGGTTAACCTCACCCGCCGCCCCCCCCTCCCTCCCTCCCCAACCCCCCGTGCCCTGCGGCGCTTCAGCCTTGTTTCCGCGTTTTACCACTGAGCCGCCAAGCTGCACTTGTGTACCTCAACATCAGGAGAAGCCACAGGGTCAAAGCGAGGAAGAGGCTCGAGAGGCACTCAACTCATTTTTTTTTTTTTTCTCTTTTCACCTCCCCTCCTTGCATCCATGTCAGCCCCAAACCCCTCCCGGCTGTCTTTGACGGGGGGGAAGTGATCAACTTTTATTTATACACTTATTAGGCCCTCAGACGAAAGCCTCTCTTTGTGAGTCGCGGGGGCAAGAAGGGTTTACGGGGATCGTCCCGGCAGCCGCTGTTAAGATTCTCACGTTTGATTGCCACTCGATTTGGGGAGCGGGCAGAATGGACTTGGGGGGCCATTCCTTCACATCCTTAAGGCCTGTATATCTTTGTCCGGCTTAATACCTCCAAGCCTCTCGGTGCTAATTCACCCCTCAGGCCTGAGTGCCATCTTGTCTCAAACGACCAGAGCTTCAACTATAAAGGTATTGATGATTTCCATATTCTTTTAATGGCATTTTTGTTCCTTTTTTTTCAACTTTGTGAGTTCTCCCGCAAAATATGAATAACACAGCGATCTAATAAACAAGACCGGACTACTAATTTAGGGTTAGGGTTAAGTTACAAGAGCAATTCAGTTAAGTGTTCTTCGTAGGTGTTCCGGGGACACGCAGCGGCCCTCGCTGTCACATTTACACTCTCGCAATTGTCAAGAGTACACTCGTTAGTAATTGTTAATACACAAGAAACACAATCTTCTCCCTTTCAGTTTGTACACCTTTCATGACTCTTTCTGGGCTGACTCTCTCATAGGAAAGGTTTTTAATTCGCTTTTAATTCGCATTGTACGGCGGTCGAGCCACTGCTTTTCTTGAGCCCCTTTCTTGGCTTAAGACAACACGAAGGAGGGAAAACTCATCAGGATATTATTCGTCGTCCCGCTGCCAGGGGAGATGCTGTGTTTTTCATTTTCTTCTCCTTGGTTACCGAGCTGGTGGGAATTAACGACCAAGTGTATAAATAGTATGATCGTATATACCTCACTTTTATCTCTTTTTAAGGCTGCGACAAATGGGACAATGGTTCCGCTTTTCTATTTGATGAGGAATTTAAAAGTGATTGAGAAAACAAAAGTAGCCCCCTGGAAATGACCACCTGACAGGGGCTTCATCAAGGTTACTGTAAAGTCCTCATGCACCATATAGATACTGTGATATAAGCGTTGCCTCCATATCGCACAACACCAGTTGCACCTAGTCGTGCGTGTAGCTCTGCAGCAACTGTCCAAATGTTTTTTTTTTTTTTTTTTTTTGTGCAAATATTTTGGGCTCTTTGCCACGGCTAGCTTGCTTTCTAAAATTGTGTGCAAAGATGGGAAAAATAACAGACCGTGCGGCACTTTTGTCTGATGTGTTGGCGCTTGTCTCTGCCAGGTATACGCGGCGGTGCTCGCTAGTGAGCCCGTGTTGCCGACAAGGTCCGTTGGTTACACTGTTCTCTCCCGCTATAGAAGTGGAGGCCAGCATGAGGAGCCGCTTCTGTTTTTAAAGAGCGCGGCGGAGGGAGAAACTCCCTGCGGTCCTGTGCAGCCCCCTTTCAGACTCAATTGCCGTTGCGTGTAATCGTCTCCTGATTCAACCGTGTCCAGCTGCTCTTTGTGTGTCCTCAGCGCCCGACAATGGAGCAGATCACAGGACCTCTGCAGGGGCCGAGCAGCTTCCCTGCCTCTTATCACACCGGGGCCCGCCCGCCCCGCCGCTGCCCTGTTGTGTTGAAGATCACTCTCCCAGAAAAGTATTTGCATCTGGGCTTTCTGCTCCGCGCGAGACAATTAGTACGCGGGTGAATATATTGTTGCGTTATTGTGACAAGTTTCACCAAAGCCAGTCTATTAGTAGAGCTTTGATTGTTACCAGTCTTGCTCTCAGTGGCCCCTTTTATGTTGATGTTGTATTTTTGGTTGCATGATGGGAATTGCTCTTAAAATCTGCCCCCGGCACCTTTTTTTTTTTTTTTAAACTTGGGTTTTCCCAAGTGTGGTTGATGTCCCTCGGGATCTTATCCACGAGACAGCAGCTGTAATGAGTCCCCGCTGAACGCTGACATTTACAGGCCCTGCTTTGGATTCGGGAGCTCATTAGTCGGGTGTTCTCCCACTGAAAACCACCACCACGCTGCTGCAGGTGTGCAGAAGCCTCACCCAGCATCTCCCCTTATTACCAAGATGAACACGCCTCTGTTTGACAATCACAAAGTGGCTCAGGATATTTTCAATCATAGTACCGTGAGGCCCAACTTTTAAAGTCCGCTTTAAAGTTTTTTTTCTCACACAAGTGGTTGGCCTTGCGGAGTTAACCACGCTTTCGTTGTCATCCCTGTCCTCAGATGACGCTAGCTGTGTCTGGAATCAGCTACCCTTGCCATCACCTCAGTGTTTGCAGAAGGTCCTCACCAGCCAATTCCCAGGAACCCACAGAAGAGGTAAAAAAAAACAACGCTGTTTTTGTGATTTTTGTCGAAATGAGCCTGTAAATAAACAAATCGTTGCACGCTTCCAGTGCGCAGATGTCCATATGGTCAGCGACAGCGAGGGGGATGATTTTGAGGACGCGTCAGAGTTTGGCGTGGACGACTCGGAGATGTTTGGAATGGGTTCTTCTACCTGTCGGAAATCACCGATGAGTAAGTGGAGCGGGGGTGCTGTGCTAAAGGCCAGGCACGTGCATCTCAAAGCTTGACCGTCAGGCGTTTTCTTTCCCCTCACAGTGCCAGAGAATAGTGAGAACGAAGCTGATGCCTTACTGCACTTTACTGCCGAATTTTCCTCAAGGTGAGCAAAGCGTCTGGTGCCTCTTCTTTTTGATCTGAAATCAGAGAAGGATGGCATGTAACAATTTGTTTTGTGTACCGTGTGTCTTTTCAGATATGGAGAGACCCACCCGATGTTCTTCATTGGGTCCTTGGAGGCGGCATCTCAAGAGGCCTTCTATGGCAAAGCCAGAGATGTAAGTAAGCTGATTGACGGTCTGGTTTCCTCCATGGGGAGGTTTTTTTTTTAGTCCTCAGGAAACCATAACCCTACTGTTACTTCTCCTTGTTATATGTTGACTTGTCCTTCAGCGCTGATGTCATCCCTGCCGGGTGTAGACCAGCCCTGCTTTTTTAGCAGTTTTCTTTCCTTAAGACAACACTGAGACGGAGGTTTCAGGGTATTATTCATTTGGTTAATCGTTCACTCATCTGTCAAGGGAGATGCTGCGTGTCTCATGTCTTTTCCTACATTACTGAGCGGCTGGGAATTTAAGAAACAGTGACCAATTTCTATAGGCCTAGTCAGCGGCCCAGGCCTCGCTAAACTGTAGATAGATCTTTCTCACTGTGTCGAGTTGTGTCTACGTTTACTGTTAGGTGTGTCGCTCCTGTGTCAGGAAGTCTTTAAAGCCCAATGATGTCATTACGTCAAAACCCTTCATCAAATTTTCACCCTGACAGCTGAGGCTTTATTTTTAGCTGACCACTTTCCCCGCTTGTTTTTTTTGGGGGGGGGGCTTTTGTCCCTTTAAGGATGCTTGTATCAACTGACAGATTGTGTGGATTACGGCCTTATTAGACTGTGAGGACACAGCAAGATGTTTGGGGGGTTCAGACCACCAGGCGCACAGGCGCGAGGGAGGGAGGAATAGTTGATGGCCGCAGCACAAAACGGAAAACCGCTGTCTGAACGGAGACGATGGCACAAAATGGCAAAATCAGAGGTGACGGCAGCGTAATGGCTTGAGAAATTGCAGGCAAACGGTAGGTGACGGAGAGTGTGGAATGCACTGGGAGAGAAAAAGCTTAAAGAGAAGCTTGGCTCCTTGCCTGCTTCCCAGCTGATCTCCTTTCCTAAGCCAGCACAATATGGCCAATGTCTTCCTGGTGCTCACTCACACACACACACACACGCTCTGCGATGTACTGCTGTGCTCTACACCACGCAGGGGCGAAATAGTGCTCGTTTTCCCTGTATTTTGTTTTATTCTGGGCGAGCTTGTCTTAGTCTGCCAACTGTGCTGTGGTAGAATGGCTTTAGGGAAGCTGGATATGTGCAAAGAATTTAGCACGAAAACAGAAGCTCTTTGATCTGTTCTGTGTTTGTCCTGTTTTGTCACAAGCGTCCTAGACGACAGGCCAAAACATGCTGCTCGCGACGGTTTCATCACACAGTGGCATATGTGCGCGACTGAGCCGCCCCCTGCTTCCCTCCGCCCGGCCGTCCCATCCGCTGCTCTTTAGTTCGGATCTAAAGAGCAATCTAGTGGTTGTGTCCTGCGTCGTGGAAAAAAAGCCTACTTCATTAAGGGGATGTTGGAAAAGGGGCAGGTTTGACGGAAGGGGGACTGCTCGGTGGGTTTAAAAACATACGCATCAGTCTCACCCTCTCAAAGCCTGGGAGCGGCTAATCACTAAGCAAAACACTACATTTGATGAAGTGTTTCTGAAGGTGTGTGTTGGGGGGGACTGTTGAGATGGACTCAATCCGTCCTTAATGAAAATGCTTTGGGCTGCGGAGCTGAGCTGAGCTGAACCCTCTCGGGGATCAGCGGTTAGTCGGAGCGCAGAGGGAGACGGGGCCACCCATCACCAGCCGCGATCCGCGCTAAATCCCCATCAACGCGTTGGTTAATCACCCTAACCCCTCTCCGCTCTGCCTGTCCGCCACACACAAAGACGCATCAAAATTCATAGCCTCGCCCGGAGAGGGGAGTTCGTGGGTTTATCGACATCCAGCTTAATCAAACCCAGCAACAGCCTCCAACGGGGCCCGTGTAAATCACGACGCCACATAAACAAACGTATATCCCCCGGATCTACGACTGTGGAATCGATGGATTCCCGCGATCGAATCAAAGCGGAGTGATTGTTGAAACGCAGGAAGCCAAAACTGTGAATCGTGACCCGCTTCTGCCGTAAGGACGCGGTGTGTTTCCAGCGGGCTGTGTTGCTCGGTCATTGATCTCAATGTGTTTTCCCACTGTGTGTTCGGGGTCATCGGATCAGTCATTTGAGCTATTCATTTTGAAGTGTTTGCTTTTCCAGCCCGCCATCTGTAGAACAATCCCTATCTGCACTTCCCGGTCCCTCCGTCCCTCTGAACCTTTCTGTCTACGTCTGGATCTCACTCGCTGGTCTCCTACGTATTGTACCTGGTGATTAAAGGCGTCTTTTTCGATGTGACGCAAACGCCGTCCACGCAAGACAGGCCTTCCGTTGAACTGCGTAGGCGTCGATGAGGAGAAACGGGAGCTTTAGAGTTCCCGGGAAGAGGCGTCCAATATAAAATCGATTTGGAAACTGTCTGACATATTACAGTGTGTGGGGCGATATGAGGCGGGACATTATCGGGGGTTTTAGTTGTGTTAATATTTGCTTTACCGTAAACTCTGCGTGCTCTCCGCTGCTGGCACACGGCTACAATGCCGCTGGATAGTGAGGAGGGGGATTAGTCTGGTTGCATTGTGTTATTTTAGCAATAAGTGCTGTTGTGCAGTTTGATTAGCATCAGAAAACCTGTTGATTTGCAATGGACAAAAATGTTTAATTGGGGAGGTGGAAAGATGAATGTATTATTCTTCTGTGGCTGTGGAGAATATCTGACGAGGATGGTTTGGATAGTCGTCACAGTTCAAAGTTAATAATGAAAAGGTTAAAACATTTATATGAACTAATAATACAACATTAACGGATTAACTAATAATAAGCTTTATTTTATTGCTGGTCAATTCAGAATTCTTTTTTTAATATCATTATTATAATTATAAATTTCTAATTATAGAAATGTCTGTCAATCTCTTATTGGAAAGTATGTGTTGGTCACCATGTTTTATCCCTTAAACACATATCCAACCAATAACACACACACGTTGGAACATTCTTAAAGTTTCAATCTGTATTGTTTTGAAGTGTTTTGAAATTTTTACCTTGATTTTTTTTTTTTTGTGCAAAAATGGCACAGAAAAATAAATATAACTATATATATATATATATATATATATATATATATATTACATTTATATATGTCTTTAAGTAAGCTCCATCCCGTTTATTATTTATCAGAATACATTTTTCAATCATAGATGAGGGATTATTTGACGCAAAATTGTCTCAATTCAAGCATCACTGTTTTAAACTAAATTCTTCAGCTTTTATAAGCGGACTATTGGCTACTATTTAAACTGTCAAAGAAGACTTGGCTTCTGTACTGTTCCACTCTGTTTCTCCTGAGCCGTTAAATTAACAGAGATACACAATGGTGCAGTAATTCAGTTTTATTGACCAGATATTCGTCTCTCAAGAGGCCTCATTTAGAGGGACACCAGGAAACAAACAAACGGATCAAATTAAGTTTTGTTTTTCGCTGGAAAAATTCTGTCGTTGTACATCTGGATGAAGAATCGTTCATTCCCTATGAAATGTGGCCTGAGACACCCAACTGTCAATCTGTCTTCAGAATCGCTGTAACATTGGTAATTTACTCAGAAGCCTGATTTCCTCAATACGAACATTGTTTTATTGTGTGACTTCTTTCGTCTCCTTCTCTCACTCACACGCACACAAAGCCAGCAGCTTAGATTTAGGCGAACAGGTGTGAGGAAGGGCTATAAGGGTCACTATCTGGCTCAGGTTGGACCTAGTAATTTAGCCCTACTGAGGGATTTGCTCCTCCCCGCTCAGACAGGCAACACAAAGGATCTGACTTGAAAGCGGAGCGGGAACACAGGGCTACGGACAGTTTAACTAAGATGAAGGAGTTCAGTTGGCGAAAAATGCCCACTTTGATTAGTCCCTTACACTTGCTCTAATTGAGCATGCATGTGTGCGAGTGTGAGTCCTGCGCTTTGTGGGTGCCGCGCAAGGTTTGTGCGTCTGCGCGCGCGTGTCGGGATGTCCGCAGTTTTCCTGCCGCGCATCAGTTTTTTATTTATTTTTTTATATGTTTTTTTGAACGCGGTAAAACTCTCCCTTCCCCTCCCACTCATTCCTCTCTCAAGGCTGAATTTGCTTGTCTTCTCAGCATGAGTGTTTAATCTTTTCAGGCCGTTGAATCGGCCCGATGAATGAGTCCCCGGCTCCTTCTCTCCAGGAGCCCCGGAGATTATTCTAAAGCACTAATCGTTGAGCAAACACAGCAGTGCTCTCCCATTCCCATTCGGCACAGGCCACAGTATAGCACAACTTCTTTTTTTTTTGCTTTTTGGCGTACGTAGCCAAGATTACTGCTCCTGAGAAACAGACCTTTTGACTCCCCTCCTAGCCCCCCCACACCCCCCTCCCCTCTCCCTCAGCGGCCGTGGTTAAAAATTAGTTTTTTTTTTCTTATTTGTCGGCACATAGCGAGAGAAGTGACATGTAATTTAGATAGCAGTATTTCCAACATTGTCCCCTGGAACCTTTCGTGTTTGTGGGTGTGTTTGTTTTTTAATTAGATCGTCAGTAGGGAAAATCTGCCAGGATTATATGATGGTGTCAATATCCTTGGATTTGGAGCTTCGTCAATATTGTCTGGCCCTCACACTGCTAACCTGAACAGGCTGCTGGCATTTGGTGTAAAATAAATAGTGATTTGTCTGTTGTTTTTGTTTTTTTTGTAGAGTTTTATTTGCACCGCTCTCCATCTTCTTTCTGCATGCTATTTGCTGTTTTAGCCAGTCGAGGCCTTGTGGTGGTGTTTAGAAGTCATGCTGGCTACGCTCCCGCCGGCCCCCTCGGGTCACTTCATAGTCCTCTGGAATGGAAATGTCTCGGCCGTGATGAGACACCCACTTGTGGCCGACGTATCTGTCCCAGATCCGCTCCAAGATTTACTAACCAAAACGTGTGCACCCGCCTGTAAACTGACTGTACTATTTATAGAAAAATAAGTTTCTGGTCGGTTGTGCATTTTGCTCCTCAACTCTTTCTCCCACGACCTGACACTCTTATTTCCCTCTTTCCTGTTCACAGAGAAAGCTGCTGGCCATCTACCTCCACAATGATGACAGCGTCCTCAGCAACGTCTTCTGCTCCCAGATGATGTGCGCGGACTCCATCGTCGCCTACCTGAGCCAGAACTTCATCACGTGGGCCTGGGATGTCACTAAAGAAGCTAACAAAGCCAGGTATCCCAGGTCATCATTCCTACTGGGTTTTGTTCTCTTTTCTATTGTCTATTTTTTCAGTTGTGGTATGGATAAAGGCACTAGTTCAGTGCATTATTATTTATGTATTTATTTTTTAAATAAATGCATGATAGGAAGTCATCATAAACAGTTTAGAGGACTTGACACACCCAGGGGTGTTCCTTCTAGTGCCATCTATTCGCACATTAGTCATTTACTATTGTTTATTTCTTGTCATGAGTACTTTCCCGGCAAAGCGGCGTGATTTACTTCGGAAACCAAGTTGATTTTTTTGCAAATTGCAATATCACATGGATTCTGTTTTGAAGCCAGGGGTATTTATTCTTCTGCATTCCCTGATGCCGGAGTCTCATTATGATTCTAGTAAGAAAACTAGTTTTGGATCAATCAAAACACTGACCGAAACTGTTAGACGCAGGTTGTTTAAAGAATTGATTTTTCCTTTAACTATTTAATTCTCTAAACCCGTCAGATACCGGCACTGTGTTTAGTTTTGCAATCTCCAACCGTGTAGCTAAAGAAGAAGCAGTGGCTGAACCGCTAAGCCTGGACTGCATGTTTAATCCTTATGTTTTATTTATGTGTGACTTACTGTCTGGAGGACGGGACTGTTTGCATACTGAGTTGTATCTAATAAAGAGGCATATTGAATGCATTTCAGTGGGAGAGGAGCTTGGTTGCGTGGCGAGGGCTCTCTGCAATCTGCCAGAGTACCGTGAAAAAAGGATGCTGTTACTATATTGTTCTAGTGTACTTGTTTCTGATGAGGTTCATGTAGTTTTAATTGGAGCTCTGCCTGTCACTTAGAGTTATACACTTATTACCATTTCAAGCCTGCAAGAGAACCGACGATTAGATCTGTGTTTTGTCATGTGGGGGGAGAACAGCCAGCTTTTAGAAAATGATCTAAAATGGCAATGTGGACAGAACCTCATTTGACACATAAACAGCGTTTTCAAATCGATTCCTGTTTGTGTGCAGCTCCGCTTAATTGCCGGCATTCAACTCTCCCTCCATTGCTCGCACCCTGCATCGCCGTCCCCTCATCCTCCCCTCGACTTCATTCGCTTTTTGAAGCTCGGAGATTGCGTGCTAACAAAAGGCGTTGTGTTTGCACGGCGAGGCCCCTGATTGGGCGATCTTTACGAAGCTGTCTGAATAGAGGGTCAGTGGGAGACGAAGGACTCCTTTGGAGTCCAAACGTCTCTATCTCTCCCTTTTAAGTCCAAGTCTCGGTGCAGCTTCGGCGGTATGTGTGTGTGAGAGTCGGTAACTTTTGTAATTTTGTGCGACATCTCTTTACCCTAAAGCCTACTTTTTTTATTTGGATCGCCAATTTTGTAGAAAAATATCGTAACTTAATTTGATCCCTGAAGGTAATCCGTGATAGACTATCAGATCAGAAGCGTTGAGCCGTGGCGACCTGCAGGTAAAGGTGAACCTGCTACATCTTTTCCTTCCACTTCTCTTTATTCCCCTTCTCTTTATCCCACCACCTCACCCCTCTCCCGCTCTCCAGAGTTAAGCCTGCCCTCTGGTAGCAGCCATTTAAGAAAGACTCGCCCTGACCTCACCCCTCCATTATTTCTTTTAAGGAAATTCCCTCCTTCCTCCATCCCGCTCTCCATTCTCTCCCATTGGCCGCCTTTAATTTTTGCCCCAGCTGAGCCTTTTTATTGCACATTAAAAGGCGGGCAACATCTGGAGCTTTTCATCGCACGCAGCTAGTCACAGCTTTGCTGTTAAAGCATGCGTGCGCGCGCACACACACACACACACACACACTTCTCTGTATTCTCACGCTCTGGTTGATCCAAAGTGACTGGTGATTGGCATCAATCACACAGGCTGTTAGAAAAAAGGTGCCCTGATTGTGCGCCAGCGTGAGTTGAACCTGCTGATATTGGAATGTGCCCGTTGCTTTGCTCTCTCTGTTCTCCCGGGCCTCCCACTCGGGCAATTAATTATGCATAAATGCAGCTCTGCTGATTGGGTAGCAGAGCAGTGGGTCACCCATGGGAGACGAATCGGATATATCGTACAGGAGCTGCAGTGTCATTGCACATGCCAAATATTGAAACTTTAAGTAGGTAAACACACTTTAAGTAGATCTCTATATCAGTGTGGATCAAGGATGCTCTAATCTATCACACATTTTATTCCACGCTAAATAAATAATAAATGTATCTTCATAAGGCGCACCTTAAATGAAAACCAAAGTATCATTGTTGTCTTGCTGTTTCTTTTGTAGATATTTGAACCTTCAGCCACATTATGACCGTGTACAATGACTCAAAAACCCAGGTGCTTATGTGGTTGTTAATGTGTCTTAACCGCCGAGAGCACAAACCGGTTCTGTGCACTTGACTTCTGCTCTTAACGTTCCTCCTTCCTGGACACAGAACTGGTTTGAGCGGGAGAACAAAAATGTCATTTTCAAATCAAAACACGTCCCAACGTCTCGCTCCGAAACAAAGTCTGTACGACACACTGAGCAATCGGAGCGTCCGGTTCCCAGACATTCCCGCGGCGCAGGTGGCTGGCGAAACCCTCCCCTGCAGTGCTACTGTGCTGGCCTGACTCATCAGCTGCTCAGCGGAGCAAACGCCGGCTCAGAACCAGCCCGCTTCCACGAGAAGCGATGCGATGTGACAGTCCAGGGAAACATTAACTGTTTTACCTGTCTGTGCGTTGGTTGGGAGCTTAGAAGCTGTCAATCACATTACCCATCGGAGCGGTCTCGTTGCATGCCCCGTGCAGGTGTTTCCTCTAGGGAAGGATTTTTAAAGGCTGCATTCTTTACCATGTTATGTTACGGCTGGGTGAGACCGTGCTGAGCCGCTCGCTTCAGGTTTCTGCAGTAGCTTGACATCTTTCTGCCATTTTCTGGCTTCATATGCTGGTTATAGCATTTCTGTCCTTATTCCAGTGGATACCTGTGTAGGTTTCCCTTTTTTTGTGGCCGACGGACATCTTTAGTTTTGAGATAGAAACCAAAGCAGGTTGGTTTAAGATTGAGTTACCCTTCAAGCTAGTCTCCATTGTTCCCTGTCCTTTCATTACAGGTTAGAGTTTCTGTCCAGGCTATTGTTATGGGCTTCCCCGGGTCGAGGTTTGAACGGGGACGAATGCCGGGACAAAATGATCAGTAGGATTTAGGGTGCCCAAATTTTTAAGCAAGACCGCGGGTCACTCGGAGTTCAGCATCTTGAAGTGTCATCATATCGCTCAGCCAACACCCAAAAGTCATTATCTTCCTGTTCATCGTCCATATTTTCCAAGTATTGGTGCGATTATTGCTCCAAAAGCTCCACAACCGCAGGTACTATATTTCCAAGTTTGAGATGTCTTCAACTACCTCCCTGCTTCCTATTCTAATGAGTTACCCCCCCCGCCCCTCCCCCCATCAGACAGCACACCTCCCATCTATCTTCCTCTTCTGACCCGCTGATGCCTCCATCCATTCCATTACATCTCTATTTTACCAACCAGTTTATTAAAGTAGATCTTATTAAAAGGCGGGAGAAAAAGCTAATCTATATTTGCATTCGGTCTATAGCCATTCATTAATATTATGACATTTACTGGGAGCTCGGCGGCGCCCCGGCTGCCTGCTACCCTTTTCCCTCTGTGAAATGTTAATTTAAAAAGTTCTGTCTTTGTAATGGAATAAGAAATCCTCTCTGGTCCTATCAATTCCAGGTGTCTGGTGAGGAATACTAATTCATCCAGCTGAGGTGGATATGTTAGTCTGATGGAATAAGAAAATGCAGGATTGGTTTTAAAGAGTTGTGTGTATTTCTCTTCTCTGTTTGTCCATGCATGTGTATTTCAGGTATCTGCTTCATGGCTCTGCATTTTCTCTTTCACTCTTTCAATCACAGGTCCTGGATAAAATGTAATGAATAAAAACATTAATTAGAAGTGGATTATTATTGTCTTTCAGACTACTCACCATGTGCACGAGGCACTTTGGCAGCGTGGTGACACAAACCATACGGACGTACAAGACAGACCAGTTCCCCCTGCTGCTGATAGTTATGGGCAAACGCACATCCAATGAAGTTCTAAATGTTATTCAAGGTGGGTACAACCTTTATTACTATTGGGCTATAATCTGCTTCTATTTGTCTGAAATGCATTGAAAAATACACAGATTAAATGAGACACTTGTTTATTTTCAGGCAATTCGACAGTGGACGAGCTGATGATGAGGTTAATGGGAGCAATGGAAATCTTCACAGCACAACAGCAAGAGGACATCAAGGACGAGGTAAGGTTCAGGGGGCGATCCGCGTGCCTTGGTTCTCAAACATGAGCAAACTCTTGTGGATTTTTTTTTTTAAGAGTAACTCCGTAAATCTATCAACAAGGACACTTGACTTCGATTCCCACCGGATCCTAAGAACCTCGTGTTTTTTAATCACGATTAAATTCCATCTTCTCAAAATCTGAAGAAAAACAAACCTGGTGAATATTTTAGGAAAGTTGCAGTTCATTATAAAAACAGAAATAAGACCAAAGGAAATGTTGTTTTTTGCATCGGTCCCTTCAAAATGATTAATAGAGCACCTGTAAGATATGACAAAAAGTACACCTGTGTGTCTGCCTGGACTGTGACCAGGGTTAAATATGATAAATGCTTTTATTGGGGCCGTATCTAAAAGGAAGGCGCCTCGAGTCGCTTCCTAACGTCCGGATCTCAAAGTGTCGAGCGACACACTACATCCCGTGGCTCGTATAAGGCTTCGAAATAGTTTAATGTTGAGTTCAAATGTCATGTTTTCTCCTGTACGTATATGAGCAATGTTGCCAAGTTCATTTTGGGGACTTCAACCTCTCTGGTGTGTATTTAAGACCTCCAGTTACAAATCAAACCCCCTTTTTATCTTAATTTCCTTGATTCAGCCCGTGACGACAGCCACGACCAAAGGCCCTGGTGGCCACATTTGAGTCTCTCCAACTTCTGCCTAAGAGATAAAACCCACAACAACATGATGAAACGGATCAGACGGTTCAACTGTGGGATTCTTGCTATGCAAAGTGGAGAATACTTAACCTTCTAACCTCACAGCCCTTTGGTTCTATTTTAAAGTACCAACTACAGTCTCTGAATGGGTACAGGACTCGCTGTGCCGCTGTGTGTCTGTCTACCTCCTTTTAGTCCCAATAGAAAGTGGACAAACACCATTGAGGGATACGCTCCACACAACAAAGTGAGGGAACAGCAGTGGGAGTCTTTTCATGTCAAAGACGGGAATCTGGGACCGTAGGACAATGAGGTCCCCTCGCTGGCAAAGACTTTCACCTGACCCTCTTCACCATTTGCTGATGTTTACTCAGAGACTTCAAACCCGGGAGGGAACGACACTGTGTGTGTGTGTGTGTGTGTGTGTGTGTGTGTGTCCAGTCCAGACAGGTTCTCAGTCGGCCGACTTGCAGAGTAATCCTCTCAAGCTCGATTTTGCTTCTTTTATCTATTGATAATTTATGATCTCTGCTAAATTAGCAACTATTGAGAATACACAGTATCATTTTAGACTAACGAGTGTTTGTCTCTCTTCTTCCCACACTCCTTCGATGCTGTTGTGCCTCTTTTATTTAACTACAGTATCTGTGTGACACCATGTTAACAGTTGAACAGTCAATCAACTAAGAACAATGCTAATGTAATAGTCATCGGCTTTCAGTTATGGGAACAGTTGTTGCAAGGCTCACGCACGCACGCACACCAACCCTCTGGGGGTTGGACCTCTTCATTCTATTGCCACAATGTTCTGGTTTCATTTTTTGATTGTCACACATCACAAAGTCCTCGTGTAAAGAAGAGACAGGAGGTATTCCGAGTATGTCCATGTGTCACATCAGACTGTGACTCATGATGTGTAGCGTTGGTTCACACGTTAGATTTAGTTTTTAGTATAAATTACCAAATAAGGTTTTTTGTTGACCTCACTATAATAGCGCACATGCTCGTTGTTATGTCATCAAAATAATCGCATATATTTCTTACATGCTGATTTGTCTCTCCTTATGGCATCTGCGCAAAGAGGTTGTGTTTTTATTACTGTGCTGTCAGCGCGTCTTTTGTAATCATTGCAACTTGGTTGCGCTGCAAGCCTTTAGAGAGGCGGTTCTGAAGGGTGTAAGAGTGGGATAATTACCCAGGTGTGACCTGTCAGCAGGAAACGGCTTGTAAAAATGTCAAAAAGACAACGTGAAGCGTATAATTCATGATGAGAGCATAATGTTCCAGTGTGATTTATTCCCGATTAGTACCAATAACCGCAGCGTTTAAGTATATCCTGTATGTGACCGGCTCGATCCCATCACCGAGGGGAAGTCAGCCGTCACACAGGACGAACCCGGTCTTTACTGTAGTACCGTACAGTCTTCTCAGACCCCCCCCCCCCCCCCCCTCCACTCTGGCGTTGACTTTTGTCGCCGTCTGGAACCGGAGCAGCTTGTACCTTCACCTCGCTCGTCACCCCTCAGGTGTTTTTAGCTCAGTAGTTGGTGAGAGACGACTCATCGCGGGGGCTTTGTGCTCCGCGTCTGTCAAGCGTCCAATGGCCCGTTTTGCGCAGTGGTCAAGAGCCCCGATGATGTCATTCTTCTGATGTTAGAGGTCACTGAATATAACACGGCGTCAGAGGAGCACAGAAAGGACCGGGGACGGGGTTTGTCCTGCACCCGTCCCGCTGTGAATTGAGAGTGAGTCACAGTGGGCCGTCGAAAAACAAACAATCACTTCGACAATTTGTCCCAATGAAATGGCTTTAAGCAACACAGGCGGCAACGGATCTGCATTTTGGACTCGTGAACACTGTAACAGGAGTTTATTGGCCAACGTGACGCGTAGCCAAGATCCATGCCATTTATTTATTTATTTTTTTAAAGACGAGATCTGTACATCGCTTTGTTTTTGAGCTTACACACGGAAGGCTAATGTTTTCATGTCATGCTTCTCATGCGCGTTATTTCATTCGAAGGCAGATGGTGCATCTGAAAACACATTTCAACAGTGCAAAGTGGGTATCAAACGTGATCTTTTGTGGCCCTTGTTTGCGTGACTCTGGGCCGGTCCATTGAAGGTGGCCACTTTTGATGCTTTTGTGCCTCTCTGCCATTCTTTTACAGTTTCCTTTCAATGTCCATCTATTATGCGTGCTAAAAGCACAAATGTATCCTTTGCATTTTCTGTTTGAATGCAACAATGCGCACTGTCCTTTTTGCTTAGCTGCACACAGTGGCCCTCCGTCCCGTCACAATGAAGCTTCCTTTGCCGCATCCGGGCCGGCGCACAGCATGGGCCTTCAGAAAACTGAGGAAAAAACGATTGGCCGCGCACTGTTCACACAATGGCCACTCGTATTTAGTCCCCGGCTTTATAAAACACTTTGTAGCCACAGCAGGTAGGAAGAGAAGGGCCGCCTGTCCCCTTTCCCTCTGTACAAACACGACGAGAGGCGAAGAGAATGAAAGGGAAAAGGGTACGGTGAAAACTGAGCGGAGGGAAACATAAAGGAGGCTCGGGGCTCTGGCAAATGACAGCGCGGTCACAATGAATCCCCTCTTTCATACCTGGTGTTTGTACGTTACCGCATTTGACATCCTGCATTTTCCCCTGTCGCTCGGCTCTCTCTCTCTCTCTCTCTCTCTCCCCCTCCTCCAACCGGCTCCCACACACGCCTCGGATGTTTTGTCCTGGTGAAAAAAAAACATTTTAATTATGTTGTCGGTTAATGAAAAGAGCACTTTGTTTCTCCTCCCCTCCACCCAGGACGAGCGCGAGGCAAGGGAAACGGTGAAGAGGGAACAGGACGAGGCCTACCGCGTGTCTTTAGAGGCCGACCGCAAGAAGGTATTTGGGCAAAACGAAGCAAAGCAAAAAAGTTTGTTGTGGTGTCGCAGCCGGCATCCCTGTTTGTGAGGACGGGCTGGCGTGTGTAGAATATGGCGTTGTAGTGGGACCCGGGAATATTAGCTGCTACTTCTGTTACAGCTAAATAGAATTATAATGAATGAGATAAAGAAAAAAGCATGAGCACCACTGTGCGTTTTGTTATATTCACCTATATTTTGTTGTTATATCATTTTAACTAATTTGTGTTAATGAATACCGTGGCGTAGCTGTGGTAATTTGGAGTGTAATGCTATTTGGAACAAAAGGTGTATTAATGAAATACAAAGGCAGAAACTATTTACGCGTTCCATAGATTAATCACATGATCGGTAAAATCATCTTCACTCATTCTGGATTTCAGATTATTGGCTTTTACTCATTTTAGATAATTAAATGACTAAAAAAATTAATACTAAAAGCAAGTACCAGCATTAAAAAATTCCACGTCCCATTTTGATCCAGTTTAATCAGTTGATTATTTTTCCTTGTTCAGCGAGAAGCACAAGAGAAGGAAGAGGCCGAGCAGGTCCGCCTGGAACGGATGAGAAAGGAGCAGGAGGACGAGAAGGAGGTGAGAAGGACCGCCATATGCACATCACGCTCTCGTGCAATTTACCCAAGACGAATAAACCAACTCGATCAGCACAAGGCACAAGAAGGAATATGTTTGCGCGTTTTTTTTTCTTTCTTCCAGTTCACAATAACGAGTTAATTAGATTGCGGCCGTGAGGCGTGCGTAGTGTCGGCGATCAGGCACACGGCCGTTTCAGAAGAATCAAATATTCTAATTACAGCGAGGCACGTCCCCGTTGATGTCACCCCGCATGCACACAGTTATTGTTCTGTTTGACTGCTTTACATTGGTACGGCACACAGAGGCGCATTGAAACCCGAGCGAACAAAAGACTGAGGCCATTCACGTACACAGGCTTGTGCACAAACACAACCTAAGCAAACATGCGTATTCACCCAAAAACAATTATTGCAAGCAAGGAGGAGGGGGGGGGGGGGGGGGAGCAAACACACACACACACACACACACAGTGTCACACCGAGGCACACACGCACACTGTCCCGCATGCAGGAAGAAAAACAATAATTGTTGGTGAGGATGGCCCCCATGTTGTAATACAGTCTATATTCATACAGTGTAGTCCGGCTTAATGTTGTTTGCCCAACGGGCCTCGGGCCCTGAGAGGTATTGGGTGACCCGGCGCGCTCGGGTTATTCGTCACTTAAGGTAAACAGACGACAACAAAGGAGCGCCGGGTCGGGCCTTCTTAATTATATCACTGTAGTTCGCCGACTACACTGTGTGCGCACGCTTGTGTATATTAAACGGCCGTATTGGCGTCGTGTTGCCTACTTATATCCATTTTCCCAAGCTCAATGGTTTCCATGGCGTCACCTACGCTCACGCACACACAGTGGCACCCTCTTCTTTGGCTCCTGGCTTATTATGTTGTCACTCATCAGTAAAAGACTTCTAATGTCCTTAAATAAAGATGAAAATCTCTGAATACTGAGCCAGGGTTCATTGTTTTACCCTGATATTGATACATATTTTCACTAAAAATGCAATCTATCTTCTTCTTCTTGTTGACGGTTTTAACTCGTCCTACGTGGTAGTTACCTAGTGTTTATTTCAGACCCAACAAAAACATCAGTGTCCCCCAGAGAGCGACACAACGCCAGTGGGAAATGCTTTCTCTCAGATTCTGTCCCTTTTGTGCACAGACGAGTGGGATGAAAGCAGGATCTGGTGAATGGAGGTCGGCGGAGGGGGGGGTTGTATGTGCATGCACCTGTGTTGGTTGACCTTACTATTTACCTCCTTCAAGGATCTTAGCATACAGTTGTGCGGCTGTCAGGTGCACATCCCCCCAAAACCAACCGTCATCTGTTTGCGTTCTGCGGTTATCCCAGCGGCGCTTTGGAGGCAGGTAAATGGAGCGCTAGATGCTCCTGATTATTTGCGCGGCCCGAGGCTCGACCAGACGCGTGTCCTGTGGTTTCTTGAGGGACGCTACCTCTTACCTGTCTGCATGTGTGTGCCCCCCCCCCCCCCCCCCCACACACACACACACACACGCGCACACACACACACAGAAGCACACCCATACGCCTGTCTATTGTTTGTGTGTTTATATGTGTGCAAGTCCGTCCCCGGGGGGCCCTTTAACGCCGTCAGCAGCAGCTCTTGTACCTGGGGGAGCTGATGGCGGAGCGGCACGCGTGCTTCCCTGCCCACCCGACACCCAGAAGCTGCTAATGAGCTACTGTTGTACACTCTTATGAAATATAATTGCATTATGGTTTGTAAATAAAGCCGTGGCGTGTTGTCACAGCATATGCTCCCCGGCTGGCCAAACAGGAACAACAAGTCGGGGGGGGGGAGGGCAAGGGGAGGCGCCTGGGAGCAGCTGAGGTTTGAAGCACGGGAGAAGCTGATTGCCTCTGACGTGGAGGAGGACAGTTGGTCGGTTGGGTTTTTTGAGCCGCGATCGTACGTTGGCCCTTTTTCCAATCAGACCTCACGAAAAACAAGACTTTTAAGGTTTCCACCTTCGACACGTTAGACGTTCAACAAGTGCGCTCTCAGATCTCCCTAAAAGACAGAGCGACGGCACGGAGGCGCGAAGGACTCGGCTTTCTTTAGAATGCTGAAGTGCTACTTGGCAACCTTCAGAGGCGCACTGGGCTGTAGGGAACAGGGCGATACGCAGGGCCACTAATTCAATAACATTCTGAGGACAAGGAGAGCCTTTAATTAATGTGAGGCAACTGTTCTGCAATCAGACTCTGGGAGAAACTCCTTGGCTCGCCTCTCACACTTGTTTGGGTAGTGTGTCGTCATCTTTGCCAGCGTTACTGTTTTGTTTCTGGCCTCATTTGACGAAAAAACGGCGAGCGAGGAGGTCAGGTTTTTGTTCGGTTCCAGATGACTTTGAATAAGCTTCCTGCAGCAATTATTAAATTATTTTTACCAACGTGTCTTTGACCTTTGGTTTTTTTTAATGTGCTTTTAATCAAATAAACAAGCTAACTCAGAAGATGTTTCGTAAAGGACAGAGTTACCCTTGCATTAACTTTTTATTTTTCCACCCTGCATGTAAAAAATGAAATGAAATTATTGCAGTGACGGTAACACCAGCTGCAGCTCGCCAGCTCACTTGTATGTGAACGAATGGGGAATCTGATCTATTGGTATTCACAGATGCATCATTTTGTGAGGGAGGCTTGTGTTTGAAACTTCATTGCCTTGTTGCCTCTTCAAACAAGGAAATCCACATTTCAACAATTAATTTGCCCCTTTCCTCTCGTTGTTATGACGCGTTAACAGATTTCCATCCGCCGCACTGACCAAAGTCCAACCATTCTTGCAGGCCATCCGCCTGTCATTGGAGCAGACCTTACCGGCGGAACCGGACGAGGACTCGGCGGAGCAAATCAGCAAACTGCGAGTCCGCACGCCAAGCGGCCAGTTCCTGGAAAGGCGTTTCCTCGGCAGCTGCAGGCTCCAGGTCCTCTTCGACTTTGTGGCCTCCAAGGGATTCCCCTTCGAGGAGTTCAAGCTCCTCACCACCTTCCCTCGTAGAAATGTGAGTGTTCCGTGAACGTCCTCTCCTCCTCGGGGAGCTGAAGTACTTCTGTGCGTCCGGTGAAACGCCAGCACGTCTCCGCGCGTCCCCCGCTGCAGTCACTGTCAGTGTCCTTCAGCACCGCAGCCACCGTCTCTGCCGCAGGGATCCACAGGCCGTAATTGGCTTTTCCCCTGCAGCCCCTCTTGCTGCCCCTCAGGCGAGAGCAGCACCACAGTGGCTGTTTAATTACCCTTTTTTTTCCTCTCGCTTTGATCGCTGCCTTTTTGTTTTCAGTGTTTTCATGCCTCGCCGCTTTTTGTTTACCCATACCTGCGCCGCTTATCTCGTCCACCTGCGCACACGTGTTATTCTGTGAATATGAATTAGTGCCAGTCCACTGTGGGCACGGCGCACTGCCACTGCGGGGAGGATACAGTTGTCAGCACTAACGGCAGTATTCTCTGTGGCACCACTCAGCCGTCGGCAGGCCGTCATTAGAGGGCCGAGCCGCTGCGCGGCGTGGCGGAGAGCTAATGAGCCCTGTTTTAACCACCAGTTTAATTAGCCATGCTGCTGGAAACAAGAATGGGATTTCCATTAATCAAGAGAGGAGTGTATGTGGAGGAGTGGGTGGTGTTGGTTGTATAGAGGTGTGTGTGTGTGTGTGTGTGTGTGTGTAGGCTTGCCCAGGCAGTGTGCCACAGTAGTCTGCAGAGACCGCCAGGGCACAAACACCTCAAACTAGCGCACACATTAACACGTAGCTCACACCCTCCCATTTCGTCACAATCACACACTTCAACACATGCACAAATATTTTCAAGCAAACACATGCCCCGCTCACAACTTTGTCACTTAAAGGATTCACAGTTGTCTCTTTATAATCAAGAGTAAACATGTGTTTGAGACAGAGATAAAGATGTGTCTGCATCGCAGATGAAATTCCGGCAAAAACAGGATGGGTGGCTTAGAGGGGCGGAGGAGCGAAAAAGGAGAACAGAGAAGACGAAAGCTTTAAACAAAGAAAAGATTGAATCGGAGAAACAGTCTGAAAGAGGGAAGGACGGAGAAGACGAGGGGGCGTGGGGGGGGACCGTTATTAAAAAGAAGAAGATGGGCGATGGTTCCAGAAGAGGGAGCTTTGGGGGGGAAGAGAGGAGCGAAGCGGCTCGGCTCGGCGGCGGTGCCAGTGCGAGGCTGTGAACACAGGCCCCCCGTCTAATCCTGCAGCTCTGCGTTGTAATTAAATGAGAGGGAGCACAGAAAGCCTCCATCCCGTCCAGACGCTCCCACTGTTGCTCTGCCAGGATCCGACGATAGAGGATAGACCACTATTGCATTTGTAATGCTGCACAACTGTTGAAAACCTTCTTTCCCCCTTTTTCGAGTTTTCGCCGAAGCGGAGTCACTCTTTCTTTTGCCGCTTCGCTCCTCGTACCTCCAGCCCGTCGGCCCGGGTTGCGTTTGGTGCTACAGCTACGCCGTTGTCGCCAAAGGGAAAGGGGCTGTATTGTGATCGTCCAGTCACACGTGTGTGTTCAGACTGACAATCCAAAGTCCTATCGCGTCTTTTCTTTTTAATCTGCCGATAAGTGTCTATTAGTCTCCAATTTTTCGACTCTTATCCGTTCCCCAACATTTGGCATCGGTGGCTTATCGCTTCAGCACTACAGCAGGCCTTACACTGGCATCATTTGTTCTAGGCTTAGCCGTGCTCAGGGAGCTAACCCTTCGTTTCGATGGCTGTCAGCGAGTTTGAGGAAGGAGGGGGAGACTTATAGTGTTTCAGTTTTCGGCTCTCCATTCAAGATTTTTTTTTTTTTCCTTGATACATGTCGAGCACAAACCGCTGTGGAAAGGCCCGAGGTCTTCTTTCTCAGCGTGTTTAGACTGCCGGTATAATAATTGGCCGTCGGCTCTTCCTGCCTGGCTGCTCATTGGCACCCCAAACTCTGCCGGAGCGCCGTATTCTTTTTCTCCCTGTGACACTGTGCTTTATTTCGCCTTCACTTAATCCGTCTTCCAGCTCCGCCGGTGAGTTCGCCCCGATCTGCTTCTTCAGACAAAACCCAAGATGCAGGACAAATAAACAGCGCTGTGCTGGAATAGCTTTTACATCTGTCCTGCTGGTATGTTTTGTGTCTCCCTTCCTGCTACCATGAGGAGGCGGCGATTCATTTAATAAGCAGTTTTCACCCACTTAAGTTTCCTCCGCAGGACTGTTCCTGTAATAAACTCTCCACGTAACGCACAAGCCCGAAGCTTCACGGGGCAGCTCGGCATCTACGTGATCTCGGCTTAGAAACAACGGCCCTCGCCAGTCGTTTCTCCTCTAGGAGGTTTAGGACGTGTTCGAACGAGATGAACTTTTGACAACACGACTAGTTTGGAGGCCAATCGGGACCCAGCATGAAACACAAGCGACGCGTGTTAACTCCACACTTTCCGGTGCACATCCACACATTTTGTCTGTTGCATATTCGGCAAAAGCAGTCCGCTTTTGGAAGAAATCATTTTTGAAGAACAAAAACAGGAGTGCTTTTTGATTTTAATAATTTGTTGGATTAACATTTGTCTCGACCTGCTGCTCCTCTGCCTCCCAGCTTTCCCTCCCTCCGTCTCCCTTTTCCCTCCTCTTTCCTTCTCCCCCTGCTCCTCTACCTCCCTGCTCAATTAGACTTTTGTTTTGCTCCCCAGCCTTTGTATCTTCCATATGCCTTCTCACCCCCCCCTCCGCCCCCCTCCGCCCCACCTCCGCCCCACCTTGAATCCTTAACTTTTTTTAGCCTTTAAATAATTATGCATTAAAATACATTTTTAAAGCATTCACTCTTTTATCTCGTTTCTGTATTTTCTCTCCTTTTGTGCCGCCCTCTCCTTTTCTCTACTTCCCCATTCACAGTTTTTCTGCCCCCCCCTCCTACCCTCCCGTCCGGTCTGTGCGGCGCATTTGTGCCTTTGATGTGCCGCATTCTGGTCGGTTCTTTTCTGTTCACGCCCCGGCGCTACGTGCTGTCAACGCTCCTGGCAGCAGATAATGATCCCCCACTGCTTTTGTAATTGGCCAAATAAACACTTGACAACACTAGTTTAAAACAGACAAGTTATTTGGTTTTAATTAACATAGTAGGGCCTGTAATGGCTTCATTAAAAATGCGTTATTTCAGCTGCACGTTTGATTATGTTGGAAGCGGACATCTTGAGGGCCTGTGTTTATTTTCCCTTTCTTTTCTTTCACGGCTCAGCAATGCTCAGCACCGCCTCCTTTGTTATCACTGTATTTTATTCATTTTAATCAAGTGCCCCACAGTTATGGTATTTATTTTAAACGGCACGTTAAGTGCTAATTATGTGGTTTTGATCGTTGAAATCTGCTATTTGATAATGCCAAGTACACCGCGTTGATATTAGCCGATTATTTAATGTCATTCAATTTTCCACTGGAAAGTGAAGACAAAATATCAAAGATTGCCGAGAAGGACCATCTGTGTTTTGATTGGTTCCAGTTTTTAAATTGGGGTTTTTAATGCAGAGCCTCTGGATATTGTATAACCTCTTTGGATTTTGTTTTTTTTCTATTGAGTATTTATTCTGTTTGTGTATTTTTAATTAATTTCTGGAGAAGCTTTTTCTTTTTTCTTCTCCCAAATGCTATTTTGATGGATGGAAAATCTTTGCCAAATGATATCATCTTTCAAAATAGTCCGTCTCTAATATGCTGAAGGATTTGTCTAAATTGCCCGGTTGGAAATAATATTGACTCAAGTTTCAAAAACAAAGTGCAGAGCTAGATTGTGTCTGTCCTGTATGTATGTATGGATGTATGCATGCATGCATGGCTGTGTGGGCACAGGAGGAGGGAAAATGGCTTAGCCAGAGCAGAGGAAAAACAACAGCTTTGTTTGTTGACAGATGCCTCCATGCTTATGGTCTGTTAATTGGATAACAATGTAAACAATCACCGATGGCACCCGTCTCCTGTGTCAGTGTGGCATCTTGTTTCCCTACTTTCTTTTTGAGAGTCAGATGCTGCGCCCCACCCCCCCCCCGCCCCCCCCCCGCGTCAAGACGAGTGCACAAACTCCCATCCTGACTTCACGGGGAGCGCGCGCGCACAGCACTACACACTCATGTGTAGAGCACAGACACCTGCTCCGTTTACTCCTACCTGACGCTGCGGTGTCATCGCAGCCTGTCGGGTTCGTTAGCATGGCAGCCATTTGCCACGAAGTGGGGAAAAAAGAACGCGGCGCCTCTGTTCGTTTTTCCCCGCTGTCGGCAGGGAATACACACACAGACACACACACACAGACACACAGTGTAGAGACACACATTTTAGCTCCTTGCATGGCACTCGCACCCTGCTGTGCTATGAGGCGGCTGACAAGGTGAGAGGCATCGGGTTGACGTGGCAACCCCAGCCCCCCCGGTTCCCCCTCCTCAGGGCTCCCAGGGACCCCGCTGAAAAGGCAAGGGTCTAAGTGACACGTCAAAATGAGGACAAGGAGATGAAAGACGGAGTCAAAGACTGCCGACATTTCCAGGGCACCCAAGGGAGGTGGATAGGTCTTCTGACGCCGATACGTCCTCCTCACCTTCCCTATTCCACTTGCCTCCTTTTCCCTTATTTTTCGCCCTCAACGCCGAGTCCTCGAACACCGTCTAGCTTTACAGATTTTGTGTTTTTAATGTGTAGATTTATTAAGCCAGAAAGCATTAACTAAAAGCTTTTCAAAAGTAAACGCCGACTCAGCGTTTATTCCGGCTGAGCTGTTTTAACATCTGACTAACCTAGAACCGTTTAAGTAGGCCCGTCACTCGGCTTGTTGTGCGGTCGACCTTTACCGCGCTTTACCCCCCCCCCCCCCGCCCTTCCCTCCCCCTCGACCTTCTACAGCAGGTACAGGGAGCTGGTTAATTATCCCACTGTGAGGTTAGAAGCCCTAATCAGAGGGGCTGACGCAGCAGTCATCAGATAAGCCCTGGACACATCTCAGTGTCACACCACCTCGCTCATTCAGCCCAGGTGTTAGATTGGTCCGATGTAACACAACCCCTCCGGTGATTAGCTCACATAAGCTAAGAGAAAAACATGGGTCAGACCCCCTTCATGTCAGCTAACTGGATCCCCTCCGTTGTGGGTGGCACTGCATTATTCCTCCGCGCTTAGACAATAGCTGTCGCGCAAAGCGCTGGACGCACACAAATGTTTCTCGCCTCGACGTTTCCGTCTGACCTTTTGTCACAGCTGAAATAAGGCATTATTAGCCATCGACAAACCACCACGGCGACTCTCTAATCTTTACTTTCTCTCGCACACACCCAACTGATTCCACAACACACACATTTGTCTTATCTTGTTCATCGGTTTGTTCTGGATTGGAGCCTTTTCAAGAAAACAAACCTGATGCCCCACTTGGGGAATCAAAGCTGTAGCTGCTCAGATTTCTGCCTTGGCTGTTTTTTAAAACATGATATTAGAATAATACGCGCTCTCACACACACGAGCTACACTGTTCTCTGGTCCTCCCTAATATCAACACATCTGAAAGTGACTTTTAAGACGCTAAAGTGGACGTTGCGTGTAATGGGTCTGTAGACTATAAAGGTTTGTTTCTCAGTGTTGCCGCTCTCTACTATGCAGAGCGTCTACAGCAGCTAGTGTGGCCGGAAGACAAGAAGAATATGAGGCATTTAGCAGCGAGGAAAGTCAGCCAGTCGATGCAACATTTTTGCTAGCAAATGTGATCATTTATTTTCTTTTTTTTCCAAAGAAACAAAACATTTGCTTGTTCTGCTTCCTCAAATTCCAAGGATTTGGAATTTCAATCATCTTTCTTTTCTCACATGTATTAGTTGCTTGAGAGAAAATGCTCGTCGGGTGATAATGAAACTAACTCCAGCCCACGTTTTGACGCCTTTTGACTGACGGCGTTTTTTTTGGGTGTCTCCTCAGATCACCCAGTTGGATCCCGGGTCGACTCTGCTGGAGGCCAAGCTGTTCCCGCAGGAGACGCTCTTCCTGGAGGCGAAGGAATAGGAAGCCACCCTCTGATAGCTGAGAGGACCGACTGACTGATGAACTGGCTGGACACACACTAGTCACCGAGCATGGGCCTCACCAGTCCGGGCCTACACTACACACACACACACACACACACACACACACACACACACAAAAGCAATCCTCTCAGACGTACATAAACCCACGGGCATGCACGTCCAGTGACACACAGTGCAAGTAAGCTTCTCTGCCCCCCGGCCTGCTCGTGGCACATGAAAGCCTGGTGTACACGTGTTGCACAGAGGAGCAAAGACAGTATCACAAGCACACCGCCAAACATTCACCTCCCCAGAGCCCCCCTCCGCCCCCCTCTCTCTCTACAAGTCCACCTTCCCCACAACACAACACCGTACGAAAAAACAGAATGGAGAGACTGGGAAGACAAATCTTTGTCATAGTAAAAAAAAAAAAGAAGAAAAACTGGACTTGTTCCTTTTGTGTCCACATTCAACACACCAAGGCTGCTTTTTTAGAACATGTTTTTTGTGTTTGAAATAAGAAAAAAAACTAACATAAAAATAAATAATGGAAAATAAAATAAACAGCAAGAAGAGATGCCGTTTCATCTCCACCTGTATTTCCTCCCCTCTCTGCCCCGTCTCCCTCCCCCGCATCCCTCCGACTGCTGTCAGCTGCTGGAATGAGCCGTGACGGGATGCCTGCAGCATCTGCAGTGCCCCACCTCCCTCCCCCATTACCCTCTCCCCCCCTCACCTGGTTTTAACACCCACTGCTCATCAAGCCAGCGGATTGCTCAGTTTTTTTTTTTTGTTCTTTTTTCTTTCTTTTTTTTTCTCTTGATCCTTTTTAAGTTTGATGCTGTATTAGTTTTAGTTTGATATACATTATATAAAATATATGAATATGAACATCAATTTGTCTCGTCCATAAATCTGTTGAAACCTGTCGTTACGCACACTCGCATCCAAGCTATTCACACTGGATTTTATTTTCTTGGTTTGTCTCGTCTTAAGCAAAGGTTTGTGATGGAGGGCTGATAGAAGTAGTTGAAAGAAAAAACGATTTTAGACCAAACTTTGCAGTCAACATCAAGTTCTGCATGATGGGGAGAGTTTAACATCATTCAGTCCCATATTTATGGAGGATTATTGATGTCTTTGGGAGCTTAAGAATCCGTCCCAACAAACTTTCTTGGCTGCTTCAAGGTGTTGCAAGACCAAAAAAACGAAGCCCGACTCGAATAAAAGCAAATCCCGAAGGTTGTCGCGTGACCCCGTGCTTCCAGATATTTGACGTCCAATCGGGTCCAACTTCTTAACGTTTGAGCTGATTTCTGTAAGTTTGATTATAATCGGGTAACTTGACCACCCCGCTAATCTTAACCCGAGATACCTTTTTTTTTTTTTTTTTTTCGTATATTCTCTCTCCAAACGCCACCTGGTAATACCAGCCACACTGCAGTTAATTTCCTGCCTTCAGCGAGGAGAGATCACACGGGCTCAGCCTCCATCTGCACGGGGGCCTCCTCCGTCAGCTAGTTTGAGAACCCCAGCGGAGCGACGTCACGAAGAAACTGCTTCAGAAAGGAGGGAGAGACAGACGCGTTAAAAGAATGTGTAATTAGTACAGCTCACGAGATGATGACGATGTGCGAGACTGGGGACACGTTTCTAGAATTTATGATATATATATAACCTTCAGCGGAGGTGAACTTTTGCTTCTTCAGAAGAGACTTTACTGCTGATCTCTGTATCTTCAGGGGAACCACGTGACCCCGTGTGGTCCCACAGTATCCGACGATTAGACGAGGAGGGCAAACCAGGTCTGTTGGAGCTGCGTTATCGTTCGTCGGCGTTCGGACCGGACTTCTGCCGGCTTCTCAGACGCTGGGAAACTGGAGTCTGGAATAGTTTTTAAAAGGTCAACCTTATAGCCACGTTGTTGCGCAACACCCGCTGCGAGTACAGCACAGCACAGCACACGAGCATCGCGGGTTCGTCTGGTTTCTCACGCGAGGAATGAGTCGACCTGATGTGCTCAGCCAGCCGAACTCTCCTGGGTCTGACCAGACAAGAGTCGTTGCTTAGGGCACCGACAGGGAGACGGAATCCTGTCTCGCTCTCTCTCTCTCTCTCTGTTAATTAAAACATATTTAGCAAGTTTAACCCCTTGTTCCGAGGCCAGGTGTGACAGGTATTCAGGTTCTCAACTACTGAGACTTTATTTCTCATAGAATCTCAAACTCTTTTCATTCCTCAGACTCAAACGTTTTTAAAGACAGATGTTCAATCGCCTTCTTTTAGCGTTGAATTCGTCCACATCGGTGTACAGTGGCACATTCTGCGATCCTGCAGTCCGGCTGGCTGGCGGAACGGTGGCCAAGACTCATCAGGTAACACCGTTAGAGAACTGTCACCCGGTTAAGTCGCCCCGGGCCCCAGGCGAACCTCTGGTTCCTCCGCAGAGTACCGTTTAATACTGCGCGGTTGTTCGTCCCATCACAACTGTGCAAGCTTCGTTCGCAGGAAAAGCTCAAGCTTCGAGAGCGGTAATCTGACTGAGGCGCTTAAACTACCTCCCGCCCCCCCCCCCCCCGCCCGCCCAGCAGGAGTCCTTGCGTTGGGAAAGGGGGAGAGTCAGAGCCCAGTTTGGATTCAGGGGCGATGCTTTGGTTGAAGCTCTATACTTCAAACGCCTCTTAAGGCCGTTTGCGGAGACACACGGCGCAAATGGATGGTTGAAATGTGCGTGCAGCTCGGGGCGAGGGCGAGGAGCTCAGTGAGCGTGAAGCCCGGCGCAGAGTCAGAGCGTGTCTTCCTCGGGGGAGCAGTGTACATAGTGCGGCTCCTCTCGAGTGTGTGATTACAGTTTCTATCACGCAGCCTCTTTGAGCGGTTCAATGTGCACAGACTTGTTTCCTCTGCGCAGCTGATGATGGTGATGCGGTCGGAAATGCCAATGAGACATAATGATATTCTTTGATTCCTGACCAAACATGTCATCGTGTTGTTTTCGCTTCACCGGGGAAAAGTCACCAGCTTTTTAACTCTTAGGGCAGGAAGAATGACTGCTCTTTGTCAACATGTCGGATAAATTGGATAATATGCATGCATAAGTTTGTTTTATTTTTGAATTCAGTTTGAAAATAGTTAATAATAATTTCCCATCACACAATAGAGACAGTGGGATCTCAGGTATTTCAAATACAATAAACATTAACAATTTTTATTTTTGAACGCACGATTTTGAAGTAACGTCTATTTAAATGTTCTTGAATTTTACACCATTTTCTTGTATTTACATTACATGTCATTTAGCTGACGCTGTTATCCAAAGCGACTTACAATAAGTGCATTTCAACCATAGGAATACAAACTCAACAAAAAGCCGATTTACAACTTGTTATAGAGCTATTGTTATAGATAAGAGCCATTATATGTGCAATTTAAGAGCCGATGTAATTATTTATTGTTTGACTTTTTATTTTATAAAGCACATAAATGAGTCAAACTCGGACAGGATGTCTTAATCAGCGCCTTCCAAGCGGCGCCCCTTAAATGTGACACAAGGGGATGAGAAAGTGTCTGTGTGGGTAATGAGCTTATTCTCTCCGCCGGCTCCCCTGACACAGATTCAGTGGTGGCAACATCAGGTTGCTGTCTTGATTCTCCGATGACAAAAGGGGGAAAGCGTCCACGGTGTTTAACCAGCTCCTCCGGGGTCAAGAATGCAGCCCGCTGGCGAGGGAACAAAATTCCTGACACAAGTGATCCTCCTTTTTGAAGTGGGGACGACTGAGATGTGGGAGCACGGCGGCGGCTCCTTGAATCACAGGATCCCCGCCCGTATCCCAGACTGGCCTAACCTGGAGGGTCACCCCGAGTTTACTTTCTCAGAGAAACAGAGTCTATGCAGCTTAAACTGTTGGGTGGCCACAAAAGGAGGGTCATCTCTCCCTCTCTGTCTCACAGTGTTGTTTGTTAATGACACAATAGACACGGAGAGACTTGGGGGAGGAGGGGGGGAGAGGGGATGGGAGGGGGGAGGGAGTTTATCTTGGAAACACATCTTTCTTGCAGCCATGTAACCAATCTGATTTTAAAATTCTGCCCTTGAAATGGTTCGGAATTTCTTTAAAGGCTCAAATGAACGAGCCTGGATCCTTTTTTGCGGGTGATTAAAATGCACACTCATTGTTAGAGAGGGACCCCCCCCCCCCCCCAAGCCCCAGCCCCAAAGAAAAAGCAAGCTCTGGTTACATTTATAAAATATACAGGCCTCAATCAATCAACAAACAAACAGCTGAATGAAACTTCGAGTAAAGAGCATTAACAGGCAATGAATTCATTGATTCAATTACGTGTCACCATATTAGACCCGTTTTCTTACAACCGGGGGAATAAACACGGAGCTCTTTCCAACCTTCCCCTCGTGTCACTCCGCTGTCCCACGCACATTTCTCCGGTTGTCAGGCAGCAGACTTCTGCATTCTGCAACGAGCTCTTCTGTCGCTGTTTTTCTCAAATAAATAAATAAATCAGGATTTACTTTGACGAAGCGTTGACTTATTCTCCAGATTTGTATCTTTTTTTGCTTTTATCGAAAAATATGTCTTCATATTTAAAAAGCCAAGAATATGTGCAATTGCATTTGCCTTAGGATAATAAAGGATAATTGAATAGTTTTTTTTAAAGATATTTAGATACTGTATATCATTTTATGTGTAAAAAAGGCATGCGCTCTGTGTGCCGGACAACGTAATAGTTCGTTTGAATGTCAAACTCATTCATTCAGTAGGACTTTAAACTACGAGCACGCGGGTTTAATTCGGGTTTAATTTGGGTTTAATGCGGCCGCATTGAAGCAGCGGACTGCGCGCTGCCAGGGGGCGCTGATGGAGAGAGGGGGGTGGAGGGGGAGAGAGAGCGCATCCCCACTGCTCTCATCAAACACTTGTTTAAATATTGTGTGATCTGGAGAGAAGCTGTGGAAAAAAAATTCTATTTCAAAATAACAAACAATGGTCGCATTTAGTAATGTCTCTGAAACAAAATAATAATCTAAATGTATCCGTTTCTCTTTTCACGTCTGAATGGAAAAATAATAAATCCTTATTTTGTATTTATCATGTCATATGAATAAAGACATTGGATAAAAAAAACAATCGTTAAGTTACGAATAATTTACAAATTTACAAAAAGTTTTAGATATGTTTGCGCATCCGTTAGCTGTTATGTCTAATAATAAATATAAATATGGATATGGAAATATAACCAATAACATCGGTAGTATATGACAAGTTTATATATATATATATATATATATAAAACGTGTTACCATGCAGACCGTGGCATCCGTCGGCTCGTTGCTTTATATGTGTGTTACGCACGCACGCACACGCACGCGCGTGCACACGCACACACACACACACCCCTCCGGACACACCTCTCCTCACATCGCTGCAGAGGTTTTTATAAAAACCTGAGGCATTCGGATTATCAGCCGCATGGGATAAAGCAATAAATGGGCCAGTGGGGTCCTGAATGGGCGCAGTGGCGTGAAGGGGAGTAATTACAGCTTTATATTAATTGTGTTTTTTTTTCTTCTTCTGAGCGTTCATAGTCACACACGTACGACACACACACACACACACACACACAGAAGCGAAGCGGTCGTGACATCTAGGAGGGCCAAGTCTTTGTGCCGAACACTTCAAGTTTCAAAAACAAGGCCAATTGAAGCGGCGGAGCTCAAAGCCGGCCCCATTGTAGGCGAACACATTGAGTTTTGATTGGGGACAATGGTGTTTCTCAAATTTCTAGCAAAAAGAAAGCCATACTCCATCTGTGATCTCAATGAGCGCCTATTCATGAGCTTCCCTCTTTTCTGCGCCATTCGTTGGAGGAGAAAGGGAGGCAGATGTGGAGGGATAGAGCAGGGGAGAGTGCATTTTAATTGGCTGCAGTGTGTAGGTCTGTCTCTGTCTTTTTCTCCCTTTCTTACGCGCGCACACAGACACACGCACGCACACACACACAGGAGTTATATGCCGCTATAGAGCTTGCAGAAGGGAGAGAGCGGGTGAGCCCAATAATCTCGCCTTGTTGATGAACACTTGTAGCCCATTCATTAAACAAAGAAAATCCATGCCAACCTACCTTGGGGGCACAGAAACGGTATTTCATCTGGTGTGTGTGTGTGTGTGTGTGTGTGTGTGTGTGTGTGTTTAAGGGAAGGAGGGGAGGAGGTAGTGCATGAGTGGCCAACAGCTTTGGCAAAGAGCGACCCTTCAGATGTTTGAAATATTCATACGCCATGGCGGGTTATCCCCGTTTACCAATGCGGGCGAGGAGTGATGCTTCAGAGACTCTCTGTGCCTCTTCAGCTCGAGTGTTTGCAGCACACGGCCTCGGTCATTCAGCTTATGGCTCTCCGTCTTAGTGACCTCTGAGCGGTTAACCAGCACTTCACTTTTCCTCCAGTGGTGGGATGTCAAAAACGTTTACAATATGATTTTTTTTTTATTTTTTTTTTACTCCAGGTGTTTTTACTTAATAGATTGTGGCAGAAATAAGTAGCTCCAGTTATCCCCGGAACAATCAATAAAATTTAAAATATGATATCATTTCTAATGATTGAATCTTTGTTGTAAATGGGGAATAAGAGACCTAATGAAACAATGTTGCTCAATGGTGTTGTATGACAGCGTGGAAATAACGTTATATATAACCCCCTGCCAAACAACGCGTTTCACATGTGACTCTGCCCCTGCAGGAATGCCTTTGGTTTGATCCACTTCCCCCGCGCTGTGCAGCGGGTGTGAAGCGGCAGGTTAACAGCCTCTTGTCCGTAAGCCCGGGCCTTCCCCCCGTGCGCTCCTCAAGCGTGTAAATACTTCTGTGGAAAAAAAAGAAAAGAAAAGAAAAAGAAAACCCGTTCGTTTTTCTTTTCTCCGCGGCCCCTTGTCTAACTGCTACTCTAACCTCTGTCCTCTGTGTGTCCTCTGTGGGACACAGGACCGAGCCGGGAGGGGTTCCGGGCCCAGCCGGGCCCTGCCGGGCTGCAGGCGGGGCAGCGGCAGTGGGAGAGGCCGCTCCAAAGCCGCGCCGGGGGTGCGGGGGCAGCGGAAACATGCTGCTACATATGTTGGGTCAAGCATGGCCTTTGTTGTGATCTTAACGGGGTGTTAAAAACCCACTCGCCTGTAGCCCTCATGAAAGAAATGAAAGCATCACACGTTTTTTTTATAGTTTTTTTTATACATAGGCCTAATGAAGTGGTTAAAAGAATGTTGGATTTTCTAAGTGCTCACAGTCACTTTTAATTGTGCGGGGAGGGCATTTTTAATTGGGCCAGGAGGAATAAAAGCGGACATAATCCCCATCATAATGCATATTTTCCCAAAATGAACTCAGCCAGACTTTATTTGCAAAGTTTGCACGTGTTCGATTACATCAGATCACATTAAATTATTATCTATACAATATGGTCCGTTAACCTTAACTGTTGTATGCCTTATTATTATTATTTTTTTATCATCCTGAGCCAGTAAACTGTAATCTCTCATATGAGCGCCAGGCCTCCCCTGCAGTTCGCTACTATGGGGCGATCCGCATCCCATCCGAGCGAGATGACTATAATTACTTTGAATGTCAAAAAGATGTAGTTTTAATGTCATCTCTATTAGCCTGTTGGCTAGTAATTAAGGTGCAGATGACAGCGGCGAGGGAAACAGATGGCATTTGCTTACAGTAGAGAGAGAGAGAGGGAGAGAGAGAGGGAGAGAGAGGGAGGGAGAGGGAGAGAGAGAGGGAGAGGGGGGGGGGGGGCA
Organism: Apeltes quadracus; assembly: GCA_021346845.1. NCBI lineage: Eukaryota > Metazoa > Chordata > Actinopteri > Perciformes > Gasterosteidae > Apeltes > Apeltes quadracus. The sequence continues at coordinate 5,122,704 of CM037924.1, read as the reverse complement.
GAGAGACTGACAATTGTTGATATAGAAAAGGGAAGAAGAAAAAAAATGCCTGCATGCATATTAATTATCCCGAGTGAACAGGTGAGGAAGCAGGTGGTTTGCGCGAGTTGCCCTTTTGTAGCTGCGCGCGGCGGTGACTTCTTAAATCTCCCCGAGCATTACAGTATTATACTTAATGGGAAAGCGATGTGAGGACGACACACTTCGCAGTGAAACACGCTAATTCCGCAGTGTTTCGTAAAGACAGACGGAAATAATCTCCAATTTCCATTATTTTTATAATAATAAAGCCAAGTAGACTACATAAAAAATACATGTTTTATTATGTCACAGTACAATTCATTTGTCACCTTGGGAATATGTGTTGTGAATACACGCAAAGACCAGAATAATAATAATACTACTATACTACTAATAAAAATATAAAATAAAAATATCTAAACATTATTATTATCATAATCACGGTGTTTGTTGTATGGGCTGTGTGACATTGTTTAACTGAGAGTGAATAATATCAAAATAAGTTAATATGGTATTGTCTTAAACTAAAAAAAAAAAACAGTTATTTCGAGTAATCTGCGTGTAAATAAATACATGAAATACGGATTTTGCGGTTAAAAGGTGAAATCTTTTCTGTGATTAAATAAATAATGGTAATCGTACAATCATGCGCAACAGCGGTGCAAACTCCTGGATGAAACTCACTCTATTTTGGAACGCGGCCCGCAGCAGACCGGTGAGTGGGAAATCGAATTATTTGACAAAATATTTTTTTCCCTTGTTGACAATCTATCAAAGCCAAAGTCCTCATTATGAATTAGTTTCGAGACAATGCCAAGTTATTTGTAACACAGTTAACTTTAAATAATGCTCATTTACTCAATGGCGCCGTGCAATTTGATAGTCTATCCAAAAAATATTTCCACATTAAAAAAATTCCCCATTGGCTAGCATCCAAAAATAACATTTTAATCGACGCCTTTTTACTCATTAATGCTCACGAACAAGGTTAACAAAAATGTATTTGTAAGTATTTATTCGTTATAATTATGATGTAGCAACCAAGGGATGCGGTAATAATAATGAGACTAAAATACTCCGTCTTCCTTTAGCCCAGAAGCGGGATTACTTCACCGTCTGCATCAACAGCGCTCTTCAAATATAGACCTTGACTGATCAAATTTTTCCTCCTTTTGAATCGATAAAACAAATAGCCTAATACTTACCCGTGAGAAGATTCGTGAGAGACATTTACGCATCATCTTTACTTTGAGGTATATCGCTCCTGTCTGTGGAAATTGTAAATAAAACGAGAGATTTCTCAGCCAATAATATCGTCTAATGATACAAAACATTTCTTGAGAAATATACAGAAAATTCGTCTTCTCCTCCTAATTTTAAAGCTATTCATTTTTGCAGTGTCCTGTTTGGCAGCAGATGACCTCCTGATGAAGCTGAATAAATGCAATCATTTCGCAATAATAAGGCAATTGTTTTAAATCTAAAAAAACTCTTTTTTGGGGGGGGGGAATATACACAGCATCGATTTTTTAGCTTTCTCGGAACTCCTTCAGATTCTTAACACTTGATATTTGGAATAAGAACTCAGGTGGACACTGTTGAGAAAAAAAAGGCAAGCCAATCACATTGCTCCTTCCTCCTTTGGCCAATGACAGACGCCACATTGTTGTCAAATTTGTCTAATGAAAACGTAGGAGCAACAATCGAGAGGGGGAGGAGGAGGAGGAGGAGAGGGATCTGTATCCACTGCCGATCTCTGGAGGAAGTTAGTGTCTCAGGCTGCAGTGAGTAGCAACCTCGTTCTCCTCCTGGACACTTTAAACTTTCTATCGGGGAGGAATGGTCGCTCCTCTCGCCTGCTGCTCTTCTCGGATTTAAACTCTACTGCATATTAGTATTTTCGTTCTTGCAGACTAATTTCAACAGTTTAGACGAGCGTCGATCTTCCCCTCTTTTTTTGCACGATATTCTCGTCCGCAGAGAGCCACATCGTTGACTTCCCCATTTGCCCAGAGATGAACCGCTGAGCAGAGGAGAACGGCTCACTACCCGCGCAACTAACGCAGATCGTTCTGAAGACCGAGGCCTTTTTTCTTCTTATTTGTCCAGTTACACCAACGAGGGATCACGGGCATGGATCTGCGACAGGAGCACCCCGCCGTCTCCTCCGCCTCTCAAACCCACAGTGGGGCGGCCGCCTCCATCCCGGTGTCCATGGCCGGCACCCTTCTGCGCGGCCCTCCGCTCATCCTGCGCGCCGCGGACAAGTACCCGCGCACCCCGAAGTGCGCCCGCTGCAGGAACCACGGCGTGGTGTCCGCGCTGAAGGGCCACAAGCGCTACTGCCGCTGGAAGGACTGTATGTGCGCCAAGTGCACACTGATCGCCGAGAGGCAGCGGGTGATGGCGGCGCAGGTGGCGCTCAGGCGGCAGCAGGCGCAGGAGGAGAACGAGGCGCGGGAGCTGCAGCTCCTCTACGGCACCGCGGAGGGACTCGCCCTGGCCGCCGCCAACGGCATCATCCCGCCGCGGCCCAACTACGAGGTGTTCACCTGCGTCAACAGCGAGAGCAACTCAGGTGAGCGCAGCCGCATAGAGACGTTATTATTATTAGCAAAGGAAATGGGACAATAAGAGGAGTGGAAATAAGCGTAAATGCCTCGATATTGTCGATTGTTCTGTGCGTTTGTGTCAAACTGTTACAGTCTGTTATGTTGAGCTTTGCAATGCGTAATTCACCCGATACGAAGATGCTGTTAAATGCGCATCATCTATGGTGTATTTTACGTACAGACAGGCCGATGATGTTTGTACTGAAGCCACGTGTTTAACAAACAGAGGTTTCGGATTCGTTCACTGTCACTCAAGACTGCTGAGCCAACGGTGACATTCACATGTTGGCACATGTTGCCCCCTTTTATCCCCCCTCCCCACCCCATCTTACACTCTGTGATGTTGATTGTGTCAACAGATTCAAGTGTCCAGAAGTACGAGCTGTTTCCTAAGAATCAGCTCTCTGGATCCGCCGCATCTCAGCAGAACTTGGGGAAACCGGCGTCCACCGAAAGCGACTCGGCCCCGGGCATCTCTTCCCCGGACGGTCGACACGGAGGCTCCGGTTCTGAGAACGGAGACAGCGAGTCTTTCATAAGCTCGCCGGTCTCCAAGCCTTTAAAAGACGGAGGGGAAACTCCTCGCTCCGTCAGCTCCCTGGGCTCCGATTCCGGCTCCGAGACCGACAAGGACGAGCAGGAGCCGTCCCCGTCCTCCGCGGCCTCCCGGCACATGAACGCCATCGACATCCTGACCCGAGTGTTCCCGAGCCACAAGCGCAGCGTCCTGGAGCTCGTCCTGCAGGGCTGCGGCAAGGACGTGGTGCAGGCCATCGAGCAGATCCTCAACAACAGCGGCGCGCAGGGCTCCAACAAGGCCGGGGCTGACGAGACCTGGACGGCCGAGAGGGTGCTCCAAAGCGCGCAGCAGCAGCTTCCTCCGTCCGCCGCGTCCACGACCACGCCGACGAGGCCCATGCTGCCCGGGGCCATGACGCTGAGCAACCGCTCGGCCTTCTCCCCTCTGCAGCCGAACTCCCCGCACTTCGCCGCCGATCCCGGCACCTACTCCCTGGGCACCCACCTGGGGTTGAACCCGCTGCGACTGGCGTACTCCGCGCACAGCCGGGGACTGGCCTTCATGACGCCTTACTCCACCAGCGGCTTGATGCCCACTCTGGGCTTCAGGCCCCCGATGGACTATGCCTTCAGCGACCTGATAAGGGACAGGACAATGTTACACAAGGAGCAAGGCTACGCCAGCGGCCTGTACGGGCCTCTGGTCAACAACACGCCGGAGAAGCCGTGAGGCTGCCGGATGGAACGAACGTACATGTTGCATTTTATTTGTAGCCATGCACAAGTGTTGAATGTTTTGGCGAAAATCTGTGATGTGTTTTGGCTGCAGGCTGCTGTAAATAATAGGATGGTCTGGCTTGTAGTTAAAAGGTCCGAGAAGGTCAAACAAAAATAAATGAATTAAAAAAAAACAAACAACTAAACTCACTTATGTGTAATTTAAAAAATATAATAATTTTATATGTTTGCCTATAAAGTCCGGAACACATTCGTAAACCGGATCAATAAAATAACCGGAAGCAGAAAGATATTTATACACTCCAAAAAAAAATACAATGAACACGGGCTGAGTAAAAAAAAGTTTAAAAATAAATAAATAAAAAGTACAACCAGTCACATATAAAATGCTATAAATATATACTGCTTTTATTCTGTTTCAATTCTGCAGCAGGACATAAAATAAAGGGAAGAAACAAAGACACGTTTTATCATGTTTTATTTTCTTTTCAGCTGGTCGGCACAAATGAAGTGCACATGAAATTAAGAATAAATTCCTCTCACACACAGGCAAAATTAAGTTATTATAACATGTAGATTATACAGATATTAACCCCATGATGTACAAGTTGAACTAATGATGTGTAAATGTCATCCCCTTTTTCTTTATATTTACCTTATCTCAACATATTTCTTTTGTTTATTTCCAACTGCCTGTATTATATATTGCATTTGGTAATATGAAACGCTCTGCTATGTTTGACTTTTCATTTATCCTTTAGTCGGCTCTAATATTTTGTGACAAAGTGCTGGATCAGGTCAGTTCATCTTCAAATGTTACAAGCTGTGCTTTCACATTGTATGAATATGCTGGAAATAAATGTTATTTTAAAGAAAGCTGAAAAGTATCCTCATTTTGTGTTAAGATGATCCACGTGTTACACGTTTTCATGCAGCATAAGAACAATTAGCAAACTGAAAACCTTCCACATGTGTCAGGTGTTGCGGGGTCTTCACCTTCACGAAAAAATATTTTTCATATCGCTGTATTGTCTGTTCTTATTAAATACAAGTAGTGTGTATATATATATATATATATATATTGAAGTTTATGAGTAACACATGAGTAAAAAAGACATTAAACAATTTTTTTATGAGGTTTTCTTTTGGCATAAACGTTCAGTGCAGAATAGATGTTTTTCTAAATGGACGTGGATCATAACCGTGTGTGAAATAATTTAGTATTTATGATCAAAAACAATAAATCCAATCATTGGATGACGTTTTCATGATTAGATAAGATACACCCCTTATGTAAAATCCAATAAAGTTCATTGGCATATCCACCAAAAAACACAGTTAAAAGGTGTAACGTCTGAGTTCATTAATTGTAATAGGCTACAGGAATTAATTCAGTTTTACGCAGTTTTATGTTTTATTGATTTCCACAGAGCCACATCTTAAAAATTGCGTAAGAAAATCTTAAAGATGAAAACATACAAAACATGTTTTTTCATAGTCGGGAAGAAGCGACATGTTTTGGTGACATCCTCCCTCCAATAAAAGGTGCAAATAATATTATTTTGAGTCAATAACGATGTCCGACTGGATGTCACATATTTTGCCGCAGGTTACTTGATTAATGACGTCAACACGTTCAACTCCATCACAGAACGCTCCCCATTTCCAAAGAGCGGGGGCGCCACCTGCAGGAAAGTGGCCGAAAGTGCAACAGAATTAATAAATAAATGGTTCTGTTTCTGAGGCATAAACCTGCAGGACAGCGCACAAGAAACCAAACAACAAATTCAAAATGTTCTGCGTAGCTGCCACGTAAACATATTGATTCAACCAATCAAATATTAAAAGTATTCTTAGTAATGATAACTCACATCCTGTTAATAGGATCTATAGTGAATATACATTCATGCACATGGGGGCCAGTCAAACACACCAAAGTCTTTTCAGATATTAGATTAAAACAACCTTAAATCTTACATCCCATAAACTCTTGTGTCTTCCACATGTCAAATCAAATGGGATATGTCGTGCTGGGTGAATGGAAGCACAAAAAAAGATAATTCAAATGACCGAAGAGAATCATGTGGATAGACAGTTTCAAATCCATGATGACAAATCCAGTGTGGAGGCTAATTTCATGTGTGACACACACAGGACCACTAGATGACAGTCTTGTACAGTAAATGGCATAAAGCGCCGCTATGAAACACATTATGACAGACATCTGTATGAATCAGTAAACAGCTGCATGTTTAATGGGTGTTTGCCCAGTTTTAAAACAAATCTTTACTCCCACTCGGAGTCGCAGTCTGTTCAGAATATGAGTTTTGTTTCGAACACGACCATTGATTCCACGTGTGCTTCAGTTACAACTATTAACAAACGTGTGGAAAAAAAAGAGCATTTTTGTATTGCGTATAAACATTACACACAAGGTGCTATTTTGAATTGCACGACACAGTGTCCTCTGCTGGACACTCGTGTGCAAAGCACTGAGAGAGAGAGAGAGAGAGAGAGAGAGAGAGAGAGAGTTGCCTGGACCTGAAACCTTAACAGGATCAGCCTCGTTGTTCCCTAATTAACCCTGATTGACAGCACCTGTGTCTATTTTTTTTCTTCTGCGCTCCATTACAAACCGACGGCAGCCAGCAGCACCTGGAGGTAAACACTGTGTTTGGGACTTGGGAGTGCCATCATATTAAGCGAGCCATCATATTAAGAGATGCGAGTCGCAGCTCTGTGAGCGATCTCATCACAGCGACCCATGTTTGGACCGTTGACCCCCCCCGCGGCCACAAAGGGAGATGAAGACGCAAAGAAGGAGGCGAGCGAGGAATGCTGATCTACAGTGAATGTGAAACTATGTTTTCCATTCCCCCTTTCGCTGAGCTCACTAATGAATAATTAGACACTGGCAGATAAATGGCCACAGGCTCCCAGAGTTGTGCAGACAAAGGCAGAGAGAGAGAGAGAGAGAGAGGGGGGGGGTGGACTCCATTTATGCTATTACTCCATACATAAGACCTATTTTCATTTTCGGAGCCGCTGTTTGGTTTGCTGTCAGAATAACGAATAGATAATGGGAAAACAAACCGACTTGAGAGAAAAACCATTGTGCACTTTCTGCACTGAGTTTAGAGGCTCGACTCTTACAGCCCAGCAAACTCAACGTAAAATAGATAAACGACCAACAAAATGGGCAAATAAATAAAGCCATGTTGGGCCACAGAGCCCACATTTTTCTAACCCACAATAGTATTGTCTCAATAATAAAGCATCCGGTGTTAACAACCAAACAAAAAACCTTAGTGGAGCTGATCTACGCTAACATCCAGCGTTATCTCTGTGATTAAACGGTGCATTCTCAAAACAAAATGTTGCCTGGTACAAAGCGGTCCAAAGTCACAAATAACCTGCGGGTCTTTAGGGCCCCTTGGAGTCTGCGGTGCTTTGCAGTTTCCCACAGTGGGCGAAAGGTTTTAAGGACAACACATAAAATGTCACGTGGTGTGGAAGGAGGGCGATCAAAGCACAGAGGGAAGAGGCGGAATGTGTGTGTGTGTGAGTGTGTGAGGGGTCCTGAGCAGTCAGGTGAGGAGTATTGAACGTGGGCTCCTCGCTCTATGCGTTAATAATAAAACGCCCTTGGACGGTATTGATTCGGGAATCTCATTCCCATCTGCCCTTCGAAGGGTCCTTTCATCATTCTCTCTCGCCGAGCGCCCTTCACTAGCCTCCCGCCAACATGTCCCCCCCACCTTCCCCCTCTTCCTCTTCCTCTTCCTCTCAAACCTTCCTTCCATCGCAGGTGACATCTCCGTTTGACATCCAGGGAACTACTTAGGTGACACCGCTGTTGTCCATTTGTGAGCTAACCATTGTTGAAAATCAGTATTTGTGAAGCAAGAAATGAATGCGTTCATTATTTTATGTAATTGTTAAAGAAAAGAATGTAAGATCGAACCCTTTTTACATATATGTTCTGTCCTTAGAGTCTGGAACGATCCAAGAGGCCTCTGCACTGTGGGACGTTTCCAAAAGGCAACCGAGGATGGAAACCTGGCCACCATCATCCAGCCAAAGGTATTCCAGGACAGCAAACGTGCTCAGAATGTGCAGTAAATCTGGTTTGTGATATTTTTTTGTGATATTTGAGATGAAGGGTTCAGAAGTGCCTGAACACTAACAACACTGCCGTCTATGCTACCAAGTCGTTTCCATGTCATGCAGCACTCGATCTGGTCTGCAGCTGTGGCTGGATGAAGCCGTTTGTTTAATGTTTGTCGCGCTGCTTGTTGTCTCCGAGTTCCCATCATGTACAGTAAATATAACGCACGACAGATGGCGACACAAACACACAAACCAACCACAACTACTGAACTGTATTAATAACTCGCCCCACGTTGTCTAAAAAAACTTTAATTAATTCTGTCCTCTATTTGAGCACAACATAAACATACATGTGAAAGTTGTAGTACTACATTTTGAGAAAACCCCTGACCTTTTCCCTGCGGACCTTATCAATAAACGACACGCTACCACTTTGATATTGTAGAGCAAATGTGACAAAAAGAACCTGTTCCAGATGGCTCACTGCCCGGTTGGTAATACGACACATAGCTGCCATCAACCACGTGGCTACTGATGGGATCACTTTTAAAAACCAAATAGGACAAAAATGTTGTTGTATGTGACCAAATTAGGCTCTTTTACTTGCTCAGTATTTGTTAGCTCAGCAGACTGCGATGTGGTAAGAATGAATAATATTCTCATGTTGATGGGCGCGTACACAGACCAGCCGCGGCTGCCAGCGAGTTATCTGCACCCAGCAAGTGCCCAGATGGCCTGTGTGTATTTATAGTGTGTTTGTTAAATCTGTGGCTGTTGAAAACCACAAACAACCCCCGGGCTCCTCCTTTTCTGCGCGGCAATTAAAAGGCACACTGCTGATGTTGTTAAAAAAAAAACACACACACACAAACCTGCAAGGCGTTTGAAAGAGAATCTTGAATGTGTTTTTCTTTCATAATTCCCAGCGGTCACAGTGACCAACACCTGATTCAAGTGGGGAAGAAAAGCGGAACTGCAGCACGCCTGTTTTATTTTCTGCGGTGACAGCAGCCGCAGTGAAGTAGCAGGTGCGCTCTGGGAAATTGGGGGACGAGCACGTGGGTGGGTGGCGTGTGCGCGCGCGTGATTGGCACAGACGCTTCGTACGCGTCTTAAGGATAAATGGACCTCAAGCTGTGCAGACACAGCATGAGCACACTTAATCTCCTCAAGTGGAGAGTGTCAGTCAACAGTGGCGGGGCAGATGAGGTGTGCTGGAATGCGTGAGTCTGTGATTTGTGCGCGCACCGGGTGCGTTGTGGTTTCCGTTTGTTTTTTTTTACTGGGTGATGCTGCATCTATTTCCTGTCATAGTAAACCTGTTAAACACATTCAATTGAGAGACTCACCAGCGATCGTTTGATTACCACTCCTGCACACAATTTGTACATGTTCTTCTTCTATATGTTGTTGATTGTGAGTCATTAGTGGAGCGTGTGTGTGTGTGTGTGTGTGTGTGTGTGTGTGTGTGTGTGTGTGTGTGTGTGTGTGTGTGTGTGTGTGTGTGTCTGCAGCTTCTCGCTAAACGTTTAGAGAGACTCCACTGACTGACAGAAGTGGGTCTCTCTGGCTCTCGCCCCCCGGTGAGCTCTCCTCCTCCTCCTCCGGAGCATCTTCCTCACAGCGGTGGAGAGGTGTGTCGCTCCTCTCCCTCAGTCTGAATCGCTCCTCGCTCGGCTTCCACCCATTTATCTTTCTTCCTTCCCTTCTTTTACTTACAGTGTTTGCAGCCTCTCTGCTCTGAGTGAGAGTCATCAAATGGAGATTAAAGACGCTCCTGTTTCCACTGACAAGCACACGCCCACACACACGCACTCAGGCACACGCAGAGAGACACGCGTACATGCTGAAGAAACTTACACACACACACACACACACACACACAGACGCCCCCTCGGGAAACCTTACACAATTATGGCTAGAATGGGATTCATTCTCAGCCTTCAACAACTCATTAACTGCACATTGCAAATTGTACGTTTCAGCAGAAAGCATTGATGAGGAACAACGAGAGCCGGGGCTTTGGGAGAGGCCGGCGTCATTTTAACGTGTGTTCAGAATTTATTAGCATATCACATATAGCGCACTGTATGTATATTACACAGGGAGGGATTGGGAGGAAATGGCAACAGTGCTTTTTTGTATTTTTTTTTTTTAAAGACATGCGGGTCAAATATTTGCAAACGGTTCAGCTTTTTTTGATGCGCACGCAATCCACGGTGAGAAAGAGTGTGTCGTATTGTGAGAATCCAGATAAGCTGTTGAATATGGATACACACAGCATCCAACAAACAGGCACATAAGGATACAATACAGGGTTTTATGCAGTAGTCGACTCTTTCTGATGCTGATTTGCTGCAAACCCCACAGACAGACCCCCCTAACCCTTCCCCTGATGCTGCATGCTGAGTGTACCGTGTTTGTTAATTAACAATTCACCAGAGCATATATTGTCTTTCAGCTGTCCTTGGATTAAATAACCGATCTCTATATATCTCCCGCAGTTAGGAAGACAAGCGCAGATCCTGAAGCAGAACAGCAAAATGTATCCTCATCTTTGTTGTGGTTTGGTTTGATTGGTTTTTTTGAGCTTTCTTATCAGTTTGATTGGGGGAGTTTTTGATTGAGAGCAGAGCAGTAAAAGAGAAGCTGGCATCAGCTGATATCTGACGAGCTCATTAAAGTTTCATTGGCTCTTTGTTTCCCCTTTGGGGTTATCCTTCACAGACCAGGTACTCTGACTCACAGGAGCTCGTTCAGTGCCCACGCGTGTGTGTGTGTGTGTGTGTGTGTGTGTGTGTGTGCGTGTGTGCGTGCGTGCGTGAGAAGAGTGGAGATGAAGTGCTCTCCTCGCGTGACGCATCTTTCTCGGTTGAGCTGTAACAAAGTGCGGAAATGTTTTCTTTCAAACGCACGCGAACCAACATGTTTGTTTAGTCCTCGTGTTTCCGTCGTGTCGCAGCGTTTGGTTTTAACTGACGTTAGCGTGCAGGAGTAAGATAGAAAAAGACACACGCACGCTGCGCTAATGAGCCGCTGAGTCTGAAATTAGCACATCCTTTCTTAATGGTCTTTTAAATGAAGACGGGAGATTGGATAGGGTAGCAGAGTTGTTAGTGTAGCTTCCCTTCACCTCAAGCACCATCAAGAGGTTTTGTCTTTTTAGTGAAATATCTTCACAACTATCGGATGGATTGCCATGAAATCTGGTGCAGAAATTCCATATTGTTGTGGCCATTAGTTAATTAATGAATTACTCACGATCACGCCTTAACCATTCCGTTTTGTGCCACCAGCAGGTCCAAGTCCTCAATTATCCCGTGAAATAGTCCCACGTGTGGATGGGTTGGCGGGACATTTTTTGCAGTAATTTAAATTCCTCAGAGGAAGTATCCTCATTTCTCTGGTAGGAGGATCACCCTGACTTCTCCTCTGATGCCACAAAAGGTTGTTACTGGATGGATTACCTTCAAATGTTACACACACATCCTTGTTATCCACTCTGGTGATTGATACAGTGCTATAAGCATGTTTTTTTTGTCACACGTTGGTAAATGACCAAACACCCGCAACGCCATTGAGATTCCCACAAACATCAGATGTACTTTGTGTTTAAATGATGATTAGAAAATATTAGCATGCTAAGAGGCTAAACCAAGGTTTGGCATTGTGTCGTGTAGCTCATTTGACTCTGAGTTGTGTCTTGTTGATGCACAACAATCACATCTTATTTTCCGTCATTGACAAAGGGATGAAACAGATCAATCCATCTGAGCTCATCACCGCTGGACCTTCCGCCGTCACCTTGTTCACGTGACCCTTAGATTGAATTTGAGTCTTGGAAAATCCACTCCGGTTCCTGGCAAGCCTCGCACACCGCTCTCGAGGGTATTTGACGATTCATTCGCTGAGCCAAGAGTTATTTTTTTTCTTCTTCCCAGACAGGTGTTACTAGTTAGATCATTATCAAAGCAGCGACATCTACCTGTGACGCTCAAACGGGTGTCAAGTGCAGCGCAGGCGCTGAGTTTAGGCGCTGCTGGTCCTTGAGGATTAGAGGGGAAAACAAACTGCACGCACGCACACACACACACACACACACACACAGAGAACTTAACCTACTCGGTAGAAAAAGAAGAGTGATAAATGAGGTTGTTTTGGTCTGTGGATCTCTGTAAATTGAAGTGAGAAAAGTGAGGATAACAGGCGCAGCGTGGGGGGAGACAGAGATGGAGAACACAGGGAAACTGGGTCAGGCCGGAGAGTGAGGAGGTGGAGCAGAGGGGAGGATTTGACTGGAGAAACATTATTGACACCCCCTCTCACCTCCACCCCACCCTCCACCCCCACCCTCCTTTCAACCTCCTCCACCCCAAGTCTCTGAACAGCAATTACACCTCTCCAAATTATGATCTATATTGGCAGAGTGGACCTGGCCACGGATGGAGATAGATGGAGATGGATTGAACTCCGACTCCTCCCTCCCTTCCGCTCGTACTCTCTCTCTCTCTCTCTCTCTCAGATTTGCCGATGGAGACAGATGGCACAGAGTGCGTAGCTCCGGCCCCTGCAGATTGATTATTGATCAGGAGGACAGAGATGGATGGAGGGGTAGAGAGGACACGGAGGAGCAGGAAGGTGGAGGAGTGGGAGGATTAAAAAAAAAAAAAATGTTTTAAATGTGGAGCGAAAAGGACGGCAGTGGGATGAGCGGAGGGCGAGGAGAGTCAGCTTGTGGGCGGGGCAACGCTTTTCGGTTGGCTCAGCCGTCACCTTGAGAGGGAGCTATTGACTAAGCTCTGAATCTGAAGATTTTTGGATTCGGTTCAAGACGTCACAGCTCATTCTCTGTCGATGAACGTCCCACGCTCACTTCAAATAGTCCTTAATCATTTACAGAGCTGCACGAGCCGCCTGTCTAAAAAGTAAACCTTTCATGAACGAGGAGATTGAAAGAAATTACTTTAAGTTGAGACTTTCAGGGGTCAAATGCAGATAAATAATCCTGAACTTTCCTTTCCCGCTGGATGTGCGTCTACTTATCCCCGATGAGTGATGGCCCCTGTGTCTGTCCTCCCCTGCCGGACTGATGGCGATCAGCGAGGCTCCACAGAGCCGAGTGCCGCTCTGCAGCAGAGCCAAGAGGTTAAGCTGCAATCTTCACTGTCTTTTCTCTCTTTTATTTCTTCCTCGGGCCGCTGCACCTTTTCATCTTCTGTGTGAGCGTCTGAGCGTGTGTTTGTGTGCTCATTTGCCCCCCCCCCCCTGCTCTGCCACGGTACGTGTGCGTATCGGTGTGTGTGATAAAGGAGCAGAAGGAGCCTGTTGGCTGGTAGGCCTGCGTGTGCTGCAGGCAGATACCGGAGGAAATAAACGACATGCAGGCGGCTGCCCGGGCTCAAAGTTTTACACCGGGTTCCCCCGCTGATGACCGCTCCCGACTGCGTTTCCCCCCTGAAGTCGTCCCTCAGCTTAAAATGAATCCACGCGTCTACCGACATTCACCGATGTGCGCTTACAATGCTTTCATTTTGTGCTTAGAAAATCCTCACTTTAACTGCTTTCTTGTCTCTCTTTATTTTCCAAAGGGGCGCCAACACATGCATATGTTCTCTATCCCCGAGGCAGAGTGGGAGTAGTGTCCCACGAGGGAGAATCTTTGCTGTTTTTCGGGAAGTGGGAGGACTGGGAGGATGCAGGATGGAGCTGTGAGTTGCTCACTTTGCCCCCCGGAGGCTTAATTTAGCCACCGACCGCCTGAAGGAATGTAACTAAATGAATATATATTTTCTTTCATAACACACACAACACCTGCCAGTATTTATTTAAGTTTTTACACGTGACGATGATGTCATAATAGTAGAAGTTATTTTTTGTATTCAATATTTCAACCACCAGACTTGAAAATGTAACATAGTGTACGTAATTATCGGTTTTACCTTCCCCACGTGTCAGCAAGTAGTGGTATTAAGAGGTTGAGTTGATCAGAGATACTACTATTGATTTTGGGTTGGCTATATTTTATTGATGTGAACTCTCCTATGAATCAAAAGCGTAAAAGTACATATCTACTTTCATAAAGTATTTATGAGACAATGTTTGCACACACAGTGCAGTTCATGAAACTGGTAGACCAGCTCTCCACACTGGAGTGTGAAACACATCCTGACGTTTAGCAAGTTGTTTTTTTTTCTCTTTCTTTCAGCGTTAAAAGGCCGCTTTCAGCCACATTACACATGCACGTCTCCAGGATTGACTGCGTGGCAGTGGGGTTAATGAAGTTTCTCTGCGCTACGCCACAGAGGAGAATTATCTAGCGAAGCGGAAGATGGCTGGCTGGCTTTTCTGAGTGTCAACAAACAGTGTGGGAGTCGTCCATAAACGGCGAGACTGAGCCGGCCCTATTTAGCTTCATTACGCTGCCGTCTCAACCAGCATTTGGTGGAAATGCAATCAATCTCAACACACAAGATAATGAGTGCAGAGAATGAGAAGGAACGTGTGTACGAACCCACATTCGTTTAAATCCTCGGGAGGGTTCCACCGGGAAACAGGCACACGCCGACAAGCACGCGCAATGATACAAAATAACATAAATAGGTCCAAACAAACTTGCCTGGCCGGCTTTTAACAAAGCTTCCCCGTCCCTCAGATCCCAGTCGGGGGGTTCGTAGATCCTCCCGCAGACGCTGCAGTCAGTGGAGGATGGAGGGAAGTTGTGCAAATTAGGTGAGGAGACGAAGAAGATGAGAAAGTGCGCCGCAGAATACAGGTATAAAAGAAGTGTGAAATATCCTCGAGGCCTCCTGGTGTATCAAAGAGCATGGCCAGCTGTGTGTTTATCAGCTTACCAGCGTCAACAACACTCACACACACACACACACACATGCATGCATGCAGAGCCTTTAGATCATCACTGAGGAAATCTCTCCGCCGTCTTACATTTGAAAAAGATGAAATATCTGTTGCTTTAAATTCGTATGCAGGGAGAGAAAAAACCACGGCAAGACATGCAGGAGAATGTGGCGAGACACTGCCAGAGGTCTTGCAAGGGATTTTCACGTGTGTGTGTCTGCACATTAATATGTACGTGTTATCAAAAGAGTGTGTTGTGAAATACATGTTTTATTCACTTTTCCCTCACTGATGTTGCTTTCCGAGAAGTTTTTTTTCTTCTGTTCACAGAGAGACAAACCCGACCTGAATGTGTGAGAGAGAGAGAGAGAGAGAGAGACGGTAAGCATTTAAAGCCAAGTGCACGGAGAACGACAACGTGGAGGAGCTGTGGGTGCACCAAATATGACTCGCTGTGAAACAATGAAACGAGTGCTTTTCTTCTTTCTTGTGTGTGTGTGTGAGAGGGTCGTGGGGGGGACACCAATCCCTCACACACTTTCAGGAATAACAAATTCACCGATACATTCCTAAGTCCCAATGTAAAACACAAGGGTATAGATGATCCTTTTGGTAAACAACATGACATCACTGAACCTGCACTCAGACGGTTTGTGCTGTAAGAGCAGGGATTTAAGAACGTATTTGTACCAGCTCTTTTTGCCAGTGATGGATATTTGGAATTTTCAGTTGGAATAAACCCCCTTCGCTAATAAATCGTGACGCCATTCGTCGGCCAAACGTCGGCCCACCCGGCGCTCACGTCACCATGAAAGCAAAGTGCCTGCAGGACGCGCTGGAGACTCCTTGGACTCGGTGAACATGTTCGGCTTACGCCATTCACATCTAAATGTAAAATATGAGCCTCTTTATTCGTCCCGTGCTTCTGCAGTCACTTCTCCCCTGAACTGCTCGCTAAAAAGGCTGACAGTGATGAGTGTCCTCGCATTGCTTCGCACCGTGACTGCTGTCAATACCGGGGCACGGGACGCTGAGCAGATACCCTCAGCCGGAGTTTCTTTGTCTCCCTTCTAGCGGTGCCTGTTTCGTCCTTTTTTGACTCTACCTTTCCCTCGCCGCTGCCGTAGAGGGAGAGAGAGGGAGAGGGAGAGGGAGGGAGAGCAGAAATGGGAGGTGCAGATGCTCCTCTAAATAGGAATTTAGGAAGAGCTCGATATTGTCTGTGAGCTTGATGAAAGGCGGGTGAAGAAAGACTGGGCGACTGAAGGAAAGGGTGAGCGCCGTAGAAGAAAAGGGGGAAAAATAAATAGTGAATAATCTGTATTGCCGGCCTCCTCGCGCTTTGCTGTTTAATACAGGCCTAAATCCCTCAACTTCTCGTAAAAACTCCAACAATTTCGCAGTCGAGTAATCTTCCGATTTAATAACCTTAAGCTTCCCCGGCTCCATAAATCTGACGTTCTTACGCCTTCCCTCCCCCCAACCTCGCCGTCCCCTCCTCCATCCCCCCACCTTGCCTCCCTCATTCCAAGCCTCTGCGCATTTTATCTCCATAATAGCACAAAGCGGCGAGAGCAGCCTCGGCGGGAGAGATAAGGGAAATTCCTGGCCGTATTTTAATAGCTTCGCTCAGCTATCTCCTCCTACCAACTCCTCAGCAGCCGCCAGCCAGCAAACTCACCTTGGACGCAGCACCCAGAGGAGAATCCCGCAGAAAGGCGCCTCTGCTGAACCCCGGGTGTGTTTGTGTGTGTGTGTGTTTGTGTGTGTGTGTACACCGCGTGCATTCATGTCATGAATGCATCTAAATGTGTGCATGTGCACATGTTGCATGTGTGTTGTTTAGAGTCCAAGCGATAAATGTCACTGCTAAACCTCTGTGTGTTGTAATCTACTTTATACCAATTTGAGATGTCCCAACTGTGCCGAATCACAGATTACGTCACGTGTTATTATTTATTCAATTATCCTCGCAGCATCCACAAGTGTAACAGTATTTTGAGATCGATTACGTAACATATTTCACATGGTAATCAGACATGCGGCACTGTGTATTGGAACTGAAACAGCCCAGCAAGAAGGGTTATTTTAAACATTAAAGCAAACTCCAAAGTACAAGTAAGTAATGATTAGCATGAGTCCTCTTTAAAATGCTGGATTCCAATCCCATTCCTTCGCCTATGTCTCAGCTGATTTAACAAACAGGTGAGGGGCTCGGCCGTGTGCTTGGAGCCACGTAAGTCTCGCCCCCGAGGACTCGAATGCTGCAGCTCGGTCAGAGCTCCTCGTCATCTGACACCCTGAAGCACTGATGCACCTTTTTACCGGCTGCATGAAACAGACAGAGCTGGCAATTAGCTTCAAAGTCAACGCACACCCACACACACACACACGTCTGACGCGCTCCGAGTGCGAGGCGCCCCCCTCCTCCCCCCACCCTACAGCGGCCCGCAGGGAGGACTTCACGTCAACCAGCCCCCTTTTCCTCAGCCTCGTTGCCAAACTGTAGCTCTTAGGATCCAAGTCTAATCTGGAAGGACACCATGCGTACGACAGGTGAGAATCAGGGAGGGTTGAGTAGAGATGCAGCAGCGCCCCTGTGACCTCCTCACATGTGCCCCCCCCTCCCCCGACCGACCAGTAGGAGCCGCCACTGCAGCGAGGAGCAGATGATTCCTCAGCGGCTTCGCAGCATCGCCGTGAATTGTCTTTGATGGAGCGCTGAGCCAAGCCGGAAGCGCTCTGGGAATTGTAAGTTTTTAAGAGTCAAGGACACACACACAGACACACACACACACACCTTATTTTTTGGGGGGGCTGTGGGTCAAGCCGGGATGAAGGTAAACAGTGGACTGTCCCAACAGAATCAGCCGGTAATGGCATTGTTACCGTCAGGGACCACTTACAGTAAAACCAGCACCTGTTTTCCAGAGTCCAGGAACTTAATTCAATTTAATCTTTGTGCTCTGAGAAATTAATGAAATCATCAAGAGACAAATTGTGTTTCAGGATTTTTTGGCACTGTCGCTGATGTCATTATCCGGAGTGCCTCACTGTGGGTGGGCAGGCAAACGACCTGCTCAAGGAGGATTAGGAAGGGAGACAAACAGCTGATGGGGGAAAAACATGAGCAGCTGTGGGAATCGAACCCGCAACCAACGGAGTCCGTTCTATCGGATAACCGATTCAGAGGTGGAACGCAGCACTGAATGTTTACAGCTGCTTGAGCTTCACGTGTTGCAGGTGATATGGATTCTATTTACCTACGCTAAGTCAACACTTCAAAGGGAAAATATTGGAAATTTGCATTTCCCAGTCAGGAAATCCTATTACATTGTTTTGATGGGCGCCTGCCAGAAATGAGCTCAGCACACAAAAACCTGCATCTTCTAATGACGCTTAATCCGCCCGAGTCAATGGCAACCGGTGTTTAGGAATATTAGCATCTTCTGTCGGGAAAATTCCTGACACAACCACTGCGGGACCTTTTTAAGGAGGAAATTACCAAGAAGTGAAAGAAGGGCCCCGCGCCATCGCACCAGGATGTGTGGGCTGCTGCCCTCTGATAGGCCGGGCGCCAACCAGGCGGCGTGACAGAGTGTGGCGCTCACACACTGCGGTGACGAGATGCTGTGGGATCAGCGACACAGTGAGAGTGTCTTTCTGTGTGTGTGTGTGTGTGTGTGTGTGAGCGGCTCACTGGCCTTGTTCTAAATGTATTTCCTCTGTTTTAGCAATGTGTGTGTGTGTGTTGCCATTAGTATGTTCATTCCAATGAACTCGTGTGTTCTCATTCCAGCACAACTCCACAGGAAACACACAAACACGCGGACACAACTAATGCAGCTCAAACACAACTTCCCGTTTTTCAGTGCGTCACTTTTTGTGTTTTGCCCGGAACGGATGAGAATTGGAGGCAGATCCGGAGAAACACAGAAGCCCAAGCCACAAACGCAGATTTGGCGTCTGTTGGGAAGCCAGATTTTAGAGCAGGCCAGTTGCCACCACGCCATCACACAGACTTCACGCGGACCGCGCACACATGAACGCACAGACACCCACACACACACACACACACACACAAACAAATTCACTCATGCACCTTATACAAAATCTTTACATCCTCACTTTGAGTCACAAGCTGCTTCCTGCAGCAACACTGAACCACGATGTGTGTTCATGTTGAGTGAAGATAGATGTTTGTGTTCTTGTGTGTTTGTGGCCGGGGGGGGGTTGAGGACTGGAGAGTGAAAAAGTAAAATGGAGGGGGATGGAGAGGGATTAAATGGGGACATTCTGCAGTTCTCAACTCCCCAAAATACTCCACCATCTCTCTCTCTCTCTCTCTCTCTCCCTCGCCCTCCCTCTCTGGTTTGGCAGTGTGTTTGGGGTGGAGAGGATTTGCCTGTAAGTAACTCAGCTTTTGCATTCCAGCCGTTTGCAGCGTTCCAGGGAGGCGTCTGAGGAGATGCGACTGAATCGAGAAGCGAGTCAGGTCGCTCCGGCGACTGCAGCTGCCGGGGGCTCGTTACAGGAAGAAGACTCCAGAAAGTGGGAGAAATGTGGGAGAAATAAAGGGAGAGAGAGAGAGAGAGGGAGGGAGAGAGGGAATGAAAAGGCAGAAACTGTGAAAAGCTAAAATTTCAAAGACTGGCTGGAAGATCATCAAGTGGCTGCGGGCCCAGTTTGTTGCCGTGGCGTGCGTTAGATTGAGGGTTGCCTCCCGCGTGGAGCACTCTCGCTCTAAGCTGACTTGGTGCGTCAGGTGGATACATGCCTGTCTCGTTCTATGCGGAGTCTATTGTTCACGGAATGGAATCCACGAGTCCCCGACACACACCAGAGCATCACTGTTGCACCGAAATGCAGCAACCAAAAGTGGTGACCGCATTCAGCTGGTTCAGCCATATTCCATCTGGATTTTTTCAGATCACCTCAGGTCTTCACAGTGATGATTCATTCAAAAGACCAACTGCTTTTTCAAGTTGACAGTGGATGAGTGCTTCCTTACATATTAGTTTGCAATTTAACTACACGACTGTGTGTGTGTTATTTTTTGTTGCGTTAGTTCACTTCACAGACGGAATGCTAAACATGGCGCGGAGTTAGTCAACTGGTGCACAAATGGAGGTCCTGCTTGAAAAGTACAGTAATTCCTCAAAACTTCTTCATCTTGTTTATCCTCATGCGCATATAGGCCTGGTGGAAAATCCCTTCATACACAACATCGGAGGAGACGTTTTCTCCCAAAGCACTCATAAGCCTCGGCTTCAAAGCTAACAGCCTCACATTGTGCTGCTCAGCTCGCTTTGTCAAAAGAAAAAAAAAAAAGAAAAATCCCGCTTCATGTTACTGCTGTGTTGTTGCAGCGCTGATGTTTGATGGTCCAATTACAGAAAATGGCCAAGAGAGCTGTTTATCCAGTGTGTTTTCAGTGCAAAGCCAGTGATTAAACGGCCACAGATAATAATGCATGGGAGGTTTAACGCGTTCCAGTCGCGCTTCCTGCTGATATTTGTGTCCATTCTGTCTTGAGTCCCAATCAGCTTGAATGTTCATTCAGCAGGAGAGCCTCGGTGTGATCCATGTGCTGTCATTGGTCTAATGCACTTGACCAATAGCAAAAAAGGAAACTGGGACATTTGTTTTGAAAAGGCGTTCCTCCATTTTCTGCAGGCGGGCTGAACTCCAGAATCCCTTTGACATTAGTGTGAACTCAATCAGGAGGGCTTTGGATTCTGGGCCTGGCTAATTGCTGGTTAATTACACCCTGAAGCACAGGTCATAGTCATGCAGCCTAAGCCAAGTAGAAAACATCGGCTTATCCTCGCTGACGGAAACTGAACACGAAACAAGAATTGACTGAAGTTCACCAGAAGAGTTTGTGTCGAGCGGTTCGAGGCGACTGGCGCTCAGCGGGTCAGCTTTCAGCGAGAGGGGTTCGGTCCCCGGGAACTCTGGTCCGTGTCAATGTGTTCTTAAGCAAGACATTTAACTGTGACTGGCTCCTATGGGGCCCACCTGCTGTGTGTGGATGGGTATGAATCATTCATTCACCCTGCACGGACGGTGCATGCATGTGTGTGGGTGAATGACGACATCGGTCGTGGTCGGAACATGAGAAAAGGGTGATGCAAGTACCACTCTTGCATCATATATATATATATATATATATTTATATATCAAATAATCACTATTTTACTATTTTTTAATGAAATTAAATTACAACAAACACTGTTTATATGAATCTTTTCATTCTCGCATGGATGGCAGCTCGTAGCAGGCTGCACAGACCGGCCCTTTACCTCCTTCTCAGCTAAACGAGGTGGGAAAATGGAAGGGCCTAAATTAAGCACACCTGTGAACTGTGGAAGGGGGAGAAAAAAAAACTGACACAATTTGCGTGGCAGAGAGAGAGCAAAGGAAAACAATTCATTGCATCATCCAGTTTCTTTACATTTGGTGCCAAAAGACACCACAAGACTCGGAGAAGCAACGCTTTTTGCGATCAACGAGGTATCGGTGGAGGTTATCGGATTCCTGGAGGAGGCGGCAGGAAAAGACGCTTCTGCAGCCACCGCTTTGTTCGACATGGACGACTGGACTTCCTCGCCGTTGGTCAACCAGAAAGTTAAGTCTCTCCGCTGAAACTACTCTCCAGACTTCTCTGTACTTTCTCCTACTTTCACTTCACACACACACACACACACACACACATGCACTTCCTGTGATTTAAATCCACAGGCTTTGGATTTGTTTATATCGAGTAGCTGGATTAATAAGTTCTCGCCATGAAGTAGACTCAAAAGGTCTAATTGAAGGAGTAGGTAAGTAAGCGTGGTCTGCATTAGAGGAATAAATAACAAATCACTTGATTGAATCACTGATTTAATCATTTTGTTCGAATGCCCTTGAGCTGTATAGTATGTTTAGGCCGCTTGCTGGTTATTTTAGAACAAAACAAGGCCTACACAAGCTCCATTTTATAAGATTAATAGCTCAGCAGAAACTTTTTTTTTTTTGTGACTAATCACATTATGAATGTTTCCGGGGGTGTTGTAATAAGCTTTTAATCAGGTCACTTGTGAGGCGGGATCCACCGCTGTAAGGGTTCTGATTCTCAGTGTTGATGGTAATTCAGCATAGATGTTGTGTTTTGAAATACGAGTAGGACATCTCTCTATATTTGCACAGCATATAGTTCTTAGCAGCTATACGTTAATTCTCTGCATTTGGAATGTAGGACCTTTTTAAAAGTATTTGCATACGTAGCATACTGTAACAACAGGAGACGTTTGTTAATGCCTCCATGGAGGAGCAACTGGGTTCTGCTAACTAGGAGAAGCACAATCTTTTTTTTTTATTTGAATACAACCGAAGGATGTACATGTAGCTTTGTGTAAAGTGGATTGTGGGAGGATATGCCCAACTTTTCCTAAATGAAAATGAAGGACGTGGGCCAGCCGCCGCGACAGTCACGTTAGCGCGGCGTGTGACCCGTCAGTGGGAATAAGATGGATGGCCCGGGGAGAGGGCTGGGAAAGAATACATATGAACGCTCATTGTGCACATATGGTCCACTAAGCACTTTCCTGCTTGTTTTTATAGCTGGTTTAATCTTTTTTAATCTGTCAGAAAATCAATTTCTTCACGTGGCTGCCAAGCTGCTGAACGGAGCACTCCATCACGCATTCACAGCCGCCGCCTGAACAAGGCGGCGCGCCGAACGCTCGTCATCAGAAGCTGGTATCCAGAGATAAATGAACGCGTCGATGGAAAGATTGGGGAGTCAAAGATAGAACGGCACTGAGGAGGAAGTGGCCAGTTTATGTGAGGGCGAGTGGAAAGAAGCGTGGTTAGACAGACAGACAGACAGACAGACAGACGGACCAACTGCTTTACAGTATCCAGAGAACCATGAGAACCTTTTTCAAAAGTAAACAACAATTCGAAAGTTTAGGTTTTGGCCAGAAAATGCTTGATTTAATAAGAAAAACGATGACTATACCAGAACGAAAGAATAGAACACGTGACATGATGAGTACACACTATGTTATCAAATAATGCTGAGTTGCACTATAGGTGCGTTACATGAAACCTTCTGTCTTTTTAGATTGGACATGAAGTGTATTAACGTCCAATTTGAAAATGGTTGCCGTTTCAGATGAATTAAGTGCAGTACTCAGATTTCAGATAACGAGAAATTACCCTATGTCTTTAAAATGCCTTGCTATGTTTACAACAGACAGGTTGCACAGAACTGCTAAAAACCCACCTCGGCCATATGAAGTTTAACCATGTGACTGTCTCTGATAGCCTGGCCACCCTGTAAGAAAAATGGGAGACCTTAAGCTCAGTGAGATAGAAAGCGAAAGAAAAGACGAGCGATAGCTTGAGCTTCGTTTCTTAAACCCCCTCAGTGAGCCAGTGATTATCCTGCATTCAGCAAAAACCAAATAAGTCCTGTAATTCCTCCAGAGGGCAAAAATGCTAAAATAGCTAATTTGACAGAACAAGTTTAAGAGCGAAAAAGTATTTACTGTAATAATCGGTGGCTTTAGCCAGAAAAAATGGAGGATACCTGGGATAAAGGAGGGGTTTGGCTGATTCCATTACACCAGTGCTATGGGATTATTAACACAGCCAGAAGTCACTGGCGCTGATAAACACCCATATGAAGACATTGCAGGGGCACTGAAATGTGTCATTTCCACTCCTGACAGCACAGTGAGGAAGAAAAACCATTAAAATTGCATGCAATGTATTTGTCAGCTTAGAAGGAAAAGAGGGGGAGAAAAAAAATAAGTCTGTATCTAAATAAATGTATTTTCTTCTTTTTAGTATTTCAAAGCATGAATGCTATTTTCCCCTTGAGCTGCTCGGAAAAGGGAATGTGCCTTATTAGCCTCTGCGACACACACGGCGTTATTTGGTTATGCAGTGAAGCCTAAAACAGGGTCGGCATTTAAAGCCGCTTCGCCCCTCCATCTCGCTGAGTGATTACCTCTGTCAGGCCTTCAACACACCGCACCAAACGCACACAGACAGACACACACACACACACGCTCGCAACAAACGGGCAAGTGCATGTGCACATAAAACACCTGTCCCCTGAAACGCCCGGGGTCCCTCGCGCTGCCTCTGCCACACCTCAATGTGCAGTAACTCTGGAAAGAGGGGCCTCTTTAAGTCTCGTGGCCATAAAAGCCAGACGCAGACTGAGCCGTTAAAAAGGATGCAATCCGCACCTCAGAGCAAGGAAACGATCCGCGAACATTAAGTCTACCACTCGGATGTGTGGACAAAATGGAAGCGAGACGCCTATGAAAAGTGTGTTTTTTTTTATTTATTCTTTGTGATGCAAATTGGGGGAAATGAAATGCGGCGTGGGTGAGAAAAGCTCAGCAGAAGCGGTTTCCGGTGTGAATTGGTGGGGAAAAGGGGGAGGAAACTGAAATAACTTGCACAGCATCGTTAACGAGCTTTGTTCAAAAGTAGGAAAGCGGGCGGCTCTGCTGGCTGGTCTCCCCCCTTTGCTCTCTCCTTGAACGTGGCAAAACTCCGGAGGAGGACGAGGAAACGCCAGCCAGCACCGGTGGACACTGACGTTTGTGTTCGGCCCCTGTCTTAATTAAAAAAACATGAAACGACAACAAAGGAACAGAGAAGGCGAGGATATGCTGATTTACTGTCCTCCAAGGACTCTTTTGCTAAATGTTTAATTTCGCTGCAGACAGTGACATTTATCAGTGAGTTTCCAGTGGGGACGCTCGTAAACAGCCCGCTCCCAGGACGGGAGGCATCCTGGCCTGAAGAGGGAGGAAGGGAGGGAGTGAGCGAGGGGGGGAGGGTTGGAAAGGAAACGAGACAGCATCATGACTTTCTGATTTTGAAAGAGAACAAAACAAGGGAAAGGGGAGGAAAAAAGGAGCGACAGAGGCAGCGGTTTAGGCTTGTCCTCCGGGTGAAGCTGACGAATCAAGTTGGGTTCAGACTCGGCACTTTAAGAAGAAGGGCGACTTGTTGCCGGTCCAATTCCAAGGCTCTCACAACCCAGACAAAATCTAAACTCGCGTACAAAGTGATTTGAGGGGCCTAAACGTAACCGTGTAACGTTTAGGCCGTGCAAGTTTCTCTGAGCAAACAGATAAAAATGAAATTTTTCGGTCGACATCATCTTTTGTGTCTTGAGACAAATTGTAAATGAATGTTTCCTTGTAAAATCTAGTTTTCAATTGGTAGTGAATGAACACAATTTTCTGAAAAAGAGGTTGAGTCGGTTCGCTGCCTGATGAAGTGTCCCTTTCCTTCTGTGTTTTAAAAGCTTGATCTTGGAAGCTCTCCACTGTAGTGAATCTTTGTCGCACAACAAAAAAGGGTATTTCTGGTGAGAGGTAACCGATGGAAGAGCTGTAAAGACATGACACACAAAAATGGCATGGAGACCAGGTCTACGACTGGATTGCTATCCAGTATCCAGTTGACACTGAGTTAAGATTGTTATTTTTTGGGGGGGTATACAAAGATAAATCATCAGTCAGTGGCAGATAGGTTCATGGATTGTATTTCCGCCAGTGTGTCTCCCTCTTTTGCTCACTAGCATGCAATCGAAGCCCGCTCAAACAAGATTTTACCAATATTTCTATTTATCAGAAGTAGAAACCAGGACGCTTCCAAAAGCAAAATCTTGTCCCCTTTTTGTCTGCAGATTCTGCATTCATTTGCAGATATGTGCCACTCTAAATAACTGTATGCTGATTTGCACCCCCGTATCCCCCCCACTCCAATGTCTCTTCCTCTCTGCACTCTTTCTCCATCTCTACTTCCTGAAGTCATGTATTTTATCATCTCCATTCTTGTCAGTTCCTCCCTCCACAGCCCCTCCCCTCCAGATTTTTTCAGTAATAAATGAACCTCTCTCGTGCTTTTGACTTGTATTAAACACCTTCATTTGAAATGAAGCTGGTGAAAATGGCTTCCACAGAGGAGGCGTTGGGTGCTGTTAACATGCAGACTGTACGCTTGACTTGGCACATCTCGCCAACGCTTGTGAAACGACCTGACCTGTCCAACGGCAGGGTAAACAGGGAGCAAGAGGGCAGAGAAGGTCACAGTCTGAAGAGGCCCTTTATTAATCCTCCAAGTCTCCTCAAGATCACAAAAAGAGGCTTGCAGTACAAATAAAAACACCAGCTTCTCTGTGTCTCATGTTCTCCCATTACGCGGTCACCTCAACCCTCGCCGAGTCTACTCTCGCCATCACGGCAAACTTTGAGCAATTTTCTAAGTTTCAAGAGTGTTGAGGCGTTAAAGCGAAATGTCTGCAATTTTCCCCCGTCCTGAGGGTAATTTGCATCGGGGGGCTGAGTGTCCTTCAGAGTGGTCGTAGACCAGTTCCCCGCTTCAGAGCCAAGTCGTGATTAAAGGTACAGTCATCAACCGAGCAGCGTGCGAGCAACTAAATCCCCTTTTCTCATGTCACTCGCCACCATCCAGTACCGTCACTGTTATTCCGGATTGTGACTCCCGTTGGCGATTGCAGCCTGTGTGTGTGTGTGTGTGTGTGTGTGTGGGTGTGCGCCAACCGTTTTTATTTGACATTGGATGCAACTCACCCTTCAGTGCAACACTGAAACCGCTGACTGCGGCTCTAAGACGAGGTGCGCCTGTGAGACCGATGAATCAGCGTTGCATTCAGCAGGCAAACAGATGTTGTTCCCCTCCTGGTGTCCTGCACGGGACATTTGGCACCCTGATGTCTGTCATTATTCATCGGGAGAGGGTTTCCAATAACAAGGGCGGGCAGGGGGCATTTTGTGAGCACATTATCCACAGAGAGATGCGTACATAATGCATGGCACTGCCATGGGGCACGCGAGGCGAAAAGTGGCCCCTCGCTCAGCGGGATCTTGCCTGGATTGCTGAACTGAAGCTTCGGGGGGGGGGAGAGTGAGAAATTGAGGCAGAGTCCTGAAGAATCTGGCCGTCATGTGTCGGGATGCTGATACATGGCCCAAGTGAGAGCAAGGCCTGTGGGGGGTGATGTACTGAGCTCCCAGAGTCCGTACTGTTATATATTATTGCTCCGCGTGGCCACCGACGGAGAGCAAGAAGGATTTGAGAAAACTCTGAAAGAGGCATCCGCTGCCTGTGCTCTCTCCACAGCTGAACTCCCGGCGCAGCAGGCACTCGCTGCGAAAAATGCACAGGAATATTTTGCCTCGTACTTTCTTTGATGCAATATTGAGGGTAGCCGATTTAATATCGGAAAAAAAACAACTAAGCAATGGACGACAAAGGAGAGGAGGATAGACGGAATGGAAGCATCAGCTCCTTTTTTACAGAGGAGTCCTCCCCTGGGCATGTGTGAATCGTTCCGCTTAAGTGCTGGAACTTAAAGAGACGAGAGTGAGTGAGGGCGCCATTAGGAGGGAATAGATGCACGCGGGTAAAACCTGTGCTCCATGCAAAGATTTTCTCGATCAGCGTCACCTGTTACTTAATGACACGAAAAAGCCCATCTGTTATCAAAAGTGGACTGAATGAACACGAGTTCAGAATCTACTTCTTCTATAGCTGGCGCACTTTAAACTCACTGCTCATATCGACTCTTTTAAACGCTGTGTAGTTGAGATAACTTGTGAGAGGTATCGGAGGGGGATTTTTAATTTTGGGTGGTGCGTCACAGACGGGGCAACGTGCTCGTGAATATCATTTGGCCACAGTGTGGGGCTTCCTGCTGTGGTGAAATTATAAGTTTCTGTGGTTTTCATCAGGAACTGTGTGCAAGTAAAGTAAAACCCATCTACCTAAAAGTCAATCCGCATGTCTTCTCCGTTTTATTCATTTCATCTCGTTTTCCAGCACCTTTTGGTCCCAAAGTTCCTTCATCAGTAAATCTTGAACCACTTCTTTTCTTATTTTGCTACGTCTTGCCTGTTTGCATGGGACAGCTGTGTGACGAGGTTCCAACATCTCAGTGGCCTTCTTGTTTAACCTGCTATGAGATTTTGGCAGTCCAAAAGCCCTTTGGACAGAGGGTCTGTCCTGGTAGTACTGTGGAAGGTCTTCTATGCAGACTGTGGGCCTTCACTGTCAACGGTAAATCTTTTTTTCATTTATTGCAAAACACCCATCATTAACGTTATTTGGTAAGCCAAAGGGGTCTGTTGGTACAAATGATCCAAGTCCAATATAACTCTACACGTCCTTCAACACAATGAGGTTATGAAAAATTAAGCACACGCTTTTTTAAAATGCACACCTAATTATATTACGGTTGTTAGTTTCAGGCCACCTGTGATCTCTAGAGTCGAGTCGCCGATCATTGAAATACTTATTGGGACCCAGTAAGGTCGACGGAATAGTTTATTAGCTTTTTTTAGTCCAACTCGAAATACTTTCTGTCCAGCTGCCTTTTAATATTATGCATGCAACGCTAAATGTAGCATTAGTGAAGCCCTGGAGAACCGGCTATGACATTGATGACTTTGTTAAGGGGAACATGTATTTGAACAGAACGCCTCCCCCCTCGATCCCCCCCCCACACTATAAATATAGGCTGTATTCGATCCCCACGGCCTGGAGGCTGCCGGCGATGTATGTCTGCATGACATTAAACCGAAGAGAGCAGGGGAGGTGGAAAAGCACAATGAGAGGAGAGACATTTTCAGTGTTTTAACATTCCGGCTCAAGTGGGGAAAAAAAGGGTCTCCTGTGGTACATTTGACATTATTCTAAAATGAGCTGACGCCCCAAAATGGATAACGTACACACTTTTGACTTTCCCTCAATAGTACTGGCATAAGGACTTTAATTGTCTCACGGGTTCTTGCCAGTTTGACAAAGATCTAATTAAAAGCCTCCCATTGACATACGAGCGTTGCTTTAAAGGACTATTGACTGAGTTTCACAGAAGTATTTGGGGCGCAAACGAGCTGTTCAGCTAACATTTACAAATACGTGTTCACAATGCAAGTGTTTAAGGAGTTGTTTGAAACGTACAGAGCATTGACACAGCAATAACCGTGCGTGTTCCTCGTGCATTCTCAGCCCTTCCACCATTGTTGGTATTGCTAGCGCCGCTAGTGTTGCCGCCAACATGTCGCCATGTTGAGAGTCTTGTTACGTGCACTGTTAGTAAGACCAGCCTCTAATTAAAACCAATACTATTTATTAAAATCTCTCCTTAATGCCATTTAATGTATGCTCTTAAAAGTGAACTATTGACGGCGTGTTTTGTAGAGCTATTGTCGTGCGATGGCTTGACTTAACTAAATGCTTGTGATTGCTCCCTTTTGTTAGCTGAATGGGAATAGAGATTGATGGATCCGTCTTCCAGCTTTTGTTAACTCTGCCTTTTTGGTTACGCTTCAAAAACTCTCACAAAAGCTCCGTGGCTCCAACGCTTAAGCTTTCGTCTGTTTTTGATGTGAGACAATCAAACATGTGAAACGCCTCAATCCTCCTTCATTCTGAAATCCCAGATGTGTTATCCTAAAGCAGTTCTTGTACTGATTGTGGTCTTTAAAGGGATTTGTCTGGACTGCACCAGCAATCCGCACTGTGCTTTTTTTCCCTACCGTGCGATACTCTTGGTTTGTGAGCAGCGGGCAAATAAAGTCCATTTTTCATCGTGAGCAGATGGTGTGCGTTGAAGTTGAAGTGCCTGTTGACAGGTAGCCTATAGCTTGTTGTCAGTGCTGCTGTGATCACACACGCAGTGAGGCACACGCGCAAAAAACACACACCAATATGCGCGCACACACGCACACACACACACACTGCAGCAGCTTTGAGGCCTAATTGGCACCCAGAAGGGTTTGATGGAGAGAGACAGAATTGTGGTGGGAAAGATGGAGAGACTGAAAATGAACAGAAAAAAGACCAACTGGTTGACTATTTATTTACCTGCATTGCACTACAGGAGACCATTTACATGTAATGTTGGGTTTCACTGAATGAAGAGCAGTCCCTGAGAATAACACAATATCTGTCAGTCTGTCAGACTTTTGTGAATGTCTGCTTCAAAGCGACATCTCACATAGTCCTTGTTAATTTCGTTTTGTGACATCTTTGGTGATAATTGGATGTTTCCATGGTGTTGCCACCATGCGCTCCTGTGAGAGTGCCTGTCGGTCCAGTGGTAAGGAAAGGAATGTCTTTCTTTAGACGTAGAAATGTTCACTGTCTCCTGTGTGTGTGTGTGTGTGAGAGAGAGATGAGGCTTCCAAGCATTGGTCGCAGGCCAAATGGCGCGTGGAGAAGCTTCATCCGTGTAAGTGGCCACTGGGGGCAGTGTTAAGTGTCATGCAGTGTCTCAGAGGTCATTACACACACACACACACGTTCAGAAATGAATTTCTGGAGTGTCCTGAAGCGGCCGTGGGGTCGTTACACTACTAATGGCTCCATGTGGTCACAAAACAAATACAAACGGTTCCTCCTCCTCTGTGCCTGCAATAAGGTCATGGAGATGCTGATCTCCCTCCGATGGAGAAACAAGCGAAGGAGGATAATGTGCCAGAGGATGAGGGCTAAACCCGCGGGGAGGGAGGTCAATATCCTGCAGCATCTCCAGATTTAGTCAGGGTGCATAAATATGTGAGGTGATCCATACATGGTCATCTGATAGCGATGATGTGTTCCTGGTACAGTCTGGGGGGGGTTTGCAATTCTTTCTGCATCAGGAGAATGTTGCTCCCCCGGTGTCTGCCATTCAGGACCCATTCAGCAGAAAATGTGCTACAACTGGGTCTCAAATCCACAGAACACCTCGTCTATGTCATGTGTTCACATGGGAAGAGTGACAAGTCAAACCCATCGAGAAGCAAACCAATCCAGACCTGTGGGCATCTTTTGAAATACGATTCCTGTTCTAATAATAAAAGTCAGGGTATTTTTTGCCTTGTTTTCAATGTGAGTGCCCCGTATCTATGGAGGTGCAATACTGCAAGGTTTTATGGTGCTTGTGTGAGTCTTCAAGAGGCCTTTTGTTTGTTGTGAATAGCTCAGGCTACAGATGAGGTTAATTTCACAAGATGACAGCTGCAATGTTTTACGGATGTATTTAAACTTGATATGATGACACAGACGGATGCCTCCATTTTTTTTTTTTAACTGTAAATTGGCTCTAAACTTCCAGAGCGAGTGAGAGAGTGCTTCAGTGTGCTGGAAGTGCAGATTCCTTGAAAGGCGAGCATCCAAAGTAAATGACAAAATGTAAAGTGAACAGAATAACTGAATGAATGAATAATTCATGGGAACGCATCAGACACTATTACACATTGTAGGAGTAAGATGTGAGGCATTAGAATGTGAATGTGATACTGGTGAAAATGTTCTTTCTCTCCCAAAGGGCCGCATTGAGGTTTCACGGATTGTTCTCCTCCACTTTAGAAGAGAATCCATCGTATGAGAAGTAACTTTTGTGAAGTACTTCTACTCCATTGTTTGAGTTTCAAACAATGAGTAGAAATTAAGGTTAACTCGTCCACTTAAATTTAGATTTATGCTTTCAGAAATATTAGATGTCCATGTCAAGCTACAGAATGCTTCATTGGTACGCCAGTATCATGAAAATTACAGATGATTAATTTGAATTAATATGATTCATTTGGAGAGTGAATGAGGCACTAAGGTATATCTGGATATGGACATGACACACCTGACCACTTGGTGGGGTAGTTAGTCCAGCTATTGTCTGGCAGGTGAAAGGGCAACGGAGGTATTTTTGTCTTTAGTCTATCCACCTCGTGACAGTCGTCATGTTTTTTTTGGATACCAAGTAGTTGCAGTTTACTAAACTAAACTAAACTGTTAGTAAAGTGCACACGTGAAGCTGGAGAGTCTCTACCAGCGGTCTGACACAGCCAGGTTGTTTTGTCACAGCAAATCCCCAGACATGAGAGCCAAATGACATCAGTTCATGTATATTAGGCTCCTGCATCAAATAAACGGTGACATCCTCTCTGGAATAATTATTGAACGATGCTGGAAACCATCTGTTTCCCAAAAACAAGGTGAGAACATCCAAAAAAGGACACACGGATATGTTTAATAATCACGCTGATGGAGATCAGCAGTGATTTAATGTGCGGTTACAAACGATAATCACGTCGCTATCATTCATATTCATATTTTGTGCTCCAAAAACAAAGGTGACTAATCCTAATAATGTCATAGACTGACTTTAATAGATGCATTAGGATTGATAAACCCCCGGGGTGAATGGGTTACTGCTCGTAAAGCAAAATCATCTGCACTGGCAATTAAATCAGAGAGCAATACAGGCTCATTCAAGAGACTGCTGGATGATACAGGCAGAGAAATGTAAAATACATGGTAATCGCAACAGAGTTTGAGCAAGAATACGTTAAATAGATTATCAAAGCGATGTCTGGAGCAGTGGGACGGAACCCTGCAACTATTACCGCATTTCATCCATTTTAATTAGACGGACTTTGAGATGAGCAAGGAGGTTTGACCCGTCCCAAGATGCTTTCTACAAAACTGTTCTGTATGCTGCAAACCTGGAGGATAATGTCTGCGTTACGTCATATGTTCACATCAACAAACCCCAGTAAAAGAGTAGAGCCAATAACGGGCTCTAAATACTGTTTTCAATGCTTCTTAACCAGTCTTATATCTTTTTAAAAATGGGTCAAAAAGTCTACTTTATAACTTCTTAAGCAGAGTTGAGCAGTGTACTGGGAAAAGATCGCTGGGTATTTAAAAAGAAATCTAGGAACGATTTTCAGTTGCGGATAGTACACATTTTGTGGTACAGTGAATCTCCAGTGTCCATTTATGTTGGATTGACTCAAAACGCCGATGATTTTGTTTCATCATTGTTCGGGAACATGTCGTCCATTGCAACAGGGTGGTTTTATTGAACAACAATGGAGGCGCAAATCCCAGGGGGGGCACAACAATGTTTATCACAGGAAATTACTTTATTGTGGGTTTTGGTCCTTTTATTGGCTGTATTGATGAGGAGAAAATATCACTTGCAGTAACCTCTTAATGAGAGAAATCCAACTTCCAACTCTGTGGGCGGACTGTAGCAACATGCTTAACAAAAGGTGTTCAACGTGATCGTTCTATCTTACCAAGCTGGAAGGCACACAGACCACCATAAACAACAAGTCCAAACTCTGTCTGCTCAACTTGTGCCGATTGGGCCTGAAAAAGGTCTGTGCCATCCTCACCTAAAGAGGACGCTATAGGTGCAAGCTGAGAGTTGTGTGATTGAGGGGGGAAATGGGGGTGGGTGTGCGTGCGTGCGTGCGTGCATTCGTGCGTGGGCGCTTCAGCTGCTGTTTCACGGCAGATTAAAGCCTCCTGTGGTCAATTTGCTCTCCCTAATGTCAGGTCCCCTCCAAAGACTGGATTCACTGGTAGCCTAGCAACCGTGGCCACAGCTGAAGGAAGCGCGGCCTTGCATGCAAAATTTCACCTGCTTAGGTGTGTGTGTGTGTGTGTGTGTGTGGGCTTATATATTCTGTGACAGCGCGTGTCTGCATGCCGCCAATCGGTAATAGTAGTGTCTGTACATCCCCTTTCGCACCATGAAGACGTTTCTTTTAGCACGTCTCGTATATCACTGGTCATATTTGTCCGTTCATCTGTATCTTTCTGCGTTTGGCGTATCCGTCCACGTATCGACTTCTCCTGTTATTTGAACTTAATTCACTCTCCCCTGAATTCCTACAATGTCCACCACTGGTAGTTTCTCAGCAGCTTGGTTCTTTGTGACAGCAGGTTCTCTTTGGCCCCCTTAGCTGGGAACTATGCCTTTTGTCTGATTTATAGATAGGACGGCTGTATAGCTCGCGGCAGTAAGCAGGGTCCGGCGAGGACACAGTGAACAGGAAAGGGAGAGGGATGGAGAGAGCAGAGCCGAGACGGGTTCATTATCACAACCACAAACCAGCTGGTCACTCACTCAAGCAGAACTAGCTCCAACACTGAAGACCTTTCTCTAAATGTCTAATTCATCATAAAGAAAAATACAAAGCAACTATGTGTTAAACTGCAAAAACGGACCTGTGCACATCACAACACCCGGCCTTTTGATTTCTACAGATATTTGTTTGTTACTTTAAGTAATCTACTTTTGGAACTTGTACCACGACTGTCAATAAAAAACGAATAACTCCAATAAGAACTCACCCCAGTGGGGGAAGAGGTCAAAGCAACCAACTAGAACAGCAGATACACATCGGCAACGTGTGTGCCTTGCTGCTTACACGCCTGAGAAAAAAGAGCGAGAGGGGGGAGTGGGAGGGAAAGCGAGGCAGAGAGACATGAGCCAGCAGCAGCGCTAGATTACATTAGCAAGGCATGAGGCAGCGAGAAGGTCAGCGAATCAGATACCGGTTCAATATGGCAGCACAACTCGAGGGGGCGGGGGGGCGGGAGGGAGCCGAGCGGATTGCTGAGGAAGCCTCGTCCCTGCGAATCTGTTTTTAAGGGACTTGACTGAGCGGCGAGGGGACAGGGGGGCTGACTCCTGGAAACGGGCCTGCGTCCATTTCGTCTGCGATGGGAGGAGGACGTTTGTTGCTGAGTAGATGTCTATTAACAATACAGAGAAGCGTTTTTTTTATTTATTTTTTTACATTAAACAAATGCATCCTATCTGTCTTTCTCCTGTGTGTGTGTGTGTGTGTGTGTGTGTGTGTGTGTGTGTGTGTGTGTGTGTGTGTGTGTGTGTGTGTGTGTGTGTGTGTGTGTGTGTAAAGGAATATTTGCCACATTTTGCTGATGGTGTGAGATGCTTGTGGCTTACGAAAAAACCAATGAGCACCTCAAATTTGATGGATTACAATATCAAAGAAAAAAATGATTTCTGCAATATATCCTGCACATTTTTGCACTGCACTATAATTTGTAAAAATCAATTCCCACTACATCTACCCAAGAGCTGTGTTGTGAATGAATCTAAATTTTGAGTGGCTATTACGTCTCTCATGGATCATATTGACTTAGATATGGTCCCTCTAACTTTTAATGGCCGGCTCTTACAGTAGATGAGTAGTTCAGCACTCTTAGCCCATTATACTGTTAGTGGACACACAGTGCAATCAGGAGGGTCAAAGATTTTAGTGTGCTCCATTAGTGAAGTGCACTACTCGGTTGGATTCTAATTGACCTGCTGTAACAGGAGTGGACAAGCTAAAGCTCTCCCAGGGAAAAGTTATAAGCAGTAACTGTCAAACCTGCCAGTTGGGGAAAACCATATTACACCGTCACCTTTACGCATACACGTCCAACCCCCTCGTGTACGAAATAATTTATTTGAATTTAGGATTAAAGGAAATGTAAATGACGTACAAAGGAATTGGAACATCAGCGGAAAGATACCAGTATAAAACATGTTTACGATAATTGAAAGAATTTATTGATTATTGCCTCGAGAGACTCTAAGCAGACCAAAGTAAAAAAAGATTTAGGTTTAGAACCTTTTCATTTGTTGGCTCTTCACAGTAAGTCAAAGGACTCAGTCAAGAGTTTTTCATGCTACTCATCTGTCAATAACACTTGAGGGTGTATGAGGCTTCTTTAGAAGTCTAATCCTTTTAAAGGAACAAAGTGTGATTTTGAAATACCAGACTCTTTTGAAATCCATCTAATGAATCTCAAAGATACCACACGGGCCCTTTTTGTCATTTGGGCAAAGAACTTCCACCAGAGTTCATTTGATCAGCTTCAGCATGCCTCTGCAGATTATAGTGTGTGAACTTTTTCTAAATCTCTCTGGATGATGCTCATCCAACCGGTCACAGAGCACTCGCACCCGGCCGAGTGGAGCACTGTGACCGCTCCGATTAGTTGTGCATTTAGTCACATCTTCTGTGTCCTTTTTAAGGAGAGCGGTGGACTTAAACCACGGTAGGAAAATGCAACCCGCCCCAATTTTCTGCTTCTTGAGAACAGAGTGAAGGATGACCACACATGTTTCCCTCAGTTGGCAGAATTGAACGTTGATGTTTTAAAAAGTGGACTTGTTGTTGGTTTTTCTTAACATAATGAGTGCTTCCAATGTATTTGAGTCATCGTTCCTATACATGCATTCCCCCCCATTTCATCCGTCAGATCAGAGCTTTTAATCTTCAGATGAAGAAAGGTGAACAAACAAGTGTAGTTCTTTAAATCACATTGCATCGCACACACAAAAAGGAACCCTACGACACGTAATCTGCTCACAAATTACAGACACACCAGTGGATTGGAAAATAGCAAAGCCTCACACGCTGCACAGAGTTAGCAACATGTCGCTCACCCAACTTTTAGTCATCACGGACTATTAGTATTTCACTTGTAATGAGCAAAGACTGTACATTAAGGTCATTACTGTAGGCAAGAACACACCTGTTGCTGAGCTGTTCCTGGACCGCGTTCTTCAAATAGAGGCGGAGAACCTCCTGCTCTCCCGGGCAAAACACCGAGGGGAGCCGAGAGCGGACAGGCTGCTCTCTTCTGAGAGGAATATTCACACGGTAGACGGCTGCTAATGGCAGCGAGCTGACTTTTTGTTCCACCTTCACCGCGGTGAAGTCGGTACTTAGCCGCTTTCTCTTTTTGTGTTTCCGTTCTCCTCTGATGCGATCGACTGAGGCTTTTTGCTTCTTTCACACAATAAATGCAGAACAAGGTGATTTACAATAACCTAAATAGGTATTTAATGCCATAATTCATAGAAAATAGGATGGAATATAAAACACACTTGATGATAATAATGGTAAAAATAACAAGTTGTAGGGCGTGAAAGAAGCTACGATATAAAAACCGCTGAATGAATATCTACGGTAGAACCAATACTTCTAGCAAAGATTAGACCTGATGCAGGTAACCTACTGATGAATAGTGTTCTAGAGTTATCTGCGTTCTCTGTAATAATCTTGATTTAAAGTGATGATTTCTTTCCAGTCCTTTTTATAACAGGAAGTCACAGCTACTTTACATTCTACAGTCTCACAGCAGTTCCTGAAACAGTCCTACATAGATTTATGTTGTCGCGCTGCACGACTGCCTTCAGTCAGTTGGGACGACGCCGAGACACCAAAAAAAAGTTATGTTCATGCCATAAAACCCACTTGGGTTTGAACTGGCTTAATCCCGTTTGAGCCCTGCGTGATAAATACGCGGTGGCGTTTTGTGTCCCTGTACAGACAGATTTGATGTTCGCTGTGAAATAAGTTTGGTACAAATGGGCCTTTTTGTACCAAAGTAAAATAAGCCAAGCAAATTACAGCAGGACGTCATTTTCACCATCGGGATCTCAGCCAGGATGCTGATGAAATGATTTGGTGTTTTACTAGTGGACATTTTGTTGGCCAGGTAAACTGTTAAAATCCATGTCGCAATGGAGGGGTCTTGATTCGTGGTGTGTAAGTACGGCGTATAAACCAAAGTGGCTGTTGATCTTATTCCTTCGGAGGTTGTAGGTGGTTTTGCTGATTTTTCTCGCTGCGGTTTTGACAGCTGCTGCCATTTCTGGTCAACTCGTTCCATATCACAAGCTGTTCCATATCACAAGTGTACTGAACTTTGAATTCTTGTGTTCAGTAAACCGCAAGAAAACTAAAGTTTACTTTTCTTTTTTTTTTTTTTGCTCTTCGTGGGCTATTAGTTTAGTTTAAGAATGAAGTTCCCAACAAGGATAGAGCACAGCTAACGCAAAGATAGGATGATACAACAACAAATTAGTTTTGAGTAGGTTCGCCTGTAGTGGCGTTGCTAATATCTCTTCCCATGGGGAAAAGTTGATCCAGGGACTCGGTGTGTAAGGTTTGATTGATTCCAGTTTGGCGTATAATTTCACAGCTTGCCTTCATTTTATCATCAATTTTTTTACATTTTCAGGGTTTGGATTAAATGACCATGACATTTACTGACTTTAGGGATGGGCAGAGTGTTGGGCGAAATAGCTTTATATGAAACACAAACAAATACACTATCAAATTGCAGCACTGAAATTGCATCGGCTCTTAAATTTTACTTATAAAAGTACTTTGTTTCTTTTTCTTTGAGTTTGCATCCCTCTGGTTGAAATGCACTTATTGTAAGCCGCTTTGAATAAAAGCGTCAGCTAAATGACATGTAATGTAATGGTACCAGCCTTGTCATTCAACTCTCGGCAAGAAAGCAAATTATTGTAGTTTTGAAAACTTAAATACCCAGCTACAAATTGATCATTTAAATGGAATATCCAAAAGAAAATGCTACTTCAGATAAATCCGCTGTCAAACTACTCAGCCGATGGCAGCAGCCAATCGCGATGGCTCTGAACTACCAAACAAGAGACTGCTTGGGGCCGCGATGAAATAAAGACTTTCTTAAACGAGGGAAGAGGTCCTAACATTTCCAAAAGGCGAGTGTGGGTGTGTGCGTGTGTTTGTGCTGATAGGAGCATGTGGCAGACGTAGTCATTGTTTGTGTGTGAATGTGTGCTTGGCGTGCCGGACCATTGTTGGAAAGCAGAGCGAGGATCCTAGAAGCTGTTGCAAGAGGGATGATTGGCTTCAGAACACGGTGGCCCCTGTGTGACAGATGGTTGGGTGCTGGGCTCGCAGAGCCGAAATCACCCACTCACACATATGTGGGCTCCTTGCACATACACGTACACGTTTAGAAAGTCTGCCCGTGCCGCAACGTACAGAATCCATGTGCAGACGCACAAAAAGAGGCTCCTTCTCTGTATCTTCTGGTAATAACAGAAAAGCGGGGTGCAGAGTATTGTATATTTACAAATGCCTTCAAATGCACAAGCACGAAATAATGACACTCAAGCAGGCAAATAAATACACAGCCTGACGGTGAGACAGATGCACAGATAAACACTCAGGCAGACGGGCGTGCATTTGGAAAATGGCACCGAAACAATATGTGCTGTAGCCATTGCCAGTGTTTTGGTTTTACTGGGGGTTTGCAGCCTCGGGTTGAACACAGCGAAGCTTTGCTGTGTGTCTCTCTGAACAAACAGGAGGGGATCTGGCGCCTGCTGCTTCTGCTAGCCAACACTGCGCTCACTGTCACCGCCACCATCATCACAGCCATCAGCGTCGCGGCAATAAATAACACCACAGCGCTTGCCATCGAAGGGTGCATCCATCGCTGCCTGTGCCCAAACAAAAAAGCAAACATCCAATGCAGAAGTGGCGGAAAGGGTGCATGAGTGACTGAGCAACCGCAGGCACGTGTAATTGAGAAGGGCAATGTATACATATTTTAATATATATATTAGAAGTATGTATATGTTCATACGTATTTATATTCCGCAGCATTTTGAAGGGCAGTCATTCAATTAAACGGCAAAATTCTTAAAGGGCCCATATTATGGAAAAATCACTTTTTCTTTGGGGTGTTATTGTGTGTCTCTGGTGCTTCCACACGCGTACAAACTGGGAAGAAAATCCATCTATGCTGTTTTGAGTGAGATACGGGTTTCTGAATTGATCCCGCCTTCAGCCTATTGAACGAGCTGTTCAAAATCGTTAAGGTTTTCTACGTCACAAAACAAGGTATTTGAATAATCCCACCCCCTCCAGTCCCGTTTTCCAATCACAGCCTGCCGGCGCCGCTACAACGTCTACTTGCCTCTGCTTATGAAAGGTACATCTAAAGGAAAAACGAAGATTGCATAACATTTTAATTGTACTTGCGCAAATAGGTACAATTATTTTTTTTTCTTTATGTGTTTAAAAGTAGTTTCCGATATGCACATTATGATTCATTTTTACCATCTTTTTATTTTATGGCTTCAGGCTTTACTGCCGGGTTACAGTAAAATGGAGTTTGGTAATCATCATTGCAATGATCAATAACATTTCTATAGTGTATTGCGATTATCAACACGCTGTCATTTTGTCTGTTTTGCAGAAAAGACTGTTTCAAGACTGTTTGCATAAAGAAATGGATTGAATTGATGGGAGAGGAAGGACAGCATGAGCCTGTCCTTACTCTGTTGGAGGAATTTTCCTGAATGGCACAATACAGTTTCCCCTCTTTTTTGGTCTATATGCAAACCAGTTAAGCGATGCAAGTTGACAGAGAGGCCGAAGACGTAAGTGCTTGAAGCGGGAGATTAACTTTTTTTTTTTTTCTTCACTCCATGGGAAGAGTTAGGAGTCGCAGTTCCTTCTATCTGCTTTACTTTCAAGTTTAGCTTTAGCCTATTTGCCAATTTCCGCCCCCAGCTGTAGGCGACATGCCTCAAAAAAGGCGTAAACATCTAATCTCCGCATCCACTAGCACAGCCCCAAATGATCAACGACACTGTCGCGCAGACACGTGAGCCGTGAGTGCGGCTCGTCGGTGTCACTGGTGACGCTGCTGTAGCTGGAAAAATCAACATGGCAGTCTTCACATCCACGGCCAAATCTACCAGTAAAACACAAGAGACAATTGCCCACTGCAGCTATGGTCTGCTGCACAAAATATGAGCAGGAAGAATTGAGGATGTCATTAATACTTCCAGTATCCGTCCTGGTGTAGTTCTCTTTGTTGGGAAACCCCACTGTGACTGGAGAACACACTCATGATGACACGCAGCAACCTCGAGCAAGTGCCCTTGAGAAAGACATTGAATTCCCACCAGTGGAGGGCTGATGTATAACGGAGTAGCTTTCCTTTGAAACGGAGAGAAGAGACGGTTTCTCCACCTGGTGGTGTCATGTAAATAAAACAACAAAAAACATGAATAATTGACGTGAAAAAGCAAAGCTTGAAAGACTGAAATGAATCTGCCACTTGCATGCAAACTAAACTAAGACTTCTGGAGGCTAAAAGATCACATTTGGTTGGCACTGTACCATCATGCGTCTCAAACAGTTTGACCTTTCTCTGTGTTTAACATTGCAAGGGTCACTCTGTGTGAGGGGAGAAGGGTTTGTGCATCAAACCAAACAACGACAGACCTCCCATGAGATGAGGTACATTATTTACACACATCTGCTGGTCCAGTCATCAGCGGATGAAGTGCTGTCCTGTTTGCCTCTGCTGCATAATGTACAAAACAGCTTAGTTAATTTGACGTTGCTGTTTTGCACATGCAAATGAGGAAAGGAGAGCCAGGCTGATGTAAGATATTACAGTTTTTGTATTTGTGTTCAAGTCTTTGGTTGGGATTTAATTCTTCAGTGGGCATATTTTGTAACTTTGTTGTAGGATCTTTGTAAATTATGATTGTGATGCATATTGGCATCTCACTTGCATTACAAGAGAAGCAACGTTTGGACATTGCAGCAGACTGTACAACGCCTGATTTATAAAGCTACATTAACCTTGGTTATCCACAGTATTACATGTCGGAAGGATACAGTATATTCAATTCAGTGTCATGTGATCACAAACAATGTCCATAGTGAGGGCATGGAAAGGTTGAAATAAATGACATCCATTAGACATTGCAAGGGGTTGAAGCACATTGACCACATAACAATGCTAATTAACTGTGAGAACGAATCAAAGGTTAATACGCCATTTCATGGCCCATAGTTTCCGGCAATTCTGCTAGAGAATTAATTCAAACATCATAATAATAATAATAATAATAACCACTTTTCATCACCATGCTGTTGTGTCCAATTAATCAACCGATCCTTTGGAATGTTTTTTGCAATTGGTCAACACATTGAGTGAAACGCTGTTGAGGAGTCGCCCGCAGCAGCTGCCGTCTGCAGCTTCGACTCGTTGTCACACCAAAAGCAAATCGACTGCTGCAGCTCGCTGTGTGCATTAAGCTTCAAACTGTGACCCTGTACCCATCGCTCGATCATCAGTCCTGCAGATCCTATTCGAGAGGATGCTGATGCAGAGCGTCTGTTTTAAAATGCCAACACGTCTGCGATGGCAGTCGTGGAAAAAAACGCGACCAATACGTTTTTGAAGGAAAAGCGACAATGTCAACGTTTTACTCAGAGTTTCTCGCTGAAAAGCAAACGGCGGGCACCTGGATGAACGCTTGAGACGAAAGCACGGCGGTCGACGAGTAGCTCTCCTCAGCTGTCTGATGGAGACGCTACAAGCAGCAAGTGTTCACGTCCGTACCTTTCTGGTCACCGCGTTGCTTTTAGAGGGTTCGAGTCCCCCTTGATGGTTATGTGGTTTCCACGGCGGTCAGTTGCATAGACATACACACTAGATGTCGCATTCGGGTTCTAAGCATACGTCAAAACCG
Organism: Apeltes quadracus; assembly: GCA_021346845.1. NCBI lineage: Eukaryota > Metazoa > Chordata > Actinopteri > Perciformes > Gasterosteidae > Apeltes > Apeltes quadracus. The sequence goes on along the minus strand of CM037924.1, from coordinate 5,080,665 downwards.
CCGCCATCTTACTACGGCGTTCTCTCAATACTTTTCAATGGACTACGCCAGACTTTTGTGCCGCCTTTGGGTGTTCTAATGAAGGGAATGAAACCGGGGTTGGCGGGTCACGATTGCCTGTCGGTCAGGGACAGAATTGTCCAAAAGGGGAGAAGAAGAAAAAAAAAAAAGCTCCATACCCCGGACAAAGTTGCCCAAAGTGTCCCAAAATTGATCACTTTATTTGGGGGAGGCGCCGCACCGAAGCCCTTGTCCCAGCTCCTGCCAATGTAAATTTCTTGTCTGTTAACTCATACATGGCGATTAAACATTTTTCTGATTTGTATTTACATGTGTGTGTATATATAAATAAAAGTCCAGGCTGACAGTCCTAAAAGCATGTCACCAGTTAGCTTTGTAGATGACAAGGACAGCCTCAGAGTCAAAGCTAGATTTTCCACACACCATACTTTCCTCAAACTGCTTCAATTTCTCCTACTTAAACGTTTCAATGGAACAATAACGGTCAGGTGCTAAAAAACTAGAAAATCGCATTAGATTCAGACTATTTACGGTGCCTTCATTGACGTTGGTGCGTTTTAAAAGGATCGGCTCCCCCGAAGCAAGATGGCGGCTCTATTGACGTGTTCGTACCAATGGACAATCGTAACGAATCTAGTGTATCTAGTCTATGGGTCAGTCGAGTGAGTCGTGCGTTGCTGTGATGCCTCCAACGTGCGTCACAAACGTGCCGACAGATTGTGCGTACAACCAAATGCCGCCCCTGAGCAAGAATGGTGTTATCCCAGAGTGCCGGAAATATTGAAACATATATTGAATATTGAAGCATTGAAACTAGGAGCCGTAACGGGGGAACCGATTGCAAGCAGAACCCGGAGGGGGCTGAAACTTCCTGAACGGGTTCCAGTAATGGGCCCCAGCGAGTGTCACCCGCTCTCTGAGGAAGCGGCTGCCGACACTGTTCACACAACTTCAATCTGCCAACGCAATCGTTATGCAGCCACACTGTCAGTGACCTCGAGGAGCAAAAAACGGCAACACATATTTGATGGTCTCAAGTGGAAGTCGAGCGGTGACTTGCGGGCCGCCAGCTTACATTTTGGTTGTCGGTTGGACGTTTTTCTGTCCTTTCTTGTGAAATGAATTATTTCAGTTAATTAGTGACTACAAACACGAAGTGATGAAAATTTCCTGCCGGTGGGGAAAAAAGCGGCAGAATTGGCTTGAAATCACCAGGTCATCAAAACTACTTTCACAGCAATCAAGCAAAAAACAGCACGGTGGCATCTACAGTTTAAACGAAACCTCCATGAGCGAAAACAAATTATGATTTGAACAAGAGCAATGTGTGAACCAAGAGCAATGAGCTGCAAATACAACTACGCCCAACATAGTGCCAGCTTCATTCTATGAGTGGAACTACATTGAATGAAACTTTTTTTTTTTTTTTTTACACGATGGGTTGTTGTTTTCGGGAAGCTTTATTAATAAGGCTAAACGCGCTTCTCTGGATTCAAACCCACACTTCAGGCTTCTTTGTGCGCAGCTTCAGAACTTTTTTACTTGTACAAGGATGAGAGCCTTTTTTGATTTGAGGTGGTGTGAAATCTTTAAAGTGGACGAGGGGGTGAGGAGCGGTGTCTAGAGGGCAGCGGAGGCTCCGCCGCCGGATGAGTCGTCAAAGACAAGTGGCTCCTTCTGGAACAAAACGCTTCCGGCTGCGAGGCCCGCGCTCGGCGTGTTGGCAGAGCCGCCGTGTACATCGCGGCGCGGCGGGATGCTGACATTCACACCCTTGAGCGGGTGTGATCAGATCTCACCCAGGCGGATGAAAAGTGGTTTATTATAGAAACTGAGAGGCTGCATCATATGGTTGCACCTGGTGACAGAATATGGTGAGAGCTGAGCCTTGTTAAACCCAACGACACTCCGTTACGAGCACGCTTTCACTTCCTTTCTCGACAGTCTTGTTTGCATGGGGTAGGCCTACTTTCTTTTTTTTCTCGTGAGCCACAGCACAGCAGAACCGACTTATTTCACAACAACGCCACAATGAAGTTGAAATCAACAGTTGCTTATTGAGCTGGCCTGTGAGAGCACACGCTGACTCACATCCTCCCCATCTACTTTCTTCTTGACGGGGGTGGAGAATCATTAAGTTGCTAACAACGGGAGAGGAAGGAGGAGAGTGGCTCAACGCGTCGCAGTCCATCAGCAGTCGGCTCCTCCACGACCGGCTCTGCAAAGCTCTCGGGTGTCATTTGAAATTTATAAATGCGTGATGGTGGGTGCACACGACCAGGCGTCGAAATGAGAAGAATCGTTATTGGCGAGCAGATGAAGTCCGGAGCAGTGATGTTACTCTGCCCTCTAAGGGCCTGCTGTCACACTGCCTTTTGCTCCAGGTGTTTTTATTTTTATTTTATTTCTTCGGCTGATGTTTGGACTGCGGGGCGAAGAGATCGGACGGGACGATAAGCACGTATTAACCTCCTGCCACGTGGCGGGCGGGAGGCGGCTTTGTGTCCTGAAGGACTCGGGGGCCCTGTGGAGATACAGGGAGGGGGGGGGGGGGGGGCAGCGTTATCTCGCCGACTCCTCTCTCCTGTCTCACAGCAGCACTTTTAGAGGGCTGAACGAGATCAGCGGCGCGTTTTTATGACCGCAATGTTATTGCCTCGTAGTCGTGACTGTCCCTCACAAGCGGAAAGGTCACATCGAACGCAGATTAAATCTGTGATTTACTGGTGCAGTTAATGCTATTGTGTGGTATTACTCATTTGGAATCTTGCCAGAAAATGATGAGAAACGTCCTTCACAATTTCTGAGCCCAAGATAACTTCTTCGGATGGCTGGTTTTGTCCAAATGAACGAACCAAGTTATCCAGAAAAAGAAGCAGAGCAGCAAATGTTCACATTTTAAAAAATGTTGGAAGGAGAGTGATTTTCTTTTTTAAACGTCTGCAGTGTGATATAAATGTAAATGCTTGATTCATCACAAGAAGAAACATCCAAGCTCTTAACACCTCATTTTATTGTCCCAACATTCAAAAGTACAAATAATTCAAACACAACAGTTTTATGAAAAAGAAAAAACAAACATTTACAGCAAGATTTTTATTTTTGTTTCCAGTTTCAGAAGTGACCTAAACTAGCAAGGATAACATGAAGTCATTCATCGCAGTAATTGGATTAATAATAAGAATAAGAATACTAAGAATAATAGCAATAATAATCATAATAATCATCATTGATAATTGTTAAGTAATAACATAAGCAGGAGAGAAGAGAGAGCCGCGGTCATGGGGCCCTGTGAACATTTTTTCGTCTTTTTTGTCTTTAAAGATTTCATTTATAGATTTTTCAGATAGTAAACAAACACGTCTCAGGAGGAAAATGAAAACTGACAAGAGCCTGGTTCCTCTGTTCACCTTCCCTCCTCCACTACTGGCTGCGTTGTTCCTACTGGCAGGCTGCCACTATAAGGCGCTACAGGGGATGGTGTGAGCCATAGGGGTTGGGCATAGAGCGAGGTGACGCAGCCCCATGTTTCAAACACCCTGACAAGCACACACTTTCTGTCTCACACTCACACACACACACACACACACACACACACACACGTTTCAAAGCGACTGCACGCGCCATATTTGTCCCACACGCGCACACATGCTCTCAGGGAGACACGCACGTGTATACGTTCGTATACATGTACACTAAACGGACCCAAATGCACAAACACGCACACGCACTGCACGCTTTTTTTTCTTCTTCTTTTCACAGAAATTACAAACGTGTAACAAATGTACAAACGCACATTTGGATGTACTCCACGCTAACCAACATATGGGGACAAGCGCACGACACGCACACATTTTACATAAAGGAACATGCACACAAACATGCACTCATGCACGCACGCATACACACACACACACACACACACACACACACACACGTGCACACAGGGTCTAGGCAGAACACAGGCACGCATCGTAAGAGTTCAAAAGTCATACAGTGTAGGAAATTAGTTCACACATCAGAACAACATTCTACTGGGGTCGTTGCATAATTCAAGCTCCCGACGGCGGGGAGCATGAAGGGGTCTGGTTGGTTGGTTGGTTGGTTGGTTGGTTGGTCGGTTGGCGGGTTGCTTTGTTGCCGCTATGGCGTTAGAAAACTATGTGATTGGATGGCGCAGATGACGACGGGATGGAAATGACGATGTAAGATGAGCCGGCCTGTCAGATGACTGAGGTGTGAGAGAGGAGGATGTACTTAATGCGAGCATGCGTCTGAGTGTTTGAAATGCTCTCCACACACCTCCTTCATGTTTTCAAGTCTTAACAACAAACAAAAAAAAATCCAATTCTGTATATTTATACTTCTGGAACCGTTCCCTTACCTTTCAAAATATATAATATATATCATATTAGAGTATATAAAATATAGAATTGGTACAATCCCTTTTCAAACCTCCAGAGTACTTCTTAAGTATAGCAACAACTGCTGTAAATAACAGTTGGTGTGCAATGGTAACAGTTTCTCATTTTTAAAGATTTGTTGGTATGTCATTTGAAAACATGATGAATATTTTCAAAAATAAGTTTTGACTCTTCAGTGACCGATTCAGTCCAGTGCAATGAATGACCCTCAAACAACAATGGGCATCTGCTCCTTTTCAAAATGTATCTGCCCAAGCCTCCAAGAGCTGAATGTTATATAAAATGTTTTACTGAAAACTGAAAACTATGCTTTCAGACCCACATTTTTGCATAAGGTTTCATCACAAAGCGGTAGTAAGTGGAGGGAGGGTGTGGACGGAGTGGCTTTTTAGAACAACACAAACTTATCACAGGTTATATTGAACCAGAACGACTGTTTATAACATTCTATTAAGACTAAACTTTATTGAAAAAGATCTAAAGATTTCATTTTAACAAGACAAGAAAAAAGCAATAGCAAATGTAACTATTAACTAGGTTATGCATAGCGAGTAACTGTTTCTAGTAATAAGGGAAGAGCGTCCCCCAACCCTCCGGACATTTTTTTCAGTTTTCTTGACTTTTAGATTTTTTTATATTGTAATTTTGATATATTGGTACAAAGCACGAACGTACTAAAAGTTCTCTCAGTGCAGTGGACTACTGGAAGAGCCTCCCCACTAGTCGCTTTGTTCCCTTTTGCTCAGAAACGCCCCCTCCCTGTACCAGAATCACGCAAATACACAGACGATGAAACAAATAAATACACTGATAAATTAATGAATCAATTAATAAATAGAGAATAAATAGAAATAAATAGAAAAATAAATAAGTAAATAAACAAATACAGTTATATTCTAAGCTTTTGTTCGGTTTCTTTTGCCGCGGCAGCTAACTGAAGGTTAATCCAAATCTTTTTTTTTTTTTTTCTCCACAAGCAACATGACAACAATTGAACAGTTTCCTCACAAGTTTTTCTAAGTAACTGAACCACCACTTCATAATAAGTTGTCATATGAAAAAGACAAGCTCAAACAAAATAACAGTGACAACTCATATAGTACAGTAGATATTGTAAAACAAATGTAGACTATATATGTGTATATATATCATCTATTTGTACACAGCAAAGAAATACACAGTTGTCATAGATCCTTTTTAAGGAAACAAATATCTAGACTAACGGAACTAGCTAATCATCATTTAATTTTGACAAACGTTTCACGCTCAGCAAGTAACCTAAAAGTCAGCAAGCCAAACAAAAAAATACAAAATCAAAATTTGTTCAGTGATTCTTACAAGGCCCAAATGCGTTCATCTGGTTACTCAGCAGAGATAGTCTCACCAGATTTTTGGGCTAACAATAAACAAATATTAAACAAGGAACAGCAGCTCAATTCAATGCCAACATCAAAGTTTTTTTCTTCTTTAAACAACACATAGAACAACAAACTTGGATATTTAAGATATGTGAATAATGTAGTATAGCACCTACTGTTGATCGCTAAAAGGAAGTTCTTTTCAAATGTAAGTTCACAAACGCAGAGCGAAGAAAATGATATAATGTATAGTATGCTCTCTAAATGGATAGATGTGTATATATCTATTTACTGATATCCCATATTAACTGATGACAAAAACAGGAAAAGAAGTGGACAAAGGGTCTTCTTGCTTTGGGCTCTGGACTATAAGGATGGTTGGGCCTTGGAAAGACCCCTCTTCCTTCCCTTTTGGGTATCGCTGTTGAATAATTACGCACTAGTACATATGTGAAAAATTACTAAAATCACCTGCCTCAGTTTGCATCCCTTCCATCTACAAAATCACTGCCAACTTGGATTTCCCAAAAAACAAACAACCTTTGATCCTATAAAGTACCACGGCAGAACGACGAGACAAGGTGGTGCCCCCTCCCCCCCGCCCCGGCCCCCCCTAGTTAGCCAGTCAAAATATTTTTCTCTTTTTTCAAATCCAGATTCTTGTAAAAATTCTTCAATAATTCTTATTTTAATTATCATTTATAAAAATAGATCTTCTTTCTCTTATCTTTTTCTAAATGCATTTTTTTTTTTCAAGCAAAGAGATCTTCTCTTTGGCAACAGTGTTATTTTTTTTTCTTTTAAATTACTGAACGTGTCATCAGGAAAGCTAACCCATCCCCTCCCTCGCCCCATCTCCCTGAACCACTGTGAGGAAAGACATTGTTTTGTTTGCGATACAAAACAAACACAATGTTAGAAATTCTATTTTTTTTTTCTACATCAGAGTTTCTGGGATTGTTGAATCCCATCTTTGATAGATAAGGGGAACTTTTTGATGCACACTAAAAATGAATGAATGGTTCACCAATTTAAAAAAGAGCCCCCTCCCTTTTACTGACAGGGAGGTATATAATACTAACGACAGTGGATCCGGATTTACAAAAGAAAATCAAATCCTGAATCAAGACAGAGAAAATCTTCAATCTAAAAAGGACATTCTCTTCTCTGGAATAAGGGGAAATATGGGGATTTGCTACTGTTTACACAGAAGAGAGAAATTATTTGAATAACCACAACAAACAAAGAATATACAACAAAGAGAAGCCTGCATTATCACAGGAACTTCCAAAAAACTCATGAACATTTTCATCGCTTTATTTTGTAATACATAGGCAACATTGGCTTATAGGTCCAAAGTTATAATATAAGCCATTTCTAGTTCAATTTGTTTGATGGTTTGTCGGTTGCTTTGTGTTCCTGGTTGGAGTTTGGGTTTGCTGTGTTGGATGGCTGTAGGAGGGTGGGAGTGGTAGTGACCGAAGGGGCGAAGGGACTGGTGGAGGTGGGAGAGGGGGGTGGTTTGGCGGGGCTGCTGGGGGAGTCGGGGGCAATTTGGGAGCAGACAAAGTCGCAGGGCAACTGCTTCTATCTGTTAAAGTTCAGGACTTGTGTGTCTTGTTGGTCTTGAAGGAGACTTGCAAGACGCGGTCGCCCAACCTGTAGCCGTTGAGACTGGCGATGGCCATGGCCGCCTCGTCGTAATTCGTCATGGTGACGAAGCCAAAGCCTTTGCACTTGTTGGTGTTGAAGTCGCGGATCACCTTGACGTTGTTGACGGCGCCGAAGGGGCCGAACAGCTGCCAGAGCACGCTCTCATCCGAATCCGGTGACAAGTTGTACACAAAGATGCACCAACCGGTGCCCGTGTGCCCGGGGATGTTCATGCCCACCAGGCTGGTCATGCTGTCGATGGTGATGGGGGAGAACCTGAGCGGAGAGGGACAGCAGAAGGAGGGGAGAGGGAGAAAAGGGGTTTAAGTATGCGGTTGAGCGCAATGTTTGCATCCAGGAGATGAAGTGGCCTTAAACTGGTGAAAAACTAAATCTCCAGCAACATGATGAGGCCCCCACCCCCCCCCCCCCCCCCGCACCTTCCCCCGTAAAAACCTGCCACGATGACAACTCTTTCTGATAATCTTCTGGCTAGAGCGATAATGTACAATAAGCTTCATCTTTTAAATCTTTACAGGATTTGGTTCAAACCACCGAAGCTGATCTCCAATCAGATAAATTAGCATGCATGGATGTCTATAGTTTATGTATGTTCATGTCTAAATGCACAAGTTCGTGTGCGCGAGTCTGCATAGATGCTCCTAAGTGCAATGTGAGGAATGACGGCAGTGCGGAGCGGCGTTTCCGCTTAAGCAGATGCAGATGAAGGTTCTCTCTTTGTGCCTGTGAGTGGCTCCTTTTAAGGACTAAATTGCAGGAAGTTGTTGAATTAAACCGTTTCTAGAAATCTATCAAAGATCGTGCACCAGCCTGCTAAATCGGTTCTCATTCGCCTCATAATCGCCTCCCTCTTCTTGTGATGCAAGAGATTTGGATCCTCTCAGTCGACTTCACATAATTGCCTTTCCGCTCAAAGGGAAGGGAAAGGAGGGGGAAAAAAAGTCCCCACTTTTAAAGAAAAGGTAAACGAGATAAAAGGGATCATTTCTTATGCCACCTCTCGCCATGAAACGACTGTAGGCGTTATTGGGTGTGCTTTAATTGAGATTTCCGCTTTGCTGCAGCTGTCTCAGAGGAGGCTGCTTTCTTAACCAAAGAGAGGAAGGGGAGAGCGAGCAAACTAAATGGAAAATAGAAGCACTTTACAGCCCAGTGGCATTACGGTACAAAGTGTATTCCTCCCACTCCTCTCGGGAGTCTGCAGGGTGTTCTGCTCTGTTCTGTTCCAGAGCTGGTGGCAGTGATCGATAGCGCGGCTTTCTGCTCGGGGGCCCCCACCCTTCTCGCTCTCTCCAGCGACTACGCACGGCCGGCAATCACTGCGACCTTCCTGCATGACTTTGGTCATGCAGAGTTTGCTTCTGGCCATTGTCGTTGCCTTGGATGCTGATAAAGGCACATGGAGGGGTGGATTCTTGTTAGTGAGGGCTCTTGCTCTTTGGATGGCCTTTTGTTGAGATTTTATATTTATATTATATACACACACACACCTGTATGATAAAATAGCTTATAGTAGCCTGTACTAAATGTAAGACTGAGATACCAGGGATTTTTCCATATTCATCAAAGGGTCGCTGCAGCGGCAAACTGTACAACAAAAGGTTCCCAATCCTTTGTAAATAATTTTCTCCCGTTATTGAGAATCTTGCCTGGGTTCAGCACGGCGAGGCATGGTGTGACATGCTCGCCTGCGCTCAAGCCCCTCCTGCTGGGCTCGGGAAAAAGAGGCTGAAGTGTGGAGGGGAGGTTCGTGTGACGGTTTGGAGTGGAGATGCGCTTGCCGGGTGTCGGTGTCTGTGCGCGCACTTTTGTCTGTAAATGTGCATGAGCGCGTTACCATCAGAGCGGGACCGAACACTAACCAATGTCACAGACGAGAGCAGGGGTTGCATAGCAACAGTGAAGCTGACCAGATATCCCGTCCTTTTTTAAAGCCAAACAGCATTTTACAGCTTTCTTCTCTTTCCTATCAAATAATAACCTCAGATCTGTGAAAAGCACTTCTGGGTTGATGACATGCTTTGCAATCAGGACGACTGAACCCGACACTATTTTCACCTTTTATAAAATTATAAACGGTGCCTACTGGGCTTATAACAGCTTTTCATGGGAACTTGCTGAGGGAAAAGTTCCCCCTAGAATAATCTTCATCTCTGTTGCTAAACCATTGCTAATCTGCCTTCGGCTGGTGTCCCCTGTGCTTGCAACATGCAAGATGCCATGGTGCCCACATGAAACATCCATCACCACAGTTCCACCACAGCTCAGGGTTACGTAAGACCTATAGTAGCGGGAAAGCAAAATGAAACGGGGAGGCAAAAAGGAAGGAAATTGAGCAGAGCCGAGCAAAGCTGGAGCTGTCTGCAGTAAAACGGCATTTCCGATTTCCAGCAGGGATCCAGGTTCATCCAGCCTCATCCCATGTCCTCGCTGAACACCGCCTCATGTCAGCGAGTAATGCCGATCATTTCATCTGTTTCACAAAAGATTGTGTAAATACTTTGCAGGGGATGTAGAGGGGTTTTATTCTAATGTTGTATTGAGGTAATATCCATATAATCAAAGTGACAAATATTTAAAATATTATAGGAAATTACTAGTTTATTAAGACTTTTCCAAAGCAATAGCTGTAGAGTGACGAGGCAGGAGAACCTGAATCCGGTAGAAAGAAAACACACCTAGAAATTAGGTTACACCAGAGAACAAAATCCATTCAATACACAGAAACCAGCACTCGTAAAAACAAAGCAAAGTCATCACCACTGAAAACAAGACTGATTTTCTTTCTTTTTTACAGTTTAAGTGATTGGTAGGGTTTTAAAACCAACTCAAGCTTACGAGGAAAGAAACCCAAACAAATAAAAAGAACCAAAAATGCAGTTGACCGAGAACAAATTGTCAAACGCAAAGTGACGGCAAAAATACAAAAAAAAAAGTAAACTAATGAGAATAATATAAAGAACAGAAAAAAAGGATATTGAAAAAATCATTGCGTCAACATGGACATCTGGCATTGGGTGAAGTTTTTAATTACCTCTTTACGCCATAGGCCATATTAAGCAAATTGTCCAGCCTGTAAAGAGAAGGAGGGTTCTGGGGTTAATGGCGGGCAGATGGTCGACTCACTCAATGGAACTAATGTCAAGTCCCCGTAGGAACTGCATGGTCCTCCTCACTCAAGAACAAACAAACCCATCTACAGTTGGCCCATTACACTGAGGAGCCCCATCAGAAAACGCTATCTTCCGCTAATGAAGCTGCGGTCGGCGTCCTTCACAGGCTTCGGCGTAGCCCTGCACCTGGATGATGCATCGACATCACTGCGGGTGTGACGGGTCGACTGTTCTACAGCACTACAGCAGCGGACACTCCGGTGTTACGGTCACACACGGAGCGCTAATGGCACGGCACGGGGGCTATGCTAGCATGCTACGCTAGCCACAGTGCTGTGCCAGGGCAAATCGTTGCTTTACTCTGCTACATGCAGGAATGGCACGTGGGCATCCATTCATGATTTGTTAGTGGATGGAGAAAATAACATTTTCAACTACTGTCTTTAATTTGCGTTTTGACTTAAGTGAGAGAACACCTGAGATGACCGGAAACCAGTTCTGTCAGTGTAATGGTTTGGCATTTGAATGATGGTGAGCGAGAGGGGTGACTATGAAAAGTATGCTTTCTATGAAGTGGACCGACAAAAACACAACTGAACAGTGAACTAGCCATGAAATTGTGAATGTCCGTCTTGGTGGTGGGGGTCAACCTGTTGAGTGCAAACGAGTCAGGTGGAATGGCTCAGTGTTATTTGGAGGGTGTCCTAATGTCTAAAAGGGGTTAGGTCTTGGGAAATGTTGTAGTTGCATTACAACTTGGCCTGTTGGTGACAGCCAGTCAGCTACAGAGCATTCTGTTTGAGAGATGGTGTTTGTATTTGTGAAACCTGTGGGCTGAATGAAATGTGGGGGCCTCTCGGATGGATGCGGTCTGCGTGGTGCCTCGATGACCTTCATTCCTCACTTGGGTCGAGCCTGTCTCATGTCTTATTAACTCCTCTGGTCTAATGGACAGGGGCCACGGCTTATTGAGCAGCAGCTGGGTCAGTGACGCCTTGTTCCTCTTGAAAACACTACAAAGTCTCTGACTTTGCTTCGCCCACGCAGGTTGTTTCTCCTTCTCTCTGCCAGTCAGCAAGCATTTGCTTTCTTTAACCTAACCCTGACCCACAGCTGCGTGCTACATAGGGTCAACAATTGAATGAAATATTTTATTCTTCATATCACAACATAATCCTTAGAACTACTCTATAATTGCTCCATTCAAAAGCGACGTTGGTATTTTCCTCACATGACAGATGTGGAACTTCATTATTATTTAATTGCAATTAAGAAAGTAAGTGGGTTTTGAAGGCTATTATTAATAGCTTCAAATTAACAATCACAAAAATATTTGTTTTGATCATTTTAAATCTAATTGACATTGCATGTAAGTGATAACAGATCTTTTAATCTGGTCCAATTAAACCCCGGGATGCCAGGCAATTGTAGTAAAGTATCTCATACATTGGAAACCTTGCAGAACTTTGCAGGATGAGGACTGAAGAGCACTCTTAAGTCCTTGCGATGACATACCCTCTTTAAAGTCAACTGAGGTATGTATTGTGTAGTTCTGCTTGTTGTCTGGGTTAAAAATGTTTATGCACTGTGGCAATTTTCTCTCTTAATATTACCAAAACGTAGGATATATATATGCAGGATCGTTAAAGCAGTAATTAGTCCATTACGGGGGAAGCGAACAAGCAACTGGAGATGGCGCTCAGAGGAGAGGGGCTGCAGGCTCGGGTGCTCCAAGACATCAGCTGGCCTGCCGGACCGTAGAGCCACAACAAAACACCCTTCTCTCTCTCTCTCTCTACCTCTCTCTACCTCTCTCTCTCTACCTCTCTCTCTCTACCTCTCTCTCTCTACCTCTCTCTCTCTACCTCTCTCTCTCTACCTCTCTCTCTCTACCTCTCTCTCTACCTATTCCTCTTGCACATGCACAAACGCACACTGATGCGCGCCAGCTTTTTACACTGCCTCTCAAAGCTCTATCCAAAGAATAGAGCTTTTGTGCGCTCTCTCAATGCTTGTTAATGGAGGAATGGGTGTTTTTTTTGTCTTCCCTCCCTCTTTTTTTTTTTTTTTTTTTTTAAACAAAAATCTGTTCAATTAAAATTGGCTCCTGCCCTGGATATAATAAGGCTAATTTGATAATTAGTGCCGTTAGTTAACGACAGAGGATCGGAGACGAGCCGGGGTCGAGGGCTTAGGAGTACGAGCACATTATAGATACAATATGTAATGAAGTCACACAAGCTTGATACAATTGTGATTCTATTTGTGTTCCGTAGAATGTACCTTTTTAAAACATCCTGATATTACGTTATTCACTTTAGATTGAATTTTGTCTCTTTTTAAGGGAAGAAACAATAGCTCAGGCGTATTAAATCGAGCACATTTCCAACTTCCACAGTGTTGCGGTTTTTCGTGGCGGACTGAGACACGGTGCAGAAGTGTCCTGTGGTTGTGAGTTGTGATGAGAAGCGACGGCTCTCCTGCGGAGCCTGTAAATTGGCTTGGCGTATCACAGACACACAGCCACGCTACATCGCTCAGGTGTCACACCAGGGAAGCCGCTCTAGAGGAGAAATACCTTCCAAGCTCCAACTTTGATAGAGAGTAAACAGCACGAGCAGCTTAGTGTTATTGAAAGAGAGGGGAAATTGTATAAGCACAGGTTCTCTCTCCATAACGTAATATCATACAATCGCCCGCGCTTGTGTTTTTGTTAAAGGTGACATGACCTCAAACTATGCCTAACTGTAAATGTAATATGAAACTACGTATAAATATACATGTTTTTTTTTGTAGTTGGTGAGTGACTGAAAATGACCAGTGAGGATGCAATATGTGCAGTGCTTCACAGCCATTGCATGTGTATGATCGCACTGTAGTAGCGTGTTATGCAGGAAAATTTTACAAGACGGCTTCAAGATATTTTGGCATTGCTGGTTTTATTTAGTCCTTTGTTCATTAAATGTAATGTGGTCTCTCCTAAATAAATACACCTTGGGATTTAACACCTATTATGTCTTGTCAATCCTGCAAAAGTTTGAGAATTACAATATAATTATCTAAAAGTCCTGTTTTTTTTTTGGGTTTTTTTTGCACAGGATTCTCAGGGAGAGAATTGTGGGAATTGTTGACGTGATGGCATCATGATGAAATGAGGGGAAATGCGTAGTTGAGAACGACAGAACCCCACAGTCTCTTGTGAGCAGTTCCTCTCTGATCCGCGTGGACACACACGCAGCCGCTCACAGGGCCTGATCTATTGACACCTGCTCCAGGTGCACAGCTCACACCTGCCGTTCCAAAGAGGGAAGCCTCTGCTGAAATAAATTCTCCCAGGAGAAAACTTGCATCACTGATGTTGCTGTGACTCGCACGCTCCTCGCGCCGCTGTAACGTCCCCTCTCCCAACATTGGGATTCGGGCCTTTTGTTTGGAAAACGGACATGTCTTATTTAATTAAACTAATTTCTTGCTACATCGACCAAAAATAATTGAGTGTGAGACTGGCGACATTGAATTTTCTCACATGAAATAGGAATCCACTTATCCACTTAATTATAACAAACGCACAGGATGTGCAGACGTATTTCAAATGTTAATCACGCAATCAGTTAATATTATTATTACATGTTAATATTATTTGCATTCCTTTATGCTTAACTTGAACATTTGAGAAGACCTGCTCCTTATTCATCATAATTTCATGTATTGCTTCATCAGGTCTGGCATAGCGCTGGAGTAGGAGGAGCGGCTCCCTGGAAGTGTATTTCCTACTGTTTCCCTATTTACAGGCTCCCAGTGGTATAGCTTAATTTTGTAGCCATTAGTTTAAATTATGGCGTGGTAATATTATTTAGTATTAACTAAAACAAAACTAAATATTTAATCTTTAAATGGTACAAATTTAACAAAAAGCACCTTGGTAGTTAACTTGGTAGACATAGTTTAATGTTTAATCCAAGAACCAGATGTTTTCTATCATTCAATCCTCCCCCCGTCTCGTGCCCACTAGCGTGAGTCACTTGACATTGTTCATGGAGAAAACGGACGGGACTTTAACTTCTGGAACCAGGCGCCGCTTAAATGGCTCCTCCCACTTTACAACCCTACGGCACATCTGAAAACGAGCAACGGAATCCAGTCACGTCAAGTAGTAGTTTTGAGACTGTCACCGAATAAACGTCAAGAGAACCGTAGACCTCTGCATCACTCAGGAACCATGCACCCAGTATACATTCCCAGTATACGACCCCTCGGCACGCACCGCCCCCCCCCCCGGACACCGCGGGACTCACCTGAACCTCTGGGCCTGGTGGTGCAGGGGGCCGGGGTATCGGCGATTGGGGGACTGGTAGAGCTGCGACAGGAGGGCTTGGCTGGTCTTCTGGCTGGGGTTGTTGGCGAACTTGACAGTGATGGGCTCGGCGGCCCCCGTCGGCTTCTGCCCGTTCAGGCCCTTGATGGCCTCCTCGGCCTCTATCCTCTTGTCAAAGCGGATGAAGCCCACGCCTCGGGAGCCACCTGCGGGGCCAGCAGATCAAAAACAAACACGGGCCCCTTTTACTTTACAGGGTTTAGACACAACGTCGCAAAGTACGTTTGTACGGAGGTTTTATTACATATTTTTTTTTACCAACAGAAAAAGAGGAAAGGCAGCGATGAATAGCGCACACACACACACACACACACACATCAGCCGTCCACTGTGCATGTGAGGCTGTATTGTGGGTTTGGTCTGGTTACAGGCACACAATCCATTCTTACTGCATGCTAGCTCCAGTCACAGTCAGCCGTACACACACACACACACACACACACACTCTCTCCAAGCATTGTTCTCGGTGACATTTGAGCCCTTTCCTTGGAGATATTTTTTTTTGACTGCCACCTGAGAGAAGCTTTAAGCGACGCTGCCCCACGGGCGGTACTTATTGGTGCGAGCGGATCCTCAGTGTGCGTTACTCACTGTATGTACACTAACTATACGTGCGCGTGCGCTGCTCTCCATTAATGGATGCGGTTCCTTGTTTTAATGAGGCTGCCTGGATGGCCCAAAGGACGCTCGCCCAGTGACAGCAGCACTCTGCCGAAGAGACTATTTGCATAATACTGTGTGTGCACACAGGCATGTCTGCGTGACGGGGACTGAATAAAAGGGGGATTTTGTGTTTGAGCATCATTGTGTGCAGTCTCACTCTCTCACATATAAAAACCCTCCTTATTGTTATTCCACAATTTTTACACATGGCAGCTCTCTCTTTTCATACTTCCTGCTGGAATGTATCATGGCGCTCGCTCCCTTGAATTCTTATTTGGAGGAGCACCTCGACCGCCACACTCCCCCTTTTGTTCTTGTCTCTCTGCAGGACACGAGCAGCACAAGGTTACTTACTTACCAGCCGGGCGTTGAAACAAAAAGGCACTCTTTTAATAGACCATCACTGATGAAATATATCTTGGTTGAAGCTTACTATTTTTTTAACTTTTTGTTCTACCTGCCCCCAGAAGAACTTACTGGAAAAAAAAAAAACATTTGGTAAGAAAAGTAAAAAACAAATTTCGCTTAGTCACAATTTTAGAAAAGGTAATTCACGGCACACACTGTTTGTTTGACTTCGAGGGACTGAGCTCATTTGCACTTTGCATATTTTTTTTTTTTGCCTTTTTCAAATACTGGAAGCATTGCAACCCGCTCAACCCCTCCCCCACACACATTTAGTGTAAGCTGTAGTGATCACTGTCTTTGTGCAGCAGTAAACTACTTTAAGGTGTGACAGCGATAAATTACATTGTAGTTCCGCTGAGTCACGTGGAAGGTTCACATTTTCGGTTTTAGGATTGTGACCACCCACACAAACGTAAAGAAATTAATTTGAAGATCATGAATTCCACCTGATCTCATTAACTGATTTTTCCGTGTAAATTCTTCTGATTTACTTGTTTATTTATTTGTCTTACTCTCCAGCTCCTTCTCCCCCGACGGGCTTCCAAATGTTTCCCAACATGCTCTCGTGCCAACTCTGTACCTGTACATTTTAATTGGCTTGTCAGAGGCAGAAAAGTAACAATTCTAATGGGATCCACGCGCCGCAACAACAACCGATATTCTTTTGTTTATTACCGCGGTTGTCACGCAGGTGCTGCAGGCGAGGTAAAGTGGAGGTCACTGCTGCGCCGTTTGGGAGAGCTGTTTGGTGGGAATATTTGTCAATTTGAAAATGCAATAAGCATTTCTGCTCAGCCGACCCCACGCTCTTCACCTTGATGTCTGGGATGTGCCCAATTTCACACAGCGCCTCCGAAAGGCTTGCTCAAGGGCACCTCAGCGGTAGTTAAGGAAGAGGAGCTCGCCACTCGTCCGCTCCCTCTGCTGAGGACCGCATTCGTCCTTTAATCCTCACACTTGTTTGGCATTGAGCTGCTCCTAAGCCGGTTCTGGCAGGAGGGCCTCTGGACAAATGCTCCGCATACAGATGAAGGCACGGCACAAATACGCACGCACACACACACACACACACACACACATACTTTAAGTGATGATTTGAAGAGGGGCTGTTGAGAATGAAGTGTGAAAGGAGCAATAGAAGTGTCCGTGATCATCTGAAATTCTCCGTGGCCGGTTGCGAATGTGCAAGTGGGAGAGATTTATTATTTCTGTGTGTACTTTTGTTTAAGCGTCCAATAGCTGCTCTTGTCCTTGAGTTTGTAGCATAGCATTGTAGGGCGGTGAGGTGCTAGTTGACCTCATCATTTGTGCATTATTATCTCCTATATGTGCTCCTACCAGAGCAGTCTGGAGATGTAGCGAATCCACCTTCTCCAAGATTTCAGTGTCGAGTGAGCGTGAGCCGCCAACAATAAGGCTTCAGGTAGTGAAATACCACGTAGGCTCTTTGACCGCGACGCCCAATAGTGAAATCGGCCCTCAGCCACGGTTGAAGGGTTGTGCTGTGTTTGTGTAACACTCCTTGTTTGCACCTTTTGGGGATGGTTGGAGAGAACCGATCAATGTGAGGAGGAAAAATATCTAATGGTGGACTGAAATGGGATCCGACACACATTATCGCACAACGGGTGTGTGGTAATGTGAAAGCAACCAGCTTCATTGATTTGTTTGCCAGCCCCAAGGGTGGTGTGTCATCTACAACGGTCCTCGATACATTTTCTACAGAATAGATTTACATTTTGTAGACTTCACAATGTTCGAGAAAACAGGATGTTTGAATTTGTTAAAATGGGCGTAGACCCCCTTTGAGCCGATCTGCTCCTTCGGTTGACAGTATGCGTTTTAAGATGGCTCATGAATCTATGGCTCCATCCCACTTAAAAAAATATGACACTATTCTACCACTAATAGTAGTAAAGCAGCAGGACGGAGTATGTGGGATAAACTAAAAAGCCTGTGTTGGGTGCTGAATGAACCGGTCAGCCAGTGTGTCGGTGTGGCTCATTGTTGTGTTCTTGATGAAGCCACAACAATGGAGGTCTATGGCTACATAGGCATCAATATGAACAATAGGCGGCCTGCTTTTGTTCTCATCGAAAATGGAAACCAGTCGCTAATGAAATAAAACCAATTTTAAATAAGCGTAGTCTGGATTCATGAAGCAGGTTATTCCGTGTGTTTTGTTACCACTCGGTCCTGCCATATTAATGTGGTGAACCTCGAGTAGAAATCCCTGTTAAGCAGAAAAACAAACTTCTACGAAGCACGCTGCCAGTCCGGGGGAGCCCAACCCGACAACTGTTCTTTCAACCGGGCCCACGAGCCTCGGCTACTTATCAACCGCCACGCAGGCGACATTAGAGCACAATGCACTTGCTAAGGAACAGCCAGCGTCTCTCTCCCTCTCTCCTTCTCCCTCTCCCTTTCCTCCACAGTAATCAGCAGCGGCTTATGTAACTCTCTACCTGTGCTTATCTCTCCCCAACACACACCGGCGAGCACATTGGCTGCCTTATTAATAACACGTTGCCTCGATCCGGGGAGGGGGAAGCCGGTGTTGAGGGGGTGGGGCCAAGCGTGAGGCGGGGAGGAAAAAGGGGGAAAAGTAGGAATGGAGGATTACGGGAGGAAAGGACCAAAAGGGGGAGACGGTGATGGAAGAGAATGGGGACGAGGTGACGGTGGAAAAGGATGATGATGATGAAAGGATTCCGCGCCTTTCTCGCGTGCTCCTGCCCCAACGCCGTCGATATTTCTCTAAAACCTATTATCATTTCCCCAAACGCTGTCTGACTGACTGAGATAAATGACTACTCTTCTACGAGACGGATGGAGAGGAGAGCCGTGGAAAAAACCTGCCTGCCGCGTAACAAAAAGACCCACGTTCTGGTTTCCTCCTCAAGCGCAAACGGTTTCATGCTGCTAAATGTTTTTCAGGTTGTCCCTCCGCTCCGTCCCCATTCTTTCCACCTCTTGCTTGAGAAGCCATATTGTGCCAAATGATGAACACTTCCTGCTATCGACTAATAACGGGGGGGAGGGGGGGTGGGGGGGGGGGGGAAGCCGTGTCCTTGTTTTGAAGTAACGCGAGTGTTCCTGGGTGCAGATGGCGTTGGAATAAGCAGCGAGAGG
Source organism: Apeltes quadracus (assembly GCA_021346845.1). NCBI lineage: Eukaryota > Metazoa > Chordata > Actinopteri > Perciformes > Gasterosteidae > Apeltes > Apeltes quadracus. Next base: position 5,061,497 of record CM037924.1, on the reverse strand, counting down.
AGCGTGGAGTAGACTTTGAAGAGCGCAGGTGCCCCGTGTTCTAGCCTCTGTCAGAGCGCAGCTTCAACCATCTGTCCGCGGTGCGTGTGCGTGTGCGCATGTATGTGCATGTATGTATGTGTGCGCGGGGAGACGACGGTTACAGGTCAAGGCCGCGGCCGTCCCTCCTGGAATGTGCAACCGCGCTCGTGTTACCTTGACCGCTCTGTTCTCAGGGAACTGGGATTCGTCGTGGTGTCGGTGTAAAAGAGAACACCCATTATGCAATTCAAGGGAGGAGAGACCGTAGCAACCGAGCCGTGGAAAAGTGATATCATTTTAGATTTGGAGAAAAAAAAAAGATTGTGCAAACACGGTTTGAGGCCAAGAAGAAAGCAAAGAACTAGTCTGTAAAAGCCACGCGGTCTTGTGGCTCCACTAACCGGAGCTGCACGGCGCTGTGGCGTTTCCCCGACCTTGAAATCTATGATGTTTTGGTATTTCTTTACCGAGCACAGCGGGTACGGCACAAAGCCGGAGGAAGCAGCAAAGGGGGTTTCATGCAGATTAGGCAGCACGGAGAGATGCTGGTGTTTTAGAAGAGATTAGTTTTGATTTTTAGGCTGGTTGTTTTCGCACATTTCAACAGGAAGGGGGAAAGCTAAGTGGCTCAGAATAAGCAAACAATTCTGATTCAACCAATTTCAACCAATAGTCTCATTACACTCGGTGTGACGAGAGACAAGGCCAGCAGATAATTGAAAGGCTTTTACGTTTAACCACGACCAACATTGCTTTTTAGACTCAATGAAATGTGAGTTGATGAACACAGAAGGCTTATAGCCAAGGTAACCTGGAGCAATGCGGGTGTCCAATCCGCAGAATACAGACGTTAAAAATGGCTATGAACCTATGCGTGTGAAAGCAGATTGATTCTGTCTACTCATTAATTCTCAAATAATACCAAACTACAAGGAGATAACAGCTGTGTGCTTCCTGGTAAAGGTGCCGTTTCCGTTAAAATAGCTTTGGTCGAATCTTACACAGGTGAATCGGAAAGCAAGTCATTTCCACGCAATTTTGTCAGTGGTGCAATTATTGTTGCACTTGAACATCATAACAACAATCTCAAGCACTCCGCAGTAAGTCACCAACTGCACACAACAGTTTGTGTGGAGTCCAAATAAAATGTGCAATGTCACACACACCAGTCCGATCTGATTTCCAATACGTCCTTAGACCTAAATTTGGCTTTGAAAGGAACCTTGCGTGCTTCCGACGGCATTTGAGGCCGAGTGCAGTAAACTTTCCAAACGTTATAATGCTCGTACTCCTTGTCTCGGCCAAAGCGGGTGCAAGAAATGGCACCAAAGTGTCACCAAAAGCTTTCAAATGCACCAAAAGCTTTCAAATATGGACGGCTCATGCCACCAAAAACGTCAAGGTAGCTGAACCTTAATTTAACGCCATTTTGATCAGGAACAATCACACAACTGCTTTATGCCAAATCGTTATTCATTCAGTGAGAAAAACACACTTGTTATTAGTAACACTGGCAATCTCAATCTTGACACTTGTGTCTTGTTGCCATGGGAATCTTTCCCGGTGCTACTTGCCGTCCCACGTCAAGGGAGCTCCGCATCAGCCAATGCTGATACACACTAAGCATCGATCCAAACCCAGTCTCTGATATCGTATTGTTTCAAATTTAGGGGGTCGCTTAAACCAGCAGTCGGCGCCCAAGATCGCGGCCCGGCTGCCGTCCCTGAAGGGCGGAAGGGGGGTGACGGTGCCATTTGCACTGATCAAAAGGCACCATGTGCTCGTCCGTCCAGAAGGAATCAATGGACTGGGCCGGGCAGAGAGGAGGGCCATTTGGATGGAGAAAGATGTAGAGCGATATCCTTGTCGAGTTAATGTTGTGTTTGCTCTCTGACTGTCTGGGACCATTCGGCGGTTATAGTGGATTTTTGTTTCTGCTGCTTTGGTGCAAAGAATGGTGCAAAAACCCCCCAATGTTTCCGAAGTTTTTTCTCGTCTTTAGCAACAGAAGAGTGACTGCAGGGAGCATCCTGTTGATGAGGAGGTCATTTGCAGAACAGACTTTGTGTTCCTAATTTAGCAGCGCTTGGGATGGTCGGCCCATCTGCTGATGGTCACCGGAGAACATCGGCTCCTCCAACAGCTTCTGCCTGTGCGTCCCTCGTCTCTACAGCCCACTCTGCTTCTGTGGGAAACGTTCGGGTGCGTCTCGAGTCACTACTTAAGTAGAAACGTTTGAATAGTCGAGTAAATTGCATTTCAGGCTCTGATTAGGTTCCTAACGTAATAAACGACTGGAAACTGGCGAGTAACTGACGACCTGCGACGCGACTTGGACGTCAAGCCACTGCATAATGATGACGTCGTAACGACACGGAACACAACAAATACTTTTTGGACCACGAACCAGTCTGTGTCTCCCTCCTTATCTGCCATTTTCCTGCCTCTGCTTTGTTGTTCTGTACTTACATTTTTGGCAGTCACAGGAGAGTTTCAATTTTCAGCCCATTTTTATCTTTATGGCAGCGAGTGTGTGTGTGTGTGTGTGTGTGTGTGTGTGTGTCTGCGCGCCTTGAGTGCATATTGTTGTACTGTAACTGAGTGAAGAAAAATACGAGTCAACGATGTCTGCAGACTGCTCTCAGGGCCCTTTTAGTCCTCCATGTTTTTAATCACCAGCAAATTTTGTATCTAATTGATCATTAACATGTTTCCTATTGATCCTTAACCCTCTGTGAACACTTTGCACAACATCTATTATCACTATTATTATCATCTTTGCGTTTGTGTATTTCAGCTTTAAACGCGTAGGGTGATAGTGAGGACAGCAATTAGTGTATTCCAGCGTGTGTGCAGGCTCAGTGTGAAAACTAGGTACCAAATAACTATGTAATAATATATGCTATAACAATATCAGCAATAAATCCATTGCCTGCATGCTGGGATGTCTGTGGATGATCGCCGTAGTTCATCACATACTGCCGTGCCCTATTGGGGTGGGGGGTGGGGCTGTCATCTGGCACCAAAGGCCAACTTATAGCACTTTTCAAAAGTGTCAGTAGACGAAACTAAAGTCAGGTTGGAAGTTGGTGAGCAATTCAAAAAATTTAATTATAGTATGGAATATATTATTGTGAATATTTAATTTTTCAGTTGTTGTTCTTGACATTGGGGTTTAAAACACCAATTTGTTAAGTCACAGTAGAAAATTCAACTCCACATTAATTCCTGAATCCGAACCTTTTCCTTTTGCATCTGGCTGCACAAACGCGAACGCTCTCACCGACCTTGTGCTCGTCAGGAGTGAACACAATGAATTATTCAGGCTCTTGTGAACCCAACATGCTAAACGGCGAATGCATGGAAACCTCAAGCTTCCCTTGTCCTTGACGTGCGTTGATTACATTTGCCCGGCGATGGGGCCTTTCATAAAGACGGACCGGAGATGTGCAGAGATGCCCCCCCCCCGCCCTCCACTTCTCCTTTCCGCCTCTGTTTTCCTTTCCTCCGCTTCCACCTCTACTCTCGTCCCTCTCTCCTCCTCCTCCTCCTGTCTCCGTGTGTACAGACAGGCGTGCACTTCACCGCCAGCAGTGATTTATTCTGCTTAGGAAAATGAGTGTGGCTGACAGCAAGCTGCTCCCTCTCTGTTTCATCAGTACACATTGCACATAACGCCGGAGCAGGTTGCAGCCTGTAGGCGCACACCACCCCTGAAACCGATCTAAGAGACCCGCTGGAGGGGCTGATGTGATTCATTGCTGTGTTTTGGATGTAGTGGAATGTGTAATTGAGCATGCACATTGCTCAGCTTGTGTCTCTCGTGTAATCACTGTTTTTACGACGGCGCTCTGAGTTCGGGGGGCGTGGTCATGAAATCTGCTAACGGGGCCACGCACTCACTAGTCAATGCTTAATAGGGCGCTGTGGTTGTAGACATGTTGTAAACATAATATAGTCAAAGGTATGGACACACTTTCTCATTCAATTCAATGAGTAATTTTGACCATTACTGTATGTTTTATCATGTTTGAACCAATATTTTGGAATGCGGGCACATATACGTTTTAATTTGGGTTGGATTTATACTTTGTTGTCATACTTCTGAATTCCTGCACAATATCACAATGGGTTAACGTACAAACACAGCAAATGTGTGAGGGTGTCATTTTCTTTAAAAAAAAAACTTTTTTACAAAAAGTTATTGAGCAAACTAACTGTTTAGAAAATGTGTAAAATAATCTGTGGGGCTTTAAAAAGATATCAGACTGCGTGTAAGTGTGTGTGTGAAAGTGTGAGGAGAGACGAGGCGCTGCCCCATGGATACCTGTGACCTGGTCGACGAGGATGCGGGAGGTGATGATGCGTCCGTACTGGGAGAAGAGCTGCTCCAGCTCCTTCTGAGTCATCGTCTTGGGCAGGCCGCTCACATACAGGTTGGCGTCACGGATGGAGGCTGAGCTGGGTCGTGCATATGACACCTGTGGTGCAAAAGATGCAAAGCCAGAGGCTTGTTTAAATAAATACGACTTTATAACTGATTCCCTTGCTGGGGAGGGTTAAATCCAAACCAGATTAGAGCGTCACAGGTACAAGGATTTTGGATGTGTGTGTTTCGGATGTGCAGGGGTGCGGGTCATTAGAGCCACAGGGAGGAAAATATGATGCTTTCTTAGCACGCCGTGCCGTGGGGATTATCCTTGTCAAGGAAAGATTTAGCTGCTCAGAACACAGGAGAGATAACACATGTCATTTACTGGGCGAGGCAGAGGAAACTTTGTTCCCTTGAGTAGAACAGCATGTGTTTTACTTTGAAAGGACTGCTATTGTAGCCTGGGGAAAGGGATTAATAGTATTAGGACCCTGATCAAAAAGTCTCCTCATTCACCCAATCGAGGAATGTAAGCGTTTATATATTGTGTTTACAGATGCCCTTTTGCAGTTGATTCACACACTAGCAATGATCCTGATAGTAAGTAACCAATAGCAAAGTGATTCACAGTTTAGTCGCATTAAGCTGCGACTAAACTGTTAAAATATTAAATGTATTAAAATATTCTCTACTGCAGAGCATCTGCCCTGCATTTCTCAAAGATTACAACTGGGACCAAACCCTTTACCGCTGTGTCCCGTCTGACTCTCCTTACCTCCAGTGTGCTGTGGAAGCACACGCAGCCACACACCCACGCACAAGAACTAACACAAGCAAATCCAATCCGTTGCCGTTTCGCCCTTTGGCGAACACTCGCCTGGACGGCGATCTCACCGAGGGAGCAAAATGACTCTTGTTACGACTCACCCACACAGACTCCCTCATCGCCGCACGCTACTGCTCCTCCACAGTCCCACACTCACGTCCACAATCATACTCGCACACGCAGACGTTCTTCTACCTAGAGCCTACTGGTGATGACCGTCTTCTCTAATGCTGATAACTGGTCACGTTGTGTGCGGCTCCCGGCGGCAGTTCTCTCTCTACCAGTCAACTCTCACTTGTCAAACGTTGTCACCGATCATGCGTCGTGAGTCACGGCGAGACGCGATTCGGTTGGAGCGAAAGTTGCCTAAATCCCATTACTGCTGCCGCTGAGTTGGAGCGGCTTTCCCTCTGACGTGTGCAGACATAAGCCATCGAACGAGGTTGAAGTCAGGCAAATGTGGTGGATGTGCGGTCGGATACTCTTAACGGTGGGGGGAACGGGATCGGGAACATCTGGCTCGCCGCATGTCTCGCTCTGCTTTCACACGTGCCTCCTCTTTGGCCCGTGTGCTCGGCTCCCCTGTCTCCCTCATCCTCCCTGCATCGCTCTCCTTTGCTCGCCTGCATCTTTTCCTTCTGCTTCCTTCCTGCACACTGCCGCTTTTTCTGTGGCGCTTTCCCTCATTTTCTCTCCTTGTCAGCCAACTCCAGATGTCTAATCCATCAACACCTACTCAAGCTGTGAGCGCTATTGTGTACAAGTGTGGTGCAGTGTGGCGGCGCACGCCTACGAAACAAGTGTGTGTGTGGTGTGTGAGTGTGTGTGTGTGTGTGTGTGTGCGCAGAAAAAGTTTTGTAAGAAGTGCGTGTGATTGTGTGCATGCGTGTCACCGTGAGCTCCTCTCACCCTTTGGCACGCTGCTTCCCTTTCACACCTCACAGGGAAAGCGGCAGCGCATCCGTCGCTGACTAAATCGGAGGTGTCATGGCGGGAGGAAACCGCGGCAGCGAAAACCAGCTCAAAGAAGTCACGTCGCGCCGCCCGAGGCCCCGTGAATCTCTGGGCCAAGTGTTTCCTCTCAAGTGTGGTGGCAGCGAGCGGGGAAACGGCGTGACATGAAAGAGCGCCACGCTTCATTTTTTTTTCTCAAATTACCGTGCTGCCTTTTAATTTACGTTGTTACCCCCTCGGGGAGGGAGGGAGGGAGGGCGCAGTCTGTTGTGGAGGTGGGAAGATCACCTTTTATCTGAGGGAAGATCTGTGGACTTTGCTTAATGACCTCATGAATTCCCACCAGATAAACCACCTTTAATACGTTCCACTGTATATTGAAAACCAGCCTATTAGGAATGGTGTGAAACCCTTGTGATAGAGATGTTCACACCTGTATCCACTGATACAACACATGCGGATTGACAGATCTTTTTTTTTTACCCTCTGTGGTGTGAATTAGGCAGCGTACATTGGTTGGGGGGGAATCTCACAGGGATTGCCTATGCGCAACTACGAGATAATCCCATCCTTATAGATCCAATCAGATTAGATTAGATGACAGAAAGCGAGAATCCAGGGATTAGCACAGAGCAGCAGATTACTGCCCAGTTTGAAAGCAACAACATGTCGGCAGGCGCAGAAAGGACAATAGTAGAAGATGTAAGGGAGACGTTTGAAATCTGAATGTGTTGATTTGATACTGCTTGTAACTTTAGTCTTTAAATTATGTTAAATATGGGGTTATGGGTTTATCGCCCTAACTTGACGTCTCAGCCAGCCTGCACAGTCGTGCAATTAAAATATTGTAAGTCAATAACAGAAACCCTCAATTATTTAAAAAAAAATATGCGCTGATAATTCTTGATGTATCATTTTACATCTTGCCTTTTTAACATTTTAGAGAATAACAAGCATATCAGCCGTAGTCAGAAGGTTATTAAAGTGTCTTTGATTTAAATGGTCTTTACTTCTAGGGCTCATGTTACAGAATCACGACCTCAAGGTGCTTTTCAAATACTAAGCTGTGAACGTTTAATGAGAGCAACTCTGATGCGATACGTTTCGAGGTGTCCCTTACCTTGATCGTTTTTGTCTGAAGTCTGAGTCCATTTAGCGTGTTGATGGCTTTCTCTGCGTCCTTTGGATCGATGTAGTTGACAAAACCGTAGCCCAGACTCTGTCCTGAAATGACAGAAAGGAGGAAAGCAAAACTTTGAAAAAGTTGTCTCCATTGTCTTATGTTTCCTTCAAATTACTCACTGACAGCAAGACAACAGCTGGATTTATATTCATCATCCAGACAACCGGGTCTGAGGGGGACAGACACCCCTCATTATAGAAGAGATAAACATTGTGGTTTTAAACGTGAAATGCGGTACCGATATTTGGGTTTGACTAATCGTATTCTGTCCATCGAAAACTTGGCAACTTGTATTATGTTTTTGCAATTGTCGATTGATTGCGATCGACAACGATCGGATGCACCTACTGTTGTTTTGATGACTCAGCATTTTGGCTGTCTCCATCTTGGTTTATTTCGGACAGAAGTGACACAAGAGATTGGAGCTACACAGACATTTTTAGGTGAAGAAAAGATGGGGAACTCCCAGACACTGACAAACACTGTTGCAGTGACCTGTCAATCAAAAGGTAGCCACGCCCCGAAGCATACACTGCTATGGTCTATTTTCATTTTACTTAATTTAATATTATGCTGTCATGAAAAATACATTTTACAATGACATCACAGTATTAAATTAAGTAAGAAAGCTGTATTTTCTCAGACGTCAATACAATCCCACTTATAGTTGCAGCCCCTGCTGGCCATTAGAGAGAATGCAGGTTTAAAGCGTCAACTGCAAAAGGGCATCTGTAAACACAATATATAAACGCTTCCATTCTTCGATTGGGTAAATGAGGAGACTTTTTGATCAGGGTCCTAATACTATTAATCCCTTTCCCCAGGCTACAATAGCAGTCCTTTCAAAGTAAAACGCATCACTTTTCGGTCTTGAAAGTTTCTGCCCGGTAGTGAAAGAAATAATCTAAAGTTACATTTAGACTGATTTTAATATTGTGGTGTGATTGGATGAGCAGTTTGATGCTTCTGTTCCGCCTAATACTGAAAATGATGCTCTGGTCCGTAAGTCGCCCTCTAGCATATCGTACATCTTTTCCTTGAAAGAAAATCTTCTGCCACATCCCATCACCACTACTGACAAGATCACAGTGACCCCTGCCCACGGCGCAACAGTCTCGGTGTGACTTTCGTCAACCAATGTGAAGCCTGCTCAGTTGCCAAAGGATAGCAGATCTGAACTGAACTTCATGTGCTGGTGAGACGGCATCCCAGCATTCGAGGAACCCCTTTTATTTCTCACCATCAAATTACATCATTCAAGAAATAATCTACGGCAAATAAAAAATCCTCTGCACCTGATATTTCAAGTCACGATACTAACCTCATGAATAGGGAATGTGGTGACTCTGATCCCCTCACTCCTCCTCATTGGTTGCTTATCTCGGACCTTAAGGGAATTTACTCTAGTGCTGCATTTTTTTTAAATGCCCAATATAGAAGTGCCAACGATTCAATGCCTAAAATATGTCAGAAATTCACATCCAATCTTTTGTGAATTATGAGTGAAAAATTCAACTGGGACTAAACATCTAAGTATCACAGAGCGTACAAGCAACATGTTTGTTTTTTGTCTGTAAAAAAAGAGAAAAAACACCACCCCCCGCCCCCCTCCCCCCGTTCCCCTCTAAGCTTAAATTGTCTTCGATAGCAGACTCCCTGTGAGTGTCAAGCGGGCCTGACATCTCTGCGTTTCCCCGACAGATCGAGCCTTTCAACAGGCGCAGGACTTTGAGCAGACGCCTGCAGCCATCGGGGGCCTTCAGCCGGCCCCTCTTCAACAAACCGCCCCGACGCACTAACGCCGCACACACCAGCGCAGAGAGAATCCCAGTCCGTTAAGAGAGGAGCGGCGTGCGCACACGCTCACGCTAATGGGAACAGACAGTGGTTAGTCAGAGACAAAGTGAATCACAGAATATGGAGCATGGCTGTTTCACAAAATAAATAAATTTGGGCTATGGATATCACAGCACAGAAGAGCTCAGCTGCGAGCAGTGGAAGGGCCAGGAGGGACTTGTAGTCCTAACATCAAACAGCTCATGATTTTCCCTTCTTCTCTTCTCTCCTCCCTTGGATTAACTGTGGATTATCAGACGCTCTTTATTGTTAATTAAAAACCAGCCATCCTGGAGAGGCTACTGCTATTTTTACCTAACCCTCCCCTTCCTCCTCCATGACTCTCGGCTGACATCAGGTGTTTGGCAGTTTAAATATACCTCACAAAATCATTCTTTGTGGCCTGTCGTCAATGTCAATGTACAAAAGAGGCCGAGTACAACGAAGACAACTGTTGAAGTAAAACAATGCACGTGGCTTCATTCTTCCATTAAACAGATGAGCCGTGAACAGTGTATTCTAAATTACCCAGTACCGTACAGTATGCCTAATGATTAAATGCTTTAACATTTCAAACTGCAACTTTTAATGGGCGCGTGGATTCAATTTGAACGCCGCCGCGGCACAGCGGCTGAGTAGCGTCTGAGCCGCTCGTAACGCTCCTCCTCTGCCCTCGCCACCCACTTTCGCGACACCTTCCTCACCTCGCTCCCTCATCTTCAACCAGAAATGTGAGGTTTTGACAAGCGCGGCTACCAGAGGGTCAACTGGAAATGAAGTGTGCTGGCGAAGAGCCCTCGTGCGTGGCACTCGAGAGGGGCCGGCTGGTGCCTAATGGTACCGAGACACTTGGCTCTCATGAAGTGGTCCAGGCAGCCAAACGGGGCCAGACTTGCAGCCATGGACGCTGCTGCTGTGTGGGGGGTGAGGGAGTGTTGTGTGTGTGTGTGTGTGTGTGTGTATATATGTATTTATATATATATAATCCGTGGTTGTGGGGAGGCTGAATGTAATCGTGTGCAACTTGTGTTTTGTGTAAACGCTGCATGAGCCTGTATGCCGTCTCTCGTTTTCACTTCCTCTTTGGCGAGAGGCAGAGGGCCTCGAGGCTCGAGGAAAGAGGGGCGTTATCGAGGCCCGCTGGCTGGCAGCGGCGAGATGAGGGGAGACGGGAGGGAGGCATCTGCGCGCGGCATCAGGAAAGCTCCGGGAGGGGGATTCCACCGGCGACCAACACGGCTGTCTGCAATCTGCACGGATGGGTTGGGGAACGCCAACGCTGCGCACAGATGTACACACGCACGTGCACACGCTTGCAAGTGAACATGTAATGACTCAATTGCAGAGGCGCACACACAAACAAACAAACAAACAAACAAACACACACAACGGCAGTGGCTGTCATTCCCTCCAGGACAAATCCAAGGCTTAATTCCGTCACACCTGCCCCGTCCACCTCAACCCTCTCCGGCAGGACGAGCGCTCGGCGCCCCGCTGCGCTCTGGCTCAACGCACGGGGGGGGGGGTTAAGCAGTTTGGAGGCAGTTGGCAAATGGTTCAGCGTCATTTAACGTAGCACGGTGCCTTGTTGGAACGTAAGGATAAGATGATCCCACACCAGGCAAAACACAAAAGGGTAAAGGAACGCTGCTGTGAAGAAAAGAAATGAGTATAGCATTTTAGGCAATACAGAAAATCTGTTAAAAATGCATTGATAAATAGCCTAATGGGGTTGAAGCAAACAGAAAAAACACGACTTGTGCTGATCAATTAGCTTAATGGATACATTAAGTTAACTTATATACTTTAATTGTCAATTAAAACCGAGAACCCAAATGATCCAATGCTCTTCTTAATGGCCTTTTAATGAGGTTAGATATTAATTTGCCTTTAATTCGTCAGCTACTTGCAGCGCCAGTTGTGCAAATTCCACATTTGTAACAACTTAAGGAAATGCAAAAAAAAAAGCAATGAAAAGGGCTTCTTAAGGTGCTTTAATGAAGAAGTCCCATAATGAAGTTTGCACACTAAACACACTAAACCACATGAAGCAGGGCGAGTGAGGTGACCCGCCTCCACTCCTTTGTATATGACATGAATTGAATAGGGGGGTTTGGGAGGTCTTTCATTGGTAAAATCACTACTCCTTTTTGTCCTGCGAGTAGCTCCTTGGTGATTTGGTGTTATGACTATGCAATCATTTGTTTCCTGTGGAGCATCAGGTTGCTCACCGGGTGAGATGAGAAAATGAGTGCGCTTCGAGGGGGTGTCGGCTCTGGCGGCCCCACGGTCATGTAATCTTTCATTTCCCTCTTCCCACACGTATAGAAACACACCCAAAAAGTAAAAATCCACCCACATATGCAAAATGACAGAGGAAATGAATAGATGGATGTGTGGCTACGCTCGATAGACAGGCTGATAATAAGGTAAAAACAGTATTAATTTGCAACACTGTGAGACGAAGAGTGAGGGCAGGATTTTACGCTGGAAGGCACCGACTCCAGTTGCATATTGCCTGTCATTACTTGTGTGCCTTTTTTGATGTATTCTGTGACTAAGAGCCTCGTACTGCAGACATGAAAGCATCTTCTTCTCCTGCTATCATCAGGCAAGGCGCATACGACACATTACAGACTGTTTGATTCAGAGTGGTAGCCACCAAATGCAGCACATGGCTGCATGAAACCTTCTTTCATTTCAGTATTAACTGTCCAGCGAGCTATTGGACTTGATACCCTGAAAGTGTGCAGCGATTATGAAAGTTAATTTGGAATGCTATAACTAGGTTGTCAACGTAAAATTTTACTTCTCTGGTGGTGTAGTTTATATATTTCCATAAATACATTTTGTAGTAAATGCTACCCATCAAATTGATAAAGGTCCCCAAGGCGAACCCTTTTGTGCAATGCATAGTAATATTATAGCAGAATTATTTAAATTGAGTGAGACATTTGGAAACTAGAAAGCCTATCATTAACAGCATTGGAGAATTGCGAAAAATGTGGGTAGCTCTACAATAATCTTTTTAAATCATCGACATCAACTGTATAAAAGACAACACTCCTGCCATATTTATACATGGTTTGCGTTGTTTTATAAATGGAGGCAACAGTCATGGAAGAACAGAAGCAGGAAAGGGGGTAGCTGCGGCTTTCAGAGATCTCCAGAGCTCTGAGGCGGTGACGCTAACACACCTTGAGTGCACCAGCCTCCTCTCGTCACAAGGAAGGCAAATCCGTTTGGTCAGTCTCGAATCCTGCGAGATTTTGCGGCAGAAGGGACAAAATAAATGTGCCACACTCATTGCTTCCGATCCTCTGATGTCTATCCCCCTTGCTCCGGCTATTTTTGATCGGTTCCCCAATTGGAAAGGCGCTCTGTCACCAACTTCATGTCAAATGACACTTGACTTACCTTTGAAAGAGGGTCAACGCCATAGGAAAGGGGGTTGAGTGAGTTTGCAAAAAAATGAACACAAAGAGAACAAAAGACCAAAGCACCTGAACCATTAGCAGTACAGTTGGAGCACATCATGCAGCGTGTATTAAGCCCGCTTAAATGACTGAATCCATAAACAGCCGCGTCCCCCGGACGCATGCATCTACTGTAGATCCCTCTCCCACTCACTCATTCAACACATCTTTCCTTCCTGGGTTGCCAAGGTAGCAGCCACTGTTGCAGTCAGGAGGCTCCCACTCTCGGTTCCCAAGGCCCCGCTTCCAACAACACACACGCACATAGGCACACACTTGCCCACGTAGAAGCTCAGGGACACACACACACACACACACGTAAAAACCACCCCCTCGTGGTGGCTCCCTGAGCCTCGGGGGCCGGCGGGCTGCAGCCTGCAGTGAGTGGGTTGGTTGGCTGTCTGTGCGGCTGCGATATGGAAGGCGAGCTGACGGACAGAGGAGCCCCTCGAGGCCTCGGATAACCCGGCGCCTACCCGTGCTGCACCTGTGCTCGGGCCGCCTCCGAGAGCACGCAGCGAGCAGGCCCGTGATCCCTCAGCCGATCCGCCCACCTGCCGGGACGGCCTCGGCTCTCCCCTGCCCAGGTACGGTGCGCTTTCATTAAGGAAGGGGGGGGGGGCGGTCGCAACCTCTGCGCTGCGTGTAAAGGGCACTGCGAGTGGAATGCGAGAGGACAGATGCTGTCTGAAGCGAGGGTCACTGCAAGCGCGGCACAGCCGAGCAAGCTCCAAGGCGTCCAATTTTGGTTCCTGAGCAGAGGGAGGAGAGGGCGGAGGTGGAAGGAGGGCCGCTGTTAGGGGAGAGACAGGACATTCTCGCAGCCTGGGACTCTTAAACTTTAATGCGTGTCTGCCTGCTTGCGTCTGCACTTCTGGCTCTTAATACCTGGCCTTGGAGACGTCAAATCGCCTTTTCGTCTTTCCCCTGTCAGCTTTGTTCACGCTATCTCCCGGCCTTCAGCCCATTTCGGGTTCAGATCGATTCGGCCTGCGTGCCAGATGTGAACACGGCGTCCACATCTCGCTCGGCACCTTTTCAGTAAGGACAGGAAAACTACGTGACGCCTTATCACTGCGCTGCATTTGTGTCGTTTAAGTGGTTGAGTAGGTTAAAAGTTGGTCTCGTCATGAAGACGGATGCAGGAATAATGGCAACATTTGTCCCCCATCATTAGTGATTATGTGAAAAGACCTAAAGTACAAGGAGAATCTTCTTTTTCCTGGAGCGTGTTGTCAATGTATATTTCAGTAGCCACAAAGAGATGTGGAGGTGTGTGCGTTTGTGGTGAATATTTGATCCTCTCCTCGTCGGACTGACAGACGCTGTGCAGGAGATAAGCTCATCCGTCCTTGCAGATCAGGGTTAGATGCATAATTTATGTTTGCAATACTCGTAGGTGCACCTGATGTTCCAAAACAGAAATGGGACGACAATAAAACTAATGGAAATGTGCTGCCCGAGCCGAGGACTTGAGCACGCAAAGCATGCCGACTCCACCTAATTGTTAAATTTTCATCTTTTTGAAGGTGTACCTGTATTTATGTAAGAGACGGGTTTGCAGCGGGCGTCCACATGGTGCTGAAACGGTCCGTCAGACGTGCTCTGGCTTGAACTACTCCACAGCTGACATCACAGTCCTATCTATTTTTCATAGCCAACATCTGCTTGGCTTGCTACATTGTCACTATGATTTGCTCGCCAGGTTCCATGTTTAAAACCAACACATGGAAGGTGACTGGAGCCGTGTGCACCAGAGGCCTCCTCATCTCTCACAGGGTTTGTTGTAGACGTGCGTTTTTTTCATCTGCATCGAGAGGAGAATAAAAAGGTTTCTATTATGGAAGGTGACTGGAGTTGGCTGCCGGAAGAAGACAATAAGTGAATTTACTAAAGAGTAAAGGCTACTGCGCTTTTGGCAACGGCGAATCCAATTGGAATCCAGCCAATGCAATCAATCCTTGTTCCAGCACAGAAAGCCATTTCCTTCTCTTCCACGTCATTATGAAAACAAATGTATTCATTTCTCCAGCGGAAAAGCAGCCGATGCAGAAGTTGTCTTCTGCATCGTTGTCAGCGACTTGCTGACAACGATCAGTCAATTCCATTTTTCTGTGTTTGTCCACAGGCTTGTATAGCAATTTATTATTGCTGATTCAGCATGGTGAAAGGTACACTTCTCCTGTCTCACAAATAAGGATTTGCATTTGTCTTTCTTTTGGTGCTTGCTTCCTTGCTATCCCTCCTTTTTCAAGGAAAGGGTGTAAAAAGTGAAACCATCTGTCATCTCACTCACTCATCTGTGAGAGCTGCATTCTCATTGCACGTACGGCGGGACGACGTGAGACCGCTACGGTGCGCACACGCGAATCTAACAGCGATCCTCTTTGGGACATCTTCTGCTTAAAGAGCACACAGGGAGACACCCGGAGGCCCCGGGCGACTTGTGTGCAGGTTTGAGTGGGCTGCCGCTAGGTGCGTGTAAGCTAGCCGTTAATAAAAGATTAACCTGCATGTCTCTCTGCCGTGTTATGAGCTCATCAGGCAGGGGCGGCAGCCAGGTAGGCAGGCGGGCATGCATGCAGAGATCGAGAAAGACACGCAGAGCGGGAGGGGGC
Source organism: Apeltes quadracus (assembly GCA_021346845.1). Lineage (NCBI taxonomy): Eukaryota > Metazoa > Chordata > Actinopteri > Perciformes > Gasterosteidae > Apeltes > Apeltes quadracus. Next base: position 5,046,211 of record CM037924.1, on the reverse strand, counting down.
GACAGACGTAGCTGGAGCGTCTGTACTCTTTTTTCCCCCCCCCGAGCCTCAGGCGAAGCCTGTCCGTCCCTCCTGACGCGCTCCCACCTCATCAACAAACGCCGTCGGGTCAGTTAGTACTGCGCATTGAAAAATGTATAAATACTAGAAAAGGGTTTTTTTTATCTTTGAATTTGGTGGCGGGAAACTTCATACTTGTACCGATAAAATATTTGCAACCTACACTCCTAAATAGAATATGACATCCTTAATATTCCCATCAAGATGAATAATGTGCAGCTACTGATAACCCTTCACTATCCTCAAGACATTCTGAGGTTTTCTGCTGAAAATTCAACACTGCAAAATATTCTCTCGTTTCTCAGTCATGACTCACTCAGATAAAACATTTAAAATATCCCTCAGAGACTGCTGATCTGTCTTGAAAGGGTACAGGTGTCTCTTTGCCCCTCCCGCCGGAAAACCTGGCTTAGTCTGTTAATCATGTGGATGACTGTGAGAGTCTAAAGCCTCTTGGCATTCCCTGTTAAAAGTAATCTGTGCTTTGTTAGCCTAAGAGTTTGCATAAGGAAATTGCACCCGGGGGAGAGTAAAAGTGGCCCTCACCAGAGGGGGCAATTGAGGGGGGGGGTATAACTTTCTGCGGTGATGCTCAGTCCTTAGATGGACCTTGTAGTGCAGAGCAAAGAAGTAGCCTGCACGGTTTAGAAGTGAGCGAACAAACAATTCTACCTTTCCCTCACAGTCCCCATTTAGGGCCCGGGCAGGTTTTCAGCAATTCTGTTTCCTTTTTAAACTCCCTCCAAACATCGGCTTGGTTCCTCTGTGCCGCTTGGCAAATCTCACTTAAGGGGTAAATCGGGAGGAGAGAGAGAGAGAGGGAGAGAGGGAGAGAATGCGGTCATGGTGATGATAGCATGTGGTATCGCAGTGTTATTTTGGTACACACCATTCTCCATTATCCTGGTGGTGTATCTGACTCTCAGGCAGGCTCCATTTTGTGGCCCATTAAAGAGGAAGAGAAGATGGTCCTAGAGAGGCATTGTAGTGCTGTTGAATACGCCTCAGAGCCAGAGGACAGAAGAAGGCGGGAACGGCCGGGCTACTTCCTGGTTTAGATGTCTACACTTTGGCCGCTGTTGGCCTTTCGTTCGTACTTAATCCATACAGAAAATCGAACGTGGTGATTGTGTTTGGGTACATATCTGTGTACGTGTGTTTGCTCTCTCCGCTATCTGGGACTGGCTCAGTGATCTCCACCGCCTGCCTGCCGGGTGCTCTTTAATGAGATTATCAGGAGAAGAGTGTCAGTAAGTAGGATCTAAAATGAAAGCCATTATGGAGCATTATCGCAGAGCCGCACCACCGCCCCCCCCCTCCGATCCATCTGCTGTACGGCCACCCACACAGCCACTACGCCCAGATTACAGCCATGATTAGCGCCGCGAAGTGCTGCTTAATTTAAACACCTCTGGAGAACATGTGGCACTTTGCCGCATTGCTGACTCACAACACTTGAACACACACTAAGGCCAGAGATGGATTTCTCCTCCAAGAAGACAATGCATGAGACGACGACCGGCAAACACTTGGAATGGTGTTGAGCCGTGGGCTTGTGTACACTTGCGTGAAGTGAACTATTCATCTCCTACGTATCTATCGTTTACATGTGCGTCTTCGTTCAACACACGGCGCGCTGTTGCCTCTGTGCCTCCGGACCCACCTTTTGATCTACTAGCGCTGTGTGAACACTGATGTAAACCGTTTATTATTCCTCCAAAACAAAGAAAAAAGAATTATTAGAGTCCAAACTGTCAATATAGACTGAAAGCTTCTAAATCCCTTCCACCTCTGGATGAGCTTGGTATAGTAGCTCTTCCTGTGCGGAATCCTTTCCTTTTTCCCTCAACTAAATAGCCAGGGAACACAACTCAACAATTCATCACATCCTATCCTGCATTATATTCTAAATTCATGCATCCTGTTGTCACTGACAGCCCAGAGACTTGAGCTCAGGTGAAATTCAGTGAAATAATCCTACACTTTAAAACCCTACTGGACACAACTCAAATCCCGTTGAAAGCAAAGCAGATTATTTTCAGTGTTTGTGGAGGAAGGGACACAAAAAGCATCGGTATCCGAGTGCAACACGGACGCTACCTGTGATCTTGTCGCGAACCAGCTTGCAGGACTCGATCTCGCCGATGCTACCAAACAGGCTGCGGAACTCCTCCTGGGTCATGTTCTGGGGCAGGTAGTTGACTATGAGGTTGGTCTTGCTGTCGTCATTTGATTGGCCGGTCTGCATGGGCGAGGGACAGCCGCGGCTGTTGGTGGTCGGCCCGTTGGCCGTGGTGCCTCCTCCGCTGGGGCCGTTTGTCACTGGAGCCTCCATGTTACTGATGATCTGGGGCAGAGACGAGGAGGAGGAGGAGGAGAAAAGGAGAGGAACCAAAGAGCGAAAGTGCAGTAAGGAAGACAGAGAAAGAGAGAGAGAGAGAGAGAGAGAGAGCGAGAGATCACATTTATTATCAAACTGCATTTATTTTAAACCACAAAATTCCAAAATTTCCAAGTCAATTTTCTAAAAGCATGACTTTTTTGCATTAAGTCAAATTAAATGTTTGGATAGGCCGGCTTCCAGACATTTAAAAGGGAAAGAAAAAGAAAGACACATTTACACTTTGTGTTGAATTAGTCGAGTGTGGGCAGCAACTCGATACAGCTATGCAATGCTGTCATCATGTAAAGAACATCCAATACTCTGAAATAGTTTTTTTCTTCTTTTTTTTTTAAACACCAAACACAAGCTTTATTGATCTGTCAATAGGTTGAATAGCTTCCAGTCCGTGCGTCTGGGAGAATGTAAAAGCCCATGGTATATTTATACATTATATAATATTTTTGTATTCTTTCATTAGCTATGCCAACCATTGCTGTCAGTCACTACAAGCAACCGCTGGCATATTGATTGTGACAAACGGACATCCATGCTCGTTTTGAATTGGCTGTAAAAGGGTCAATGCAAGAAGACCTAGGGAAGGATGGACGTTAGTTAAGGCAGGAAGAAGCGTCTCCAAACAGTTGTGGGCTGAGAGGAGCTTGTGTTTTCTTATCTGGTTTTGCAGAGCATCGCCAGATCAAAGGGCTCAAACTAAACTTAAAGTGTGAGCGAACAACAGCGAAGGTGAAGGAGTGAGAGTCGGAGGAGGGAGGGAGGTTGCACTTTGCCTTTCCACCAGAGCACTCTGATACATATTTAATAGAAAGGCTTATTCTTAGCGAACATTAGTCTCCAACAAAAGCCGTGTGTGAGGTGAAATTATTCATGGGTTTGCATTACCACATTTTTTTATGTAAATGAATAGTTTGTTAGATATATGTGTGAGTGTGTTTGTGGGGCGGGGTTGCGGGGTTAGGGGGCCGGGGGGTCGGGCAGTATTTTGCAAACGGAATAAGTGGAGAACACCAAATCTAAACGGCAAATGGTGGGAAGATAAAACGTAAAAAAAGATGGATGCGCTGTTATAAATGTATAGAGAGCCTTGTTCTATTGCCCCAATGGTCTTCATCTCTTTAACGTCTTGCCGTGTCCTCTCGCACTAGTATCAGATCCTGTATCATATGTCTGCAAATTCCCAAATATAAACCCTGTCCATTTGAGAAGTTTCCTTCAGAAACCTGCAGGAGCAGCGCAATGACCAAACATGCTGCAACCCAAATTAGGATGCAAATATTCTTCAATCTGATTCAATCCCATTTTTAAAGTCATCTCTGTGATCTGAGCCTTTCGCCCGCTCAACCGATCAGCTCGCGGTCTATTTTTAACCATTAAGTACCCGACAGGCTGCACTCGGAGGCAGGGCTGGCTTTAGCAAAGGAGAAGCGGCGCACAAGTCGTCCTCTGCTCTATTTCTGGATTATCAAAAGACTGGACCTGTTCTAATAATAAATCTCCAGAGCAGTAGAATTAAAAAAAATCCCGGAAATAGTTTTTCAAAACCATTTCAGACATTTACAATGCGTTTAAACTCTTATAACTTTGCTTCTATCTACCTGCGTGTAATGGTAAGAGGGGACGATGATGATAAATAGAAAACAGGCCTACAAATAACTCTTTAGTCGATAAACAAAAACCACTCATGAATACTTATAACAAAATACATATAATACAACTGCTAAGTCGCTACCTTCAAAATGATAGAAAATAAAATGTCAAATGTTGTGCAGTTGATTAGAACAAGCAGTAATCTTTATCCAAGTGCTTTAAATATATTCCTACCGTAACAAATAAAAGACCTACAGGTAAAATGTCGTGAGATGTCAGAGAGGGGCCATCTTTTCTCTGACTTGAGGGGAATATCTTATAAACAGCTAGTGGTCTTATTTTTTATTTTTTTTTGCCTCAGCAGTCAGTCTTTAATCAGCTTTCATCCTCTCATTCCACACACACACACACACACAGTGTGGCACAGGCGGAGAGGGGGAAAGCCCATACTCAAACACACGCGCAAAGAGAACAATGGCCCAAACCCACAGCAGAAAACAGACAGGGAGACGTCTAAAGGCTCTCGAGATGAGAGAGAGCTGCATGCAAATTGTTCTTTTGACAGTATCCTTTCCTGCTCACTCACCGCTCTACCACAACAGAGATACAGAGACCGACTGAGAGAGACAGAGGGGGGGGTGGAAGGAGAGAATAGCATCTAGCTGTAATAGCGCTGATTGGAGAGGGCCTTATTAAATCTGTTTACATTCCCTGCTGCTGCGCATTCTGTCAGTAACACTTTCAACTCCATGGGACGTTTTCCGAAGGGACTTTTTTTTTGCCACCGAAATGGCTGCCTCTAATTAACGGGGACCCGGTGAGCCAATTACATTCCTCTCCTCGTCCCTGCCCCACCAGCGTTCGTGCTGCTCGGCAGTCCGCTTCGTGTCGGTCGGCTGCCCCGGACCCCCCGCCGAGGAGCATCGCGCTGCGCACAGGACGCGCCGCCGTCCTGCTGACTCGGTGCAACGCACAGCGGCTTCTTCTCACGCACAAGCGGCGATGCTGCGCACGTGGGAGGCAAAGGCTTCTAGCTACAGGTACTGCGTGGACAGTGCGCAGCCGTAAAAATGGCACCCTCAAGGAATACCTTGCAGTGATTCTGGGAATCTACTGGCAGAAATGTAATGAAATCCTCAACTGTATTTTCATGAGTGTATAAATCACCTGAAACTATTTATTTTTTGTGTGTGCTTTTTGTAAATGACCATAGAGGAGCTGCCCCTTTAAGGATGACAAAGTGATTGGGCTGGAATCAAACAACGCTGAAGCTACAGTTGCTATAAAAGTGCATTGGGGAACGGATTAATTTTTAATGAGTGCTGGAGTGCTCAATAAAGGAGAGAGGGGGCAACAGAGGACAAGTTACACCCGTGAGCAACTTGAGTTAGTGCCTGCGAGGGAGTAGAGGCCCATCAGAAAAGCCCACGGTTGCAGCATGTTTAAAAGAAAGCTGAGCAGCACAATTGATTCGACAGCAGGTGGTAAAAATACTTAAACATCAACATGTTGAGAAGTAAATGCAATGGATAAACGCATCCGCAGCTGATTATTGTGTCCCGCTACGCATTCTCTTCCCCCCCCCCGGTCCTCTCTCCCATCAATCTCTGCTCCCGTGCCAACGGCCCGTCAGCAGGATCGCCAGCCGCTGCGTATTCATGTGAACACAGTACATTATTGCATTATATTGCTTCATAGGTGTGTAAAGTGGATGGGGCATCCATTTGTCTCCTTACCATCTTCGGCTGTGTCAGCAATCCCTTCTCTGCCCAGCCCTGGAGCTGTGGGAGCTCTGCTTGACGCCACTGTGTCTCTGTCGACCCCTACGGAGCGGAGCACAGGGAGGGAGGGGCAAGGAGCCCACCGTCAACATCATACTCACTTTACAGGGTTAGGGGTGTGGGGACGGGGGTGGTGAGGGTGATGGGGATGGGGGGGAATGGCAGCTCACTTGAAAAATACAGATACACCTCGTATAGTCCACCAGTCCAACAAAGACCGGTGGCTCCGGATTGGGGAGGGGGGGATGCGAGGAGGTTCGGAGAACTGCACGATTCAAATTGTTGAAACGCGTGCGAGAACGGAATTTCTAACGTAGAAATGAGGATGAAGAGTATTCCTTCCATTTTCCCATCTGTTTTAATAATTGTCAGAACGAATTGAATACAACTCCGTGCGCGTGTCGAAAGTGGCATATTGGTGTGGTGGCTGCGGTGACCTTGGCGGAGTTTATAATGAGGGCTTCCCTCGTGCTCTCTGGGTAAACAAGCCCGCGGTCGAGGAGACAGAAATGCCACAAATGAGCAGGAAGTCTGTTCACTAGCTCTCCCGAGCGGGGGGCTTAAACGCCCGCAGCTATCCGCGGATGCTACAAGCAGCCAATTTAGCTGGAGAGGAGGACGAGAGGAGGGATGACCTCTGCCTTCCTTTACTCCTGCAGCGAGATGAAGGGAGGGGTGTGAGGGATCAGATGGGAGAGGGGGGGGATGGGAAAGGCAAGGGCTGAGTAATGGGGAAGACACTTCCAATACTTCAAAGACAGAGATGGACAGAGGTGGGGGAGTAGAGAAAAGGGCTGTACATGCTCCGTTGTCAGCGTGTCTTGTAAACTGGAGCAGAAATGCATAACGGAGGTCTAAATGAGAGGGAACTGTCAGCTTGAGAGGGAAAAGGAAGACGCAGGAGGGCAGGAAGGTCAGGAGAGAAAGGAGGACAGAGAATATCATTTCTAGCTGACAGGTAATTCAGGGGATATTTGGGGATGATCCAGTGGAGCCAGCTCTGTTTTAGTCTGGTGGGGGAATTGGGGTGACTAGACTAAAATATACCAAACAGTCTCTACTTAGTGAATCAAAGTTTCAGTTTAAATTAAAAATCAAATAAAACCCTGTGAAGCGTTTAACTATGATAGGTCCAGCTCATGCAGGTGGGCCAAAGCCAACGAGGTGGATTCATAACCCTTTTGAAAGAGCAAAGAGAGAAGAGCGCCAGGGGTAGCTACGCCCCCGCGGCCGAGGTGCCCACGCTCGGTGCACTTTGCGGTCCGGTGGGCCCACATCCATCTCATTAACGGGACAACACACTGTACGACATCCTGTTAAATGGAAGCTGAAAAAATGAGAAAATGTTAGGCAGAGGTGGAACATCAGAAGCATTTTTTCAAGCGGTCGGCAAAGCAATGGAGCTCGGGAATGGAGCGCCGCGGCGAGCAGACGGCGCAGCGGGGTCGCGGCGTGTACACATGTTGGGACCGGCGAACCGAGATGCGAGAAGCGGCAAGCAGATGTACGAGTCTCCATCTTTGTAACAGTAGACGTATAGTGCGAGAAAGAAAAGAAGGGACTATTACATTTTTTCGGACGTCTCTGCGCTACTCAGTGCTCAATATTCATCGCACAACCCTTTCAACAAAACAAACACAGTCTCAGGCGTAACGCACACGCACACAATTTCATCTTTCTTCATTTTCTCGCTGCCCTCGCGTTTATCACATGAGCGCACACACATGCGTATTCTGATAAAATCTCAAACAACACTGGAATAAGGGTGCAATGCAATTACATCCACCAACCATTGAGATGAAAAACTGCTCATGGATACATTTTCAATTATTCAGGGAATACATTTCAGTCCGTGCTCAGATGCTGGGAAAACGTATTATATAATCGATACACTCTATAACGCCATTAATATTTGATGCCACAAAAGTGCTTCCTGTCTCCTTGGGCTCTCGGCCAATGGCGGCTGGGCACTGCAGTCGAATGGGACGCGTCTTATCGGGGGAGTAAACAGTAAACTGTTTTCTTCTAACAGTCCAATACCAAGGACCAAGCAGCTTTTCTTTACTCCTTTTCACGCTGTGTGAATCGATTGTACGAGTCTCTCTTTTACATTAGGCACAAATAGGATCTCTGCCTCTCCTCCACAGTCTCACTGGCACTTATGGCACAAGCTAAGAGGGGAAACTACCAAAGAGCTTGTGTTTTCCTTCCCTGTCCCGTTCACCTTCGTCACTCCTCTGCTGCATTCACACCGTGAAAACCAGCACTTTGCATTGCCGGCCTGGCGCAGGCGCCCCTTCTCCTTCTCCTTCTCTCACAGAGCTTAAGACAATCAATTTGGCCTGACTTGGCCGGGATAGATGGAGGCTGGAGAGACTGTGGCGTAGACCGTATGCTGCAGGATCTCTCCACTAATTGACACACTGCCTGGCAGCTCCAAAATGGAGCCAGCATGCAACCATCTGACTCGGGAGACTTGGCCTCCTCCATCTCGCTTCAGATATTATTAGTGACTTCCGTCTGGCTCGCGGCTTTTTGCTTCATTGATACGAGACCCACGTGGACAACATAAAACGTGGACAACTTGCGCAACGTGTCCCTTTTCTCGGTGCGGTCAAGCAGCCGCACCTGGCATCACCTGCAAAACCCCATCCAAAGTGGTTGAATTGGAGTTCCTATCAAACTGACTGAGAAACAAAGAGATTAATACGACTTCACTCGTCGGGCAGTCAAGCTCCCTGTAATGCTCTCTGCGCTATTGATTTTAGGTTTTCTCTCCCCTCTCCCTTTCTTCTTGGGCGTCTGTCTCTGTCTCTCTGCCTCGCCCTCGATACACCTCCGGCAGCATCTTCCGAGCTCTGAAATGTCCTTGGGGTCAGACGGATGCTGGGCCGGATCAATCGGGGAAAGTAATCTGGGACGTCTCATGCACGCAAGCTCAGAGACACATTACGGATACCCAACAAACACACACACACACACACTACTCTGTTGCACTCTGGTCTGCCTGCCTCCAGTCTCATCGATCTGAATCTGCTTTACCGAATGGATTATTCTCTTCTTCCAGCTCCTTGCAACTCTTTTCTCTGTGTGACTCGGAATAATAAATGTTTCAGACCACGCCAGACGTGGATGTAGGCAATTTTTCATTTAACTTTGGCTTGACTCCCCCTTTTATCTTTCTTTTTTTTCCTTCTCTTTTGTGGCTTTTCAGTCTTCCGTTGAGATCGATGCTGCGTTCTCACTCGCTCCTTCACTAGTCCCTGGGTAGTTTGCACAAGCTTAAGTAAAGGATACAACCAATTGCAGAGGGGTAAGTCAGACAGGATCTAGATAATAACCTCAACATCTATATTTCAGGATTCTTTTGGCAGAGATTGCTGTTTTCAAATGATGTATTGTTCATTTAGTTTCCCATCTTTCTGAAAGCTTCAGAGTTTTGCCAAATTCATTCCACTCATTCCACGATGTTCCACTCTATTCTCATGGGATTCCCTTAATCATCTTTAATTAAAAATACTTTTCTCAAAAACTGATTGTGGGCAGTCAAAAGACAATCATTTAAGGACAATGACCTGCAGTGCTCTATATGCAGTCAGTCTTTCTAAAACGCGCGCACACACACACACACACACACACACACACACACACACACACACAGCACGGTCTCCTTTGCTCATCGGAACTGTGGGAGAACTAGAGCCATTTGTCCACTGGCTGAATCCCAACTCTGCACCAACGCATGCAGAAAATTGGTGAGCGTCTTCACTCTAGAGATGACACTTCAATTTGTGCAGCTTCAGTGACTGGTGCTCTACAGTTCTCCCTTTTGTGTGGGTGTGAGATCAGTGGGACACTTGCCTATAGCTCTTTGGCTAAAGCCCGCGGCACGGGGACCAGGGCCTTGGAATTAAAAGCCTGACCTTGCCTGTCAACCCAAGTCCCTGTCCCCAACTTGGCAGGTCCTCATCACAGTTCCCCCTTTTTTCACTCAGGTGCCAGAGCAGTCGCTCGTTTTGAAGCCCCATGACCCCCATTTCTCTATCCAATCCTCAGCGTCAAGTGAAGGCAGCCACATCATTCCAGCAGAAACCTTTCCTCCAACAGCATCACATCCCCATCAAGAGCTTGGCAGCCGTTGTGCCAGATCTCACTTCTGCAGCCAGCATATCCTCTCCCAGCTCGGTCAAATCAGCGAGATGTCCCCCCTGTGCATCGCTGTCCGTCCTGCTGTAATCCCTCGGCGTGACGGATGGGAGCGATCACCGTCAAAGCCCTTAGCCTGGACATTTCGGCGGATTAAAAAGGGCTAAATCATCGTCTCATCCCCTACATTGGACTTTATCCCAATTAAACATCATTAATGTACTTAAAGGTTTAGTGGAGATGATATCCATCTTACATGCAGGGCCTATTCAGTTAGTATTAATCTTATTTCTGTGAATAGCAGGCTTGCAATGGCCACGTCGTGAATTAAGGTAAAAGGGGCTATAAAAAAAGGTAGCAGTAGAGACGGGAAGAACCATGGCAATGGACCCTCTTTGTGCCAAGGTCACGATAGTGTTAGCCGAAGGCAAAACAAAGGGAAGACTGTAAGCCCGGGGGACCCAATTTGATTGGCAAGGCAGTACCGGTAGATCTGCTGCCATTGGAATAAACAAAAAAATGTTACATCACGCATGCGACCACGTGAGCTAACGGAAAACTAAGGAGCGATCCTTGCTTAGAAACGGACACATTTAATTCATTCATTCATTCAAAAGCAACACTGGCTGACTCCAATCAGTGGAAGTCACCCGAGTAAGGTAATGACCAAAAACGTGTGGAACGGTGGTGACGGTTCCCTCGCTTCTGACAGATGAGGACGGCGTTGTTGTTCCGTTGGATAATCTAGCTACTCCCCAATTGCCCGACTACTACCCCCCCGGCCCCCGATGGTAGATCGCCATTACTTGGTTTGCTGAAAAGTAGCTCGCGAGCCGAAAAGGTGTGGGTACCCCTGCTGTAGGTAAACACAAATCACCAAAATATCTGCAGGCTTCACATTCATCATCATAATCATCATCTTGCTGTGTTACTTTTGACTGTGATCGATTTTGTGATTTGAGAATCAAGAAAGCTACAAAACCGGCAAAGAGATGGAGAGAAAATGTTCCTAATGGGCTTAACTATTGATGTTGCAATGTTACCTGGACAACAGACCACAAATCAAATCAGTTCACCTGTGACTGCAGGTGGAAGTTGATTCCAAATCTGAGAATCTTCTCTCAACGTGTTCCTGGGCTATTCCGTCTATGTGGAGCTTCCTTTTTCTCTCTCAGCCTTTGTCATTACAGAAAGATCATGATTGTGTTTCGCACCCAACCATTTCCGGATCGCATTTCCGTGAATAGCTCGTGTTTCGGCGCAGTGCTCCCTCCCATGTCGAGCTGAAGTTGCTTTTAGCTGTGCTGGGACAATGAGGCATACAGGGAGGCAGCGGGATGATCCATCCGAGTCAGCACCGGTTGTCAAGAGCGAGGACGCCACCTCCGCAGGTAGCTGGCAGGTGGCCGCGGGCCACGCACCTGTGCCCTCTTAGTGAAGCAATCTGCTATCTTTAGCAAAATACACCCCGGAATGTACGTAGAAAATCCAAAACAGGGAGCAATGCACACAGAATTGCAGGCAATTCAGCAGCGCCAAACTATAAAGTAAACTCCTCGCATGCTGCAGCCTACTCATGCTACGTTTTGTGCACCTGAAAGGGGCCAACATGAATCCTCAGACTATTCTCCCACAGCACAAAACTCCCGTGACTGAACTCCGTTCTTCTCTATAATTCTCAGTAGGTTGGAATTAAAACTGGTTTTAGGCTGGAAGTGGTAATATTGGCTTTGTTGAACAGTTAATCAAAAACCCATAACAGGCCGTAGGTATAAGAACACAAACCTGCCGTACAGTTGCACCGGCCCGGCTGCTAAGCAGAGGCAGGGCCCTCCTAATCGAATCACTGTTTTCTCCCATCAGCTACATCTCAGACGATGCCTGCCCGTGTGCGTGTGTGTGCCTTGCAGCAAAGGCATAACGCTAAATCACACAGACATGATCCGACCGCTGTACGGGTGAATTTCTCCCACAGCACTGGGAGCTGTGAGAGGGTGTGGCTGCCCGTGTGTGTGTGTGTGTGTGTGTGTGTGTGTGTGTGTGTGTGTGCAGCCTGCTAATCTGGTTATTGATTTAACTCTGAACTGGAGTTCATATAATCAAATAGCTGCGAGGGAAAAGGACAGCCGTCAGTCATCTGTCTTAATGAGGGAACAGTTTGATGGAGTCAATGAATAAATCAAAACTACATGGAGATGTTGAGGAGGGGGACGACGAGATTAAATATTCATATCCATCCTGTGGCAAATCTCCTGGCAATTTTCTCCGTATGCTGAGTGAGTTATGAAATATCCAAAATGGCATTTGTAGTTTCATTTCTTGGTCTTTGGTATAGTTATAAGCTCAATTATTCAGCAACATTAATCCACCTGTGGGATGGATTTCTCCATGCTTTTTAATGAAAATCTGCTGTCTATTATTACTACTATTTCAGGCCCTTTTGTAATGCCATAAAGTTGCTTTGTACTCCTCATTACCCAATCAATTTAGAGCAATTGGAATGAGCCCGTTTTCTGGGGAGATCTGATTTCGAGGGTTGCGCAAATCTGGAGACGACTTCTGCCGCAGCAGGACGAGAGGCCAACAAACGTGCACCGGCACAGCCGACCGACGAGGCCCGCCGGCTCAACCATTAAGGGTGGCGTGCATTCAAACGAGCAGATTAATACCGCCCCTACTGCCGTACAGTAATTGAAAAATGCCCGGAGGAGACTCTCCTTGCATATATATATATATATATATATATATATATATATATATATATATATATATATATATATGCATGTAGGCGACGCATAGAAGCCGCTAAAGCGATTGCCGTGGAAGCATTCTCAAACTGCGTTTCCGTTTGACAGTTTGCGTTCCTGACTATTTTGTGTCGGCATTGACCAGACAAACTAAGGCCAGTGGACATTGCTGGTTGGCTATTTCTACCTCTACGGGGGCCAAATCAAAATAGTCGAGTCGCGTCATATTCCCCCCTCGATTTCCTTTTACTGATTCACAAGGAGCAGCATTTTCTTTTTTCCTTTTTATGTCTATAGACACATTAGGGCTAATGTGTCTATTACCATCCACAATGGTGCCATTTGGTGGCATGTTCAGCTGCATGTTTAATCTATAATTCATCCAGCTACAGAAATGCGTGAATGTTTAATATGTCAGAGGCGGTTCACTGTCGAAAGCGTAACCTTGAAATGTCCTTTAAACATTACACGGCAACAGCGCTGGGCCCAGTTAAGCTGCCAAAAGCCAAACAACCGGCAGTGTGCGCGCACGCACACGCACACACACACACACACAGCCTGCTTGACTGCTGAAGCTTTCCGCTGCTTTCTGTTCTTTTTTTTTCCTCGGATGCAAAATGCAGATGAGACGAGTCAGCCGCTTGTGCGCCATCCTAGGAGGACCTGCCACTCAAATCCAAACATCGTGGATACCAAAACACACACGGTACAGTGGAGGATGAGAGGAAGGGAGGAAGGGAAGAAGGAGACTGAGAGGGGTGGGGGGGGGGGGAGGAAAGAAAATAAGCGGTAAAGTAGCTAAAAAAGCCTGCGTTCCTCTCTCTCTCTGTCTGGTTGGCTGAACAAAGAGCCGTATACGCATAAATACCGCCTTCCTCCCGCCGCGTTTTTCATCGGGATATTTATTCTGAAAAGCAGCGACGCACAACAAGGGCTCGGTCCTGTGTTTGCTCGTGGGCTGAGGCGCTAACGCTCCCCAGCTGATCATGTGTCTGTCTGTAGCAGTTTGAGCTGCTGCCAAAGGAATTGGGTCTAGTATTTGTGAATGCTGCGCCCCTCACAGCGGAATGCCCTGCCATGCCTCTCAGATTTTTGGCTTTTTAGAAAGAGAGGGGGGGAAGACACATTTTAAATAAATGAAGGAAATCGCTGTGGAAGCCTATTAAATTTTCAACGGGACCGTTTTGCGAGTCTTCATGTGTGTTTAGGCTTCACACAAAAGGAATATTTAAAAACCAAAAGCGTGCTAATTGGGACAGAGATTGTTACAGCAGCTTCTTATTCAAACAGGCTTTTGGCTCATTAACTGCTTCCATCCCGCTTTTGTTTAAGGGAAAGTGGAAAAGACATTTAAAGACAATAATATATTTTTGCGATATTCATACAGACACTGTACAGCCAAATACTGAGACTGCATTATGCACTCGCAAAAAAATATATTGTTTTTTATGTGACTTATCACTCGCAAATTAAATCTTCACCTTTATCGCTGTTGTTTATTAAATCAGCAGTCAACCACATGGAATTCATTAAAAGTGGAGTTTGTTATTCTAGTGACATTCAGTCAATACAGATTTTGTAATAAAATCATATTTTTCTTCAAATTGAGTATTGCTTTTTTAATTTTGCAGGTATTTGTTTTGGCATTCATTTTAGTAGTAGTAGTTTGAATGCAGTGTTGGTTTGGGTTTTGTGTGTGTATCATACGGTTTCCGTAATAAGTTTCCAGGAAAAGCTAAAAGCTTCTACCTCATCACTGTTACCACTATTCAGAACACACTGCTCCGGAACTCATGACAATCTCAGGTCAAAGCATATCATGCTGATTCTCAGCTTCGCACTTGTATGTTGAGTTTCTACCAGAGAATATTTTCCATTATTATTCAAAAAACACATTATCTTTCTCATACTGGGTCTCAATATACTCCGATTCAGCCTTTGTCTGAAACCCTCCTGTATCTTTAAGGCCAAGTCTGCTGCTATTTGGTT